>JAVLUX010000004.1:26198486-26798486 GCA_032164185.1 Moxostoma hubbsi
AAGAACAAACAACTCAAAGAACAAACCAAAAGAGTTGAAAGGTGATCTAATAATTTCCTGTACAGTGCCTATGCGGTTTTCACATAACAAACAAACTGAGGTTGCGCAATGCTCAAATGAAATGAACGAATAACTCTCTGAGACTACTCGTTCTTCTGAGTCACATAAAAGATTCGTTCAAAATACATGAATGACCCATCACTATCCTGGACCAGCAAGTCCATATTTAAACTGTTGTTGTGTTTTATAGCCATGCATGTTAACCAGTGGCTCTGTGTTTAGGGACCAAACATCAGTGTTAAAATGACAGATTACATTAATGACTGAAATTTGTGTTCAGCGGGTATGTCAGAAAGGCGGAGTGACCAGGAAAACAATCCGACCTCTTCCTTGCAGGTCTCTCATTTTTGTTCTCATTCTTTCTCCCCTCTGGAGTATTTTTCACCTTCTCCATCCTCTTACGCACCCGTATCTTCCCCTTTCTTCGTCTTCTCAGTGAAAAGGGAAGCTTTCATTTAGTGGCTCATATTTAACTGTCCTTAATGCTGCTTGGGCTTAGGACAGCTGCATGTGTAATCCACTCGTGTAATCCACATATGCTAGAGCCAGACTCCACTGCCGGACTCCCAAGGCAGCACAGTTTACATTACAGATTATAACAAATTAGGACATTTAGTACCATTACACTCTCTTTGTAATGCAACTTATGGGGATGTATTTTATCTTCTTTTGTAGCCACTCGGTTTAAGCATGCATTTTATGCCCTTTTGTTCCACTTGCATTTGAAGATTATAATCTTAGTTATTTCTTCACATAGCTTTCAAGTAAATTCTGCAGTTCCAGATATGGATACAAGATGTAGATCCAGTCTCTCTGATCTGACAGGCTCAAGGAGGGACATTCTGCAAGACCACATACTTCCATAATGCCATGTGCACAATCCTCCACAGAAAGTGGCTGAAATGTTCTTCATGGCCTTCTGGTGGCTTTTTACACTATGGGTGAAGATGCATCTTGATGTGTTGCTGAAGATAATCACCAGCAGGTGTCACTCATCCATAACTAAATGTTCCAAGCAATTAAGCAGCTCTGCAAGCACAGGCCAGGGATTTGATTTTAAAATAGAGCAGTTGTTGTCAGGGGAGGTTGTCAGTTGACTAAATGAATGGGACATGAATTATCTCCATTAAATGCTGAACCATTAAAAGATAAATATTGTTGTTGATAGTCACAGTTGCATGAACTTAACATTGATTGAACATGTTGTTGTGCTTCCATTGCCTCTGGCCATGTTCCTTACTTCATTGTTTTGAATCAAGATGACTTGATAAGTATTTGCACCATTTTCAATCAGAGTAATGTTCTGTCCCAGCTATTCTCATTATTTATTTTCACTGAAAGGAAATGTTGTGACTTAACTGTAAAGGAATTTCCCATGAGGGCATTTTTAATGAGACTGAAAGGAGATAGAAACAGTCTCCTCACTCACAAACATCCTCTTATTTCGTGGTCAGAGAGTCAGACAATACAGCCACTGACGCAGAGTTCTGTGAAACCCAATCCCCACCTGGTGCCCTTCCCTGCTTGTTGGAGACTGTTATTGTAGGCATGCTTCCACATGGCCCAAAACGTGGGTGTGCCCATCAAGCAGGACGCACCGGGGCAGCAGGAAGAGGAAGCCATTACCTAGGCTAACGCTGAGTCACCTCACTGTACTTTCACCCTCTGACACTGGCCTGACAATTGACTGGACCCTCCTCCTGCTTTCACCTGCCTGCCAATGAGATCACTTGCCCTAGGCTTTAGCTTCCCTCACTTAAAATTCCCTCTGAGTGGTCAGCTGCTTTGCTCTAGTCAAACTCCCGGTCAAAGAAGTAATAATCCAATGCTATGACCAAGAGAAGAGTTGAACACTAGATTTGAATTCACTGAAGGAAAACTAGTGCTTGCAAGGCAGCAAAAGTTTAGAATTAAAGTCTAGTTTTAGTTAAACATAGATTTGATCCGGTTTGCAATTGTTATGACACTAAGTAAGTCAGCTGCATGTGTAATGATAGCCAGCTGGTAGGTAGCTGTGGTGTGTAAACCTCACTACCCCGGCCTCAAGAGGCACACTAGCTACTGATGCTAGGTTTTTAGCATCCTCGTTAGCGAGTTCGCCTCCATACTGGAGACATCGGTTTGAATCCCGTTCAGAGCGGGACCGGTTACAAATGCTAGAATCAACAGTTTAATGGTGGCTTTAAATAGTTGAGTATACTGCACATAAAGAAGACAAGATCAATAGCAATTATGCAAATGTTTATAAGAAAGAAGACCAGTTGCTATTCAGTAGCAAAGTCATTGGGAGATTCTTAAAATGTAAACTTATATTTCTTAATTGAACATTCCAGATTCTATACCAATTAAGCTCAATTCGATTATCACAAAACATAATATTGACTCGTCCCTCCTTCATTTACAAAAAGCCAGAATCACAGTACAAAATCACAGGTACTTACTATGTAAGTGAATGGGGCCAGTCTATAAACATTAAAACTAACACTGTTTCAAAAGCCGCAAGGCATAAATATTAGATATGCTGATATGCTGAAAAGCTTTACTGCTTTTAGTAATTTACTAAGTTACTGCCCATCACTGAGTATATGTTAACATTAAGATTTTGTGTGATAAAACCAGGGATTAACTGGGATAATAGCCTTTTCCAGATTACAGGGTATACCTGCTATATGTCATCATGACAATGAAGTTGTAATATTGGATATAATTAGGGTTGCCAACTTTGAAGTTTTAAAATAAGGGACACTTAAACAGTTTTAGGAAAGAGTTAATAAGCGTTATTAATAAAAAATGTATATCCTTTACTATATGCTAAAATGGGAACTTTCCTGACCCATGACTTAACCCCACTTAATTTATCTTTTTTTTTTGTTTTGTTTATTTATTTTATCCCTTCACATGTACTTGTCTTTATGATTGTATTCATGCATCGTTTGATCTTATTGAACATTTAAAAAATGACTTTTCAGACGGCCCCTTGCCACACCCTCCACAGTATTAGCACGTTTTAGGACAATGTGTGGACTTTTCAGACGGTCCACAGGCATGTTTTCCAACTTATATCAATGTTAAATTGGCGATCTGAAACGATTTCACCGTGACGCAACTGACAAGCTTAAATACAGGACGCATCATTTTATCGTTAAATACAGGACGGCGGGTGGTAGCCCTAAATATAATGTTAAACAGTTAAGGTTAGTAAGCGTTTTTACCAACCTTAAATGTTAATCATGTAAAATGTGTATGTCTTGGCTACACTTTTTAAACATTGTATATTTAAATTTTATGAGCTGGCCCCATTCACTTATATTGTAAGAGCCTTAGGCCTACTGTAACCGCAGTCATTTTTTTATTTTATTCTTTCTTTCTTTTTTTAAAGAAGGGATCAGGATTATGCCACAAATGATATTAACTTGTAATGAATCTGGAGCACTTCCTGTAGAGTATAAAGTATATGAAAACAAAAAATAGATAGCCCATCTAAGGTGACATTATCTCTAAAGTCTGTTAAAGCTGCACTACGTTGATTTTTGTTGTTGATAATATACAAAATTCCATTGCTGAGCAAGTACCTATAAAAAAATCTGTGTTCATTTTGGTGTAAATAATACACCAAATTGCCATAATATCAGAAAAGAGGGATCGGCTAAGTGTGTCGCGCATGTATGTCAGATGGGGAAGCTATGGCTTCAGTAACAGATCAGGACAGCAGCAGGAGGACAGCAGTCTCCAGATGGATGATTACTGTTAACTGTTTGGCATAGTTGTTTACTTGCTATAATGCTATGATATGTTTTCTAGGGTTGTTGAAGCTTATTGGTTTTCATGCTTCGTCATGCTTTAATGAATTGAACATTACTCGGGGAATACTGTGTTTATAGATCACGATGTATATAATGCTTACTAATGTTCACGACTTCTGAGTATTTTATAATGT
The DNA here is from genome assembly GCA_032164185.1 of Moxostoma hubbsi. Taxonomy (NCBI): domain Eukaryota; kingdom Metazoa; phylum Chordata; class Actinopteri; order Cypriniformes; family Catostomidae; genus Moxostoma; species Moxostoma hubbsi. The sequence continues at coordinate 26,202,484 of JAVLUX010000004.1, forward strand.
TGCTGTAGTTTCAAGGTCCCCTAAGTATGTGTGTGTGTGTGCGTGCCACTGTTTCCTCCTTTCTTTCACCCAGTTGCAGAAATGCACAAACTATTTTATCACTTTCCATTCCCTTTTAGCAGTCTGTTTAAACAACATTATTGGTAAAATGTTTTACAGGATAGTTCCCCATAATTGTATAGTCATCTCAACTTGTTTATTTCATCTCCATTATTACTGAATCCTCTTTTGTGTTGTTAGTTTAGTTTTTGCATACAGCGCATATACCCTACTGCACTATTGTAGTATTACAGTTTACTTGCATTGTCATGCAGCCTGTAGATAGTGATATGAAAATAATTCCAAGTTTCCTCCATTGAACTCGAATCAGCAATATCATGAGTTTCATATCTTAATGTTGTACAATACAAACATTAAAGTGTGATGGTTCATATTGAAATATGAAAATAAGATAGCTGTTTATCTTCCTCAAAGCAAGTAATATCATGGTTATAAATATTTTCAAAAAATATTTTATACGAATATCTCAGAGTGAGAGATCTCAGGCAAACAGACAACCTCAAACCATCAGTTGGTGCAGAAGAGCAGTGTTGAAACACAACCGATGTAAAATGTTGCTCTGCAAATTATTTGCAATTTTAGGTTTCAACCACAGATGTCGCTACAGAGCCCAAAGATCCAAAGTGCTGCCATATGCAGTTCATGCAGAATAATTAATACTAATACTAATAGTTTAATACTTAAAGGAATAGTTAACACAAAAGGGAAAATTCTCTCATAATTGACTTACTCTCACGCCATCCCAGATGTTTATAACTTTCTTTCATCTGCAGAACTCAAATTAAGATTTTGAAAAGAATTTCTCAGCTCTTTTGGTCCATACAATGCAAGTGAATGGGTGCCAAAAATTTAAAGAAAAATCACATAAATCAGCATAAATTTAACTGATAAGACTCCATTGGTTATATCCATGTCTTCAGAAGCAATATGATAGGTCTGAGTGAGAAACAAATCAATATTTCTTGTCAACACTTCTGTGGTTTTACAGAAGACAGAAAGACATCTGGGATGGCATGAGTGTGAGTAAATGATGAGAGAATTTGGGTTTTTGGGTGAACTATCCCTTTAAGCTGGTTGGATTTAAATGAATCCCAATCTGAAATGTTTGAGGTATCCGATTACAAGGCTCCCTTCCAAGCACTGTAATAAGCAGAAGCAGAAATTGAACAGAAATGTGATCATTGTTTTGGCATCTGACCTGTGTGACCTGACGGTATGTCAGCTAGTGTGTCTGATTGACTGATTGTTTGTGCTGCCAGCATGTGGGCGGCGCTGCTGTCTCTTGGTGAGTTGACCATGAGACCCGGATGCATCTGCCTGATGAGCAGCTGATTGTGGGATTCACAGTTCTAAACACCAACAGACAGGAACCTAAAGCACCTGCTTCCTCTGGAACATGCTTTTTTGTGTTTCTGACCTCCTGCTGTATCGTGCTGACCATGTCCAGCTCAGCAGTGCACTTACACTCCTCTCCTCTCCTCTCCTCTCCTCTCCTCTCCTCTCCTCTCCTCTCCTCTCCTCCAACCATTGATCCGATAAGCTTGATCGTTTTAATTGAAAGTCAGAGGAGGGCACTCTTGTGGTTTCATTATTAATTTAAACACTCAGGGTAACTTAAAGTGCAATTTTCACCCACATGTGAAACAAAAAAATCAATGGAAACAACAGCAGTAAGCATCAAGGTTAATTACACATGCTGGAGACACAAGTGAGCACAATGTTTTTTTTGTTTAGCCTACTGTTCCTTTTCTGTCTCACTTAAAGTGTTTTGACTTTGTTTCTCTGTTACGGTAGATTGAGCGTAAACAGCCTTGAGTTGGGAATGCTGAAGATTAAAAATTATGCTTGAATGTTATGCTGTATGACTTTTGGCTGCTCCACTCTCCTCCTTAGTAAGGATTAAATGGAAGATGTATATTCCTCTGTAATACAGTCTGTATGCGGAGGAGTGATGACAAAAATGCCCTCTCAGCTCAAACGCCCAACATAGACAAGATTGTTGAGGAGGACTGGTCAGATTGTTTTGTTTTTGGTTAACGATAGTTATAGTTTAACTATAATTTAATATATAGCCACTTTTTATTTTTAAGTGCTTTAAAAGGTTTTCAGTTCAGCACAAATTTATATAAAAAGTATCATAATCTTCATGCACACACACACGCACACGCACACGCACACACACACACACATATAAGTATGTTTAAGAATGAGATCACTGTGCAAAATTAAGAAAAAATTAATAACAAACAAACATGGCTTTTATGTTTTATAATGGCATTAAATAAAAGTAGAGAAAATGTAAATGTAAATTTATATTTAATGTATTTTTGTTATTAAAATTGCGTTATGTTCTTTTTTTTTTTTTTGTACAATTTTTCAGTAGCATATGGTTCTCTCTATAATGTGTTTTGCCGGTAATGAGTGCATAGAATAACATACACTAACAGATACACTACAGTAGTGTATCATATCCATTTTGCAATTTACATTTTGTGTACTGCATGAGAGAAGTGAGGTAGTGTATTTACATATGCTTTGGTCGACCACTCTAATTCTAATTACTGCTACATTTGCACCAAGCTATACCCACACTCTCAACCAATTAGTGTGCTGTGCACCACAATAAAATTATGGAAATGGTAGACACTTATTCAAACAAGTTCTGCATTACCATATTTTGAAATATTTGACTTAATTATGACCAGCAACTTGGCAAAAGAAGAGAGGAGCCAAAAATAAGCAAGACTTTTAAAGCAGCCTCATAAAGTTGTTATTAAGAGACCAGAGATGGCCCTAATGATGTGTTTGGAAATTAGGCTGATCAAACATTTATTGCAAAGTCCTCCTGTAGGCAAAAGGCCCCTAAATGAGTCAATTAGACCGCCATTATTCTCACTGCCAGGCCAGAAGTTGAAGCTGATATGCGTAAAGGATTTATCAAGACCGACGTCTACTTTAAAGGATCCACTAAAATAAAATGACAGTTAACTACAAGGAGTGGAGCCACCGAAGTGCTTTGTGGTGCATACAGGATTTTTTTTATTTTGTGGGGGTAGTTGTTTGCAAGTGGTCCTCAATCAAGACGTAATTTGGTATTATCTGCATAATGGTGTATCATAAATTAGAATAACCCGATTAACATGCAAAACTCTAAAATTTGCCTAAAATAATTCATACGAATATATTAAGACCTCGGTGCAAATTAGAACAGTTATGGTGGTGCGGTATGTAGGAAGTGGTCTTCCAAAAATGCAACAATGACTTTCGTTTAGCTGTCCATGTGTGTTCGCTTCAGATGCAATTAACAACAGAATTTACTATACAGACACGCCAGCAGAGACCAAGCCTCGGAGCATTAATTGAGCCAGTAAAATTTAGGTAGCAAGAGCCGCAGCAGCAATGGTGAGACAGCAGAGCTCAGACTGTGGATGAAGTTATCGCTTCATGCTACATTTGCATTAATTAACACAGCACTCTGCCACATCTTCATTCCTCCTGCCTGTCCGTTCAGTGGCAGCATACCTTTTCACCCATCTGCATTTGTGGAAGATGCTGGAACATGGAGATGGGAGGGTTGTTTCATGTCTGCCATTTGCAAATGGTTATTAATTGCGTGCAGGGATGAGGTGCAGGGTTGTATGCAGGGGCTTGCGACGGATGTACAGGGGCGATCAGGCTGGCCAGCGGTGGCGGCCTGCTCTTTTTCGCACATAGCTCTTCATCAAGCCGTAGCCGTCACTGCTCCACAGACAATTACAGTCCTCTGATTGCTATCAGACAGGGAGGGGATTTTTACAAATTAGGGGATAAATAGAGTTTTCCACATGCCTAATGGCAGAGGCTGGGGAGCAGTAATGAAAAACTATACATCACAATCAAGCAGACAATCCTATTCATGGCAACGCATTATGCTCACTATTCATAATAATGGTATGCTCACAGAGACAGTCCAGGCCAGGACAGCACAAAAGAGTAATGGGGAAGATGCCACCAGCCCAGGGCATTTGAACCCCATCCCCAGCACTATGGAAATGTTACCTCCCTGTTTTTTCATTAGGTTCATATGGAGATGTTCCTATTTGATTCAAGGATGATTGATCATTTTTCAGCTGTGTGGCATGTGTAGGATGCTTAATAATTTACAGAGAAAAACTCCACACCTTGTGATTCTGCCAGTTTTATTCAATCTACTGTACAATTAGTTTTTTTTAAGCTATCAATGTGCATTCATAGCCTAGAGATTCACATAGCATTTGTGAAAAAAAAAATAAAAATTTATAATTTCGAACGGTCCCTCCTTTTCTTTGAAAAATTCAAGGTTACACTGAGGAACCTACAATGGAAGTGAATGGGGCCAATTTTTGGAGGGTTTAAAGGCAGAAATGTGAAGCTTATAAAGCACTTTCAACAAATTCTGCTGTTAAAAATGGTGTATAATTTGAGCTGAAACATTGGTTGATTTTACGGTCATTTAAAGGTTTTAGGGTTACACTGTTATGTTTTCATAGCAACAAAGTTGTAAAACTGGATAAAACTCTACATTAACTTTAGGTTAGTAAGCGATGTTATCAAACTAGAATCAAGTTAGCATGCTGTAACAAGGGTTCGCTTCTCCGAAGGAAGGAGGACACGGAAACGGGGATGAACTCAAGGTAAGGCTTTTAATTCCAAATAATAATGTGGGGGTGAACATAAACTTCTAACATGCAAATCTTATACTCTTTAAGTTGCCAACACTAGACTGGCGATGCTCTCTCTCTCTCGACTGGAGGCACTGGTGCTCTTTTAAGCCGCTCTCCCCATACTCACTGAAATTAGAGACAGGTGGTCAAGCGCCCTTACCGCTTTCCCTCTCCGGACGGGCGCTTGACCACGCCCCCGCTGCCACATACCCCCACCGCCCGACTCAGGCCGGGGCGTCATCCGGCCTGCCTACCACTCCCCCCCCCCATTTCTGGAAAGGAAGTCGGCGACAGCCATCTGCACCCCCGGTCTGTGGACCACCTCGAACTTAAAAGGCTGGAGAGCCAGATACCAACGGGTGATCCGGGTGTTAGTATCCTTCATGCGGTGGAGCCACTGCAGTGGGGCGTGATCCGAGCAGAGAGTGAAGGCCCGCCCCAGCAGGTAGTAGCGGAGTGTGAGGACCGCCCACTTGATGGCCAGACACTCCTTCTCTACAGTGCTGTACTTCGTTTCCCTCAAGGAGAGTTTCCTGCTGATGTACAGCACGGGGCGCTCCTCCCCCTCCACCACCTGCGAGAGTACGGCCCCCAGCCCTCTGTCTGAAGCGTCCGTCTGCAATAAGAAAGGGAGAGAGAAGTTAGGTGAATATAAGAGCGGCCCTCCACAGAGTGCGGCTTTAACTTGTGTAAATGCCTGTTGGCACTGCTCCGACCATTGGACCGGATCTGGAGCCCCCTTTTTAGTGAGGTCAGTCAGCGGGCTGGTGACATCCGAATAGTTAGGCACAAATCTTCTATAATAGCCAGCCAGCCCCAGGAACTGCCTCACCCCCTTTTTGGTCTTAGGTCTAGGGCAAGTCGCAATCGCCGCGGTCTTATCAATTTGGGGACGCACCTGGCCATGACCCAAGTGGAACCCCAGATACCGCACCTCCACACGCCCAATCGCGCACTTCTTAGGGTTTGCTGTGAGCCCCGCCCGCCGCAGCGACTTCAAGACCGCCCTCAGGTGTTGTATATGCCGCTGCCAGTCATTACTATAGATAATAATATCATCTAAGTAGGCAGCGGCGTAAGCGGAGTGCGGCCGGAGGATACGGTCCATCAGGCGCTGGAACGTGGCTGGAGCCCCAAACAAACCGAACGGAAGTGTTACAAATTGGTGTAATCCGAACAGCGTGGTGAAGGCGGTTTTCTCACGGGAAATTGGTGTCAAGGGGATCTGCCAATAACCCTTTGTTAAATCCAATGTCGAATAAAAGCGAGCAGTACCTAACCGATCGAGCAGTTCATCAACACGAGGCATTGGGTACGCGTCAAATTTAGACACCGCGTTGACTTTTCGATAGTCCACACAGAACCGGACCGACCCGTCACTCTTGGGAACGAGAACGACCGGGCTAGACCAGTCGCTGTGGGACTCTTCTATTACCCCCATATCGAGCATCGCATCCAATTCGTCCCGAACAATTTTCTTTTTATGCTCGGGGAGGCGATAAGGGCGGCTACAAACCACCACCCCCGGCTCGGTCTCGATGTGGTGTTCGATGATGTTCGTACGACCCGGTAGAGGAGAAAACACGTCTGCAAACTCTTTTTGCAACTTGGCAACCTCTGAGCGTTGGCACGGGGAGAGGTGGTCTCCGCAAATGACCGGGGCATTGTAATCGGGTTTTGGACTCACCTCCGGTCCGAGCTCCGCCCTCTCTGGAACCACCGTAGCCAATGACACAGGGACCGCCTCCCTCCATAATTTAAGGAGATTGAGGTGGTAAATCTGACGCGCGTCCCCCCTATCGGTTCGTTTAACCTCATAATCGAGATCCCCCACTCGTCGTGTGACCTCAAAGGGCCCTTGCCACTTGGCGAGTAATTTGGAGCTCGATGTGGGGAGCAATATAAGAACTTTGTCTCCCGGTGCAAATTCCCTTAGCTGAGTACCCCTGTCATACAGCCGGCGTTGGCGTGCTTGAGCCTGGAGCAAATTCTCCTGTGTTAGTTTCCCCAATGTGTGGAGTTTTGCTCGAAGATCAAGAACGTACTGAATTTCATTTTCACTATTCGAAGGTCCTTCCTCCCAGGCTTCACGGATGACATCCAGCACACCGCGCGGGTGCCGCCCATACAGCAGCTCAAACGGGGAAAATCCCGTGGAGGCTTGCGGGACCTCTCGTACTGCAAATAACAGGGGGTCAAGCCATTTATCCCAATTCCTAGCATCTTCGTGTACGAATTTACGAATCATATTCTTGAGCGTTTTATTAAATCGTTCCACTAGGCCATCCGTCTGCGGATGGTATACGCTAGTGCGAATTGATTTAATGCCCAACAGATCGTAAAGTTCGCGAAGTGTGCGTGACATAAATGTTGTGCCTTGGTCGGTGAGGATTTCTTTCGGAATCCCCACCCTGGAGATTATTTTGAAGAGCGCCCCCGCAACACTACGTGCAGAGATATTGCTTAGAGGCACTGCTTCCGGATATCGTGTTGCGTAATCCACCAGGACTAACACAAAGCGATGTCCCCGTGCTGTCCGCTCTAATGGCCCATTCCGAGGTCCATTCCAATTCTTTCGAAGGGAACCTCGATTAATGGAAGGGGGCGCAATGGCGCTTTTGGGGTGGCCGGCGGATTTACCAGCTGACATTCGCGGCACGCCGCACACCACCTGCGAACGTCGCCGTTAATGCCCGGCCAATAAAAACGGGCTATTAGACGGAGCAGTGTTTTCCTTTCCCCTAGATGACCCGCCATGGGATTATAATGAGCCGCCTGGAAAAGCATTTCCCGACGGCTCCGTGGAATTAATAACTGAGTTACATTTTCCTTTGTCTGAGTGTCCTGCGTCACTCTATACAACCGCTCATTTATAATTGCGAAATAGGGGTATGTGAGAGCGATGTCTGGTTGGAGACGCTGACCATCAATTGTTTTCACTTGATCAAACGCGTGCTTAAGGGTCTCATCCCGCGACTGCTCCAAAGGGAAATCTACGTCAGGGAATTCCCTGCGGAGGGGAGGGGCGGAAGGCCCTCCCCTTCCCTCGTCATCCCGATTTGGAGCAGCCGAGGATGGCCCCGGCTCCGCCTCCCCTGCCAAAGCATCGCACATCGCACATTTCCCCAGTCTAATGCACTTCCATCCTCCCCAGTTCCCCCCAATACATGCTTAAATGCAGGCCAATCGGTCCCCAAAATCAGAGGATGGGTGAGGCGGGAACTAACCGCTGCCTCCACTTTATGTTTTTTTCCCCGAAATTTAAGCAGCAAAGTCACCAACGGATAGCTGTGAACATCCCCGTGCACACACCTCACCCTTACCCGCTTAGCTGTGCCCAAAGCCTCGGTTGAACCAAGCGTTGATGGATGGTGGTCTGATTACAACCGGTATCCAGCAAAGCTTGGTGTGTACCCCCCTGGATTCTTACCGGAACCCGGTACGCTCCAGCCCGATCGGGGGCAGCGTGTGGGAGATCGGCGACCCGGACCACCGCCCCCACCTTCATCAATGGACACCGCTCGCGGAAGTGGCTCGGGTCCCCGGACCTCTGACAGGCCGGCCCAGACATCACACCCGTACCTGCTTCGACGGACGCCCCCACCTGAGGGGGAGAACGGCTATAGGTGGTGGAGGGATGGGCTGATGGATGTGATGGTCTCAACCAGGCTCCTCGCCTGCGTGGGGCAGCAACGGGACCTGGAGAGAGGACAGAGCGAGAGGGTTGGGGGGAGTGGGGAAGAGCGGAAGTAAACACAGGAGGGGGAAGAGAGGGAGAGAGAGAGAGAGAAAAAAGAGAGAGGGGGCTCGTCCGCCCTTGGGTTCGCCGCCATGTGGTCCTCTGCGAGCTGGACGGCCGCCTCCAGCGACGCCGGGCGGTGGCACTGGGCCCACTCCGCCGTATTCCTGGGCAAGCGTTGGACGAACTGCTCCAGCACCACCTGATCGATGACTCCCTCGACGTCACGGTCCCCCACTAGCAGCCACCTACGGCAGGCATCACGGAGCCGCTGGGCGAAGGCGAACGGGCGGTCGGACTTCCCCAGCTTCATATCCCGGAAGAGTTGGCGGTTTTCTTTGGGGCTCTGACCAACCCGTTGCAAGATGGCTTTCCTCAAGTCAGCGTATGCCAGGAGGTTTGTTGCCGGCAGTTGTTGAGCCGCGAGTTGGGCTTCCCCGGACAGAAGAGGAACAAGGCGGGCTGCCCACTGACTCTGCGGCCAGCCCCAGATTTTAGCAGTTCGTTCGAACAAATCTACGAACGCTTCAACATCGTCAGCCGCCCCCATCTTCTGTAACGTGGGCGGGGGCAGCATGGCACGGGTGTCCGGGGTCGCGGCTGTGGCGGCCTCCTGGCTGAGGAGGCCTCCTGGCTGAGGAGGCTCCGGATGGCCTGTCGATCCTCTGCTTGGGCCCGCACGATCTCGCCGAAGCGTCGTTCTTGCTCTTGCCTGAGCTCAAGCAGGGACTGTTGGTGGCTCTGATGTAACGTAGCGAGGGACTGGAGGACTTCGGCCAGCTGGGAGGACTCTACGGGGTGATCCATGGACGGAAATTTTTTTTTTTTTTTTTTCCTTTTTCCCGGGTTTCGGCACCAGTGTAACAAGGGTTCGCTTCTCCGAAGGAAGGAGGACACGGAAACGGGGATGAACTCAAGGTAAGGCTTTTAATTCCAAATAATAATGTGGGGGTGAACATAAACTTCTAACATGCAAATCTTATACTCTTTAAGTTGCCAACACTAGACTGGCGATGCTCTCTCTCTCTCGACTGGAGGCACTGGTGCTCTTTTAAGCCGCTCTCCCCATACTCACTGAAATTAGAGACAGGTGTTAGACATAATTTAGCTCAGGTGCAAGCGCCCTTACCGCTTTCCCTCTCTGGACGGGCGCTTGACCACGCCCCCGCTGCCACACATGCATTTTGTTTTCATCTTGTGGCTATTGTTTGGAAATAGTGTGTATTTTAATGTTTACATTGAAATATATTGTAAGTTTTTTTTTTTTAAAAGAGGGAAAAGTCAAAATGTATCACTGTTGTGCCAGAAATGCTCTTTATTGAGCATTACTTGTATATTTTAAAAGATTAGTTCACCCAAAAATGAAAGTTCTATTATTATTAATGCACCCTAATGTTACTTTAAACCTGTATGACTTTCTTTTTTCCATGGAACACAAAATGTGGATTTTTTAAGAAAAATGTTTTGCCCATATTGCAACTGAATAGAGATTCCTGTGTGTCAAGCTTGAGAAAGAAAAAATAAACATCCTAAAACCACTGTACACATAGTCAGTATGACTCATACACTTTATTCACTTTATTTATTTTCTTCTTATGCAATACAATTACTTTGTGTGATGCAGAGAATTTATTTCTATATTTATTTTTTGTTACTCACTTTCAAAACTAATCATTAATAAAGCATTTAAATCATGTTGCTAACATCAAACCTCATTGGTTCTCATCGCAGAATTGATATTTTTGGGTTAACTGTTCCTTTATAATGTCTTTTTAAATGGAAGGACTAGACAGCACCTTGCAAATGATCACAGAAATGACATATTTTACATCAAAAGGTTTTGTTTGTAGCATTATTTTTATTTCATTTGAAAGCCACGGAAAGAAAGAGACACTTTCAGTCTAACATGCACACACAGGGACACGCAAGTCACATACGCTTTCATTTACCAACACAATCAAGCTTGCAAGAACCAATTTTCCAGTGATTTAAACCCACAGCAAGTCTAGACTATCTTCATCACAGAGGATCCTGGCAACTCTAAACCAGCACACTAACCGCTGTCATACAATTACAGCACCGAGCCGATGATGTCAGCTAAACTTACCTGCAGTGAGTTATTAACAAAAGCAATTTTACCACTCTCCCAATTATCAAAGATATATATTAATCGAACTTGTAAAATCTGTGATACAAATAATTCTAGTTATACTGTTTTTGGATGGAAGCATGATTTAAGCATAATGAAGCTTTTCATTGAATGCTCATCTACCACACATTCTTTCAGTTCCACTACAATACACTGTTTTCTAGACATATGCACACTAATGAGCAAACAAAATGAATATAACAGAGAGAGAGAGAGAGTTGAGTTTAGATGAATCTAGTTAGTGTGTGTGAGAAACTCCATGTCAGGTCCATTCTATGATTAAGACAATGCCCTGCTGGGCTGACAATGACTGCCCTAACACATTTTGTGAAAGGGTTTCATTAAAAGACCTTCTTTATAATCACTTTCACTGCAGATAAAAACAAGGCAGTGAGCGTCTCCCCCAGGGGAAATGAGGCACATTCGAGCAGCAGCTCTGTTCCAGCCTCACTGAGCAATACTGATACACGTGTCCAAACATACACAAGTGCTCTAGCCTCTCTCTCTCTCTCTCTCTCTCTCTCTCTCTCTCTCTCTCTCTCTCTCTCTCTCTCTCTTTCTTTTCCTGACACTCCTACATACTCTCACGACTATGTGTATTGCTGCCTCATTAGTCCACATGTACCAAGATTAACAGAAGCTGTGACATTTTGCTGCTTGGAAGGGGCCAGTCTTTAAAAACAAGCAAACGAGAGGATCTGGAACTCTAACCCCTTCGATACCACCTCCTTCTTCCACCTTTCATTTTATCTCATTAAATATGTATATCTCATCTCCAGGCCCTCCATGCACATGTCGGCTTCATTTGCATGCAGTAAATTCCTGTCACTGACATGGCTGAGGAATATGTGTGAGGGCTGTACCGGCTTTCTAATGGACCCATGCGACCAGTGAGCTCAGTACAGGCAACACACCTAATATCGAATCAGTATCACCTGAAATTATGAAACATTTGGGACCAAGCGCACCCACAATAGTTTTTAGGTGTTACAGCATAAGGATGGGCAAGGAGGAGGCAGGAGCCGGCTGAACAGTAAACAGTAATGTCAAAACTCAAATTTAAATCAATATGAAACAAACACAGACTCACATGCAATGCGGCTGTGTGCATCTCTCTCTCTCCAACTGGTGTCTCCTGCTCTCCCACTGATCAGCTGATTTAGTGTATGGCCTGGCCATGCCCTCCTCCTCATCACACGATTCAGGCCACCGGACTCACTTACTACAACCCCCCGTTGGAAGAGGGAAAGGGTGAGTGGAAACACACAGTGAGATTGAGAGGGTAGAGAGAGTGAAAGAGAACTTGCTCGCTGGCTCCCGGACGTGCTGTTGCCCGGTCCTCAACCGCTCCTCCGCCCTCTAGGATGCCACCTCCCCCAGCGGACGGCAGTGAGTCCTCCAGCCACTTGTGGACAGAACCGCCCCTCCCCTTCTTTGGTGGATTGCAGCAGTTCCTCCGGCTCTCTGCGGCCAGCAGTGACACCTCCGTCCCCAGGCAGATGGCTGCAGCTGCTCCCTTGGTGGATGGCAGCGACGAGGACTCTGTGACAGCGCATCCCTCCTCCCTCCCGAGTTTCGGCACCACTGTAACAGCATAAGAACGGTCAAGGAGGAGACGGGAACTGGATGATCAGTCAACATAAAGGTTTAATGATATAATTGAACTTACAACAACTTAAAACATAAACAAACATGCAACGCGGCTACGTGCAACTCTCTCTCTCTCTCGAACTGTCGTCACCACCTCCTCTTCATCTCGCTCTCATGCTGATCAGTTGATTCAGCGCCAGCCGTGCAGCCTCACGGCCCAGCCACACCTTGCATCTCGTCACATTAGGACACTAAAATAGTGGGAGGAATCAACTTGCTTGTATTACAGGAGAAATGAGCAAGTGGCTAAAAAGTTCAGAGCCTGATCCCGGGGGAGTAGGAAGTGTCAATGCAAATATTTTTCGGTCATCCATATCAATTTAGTGTGGAGGATTGTCATTTACATTTTTGTTATTATCAGCTCTGTTTTTTCCTGAGCAGGCAGTATATATAAGAAATGTCACTGTCATAAACAGTATTGGAAAGATTATTCATCTGCCCTAATATCTACGGATGCACATTACCATTTGTGTGCCATTACCAATATCTGATTATTTGAACAATCGTCTGATACAATAATGAAATAGGTTGGGGGGTCTGCTTTATTTTGCTACTTTGATTCAAATCACTGATAATAGACCTTTTTCACAGACAGTTATGATGCGTTTTCCACCTTATTTAGCAGCATTAATCTAGTAGCATTAATCTAGCAAACTTTTTCATATAAAATGTTGTTTTTTATTTAGTGTCAATTTTTAACATCATGCTTTGTGTTATGTTACCCTGGAATTAGTAAAAAATAAAATAAATAAAAAACTAACTACCACAATTGCAATGAGAATTGTAATAAAGCTGCTGAGGGAGAGACAGTAAATCTTCTCTCTTTTGACTGTCATAATCCACCACACTCTATTTTTATTCATGGAAGCATAATAGGAGATTTTTTATTTAGCTGTTGGGGCAAATGGGTTAGCAAGAAGTCTCTGCTGTACACATCTTCAATGTTTATAAGTTACTGTTCTCGGTTACAAACAAATAAAACAATAAACGTGTTATTCTCTCACATTAACTGAATCCTGAATAGCCTCTTGTTAGCTTGATTTATTTAATAAAACACTGATTCTTGAGATAAAGGACAAAACATGTCCAACATAAAATCTCTTTATGTAAAAAATATATAAATTCATAATAATAAAAATACTGGAAAAATTCAAGAAAATGTGTATATTCAGGGCATTTATTACTTATATTTTTAAATAATATCAGTAGAATATTTTTATTAGAATATATGCATGCTCTATACATGGAAGCACATGTAACTTACCTGTCCTCAGCAAGAGGTCACTGCCAAATGTGTTGCAACAAATTCATAAATATAAATATCAAATGAAAGGTAGGGATCTGTAAGATATCAAACAATACATAAGTAAACTTTAAATTATATTTTCCATAAAACTGCTTATCAAATTTGTGTCCTCACTTTGCATCAGCTCTGTCAGATATTTTATAATCTTGAGAAAATCAGACAATGTCTTGGTCAGCTATGACTCTGAGTACCCCTGTCCCACTTCCTGCTCTGGAAAGTTTGAAATGTCTGGTAAGTTTGATTATTTTTTAATTTTTTTAAATCTCTGCAGTCATCTCATTGTGATCATTTCTGTAAAGAATTGTGGAATAATTTAGGCATTTTAGTGTAGATTATAGAGGCAGCTTTTACTGATGAAAAAAAATGGCTCCAAAGTACAACATTCCATCAGAATTTCCAGAATAGTATGAAAACAGAAAAACGTTTTTTTTTATTTATTTTTTTATTTTTTTTATAGAATGTGTTTTATCACTTACCTCCTTCACTGAACATCATTATTAGATAATTAAATACTTTACACTCTTGTTGAATGGATCAAATTAAAATAGCATGCTATTTAATGTGTCTGATGGAGTTGACAAATTACTGTAAGATGTAATTTATGAAGTGAATAAATGTCAATTTTCAGAAAAAAAGCATTGTTCTAAAAACTGTTCCCTTAGTTCATTAGCTGAGATCTTTGTCAACAAATATATCAATTTCAAATACATTAAGTATTTAAAAATAAAAACTAAGATTTAAAACCTATTACGTCCCTCAAAACGTATCTCAAGATTCAGTGAAAAAGCATTAATGTAAAATTCTAAAATGCTTAATTATGTGAGTTTTCTGAACTCACATTAAACAAATGTGGCAGTAGACCTGAAGGATGCGTACTTTCATGTCTCGATCCTTCCTCGACACAGACCCTTTCTCTGGTTTGCCTTTGAGGGTCAGGCATACCAGTACAAAGTCCTCCCCTTCGGCCTATCCCTTTCCCCTTGCGCCTTCACAAAGATCGCAGAGGCAGCCCTTGCCCCACTGAGGGAAGTGGGCATCCGCATCCTCCTCAACTATCTCGACAACTGGCTAATCTTAGCTCACTCGCGAGACATGTTGTGTGCTCACAGGGACCTTGTGCTCAGGCACCTCAGCTGCTTGGGGCTTCGGGTCAACTGGGAAAAGAGCAAGCTCGTCCCGGTTTAGAGCATATCTTTTCTTGGTATGGAGTTAGACTCAGTCTCAATGATGCTGCGTCTCACCAGCGAGCACGCACAGTCAGTGCTGAGCTGTCTGCATATGTTCAGATGGACGCTGGTCCCACTGAAATCCTTTCAGAGGCTCCTGGGGCATATGGCATCCTCAGCGACGGTCACACTGCTTGGGTTGATGCATATGAGACCACTCCAGAACTGGCTACAGACCGAGTCGAGAGACGAGCATGGCGCCACGGCACACACCGCGTCCTCGTCACGCAGGCTTGTTGTCGCTCTCTCAGCCCCTGGTCAGACCTAGTGTTCTTACAGGCAGGAGTTCCCCTAGGCCAGGTCTCAGGGCACGTCGTGGTTATGACAGATGCCTCCCAATGGGGCTGGGGCGGCGTATGCAGCCGGCACTCAGTCGCCGGCCCTTGGACTGGCCCGCGGTTGCGTTGGCACATCAACTGCCTCGAGTTTCTGGCAGTACTACTTGCCCTGAGGAGGCTTTTGTCGTTGATCCGGGGTAAGCATGTGTTGCTCCGGACGTACAACACAGCCGCGGCAGCGTATATCAACCGCCAAGGCGCTCTACGCTCTCGCCGCATGTCACAACTAACCCGCCATCTCCTCCTTGGGAGTCAACTCCGACTCAAGTCGCTGCGAGCCACTCACATCCCAGGCTACCTCAACAGCACAGCGGACGTGCTGTCGCGACAGGTTACATCCAGGGGAGAGTGGAGGCTCCACCCCCAGGTGGTTCAGCTGATCAGTTTCAAGCGCAGGTAGACCTGTTCCCCGGAATCCTCCCATTGCCCACTATGGTACTCTCTGACCAAGGCCCCCCTCGGCACAGATGCCTTGGCACACAGTTGGCCCCCGGGGCTTCGCAAGTATGCGTTTCCCCCAGTGAGCCTACTTGCACAGACGTTGTGCAAAGTCAGGGAGGACGGGGAGCAGGTCCTCTTAGTGGCCCCTTATTGGCCCTCCTGGATTTGGTTCTCGGGTCTCACGCTCCTCGTGACTGCCCCCTTCTTTCTCAGGGACAGGGCACTATCTGGCACCCGTGACCATACCTCTGGAATCTCCATGTATGGCCCATGGACGGGACATGGTAGACTTAAGTGGCCTACCACCCACGGTGGTAGACACGATCACTCAGGCGAGAGCTCCCTCAACGGGGTGCCTTTACGGCCTGAAGTGGCGTCTGTTCGCTCAGTGGTGTTCTTCCCGTGGTGAAGACCCCCAGAGATGCGCAGTTGGATCAGTGCTTTCCTTTCTTCAGGAAAAGTTGGAGGGCCGGCTGTCCCCCTCCACCTTGAAGGTGTATGTAGCTGCTATATTGGCACATCACGATACAGTGGAAGGTAAGTACTTAGGGAAGCACGATTTGGTCATCAGGTTCCTGAGAGGTGCGAGGAGGTTAAAGCCCCCCAGGCCGCGCCTCGTTCCCTCGTGGGGCCTTCGGAGAGCTCCCTTCGAGCCCCTTGAGTTAGCTGAGCTAAAGGCGCTCTCTCGGAAGACCGCCCTCCTGACAGCGCTCACCTCCAGCAAGAGGGTAGCGGACCTGCAAGTGTTCTCTGTTAGCGAACTGTGCCTAGAGTTCGGTCCGGCTTACTCTCACGTCATCCTGAGACCCCGACCGGGCTACGTGCCCAAGGTTACCACGACCCCTTTTAGGGACCAAGTAGTGAACCTGCAAGCGCTGCCCCAGGAGGATGCCTTGGCGTTGCTGTGTCTGGTGCGTGCTCTTCGCATCTAATTGTACTGCTCGCAGAGCTTTAGAAGCTCCGAGCAGCTCTTTGTTTGCTTCGGTGGACAGCGGAAGGGAAGCGCTGTCTCCAAACAGAGGATCGCCCACTGGGTCGTCGATGCCATCACAATGGCCTACCACGGCCAGCACGTGCCGCCCCCTGCTGGCCTACAAGCCCATTCTACCAGGGGTGTTGTCCCACGGCACCTCTCTAGCAGACATATGTAGAGCCGTGGGTTGGGCAACACCTAACACCTTTGCGAGGTTCTATAACCTCAGGGTTGAGCCAGTTTCGTCCCGTGTGTTATCAGGTGACACAAACAGGTAAGTTCGGGTCAACTGGCCAGGTGTATCGCTTGTGCATAGCGCCTTTCCCCTCCCGTGTGGCAAAGACGCACGCTCTTTCCCCAGTTGCGTTCACGGGAAGTGTGAACCCTGGACGTTCTTCCTCCCTAGCCTAGCGGCCGTCAAGTCTTCGGAGAGGCTCGCTGCTGCCCCGGTATGATTGTCACTAGGCCCCCGTACTGAGGTAAGTGCTCCACATGTGCTGGTTGTCCCCTTCGGCAACCCCGTGTGATGTATATCCCGCAAAATGGTTTCCCTGCCAGTAAACTGTGTCTTCCTTGGACAGAGGGCCCTCTGCCCTGGGTCGCCAGCGTCACTCCTTTATACCCGTATGTCCAGGAGAGTGGCATGCAAATTCCACACGCCAATTCTCATTGGCCTTTTATCAAGTTCAGAGATGTCCGGGCTCCGCAGGAGTGACCCCTAGTGTCAACTCATCGACACAACGTCTCGTTCCCTCCATCAGGGAACGGAGGTTATGTTAGTAACCAAGACGTTTTAATAGCAAATTAAAGACCCTGATCATTGGCTCTTTTTAGACAGTCGGCTAATGTCAGGTATTTCCATCAGTGCAATGTCTGGTAGTTCCATCAGTGCATCTTTACCAATAACTGACTGCACAGAAGATCTCAGGGCGATTTGAAGTAGTCTGAAGCTTCCTCATCTGTCATCTCACATAAGCTGCAGTGTACAGCTGTGTCAATATGCCAGTCAGACATGTCTTGCATGTGAAGCCAGTAAAGGAAAGAATTATTAATGTATTGTGCAGTAAACTGGTAGTTTAAAACATCAGTGCTCTCCAACTCAAGGTGCGATCCCTGCAGTCTGATCAAAGTTAAAGTACATTAAGCAATATAAAGCATGTTAGTCTGTTGCAGAGTGGAGAGCAGCCCAGGTACGATCCAATAAGGGGCACAGGTAACCCCTGTAATTGAGCCTCTGCAGCTGCACAACAAAGCACATTGTACCTCTCTGGCAGGCCTACTTGTCTGCCTTTGTTCACTGGACCCAAAGATCAATCACTTTGTATCAGGTTTAAAGGAAGTGTTGGAGGTGAGCATTAAGACTTGTGCACAGACTTACACACACTTGCATACTGACACCACCACACACATGCACCAAGGTGACGAGCAGCCAGGCGAAGCATCGATCGATGGCAGACCAGGGAATCAGCAACAGGGAGAGGAAAAAAAACAATCACCTATCAGATTGAAACTGATTCTCCTTGTATCTTTAGCACCTTGCTACAACAGATTGGACAGGAAATCCAATGGCAAGCAGAGAAAAAAATGTAAAAGAAAAAAGTGATTGCTAATTCGCTTCAGACAGACATTTTAATCTGTGACAGTGGAGGGATCTGGTGAAAGCCATTATCACGTACTCCCTGCCTTTGATAAGAAGGCTCTAATCTGTTTGCAGGAGGTATTGAACAAATGCATTTGTTGAGCCAAGAAATGAAGGAGTGATGGAAGGGGGGTTTGTATTTGTGTGTGACTGATGAAAAATGAGATGGGAATGTTGGAAAACTTGGCTTCTGAGAGGGAAAAAAGAGAGTGAAAGGTGACAGGTGAAATGAAGAGTCCTTCAGCTGATGTATTTCAACAGAGACTTTTTAACAGGGCTGTTAAATTTGCAAAATTTTGTAAAAGGGCAAAACTCAGGGGATTCTTCAATGGTGTCTCATTGTCATAGAAGTTATAAATTAACTAAGAAATGGAGTTTCACTCCAGTGCCTTAAATGACTGACATTTAAGAAGAGTGTTTAACGCTCAAGTGTTGAAGTGAGAGTATTGTCTACATTCTTGTCATATTCCCTCAGTGTGGATCGCTAAAACTTTGCAGTCTGTAAACAGCGTTGACTACTGGCACTGAATGCCATAAAAAAACAACCTCTACCGATTCCCCTCATGGCCCCTCACAATCTTTTGTTTTTGACCTCTGACACCGACCACAGACGCAAGCGCCAAATCTCGATCACACCTTCACATGCTTTGCAGGAAAAGATTTATCTGAACAGACCCCCACGAACCCTCATAACCACCAGCACAACCACAGATCAGCCCACAAGAGCCTGGTGTAACCCTCCAATCCCCACCCTACTTGCTCCACTCTCCCATTCCAATTGACTGTTCCATTTGTCACACAGAATTATTTTGCCCCTGGCTACTAGTTAACCTGCACCTGGAAACCCTTCTGTGAAATGCTAAAGATTGCAGAACATTAAAAGATGGGCGACATGATGTGAAATATGTCAAACAGAAGGATATTTTCAGTCTTTCTCTCCCTTGCTGCCAGTGCACAGCGGAGGCCCAAGGGCATCATCCACCTCCAGTCGCTAACCCTTGTATATGTTCCCAATTCCAGTTTGCGGAGATTATGGTGCTTTTTTATTATATATTTTATTTTATCGTCAAATTATAACAACGCTGATAAGATGGAGATGATGATGTCCCAGTATGTTGGACCTTGACCTCTCTCCTGGTAATGGAGCTTGCTGTGGCTACTCCTTCTGCAGACACTCATAAATGTAAATGTTAATCTAAAAGTATGTCATACTTTTTAGTCCAGTGAATATTTCTCAGTGTAGGTTTATTTCAGAAAATCAATTAGTCAATAGGCACATACCTAGTCATGGTTACAAAAAAAGATATTGAACATTTCCACGATCATTGTCAGGGAAATAAAAGCTCCTTTGTGATCGGGGGTATGTTGTTACACTATATGGAGAACATTAAAAACATTAAAAACAGTAAAACAATTATAAAATGTAAAAAACAGTTCATGAAACAGTACAGTAACAGTACCAAAATGTACAAGGTAACATACACAAATATCAAACCATTGTTTAGGTAAATTCATAAATTCTATATCTTCATAATATTTAAAACTTAAGATAACTTGCCCTTTTGAAAAATAACCTTTGGGTTAAAATCAAACTATTGTTTAGCTAATTCTTGCCTGAATGTATGCTAGTGTATTTTTTATTGTGTACATTTGTTTACTCAACAGCTATAGCAAAAGTATAATAATATAATTTAAGAAGGCAAATTTAAGTTAAGAGGGTTTTAAACTAGGTGTTCAACACCAAGATACAGGGACTAAAAAATAAATGTTTTTCATTTTAGTTCGTTCTGAGCAAAAAATATATTTTTTCAATCTGGTTCAGAAGTTCCACAGCCTCCTTTCCAAATGGTAATTGGTTAGAACAAAATAAAAGAATAGTTAATTAACAGTTAAGCACAATTTTAATTACAGATCTGCTTCTCAGTAAAAATTCGGCAGCATCAAATCTGTATTAATGCTTCAAATATAGCAGTAATTCAGAGCAGACTTTGAAACAACTGAGAAATGTACTCTTTACCTCTAATAATAATAATAATAATTTTCCTTGTATATGGATTAACCGTGCATGTTTATATAATAATTATACATGGTTAAAAATGATGTATGATGTGTACTGTCTTCATTCACAGAAAACAACATTGCCATGTATTTGTGGACTTCTGTTCAAATTTGTATGTCATGTCTTTTATTTTGAAGTTTTCTTTTGGGGTCTTGTCTTGCCTCTGTTCTCTGTGCTCCCCTTGATTGCTCCCAGGTGTGTCTTGTTAATTAGACGTGTTACCTTGTTAATCCTTGTGTATTTAAAGTCCACTTGTTCTCCATGTCATGGTTGAGTAATGTTAATGTATAATTGCTGTTTTCTAAGTCATAGTCTAAGTCATAGTCATTTCTTGGTTTATGTTCTGGTTTTATTTAGTTGTTGATGTTCTGATAAACGCTTTTGTCACTTCATTTAAATTAAACTGCACATGGGTACTGCCTGCCTCCACGTTACAGAATACTCAACCAGAAGAAATGAACCCAGCAGTAAAGCTGATGCATTTGCATCAGGGGAACGAATCCATCAATGATTTAGTGGAGGAGTTCTGTGAAATGTGTGACCTGGTGACGTTCCAGGAGTTCTTCTTGAAGATGTTTTTTCATGTGGGATTAAATGAGCCTGTCTATTCCTTGATGCAACCAGGGGGAATCGATTGGTCTTTCCAATATTAAACCGACTTTTCCCTGCTACTCAGTTTTTTGTCATTTACTGTGGAAATGGCTGATGATGAACTTGGTCCTCCTACTGTGACCACAACAACAGAGTCCACTGCCACATTTGAGCCCTCCATCATGGCTGCCACGAGCCAGCGCCAGTGCCTGCCATGCTCCAAGAGCCAGCACCCATGCTTGCCACAGTCCATGAGCCAGTGCCCATGTCTGCCACAGTCAAAGAGCTGTGCCTGAAGGCTCTGCCTTCCCAGAGACAGTGCCTGAAGCCTCTCCCATCCCAGAGCCAGAGCCCGAGTCCCCTGCCACCTTGGCCTCACTGCCCGAGTCCCCGGTCACCTTGACTTCACTGCTTTAGTCCCGACCATTTTGACCTCACTGCTTTAGCAGTCTCTGTTTCAGTTATGTTCTGTGTAATGAAGATAAGGGCGTGGCCAGGCTGTGATGGTGCATGGATGGTGCTGAATCAGCTGATCAGTGGGAGAGTGGGAGATGAAGGGGAGCCAGAGGTGCCAGTTCGAGAGAGAGAGACACGTGGCCACACTGCATGTGTGTCTTAATTTATGTTTTATGTCGTTTTAAGTTCATTTATAACATTAAACCTTTATGTTGACTGTTCAGCAGGTTCCAGCCTCTTCCTTGCCTATCATTATACTGTTACATTCTGCAAAAAATTCATTCCTTGAACAATTTTATTCCCTGTACAAAACCACAGCAAGAGAAAACGTCTCGGGTTACTTAAATGGAACCCTTGTTCCCTGAAAAAAGCGGAACGAGATGCTGCGCTGAGAAAAGCGCTTTGGGAACATCTTATAATTGTGACCAGCTGTGAATATGTGTGCAACACGTCAATGAACATTGACCGGAATTTATAGCCTCTGCCAGTGTTAATCATTTGGAAGCACCTGAGGCATGGCTATAAATAGATGCGTCACCAGCGCGTCATCAGGTATTTTGTCTGAAGAGCAGTCCTGGGGCATCCCAGTGTGGCAATGAAGCGCAGCATCTCATTCCGCTTTTTTCAGGGAACAAGGGTTACATTTAAGTAACCCAACATGTTCCCTTTACAAAAAGCTTCACTTATAATGCTGCGCTGAGAAAAGCACTTTGGGAACGAGAATACCCACACCGCCGCACTGCGGCTGTCCAGACCCTCTACTGTTGTGCAGTGTGCTCACAAGAGCGTGAGAGGTCTCAGACATGAGCTTGAGATGTCGACTCAAGGACATAAGAGTCGTAGGAACATCCAAATTATAAAGCTGATGAATGTGTGCGGAGAGGACCAACCTGCCGCATCACAAACATGCTGCAGAGGGAGACCTCTAGCCAAGGCTTTAGAGGAGGCGAGCCCTCTGGTAGAGTGAGCCCTGATGCCTACTGGCGAAGCTTGACCATGCGCCTTGTAGGCTAGGGCAATAGCGTCCCTCACCCAATGTGACATAGTCTGCTTGGTGGGGCCGCCCCCCTGTTGTGGCCCCCATGGCAAGCAAATAGTTGCCCTGACTTACGCCACTGGCTAGTGCGGTGGACATAAGTCTGAGCTGGGTGACACAGGAAGAAGTAGAGGAGACATTACACTGTTCATAGAGACGAAGAGGTCCACTTCTGCCCTGTAAAATCTCACCCAGATTTGTTCCACTACCTCGGGGTGGAGTTTCCACTCCCCGTCTGTATTTTCTGTCTGGACAGTAAATCTGCTCCCACATACGAGCATCCAGGGATATAAACTGCCCTAACTGACAGGAGCTTGCCCTGGGCCCAAAGGAGAATCCGACGTGCCAGAAATTTAGCTGACGTGAATGTGGAACTCCTTTATGGTTTATGTAAGAGACTACCGCTGTATTGTCCACCCAAACCAAGACATGGCAGCCTCTCGAGGAAGTATTTCATGGACAGAAATACAGCCATAAACTCAAGACAGTTAATGTGACAATCGAGCTGATGACCCTCCCATTCCCCTTGAGCTGGACGACCACTTAAAACCGCTACCCAGCCCGTCAGGGAGGCATCTGTCGTTAGCAGCCTGCGACGACAAGACTCACCTAGAGTGGGACCAAGGTAAGAAACCGGGGTCTGAACCACATAGAAAGGGAACGAAGCCCATGGCGCATAACCCTTATTTGCCTTAGGGAACCGGCCCTTGGATGAAACCCCCTGGCTTTTAGCCACAGCTGGAATGGTCTCATGTGCAGAAGGCCCAAAGGGATCACCGTGGACGCAGATGCCATGTGACCTAGTGTTTGTTGATACTGACGAGCAGTGCAACTTTGACCTAGCCTGACCTTGCTCAGGGTGTTCTGAATAGAAATGATTCGTGCGGGAATTGTGCCTTCATCGTGATCGAATTCCATATAACCCCCAGATAAGTGATTCCCTGGGTGGGAGAGAGAACGCTCTTTTACAATATCCCTGTGCTGAACTGCCAGTTCTTGGAACTGCACTAGGATCAGCCAGTCATTTATGCAATTCAGAATGCGGATGCCCCAGAGTCGCAAAGGAGCCAGTGCTGCATCCATGCATTTCGTGAATGTGCGGGTTAATAGGGCTAGGCCGAATGGAAGAACCCGATACTGGAAGGATTCGCCCCCGAAAGCGAACCTCAGGAACTTCCTGTGGAAATTTCTATATGAAGATATGCGTCCATGAGATCGATCGTGACCAGCCAAATGTGATGTTGGGCTTGTGACACGATCGTTTTGATAGTTAGCATCTTGGACTTGAACACCCTGACTGGGCAGTTCAAGCCTTGAAGATCTAAGGTTGGACGCAACCCCTCACCCTTCATGGGAACCAGGAAGTATTCGCTGTAATAACCTGACTCTTTCTCTGGAAGGGGAACACGTTCTATGGCCCCTTAGGCTGAGAGATTTTGCAGTTCTTTCCACAGTAGACATGCCTGCTCCGGTTTACAGTAGTGGGAACCACACTGTTGAAACACTGAGAGCAGCGAGCAAATTTAATTCTGTAGCCCTTTTCTACTGTTCTTAGGACCCACATAAAAATATTTGGCAGAAGTTTCCATGCTGCCAGGTTCTCTGAGATGGGTATTAATTTAACACTTCCTGTTGAGGGGGTGTTGAGTGTTCCGCGTCCAGGATAAATGCAGAAAGCAGCGAAACACCCAACTTTTCACGGAGACCTCTGCCTCCCGACACACCGGAGGTGGCGGAAATGGAGAGGTTTCGTGGGGGTACCGGGAGGGGCGAAGTGTATGGTGCGCGCACCCTGTCCCAAGGGGAGCTACCCCAACAAGATTAAATGCAAGACCGTCAGGGTTTCTTTCTCTTAGAAATTAGTGTCCTGAGGTCTTGCTTTGGGGGCTGCTGAGGGTGACGAGACTGTCCCCAATCTTTGCGAGGGGGAGCACGACTCGCCACGCATTGCTTCTGAGCCTCCCTTCTAGAAGGACTGAGACGGGTCTGGGTGGCTGACGGGCCCACCCCCTGAGTGCGGTGAGGAAGAAACTGCCCAAATGCTTCCTTGTGGCTTTTCGCCTCTTGGAACCTGGAGATAGCTGTGTTCATAGCATCCCCCGAATAGGCGAGCGCGAAGCATTTTGCCCAATAGCAGATTGCAATGCTCGTACCCGCCCCGCCCCAACGCGAGAGCAGCATGCTCTTCCCCCACACAAACAAAGCAGATCTGTGGAGCGGACATAGAGTGGAGACAGGGGAACACACATCGTTTGCCCTAATTTTCAGTCATTTTTTCTTTCTTTCTCTTCTTTTTAAGAGAAAAGAGAAAAGGTTCACTGTGCACTGCCTAACAGATTCTAACTCCAAACAGAGGAAAGAAAGTTTGACAGGCTTTTGATAGCACACAAACACAGAGTGATCTGAAGACAAAAGATCTGACGATGCTCTGGTGATGCATCTATTTATAACCCTGCCCCAGGTGCATCCAATGGTTACACCGGCAGAGGTTATAAATTCCGGTCAATGTTCACTGACGTGTTGCACACATATTCACAGCTGGTCACAACTATAAGATGTTCCCAAAGCACTTTTCTCATCGCAGCATCATAAGTGAAGCTTTTTGTAAAGGGAACACACATTTGTGTATAGACTTTTGACAGAAAAGCTTATAGTTACTGAGACAAAGCCCTTGAAACAACTTCCCTGTGTGTGAATTTACCCCTGTTTCCCCTACTATGCAATTCAAAATCATGCTCAAACAAAAAGTAATATTGATTGTGATTTATGGAAGAGCATTTTCTTTATTTTCTCATTCTTTCTTGGTCACTGTAGTCTCTTGCCCTTGTGGTCAGAGCTAGCACTCATAGACATGAAGATTGTGTTTTTGTTAAATGTCATTGGAGGTTAAAGGGTAGCTCAGGGCTAGTGCTTTCTCTGCCTGTCACAATCTCCACTTCAGAGTCAATATGACACTAGGGTCAGTGTAAGGGCCCTAATGAGGTAACCCTTAAAACCCTCTCAAACCAGCTGATGACCAGAGGGCAAGAGCTCATGCATCACCTCAGTCTAACAACTCAATGTAAAGAGTTTAATTTTAGGCGTAGAGAGTTTTGATTGGCGATTCATCAGTTATAATGGAAGTTGTGTAAGTCTCGTACCCATTATAGCACCCCTTTTAATGCAGATGATAATGTATAATTTGTTTCGGTAGCTCAACTGGAAGAGCATTGTAGTTTAGATATGCAAAGTCAAGATATACATTTTCTCACATACTTATAAAATGTATATCTTGAATGCACTCTTAAATCAACTTGAATGGAAGCATCTGCCAAAATGTGTATCTAACCGCTTCTTTGCCCATCTGCAGTGTGAGATCAAGACCTTGCTCGAGTGTCTGCACCGACATGTCCATGTGAATGTTTTCACATTTAAATGAATATGAATGACATGGGTTGCCTGTCCATCCCCTGCTGTTTGGCTGTCACTCAGCCTCAGGTGAGAATTCTCTGGGCTGGTATCAGGAGCTGCAGTGGGCCGTGGGCTGCGGTGTGGGCCTCTTCTGCTATCAGATCACACGGATCACTAATTCAGCTCTGCTGACAGATATGCCCCCTGCAAAAGTAGGGACAGGCAGCGGAGGATAGCAGGTGCCATTAAACGAGTGCTGACTGAGGGCTGGGCTGCTGGACAGAGGAAAGGTCAGCGTTTTGCTTTCCAAACATCCAGCTGAATCATGGACATGAGAAACAGTTTAATCGCAGTCCTTAAGGCTTGGAGATGCAAAATCTGAGCTGCAGGAAGCATAGTGGTTTCCCAAAAGGAGATGTGCAAATTCAGAGTATCTTGGGGAAGGTGGTCACACTAGGTTTTGCGGGGAGCATAAATACAAACACATTTGAAGATATTTTGTCTTTTGATGTGCATAAAAGTTCAGGTGTGGTAAAATCTATCATGCCAATTTGTATAGTGAAAAGACATTTTATCAAAAACGTCACAGCTTGCCCTTTTGGCTCAATCCAAAGAATACAAACGTCAACACGTTTTGCTGGATTTTCTTTCACAAAGAAAACAAAATTCAAAGCTACATGGCTTGCAATGTCACATGATTTATTTATTTATTTTTTTTTACAAAGAAACAAACTTCAAACCTACATGGCTTGCACTGTCACATGAATTAAATTTTTATTTAATATATATATATTTTTTAAATGGAAACAAACTTCAAAGCTACATGGTTTGCAATGTTATGGGAGGTTTTTTTTTGTAGAAAGAAAAACTTCAAAGCAGCATGATTTTCAATGTGATTTGCTATGTTGCTGAAATTTTGAAAATTTATTATTTCATATTAGTTATTAAAATCTGAATATACATACTAATATACATTGATGCGTCTTAAGTAATTGTGAATGCTCAAAGCCTAGCGTGACTGCACCTTGATGCTCTCTGGAAGAATGGTCAAAGATATGGAACTTTGCCTTGTCTCACAGTGCGAATATGGATTCATGAGAATCTTTATATATTACATGAAGAGTTTAAATGCCAGGCATAAGTTTTTTTTTTTATCAGAAATATTCAACAGATAAATGTCCTCCATTGGTGTCACAATCACTTCCACAAGTGGCCTGCTAGGGAGGACAAAACAGACAGGAAGCACATGCACACATATGCACTTTATTGTCTCACTGCTCTAGCCCTCACCACATGGCAGCAAACACTGGGAGAGATAAATGAATATCCCTGTACACATAAACAACATCACACAGGGCCCATCTCCACCCCTCCCCACTAATTCCTATTCATTTAACCACCACATGGGCAGGCCACACAGCCAGAGAGACATTTATTATTTAGCTGCTTCTGTTTATGAATAGCTTACTGGTGCAGGCCCAAGCCTGCATGCAACAGGCCTCGTAAATCACAACCACCGAGTCGTTTTTCCACAAGCTCTCCTCGGTGCATGGGTTAGTGTGTGTTTAAGGATGCCAGTTTGTGTCCCGGGCTCGAGGATGGTTTGTCTTCAATTTACCTTCATGCTTCTTCCCCCCTGTTTAATTAATAATGAGGACAAATATTTGTTTGTTCCGGGGCAAGAGAAAGGGAGAGAAAGAGATAAAGGGATATATGTGGAGAGAGGCTTGATCCCCCTCTGGACAAAATTAAAGTCAGTACTCTCTGTCAGGTTTCTTGCTAGCTGTTTTTATACAATGCCTCCCTCCGCAGGGCCAAAGAGGAGATAAGGAAAAGGGAGGGTGGGGAGAGAAGTGATGGAGCAGCCTGAGGTTGAGGGTAAACATGAATGAGCATCAACAACATCCCTGCTGCCTACCCGGCAGACCAGCGGTGACTCCCTCTGTCCTTATTTATCACTGCCTGCCCAGAAGACGATTTAACCCAGTTGTTTTTTCCAAACAGACGAAAAGTACACAGAGCAAAACCAGGCTGTTTAACATAGTCTCAGCTATAAATAATATCTCGCCATCTTCATTTGTCAGTGTGACGCTTACGCCTTTTATTGAGTTACACTCAGGGGATTTGTCTCGCTTCCTCCCTCCTTTGCACACTTACATGCTCTTGTCCTGCTGACTGAAGCAGTCGCCCTGAATAGCCAAGTCGAGAAACATCATTTGATTGCACTTGTGTTTTTTTTTTTTTTTAAATCTGTTTCTTAATGAAGAGAAAAGGGACCTTTTGAAATATACTGCTTTTTCCTTCATCCTGATTTTAATGGCTGTTGCTTTGATGTTTCGATCCCACCTTCAAAACCATTTCACCTTATGTAACCTAGTTTCTGATTAGCCAACTGATGTAATTTAATTTATCCCAGTCTTAAAGTTTGTGTTTAAGGGGCTGTTGTGACCAAATGTGTTCTTGCACTGGAAAATGTGAATTTTTATAAGTTTAAAATAATTTTTAAATTGACACGCCGACTAAAAAATGTGGAGCTGCTGCGCGAGATTCTGAAAAAACAAAAACGACAAAAACAAGACGCTGCAAAATGGTCAAAGACATCTATCTAGCTCATTTACACAGAAAAACAAAATAAAAAAAAACGTGCAGATGGATGCAAAATGTATTCATTGTGAATCATTCGATGTGGTTGACCAGCCAACACGAGCAGGTGAAACTATCATTGTATAAAACAGTTGCTGTCCATGGTGCTGAAGGGAATATGTCCAGCAGTGGAACTACCTAGAATGACATAGAAACTATAGGCCAGGTACTTATGTCACAATGACTGTAAGTTGTGGAATGAAAAATGACAGAAACAAGACTAATGACTTGTTCTCTAAATAGTTCTAAAAATAAATAACTAATATTGGCATTAAATTAATTAATTTTCTGTTACAGCTTAATTTCACGTGCAGCTGCTTTGAAACAACGCCTGTTCTGAAAAGTGCTAAACAAATACATTTGACTTGACTTGACTTTGACTTTATTTTGACTTTTTTTTTTTTTTTAAAAATCTTTAAAAGTTCAGAATTGCAGTGTTAGACATCTTCTATACCTTTTTCATGGAAGAAATACTCTGCTCATGTTTCCTGTACATCTTTGCCTGAATCCTGTTGCACTTTTAATCATACTTTGTACCAAAGATCTTATGCGTAACCTATGTGGCATGATGCACAACCCTGAGCCTAACTTCTTGACACAATGAGGAATACAAAAGCCTCAATTCACGCCTTGGCTTTTATTCTGTTCAATTTGTTTTGTTTAAAAAACAAGCAGGCCATGAGCGTGTGAATAAATAAATGCAACAGAATGAAGCCTTTAGAGGAGGGGTCTCTCTTCCAGGCATGGGTTTGTCTCCAGGCAGAGTGTTCATCATCATGTCTACCCTGAAAAGGGGACCATCAATCAGGCTACATGCATCACATAACATGAGGGTGGAGAGGCCCTGTCACTGGGCTGTGGGATTGGTTGTGTTGTTGTATTTTGTTTGACACAGTGATGGACTGATTTATACTGGGCTCTCTGACACATTTTGGACTGTGAGTTCAACTCACTGGCTCCTCACTCTGGGTTCAGTTGGCCACCAAGAACAGAGCACTATGCCAGTCCACTGTTTGCTCTCAAAGTAACTCTAGTTCCCCGTCTGTAGCTCACTCGACGTTGTGTTGAATGTAGCGACACTAGGGGTCTTTCTTGAAGGCCTCGTTTACCTCTGAACTTGAGAAAAGGCCAATGAGAAATTGGCAGACAGAATTTGCATGTCCCTCCCAAGCTGGTGTTCCACTACTGTTCCACTCGCCTCTAAGAGCATTTCTGTTGGATCCTACGGTGCATTACCAGCTACTTTCTCCCTTCTCTGCATGCCAGTGCAGTCCACGCCCCTGAGCGCTTCGACAGCATTTCCTAGACAGCAAATAGACCTCTAAAAGAGTATATTTCCTCTAAAAGAGTATACACATTGGTGTTGAATGTCTTTTTAAAGAAGCATCTTTTTAAAGATGTCTTTCCACCTTTGTGTAGTTCCTGGATGCAGCAGATATCTCTACACTTCTGACGGTCATAAGAGCTGCCTCGCGTGTCTGGGCTGCGATCACACGCAGGCAGTGTTTTATGAATGATTCACGTTCTCATTGCTTGTTCCCCTCATGGGATCTCTTCATGGTCCTTTCGGGCCTTCGAACCCTCTCCTTGAAGATGGCCCTCCTGATTGCTCTCACTTCCATCAAGAGGGTTGGAGACCTGCGAGAGTTCTCTGTCAGCGACAGCTGCCTGGAGTCTGGTCTGGCAGATGCTCATGTCATCCTAAGACCTAGACCGGGCTACGTGCCCAAGGTTCTTACAACTCCCTCAGAGGTAGTGAACCTGCAAGCAAAGCTACCCCAGGAGGAGGCAGACCCAGTCTTATCATTGCTATATCCAGTGCATGCTTTGCGTACCCATGTGGATCGCACGCAGAGCTTTAGATGTTCAGAGCAGCTCTTTGTTTGCTGTGGCAGACAGTGGAAAGGGGGGCTGTCTCCAACAGAGGTTGCCCACTGGGTAGTCAACACCATGGCTGGCCTATCAGACCCACGCCGTGTCCACCACCTTGCGTGTTTGGGCACACTCTACGAGCAGTGTGGCATTCTTGTGGGCACTGGCCAACGGTACCTCCCTAGCAGACATCTGCAGAGCTGCGGGCTGGGCAACACCCAATATCTTTATGAGATTCACAATCAAACCTGCGTCAGCAGTTCACGTACATGGTTCAGTGCATGGCGTGATTGAATAGGAACCCCTAGTGTCGCTTCATTCGACACAACATTGAGTGAGCGACAGACGGGGAATGTCTAGGTTACTATTGTAACCTGACGCTGTACCAAGCCACTGCAACAGCCGAACCTCATTCTCTGCTCCTCAGTGGAAAACCTGAATGGAAAGATGCACGATTCCCTACTTTTATACCCGTATATCCGGAGGAGAGATATGCAAATTATTTTCCCAAGTTCAGAGGTAAACCCTAGTGTCGCTTCATTAGTCACAGCGTCTCGTTCCCTCCATCAGGGAACGGGGTTACAATAGGAACCTAGACGATTACTCATTTGACATTTGCTGGGATAAAACATTGGATCAAGTCTTTTTGCTTAATTCAATGGTAAAGAAAAGTGAAGAGAGAGAAGCGTTCAATGTTTTACGAGAAATTACCCCCAATTTTATAGAGATTTAACAGCAGGCTATAGGCTATGGTTTTTGTAGAAATCATAGCCTATGTGTTCATTGTGTTTCATTGGTGTAAAAATATATTAATCCTAACAATTAATTATTATACATTTATTTAATAACAGACAATATTGATACATATGCCTCTGAAATGACAACTAAACTTGACCTGAAATCTGTGATTGCATCAGTCTCCGAAAACATTGACTTCTCATGTGGAAAAATCACTAAATAATTACACAAAATGACATCAACCAAACAAGGGCTTGTTTAAGTTAAACCAGTAGCATGGTTTCCGCCATTTGGACATCATGCAACGTATGTGTAATGAGTTCAAAGGAATGAGGAAGCATGAGACGGCGATTCCACTCATGTTCACTTTTCTATAATCCACACAAAACCGGACCGAACCATCACTCATAAGGACTAAGTCTACCGGACTGGCCTAGTAACTGTGAGATTCTTTGATTACCCCCATGTCAAGCATAATCTTCAATTCCTCCCACACTACCTTTTATTTGTGTTCAAGTAAATGGTAGGGATGACTGTGCACCACTACCCCTGGGAATGTTTTGATATGGTGCTGTATGAGATTTGTACGACAGGGAAGAGGCGAGAACACATCTGAGAATTCTCTTTGCAATTTAGCAACTTCTGCAATTTGGGATGGTGAGAGGTGGTCTCCCGAGGGAACTGGGATGACTCAATTGGAGATTTTTAAACTCACAACTGGACCGAGCTCCTCTCTCTCCGGGTCCACTATCACCAAACTCTCTACATAGTTTTAAGAGGTTAAGGTGGTAAATCTGATGGGCTCCACCTCTATCTGTACGCATCACCTCATAATGGACTTCCTGGACTCACAGTGTGACCTCAAAGGGCCCTTGCCACTTTGCGAGTAATTTAGAGATTGGCATGGGTAGTAATACACAGAATATATCTCCCTGTGTAAATTCCCATAGCCAAGCCTCCATGTTATTGAGCCTTGAGCCTGTAGCAAATTCTCCTGTGATAGATGCTCCAATGAGTGGAGTTTTGCTCTTAGGTCAAGAAATATATTGAATTTAGTTTTTGGTGGTTGAAGGTTCCGCCTCCCATTTTTCCCTCACGTTGTCTAAGACACCACAAGGCTTACACCCATACAATAATTCAAACGGGGAGAAACCCATGGAGGCTTGCGGGACCTCTTTAACTGTGAATAACAGGCATTCAAGCCACTTATCCCAGTTCTGAGCATCTTCGTTTACAAACTTGCGAATCATATTCTGCAAGGTTTGATTAAACCGTTCGATGAAGCTGTCCATTTGCAGGTGGTACACGCTTGTTAGAATTGATTTAATACCTTATAATTTGTACAGTTCGTGTAATGTATCTGACATAAAGGTAGTGCCTTTAGCAGTGAGGATTTCTTTTGCAAGATTATTCTGAGGAGTGCCTCCGCAACACTTTCTGCTGAAATGTTGCGTATAGGCTCTGATTCTGGATATCGCGTTGAGAAGTAGACCAGGACCAACACAAAGTGATGGCTGTGTGCCGTCCTCTCTAATGGCCCAACAAGGTCCATACCAATTCTTTCATAGGGGACCTTGATCAAAGGAAGTGGGCACAAAGTTGCTCTAAGTGTGGCTGGCGGATTCATCAGCTTACATTCACAGCATGCCACAAACCACCTGTGAACATCTACATGAATGCCTGGCCAATAGAACAGGCCATTAGACGGTTTAGATTTTTTTTCTTGCCCAGAGCTGCGGGCAAAAGCAAATGGGTGGCCGAATTCCTCATAGGTCAGCGCCTGAAAGAGCTGCCAATGTTGATCGGGGTTCTGACCGACCTGCTGAGGATGGTCCGCTTCAGGTCCAGGTACTCCAGCAGGTTAGCCACTGGCAGTTGTTGGTCCATGAGCTGTGCCTCCCTGTAGTGAGCTATCTGCCCACTACGTCTGGGGCAAGCCAACCCCACCCACTCAAACAGCTCCACGAAAGCTTCAGGTTGTCTTCGGGACCCATCTGGGCCAGTGTGAGTTGTTGTTGGGGTCCTGCAGCTGGTGTCTGTGGAAATGTTTCTCTTGTTCCGCTCAAAGCTCCAGGAGGAACTAGTGTTGAGTCTGGTGGATGCCAGCGAGGGTCTTGATTACTTCTGCCAACGGCGAGGATTCCGTATCTCCTTCAATGCTGGGTTTCTGGTCTCAATGCTGGTCTCCTTCAAACCAGTGCAATGAGTTCAAAAGAATGAGGAAGCAGGAGACAGCGATTCCACTCAGGAATGTAACTTTTATTTAACAAAAACAAAAAACTTGTTCACTTAAGAACGCAATGGTGTAGCTTCAAGTCAATAACTCACTTAAGAACATGGCATTGACCAACAGCCACAAACAGCTGCTCAACTGGGGTCTCTCTGTCGGACTGCCTCTGTCTCCTCTCTTTAAAAGCCCCAGTCACTCCTTACTGAAAAAACAAGACAGGTGTTAAGCACAGGTGGCAATAATTTTCTACTCATCTCCCCTTCACTCTCCACAGCACGGTTTTGGCCACGCCCCTGCCTCCACAATAAGCTATGATGTACATAAGTGTATGAAAAATTTAAGTGGAATACAGCCCAAGTCATCAGCATAGAGATTCACAAATTTTTCCCACTCTTAGCTAACACCTAATGTTTATACCATGTTTAATATATATGTTAAACATATCTTTGTTTGCATGCTTTTTAAGCATATGTTTGTCTATTGTTGCATCTTAGTTGAAGATCAAGTTCAATTTTACTATTAACTTATACAGAAATCCAGGTAAATCCAACTTGTTCAAAAACTTTTTCCTGCAAATGTTTTATTGTATCAATTTTGTGTATACATTTGTATAACATTGACAAACCCTTATTAATTTAAGAAATGTTGGACTTGTGGATAACATATGATACCAAATCAGTTGAAAATGGTCACTCGTTATCATTTACTGTTCTGCATTATAACTGATCTGTCAATTCTGTCATCCAGCTGCACGGGTTTTCCTACCACTATTGTAGCATCACAACTTTGTGGACCACAATTCATTAACCCTTACATTTTTCAGATTCTGCTCACTGTATGTGTCTAACTTTGAGAAATTATCATATGCCACACCTTTGATTAGTTTAGTACATTGACTACATGTAGGTATAGCTGTAGGTATAAAATTATATTCTGTCATCATTTACTGAACTTCATGTTGTTTCAAACCCATATGACTGACTTTGCATGGATAAAAGATGCAATGAAAGTGAAAGGTGAATGAGGCTAACATTCTGCCTATCATTTCCTGTTGTGTTTCACATGAAAAAGAAAGTCATATGACAGATGTTATATGACAGAAATTATATTTTTGAGGGAAATATTACTTTAATACACAACTCTAGATCTACAACTGTAGATCACTTGGGTAAAAAGGAATCTGTAAAAATATATAATAAATATATAATATATCTAATATAATATAATATATATATATATAAATCTGTATGTAAAAATATATTGTATTATGTTTTTTTTTGAAAAGGCAACATAATTGTTGGCATCATTTCAGTGAATGCTCCAAGAGCTGAAAAAGATTAAGTGTAATGAGAGTGTGAGAAAGAGAGATTTGCAATAAATTGTCCACAATACCTCATTCACTGTTTGTGGTAAAGTAACCCTAATCCATCTTTCCAGCTTCAGGCACTCTCTACAAAGGCATAATAACATATCACAATGAATAAACACACAAGGCCAAAAAACAATCAGTAGTTCTGAATGATTACTTGTAGAGAATAATTTTTTTTTATAATGTGATCAATTAATTTAGACATCTGTGTATCTATTTCTCTACTACCACAGTTCAGAAATGCATCTGTAATTCCATTGAGGTACCTTGTCTCCAAACCTACTTATTTGCTAGTTAGGGCACCACTTATCCCTGTCCTGTCATAACACTCACACATAAAAATGAGTGCTGACTCAGGAGTTATCTGCAGTCTGTTCACAATCAATACCCATCACTTTTCTGACTGAATTAGCAGTTGAAAACTGATACAAGAGAGAGTTTGGCTAAGTGCTGAAATCTGGTCTGGGATTGCTTCTGATATTCAAAAAACACCTTAGCATGTATGAAAATCCCAGTAGTCCCTCTACACCTTGTATTTTTAAACACACACTGAATTTCCTGACATTGATCAGTGGTGTTCTTTACATGGGAACTGTATGAAGGCCCAGGAGGGAGCTCTTAGCACTGGATTATAGAGCAGTGGACAGTGCTGGCCTGGAGAGCCACCCCAATAAAGGAGACATGCTTTATGACAGGCTAAACATGCCACGAGCACAATTTAACCGCTCAATACCTAATCTCGCACAAATTACTCTGTGTTGACGAGCAGAAGAGAGCAATAATCAGCACAACACAAATATCATTCTTATAGTGAAGAGGGAATAGAGGCAGATGGGTGATATGTGTACTTACCATTTGGGTTCAAGGTGACACATATGGGTCATTGTGTTTTTGCCAAGATAATCATGTTCCAGGGTGAAAGTATTTTGTGGGTTCTAGAACAACATTCCTGTTGACAGTCTTAAAATGATCCATAACCTACCCTATATAATTGGAGGGAAATTAAAAAGAAAGTTGCACAAGACCTGGCTGATAGGAATTTTGTTCCAGAATCAACAACGCTCAAAAATATATAAATAAATTATAATATATTTACAGCCTGTTGAATTGATATAAGCAAGAAAAAGGCAATAAAGATCACTCAAAATGATCATATCAGCTCTTGGAGGCCAATCATCTGTAGTAGCCATCACTGGATGTGTCTGAACATTCTTTTTCTACATGCCACCACCCTGCACCTTAAAGGGTAGCTTTATTTGCATGGAGTTGACAGATTGTTGCTTGTCTCTGTTTAGTCTGTAATTAAACATTACAACGAGCTATTGCTCTGGAGATAGGCTTGCCAATTAGGGGCTTGAATGGAATCCGATCCTTTATCTGTCACACACACATTTAGATTTTACACAACATGCCTGTACTACCCTCAAAGCCGGGATTATTCAAAATATATCATGTGTGAACTTTGTAATGCTCTATGCTAGTTTACAGGCTAAACAAGACTGCCAGAGTTGCACTGTTGTGCTGTATGTGCAACTCAGCATTGCTGTTTTGCATTGATGGACTAGAGTTTGTATGTTTGGTATATGAGCACATGTAAAAGCCTACAGCCGTGAGAGAACATGAAGGCCTTTGCCTCTGCAATTAGACCGATGGTGGTGTTGTGGCCTGCCCTGATGGTTGGCTGTCTAAAACAACATGCTCCAATTAACACCCCCATAACACGGCAGCCACAAATCCCTGCCCCTCCCTTGCCCCTTTAGAAGTGCAGAATCAAAGAGTCAGGAGGTGCCCTCGCCAAGGACATAATTGGGCTGGCCTTTGACCTCCGTACCTTAAATCAGCCTGTCTGGTTCTGCCCAGCCACTCCCCCTTGCTAACTAGCTCTGCACTAAACCACTCATTAGACAGACACACACATACTACCATGCTGTGGGTTCATCATCATCATCTGCTTCCATCATTTTCCACAATCAAATGAGAAAGAAATTTGAATCAATAACCATAATGTGTACTTTTTTTTCTTTTCTTTTTTTTTTTTAACACAAATACGATTTCAGATTTGCCCAAATGAATGAATTCTTTCATGGCAAAGGGACCACCGGTCATTAAAATTAGAATATGTGTGGCTACTTTGTGAATGCTCAGAAGCGAACTGCAATGAGAGACTTATTATCATTATATCATCCTATCCCCATTTGGTAGATTCTCGTCCGCTTATAGGCTGGGCTCTGGAGTGGTAAAGATTGAGAACAACCCATCATATCATTAAATTCCAGGACACAGCAGGCACTTATTGAGACTCCCTTATTTGCATCGACGACAACTGTGAAAAACCTCCCGATGATTTTGATTTCAACGATGATTGGTGCATGCATCAGAGTGAAGCACAAATAGATAAAACTATGCAACTAAGCATAGCTAGAGGCTTTGTTTCTACTTTGATAAGAACAAGCTTAATTTATTTCCTCTCCATGCATAGAAATGGCTCTTCATTTTATGAAAATTTCTACCATAAAAACGATGAATGTTGGTCTCAGAGAAAGCTATATGGCACATGCGATCATCATTATGTGCTGGCAGTGTGAACATTCATATTGCTGTCATTTACAAAGAGAATGATTATTACATCATAGTACAACAAGCATGCGAGAATAAGGGAGACATAAAATACTTTGGGTTGTTTTTTTTTTTTTGCTCCTGCTTCTGATTGGATAATTCAGAATAAAAGCTCAGAGTGAAAATCTCAGAGGAGTCCCACGCAGACTTAAAGATCATTTAGTGCTGTCATCCACTGCCCAGGAATAGAGCCAGCGCTTGATCCCACAGGGCCTGTACAGTAAGATGGATTATTTATGGTGACATTTAATTTCCCTGTCTGGGCTTTCTTTATATTTTGCATGGAATGCAGTGCAATTGGGGCCAGTGACAGCATGGGGTGCTCTTGCCCAGCATGGTGGAACATGGAAGAGTCGAAATTAGCAAAAATGAATTATTCCAAGGCCAGTGAAGTTATCCAAAGTGTAATCGAGCCATAGCGGCTAGGGAAGCCGAAGGGGCTATGCAAAAGTGCTCCATCAAATGATTTTGGCTGGTGCTTCACTGCGGCAGGCATGTTAATGAACAGAGAGGCCCCTGCTTTCACTGGCCACTTCTTCACTGAAGTAGCTCTCTCTAGCATCACTGACTTAGCTGGCTAGCACACTCTTACAAAATTACCCTTAATAGGCTCACCCTCTTAGTATAAAGTAGTGGCATGTATTAACCTCCCACAAGTCACACTTCTACACCTGTATGCCATACTCTGGGTTGCCTCTTCACCAATGAGGCCATCAGGGTGGGGCACCAGAGTCATAGCAATGACCTCAGTGAACAAGGCTCCAAACTGTGGATGCTCTCCTGACTGCCATTCTTGGCTAAAATTAACTAGCCCACTGTCACTTGAGTGGAGGGGGCATTGATGTTCCCATGACATCCATTCTGTATGGAAGCTCTAGAGTGACTTGTGACCTGTTGCGGTTTGACACCAGATATAGGAGCTGGTTAAAGTTTATATGTGCTAGTGGATTTTTGGCTTTATAGATTTCCTATATGTTTTTAGATCTATATTTTTGTTTTAGCTTCTGGTAAGAAAAATAAAAAATGAGAATTCTTTAATATTTCATTTGTTTCTTCTAAACAGCAATGATATTAAATTGTGAGCAAGCGGAAACATTTTATTTATTCAACATTTCTCCTGATAAAAAGAACCCAGTAATCTCACATATGCCTCCTCTAGGGTTTCTTAACCTTTCTGTCCCATTGCCCAAGAAAATATTTGAAGGCCCACTGATGTAGATATTTTGTCTGCTTCAATGATAACAAAGCTGCATGTTTGTTAACACAAACTAGGAATGTCAATAGATGAAAAAAAATAACCACGATTACTTTTGTCGATAAGTTTCAAGAACTTTATGTTTTTTAAAAAAGGGAGTTAAATTAAAAGAAAAACTAGAACCTCAGTTTATATGTTGTACATCTTAATTCCCAGATGTGTTCTGTCAAGTTAGATTATTACAGTTTATTAACTTATTTTAAATAATTTCAAGTTGTTTAGAGGCTTGACCACTGCTCTAGAGCTTCAGAGATGTCTCAGCTATTCAACTATATAGTGAATGTCTCAAACTTTGTTTAGATTTGAAGATACCAAAGTCAGCAATCAAAAATCAGACATTTCAATCATTATTCATCCAATTTTTAAAGACTAACTTAACTGAGCTATACTATCCACATAATTTTTATAGCACTGTACTACTCTTACTGTAAGTCAAAACTGCCACATTTGTTCTGTTTTTATTTTTCTTAAGGGACTTTAGAAGAAACATCTGAGACAAAGTTTAATGAAGCCTAACAGAACTTCATTAAAGGGACAGTTCACCCAAAAATGAAAATGTACTCACCCTCATATTGTTAAAAATCATGAGGCTTTCTTATTTTCTGTGAAACACAAAAGGTGTTGGGAGATGTAAGTCAACATTCACTTTCATAGTGAAGAGACTTAGATCCTCTTTTTGCATTTCACGAAAGAAAAAATGTCATACAGATTTGGAATGACATAGTAAATTATCACCCTTTAAAGGGGTCATGGCATTAGGAATCAAATTGTCCTTGATTTTTTAACAAAGAAACATACTGCAAGTTTCAGAACTCAAAACTTTCTCCTCACTGCAAAAAGCATTTGTTGGAATCAAGCTACTAAAATGACTCGTTCTCCACATCTTCCACATTGTGAGGTCACACTGTGGAAGACATTTGCATCTGACCACCTTCACAACAACACATCAATGCCTACTTTAACTTCAACTTTACTTTAATCACCACGGTAGCCCCACCCAGTCACGGTGAGCCAAGAGATGGCAAGGAGAGAGTAGGTCAGTCATGAGCAGAGAGCCAATCATAACACAGGGCGTTTACTGCCAATTCTTAAGGAGAAGCAGCACCAAATCCGAGCGTTTCTGACAGAGAGTCAAAATGAGGGTGGAAAATTATCATGTTTTACAAATATATAACTGTTTTTTGTGCAAAAAACTTTAACAATTTTAGAAGTGAACTTCAAGGTACATATAAAAATAAAAAAGAATGCCAGGACCCCTTTAAGTCTCTCTGAGCAATAGAGTTTTCTTCTGTGTTGAAACATTGGAGTGGCAAAGGTAAGGCAAAAAAAAAAAGTTCTCTTCATTAATGATGATGGGAAGGAGCAGGGCGATGTCAAACAATTTCTGCCGGCACTGTCAAACCAGCAGAGAGGCAGCCATTGCCATGACAGCTTTACCTGAGAGCAGTTAAGTGCAAATCCACACACATCAGATTTCCTCTCGCTCGAAACCTGACCTTCTCCTTTGCCCCGCCACATTTCCTCTCTTGCTTAGGCCTTTATGCACAGCTTTTCCACCAGAGTGATAAATGAATTTCAAAAGGGCAGATCACAGAAAGATTTGTGGAAAGCAGCAGCTATATTCCACTCATTAATGGAGCCATCATGCCTATTTTTTGCCCCAGAACCAACTTAGCATTGGTTTTAATTTGCCTTTTCCATTATTGTCTTGTAGCCACAGCCTTTATCTTTCCTCACTGACTTTCCCTTTAACCTTGAGCCAATCACCTGAGCTGCTAATGACACGAGCTTGTTGAGTAGGGAGAGAGGGGTAGAAAGGAGGACATGCCACATGTACAAATTAGAAGAGAGAGAGTGGGGGGAGAGAGGGAAAAGCTTTAAACAGGGTTCAATTGTCTTCTATCTTCAGCCTTCGTCCTCTTAATCCTTATGCTCAAGCGCAAATGAATCTGGTGAACATCACCTTATCGGGCATGCCTTTCAAATACCCCCTCATCGACTGACTAGTATACACACACACACACACACACACACACACACACGCGCACGCACACACATGCACGCACGCACACACACATACACTCAAATAAACAGATACAGCCAAATGCACACACATACAGAAACCCATGCACACAATTATTCCTAATGCTGGTGTATCTGGGCAGACATTGATTTGCATAATGTGACCAGAGCAGTATGTGTGTAGAGCAGACAAGGTCAGGCCACCGGCCGCCATTCCTGCCAGTGTTCATGCGACCCGTACTGTGATTTTCACCTCTTATTTTGCCAGCCATTATGTATGCCAAGCTTGTGATTGTGGGCAGGCAATCTGTAAGTGAGTCTGGCCTGTGACAGTGATGTAGACTTGGGCTTTTTCAGTTAAATTTCTTGGGGGGAAGTCCTGCTAAGTTGAGCTCTATCCCTAAACAAACCTGAACACCTGAACTATCAAATCTGGTTTCCATGACCAATAAGTAGAGACCGATTTGGCTAGTACGGATACTGCATCAGTGCCACAATCTTGGAACAGTCAACAAGGATACATGAATGAAAGTCATTGCTGGACATGTCTCAGAGCACTGAATCAACTTCTTTAGTGTGGAAAGATTACATCGTATAAAAAAAATGGACTGCCTGGGTGGTGAACTTCAATATGTTTGCTGTGATGTATTTATTTGTATATAACTATTTGGAGTTTGCGATGAAAAAAAGAGAAGTTATATAAGAGATTTTGCAACAAGCAGGGTTTAAATCACTAACTATTAATTCTGGTTAATTTAATGTAAATTATATAGAGTATGTTTTGTTTGTTTCCATTGCAATTATTTAAAGGGTTAGTTCACAAAAA
Organism: Moxostoma hubbsi; assembly: GCA_032164185.1. Taxonomy (NCBI): domain Eukaryota; kingdom Metazoa; phylum Chordata; class Actinopteri; order Cypriniformes; family Catostomidae; genus Moxostoma; species Moxostoma hubbsi. The sequence continues at coordinate 26,243,790 of JAVLUX010000004.1, forward strand.
ATGAAAATTACCTCATAATTTACTTACTCTTATGACATTCTAGATGCATATGACTTTCTTTCATCTGCTGAATTTATGAAGATTTTTAGAAGAATTTTTCATCTCTTTTGAGATTTCCATTCAATACAAGTGAATGGCTACCAACATTTTGAAGCACCAAAAAAAAAAAAAAAAAACCACATACGTCAGCATAAAAGTAATCCATAACACTCCAGAAGAGTATGGGCAGGGAGAAGAATTTCAAGCAAATCTGATCTGTTTCTCACCCACACCTATCATATCACTTTTGAAGATAGAGATTAAGTATGGAGTAGTATGGATTACATGTACTTTTATGATGCCTTCATGTGCTTTTTGCGTCAACATTTTGACACCCATTCACTTGCATTGTATGCTCCTTTAAAGCTGAGATATTCTTCTAAAAATCATTATTTGTGTTCTACAGAAGAAAGAAAGTCATACACATCTGGGATGGCACGATGGTGAGTAAAGGATGAGTAAATGAGGTGAACTGTCCCTTTAAGTTCATTTTATAGTAATATTGTACATTATATGTAAATTATAGTATATATATATATATATTGCACTACAATTATTTATTATCTCTTAAATTATACATTTAGTTCAGTAGTTTTAATAATGCAGGTTATGGTTTATAATAGTTTATAATATACCTTTATAGATAGAGCTTACTATGTGCATGACTGGTGCTATATTAACAGATAACAAACACTGTATATGGTTTGAATAAACAAACAAATATATTATGGATGTTTTTAGTGCTAGATTATTTATAGAGATGACCTACAGTATCCAGCCATTGCATTTATGATCACTAGTCCCACTGTTTTTATTAGAAGCTTAAAGCATCGGGCTGTGCTCTGATCAACATTATTTATAAGAGCATTTTACCAATACTATTTTTTACAGTATATTATGTACAATATGCAATATTCTCCAATGTTTATTGCAAATCAAATTGTGTGAAAATGGAAAGACTCCAGACTTGCTGACCACGTTTGTAAATCCACTTTCAGAAGTTTACAGATGGATCTTGATCTTTCCAATATGGTGGACACACAGACATATCGCTGTCCATAGGAATAGCTGCTAATGCAGATTATGTATTTATTTCTATGTTCAGGATTACTTTTTTTAATTACAGGCAGTTGTGTGTGAGCAGGGTTAGAACTAAACTCTGGGGGATGGTGGATTGAAAAGTTCTGGTTTAGACCAATAACAACAGTGTAGGATGACAGATTGAGTGTTTTCTATGAGCTGGTGTTAATATGATTATTTTCTGGTAAGGGATGGAGAGTAGAAGAATCTGAGTGAGCACTACTTCTGAAAGTAACTGGGTCTCTGTGCACACAGAGATGAAGAGCTTTTAGGCTCATTTTGAGTCATCAAATGCAATAATTTCAATAACCTGTCTCAAAGAAGTGCAATATACGACAAAGGCACTGCAATGAAACTGTATGCCATATAACGGTGTCTTTTAAGGAAATTATTTCTCCATAATCTCTCCATAAATTGTGTTCTACTTATGACACTCGGAGATCATCAGAAGCAAAGAATTACTCAACTTTTACAGTGCAACTTGTAAAAAATTTGCAAGGTGACAAAAGCAGTCAAACTAGACATAATGGGAAAATTCGTCCAATCGATCAACCTTGGTAGATGTCTCCTGAAGAATTTGTAATTTCATTTTTAAAATGGAAGCATTTGTGTCCAATCACAGTCAGAGTGATTTAGGTGATAGGAAAGTATGCATGGGTGGGTGTGTACCCTGTCTGCATGGTGCAGTGACACAGCAGTAGCTGGTTAGTTAGAATTGTGTCACTGAGTAAATGTGCAGTGACCAGGGCGCCTCACACGCAGTCTCCACCACCACCTCGACCCTTTCAGCTCCACCACTGGAGACCCCTGACAGGCTTGCCAGTCTCCATGTGTGCATGCTTTTGTGGTGTTTGGGGTGAAAGTCAATGATGAAAAAGAGTGAGGCAGTGGGGGTTGGGTGATTGGGGTGGCAAGAAAAAGAGCCCTTGTTAGCCATCTTCCTGGAGGGCCCTCAAGCTGTGCTTCTGGCTCTTTGGCCAGCCAGGTGTCGACATCCCACTCCTGAGCTATGGTAATGGGGCCTGGATGAACTCTTCAAGGGCCTTAAAAGCCTCTTGTTCAGGAGGCATTTCACTGTTGAAAGAGCAGGAGACAAGGCCCACTCGTGCTGTTGCACTCAGCCTTGGACTGGAGTGGAGGGACGGGGTGATGCAAGGGCATTCCCCAGAGTTTCACTCATCACTGCCTCTAGTTATTACCACCTTCTTTCAGGTCTGCAGGGTTATTTCAAGTGCTGTAGGAAAACGGTTGGCTTTCCAGTTAAGCTGTCTTTCTTAGGATGCGTATGTCAGAATGGGACCATTCATTTTCAGTTTTGTTTTAAAGATTCTGTTTGCGTCTCCTCTCACTCCCTAGCTCCTTTTCTTGTGAATCATATCTGGACACAAATTCAAGCACTTGCAAGGGTGTTAATCCACTAAACACCGGGACACTGATGACTCAATTATCTGTGACACAATAACGAGATTTGCGCATTAAACAGCAGCTGTCTTATGTGAATAAGAATGTTGGTGACAACATTGCTGTATAAAAGATGAATTTTTAGGGAGATAACATTTCAGTGCACTGGAACTAGCCTTGATTACTGAACTAGGAAGCTGATTGAAACACACTCTGCATTACAAATGTTTTGCAATTGTAGACATTTGTAGATATTTCCTAGTCACTGATAAAATATTTATTTTAAATGATGTTTTAAAAATAATTAAAATTGTTATTATTTGTTATTGACTCTGAGATTGGAAAGATGACGGGAAATAATGAGGAAACAGGACAGGGACACAACATATACCAGATTCAATCCTGCCTCTCCATGTGAGGACCATGGCTCAATGGGTCTAGAACACATATGCTAACTGCTAGGCCACAACACTTAGATTTATAATTTTTTCTTTAATCTAAAGGTTCTATATGAATGCAGTCTAAAGCTTTGTCTAAAACTTTAGTGGCTCTAGAATTAGAGGGTCTAATAATAATAATCCAGAGTGTGGATTGCAAACAAACTGTAATATGTGAATGTTACAGTTTGTTTGCAATCCACACTCTGTTACATCCAATTCCTCTCATACTGAAATCCCCCTCCCTCTCTCTCACTCTCCTTCTCTCCATATCGCCTCTTCTCAGTCTAGTGACACCACCTTGCTGACTAATTAGAATTCTGTCACTAAGTAAATGCATTGTGACCAGTGGGTGACAGCTGTGCCTCCCTGCCATTTGGTTTGGGAGAGGAGAGAGAGAGAGAGAGAGAGACAATCAGCCGTGTGGCAGGCTGGTGAAGGCAATGGAAGCCTCCCTTTTAGTGGGAGAGGTGCTGTTCTTGCCACTGACCTGACAGTCATTTAAATTACAGCCAGTGAAGGGGAGCACAAGCACTGTGGAATAATGCACTGACTGACTGACTGACTACTGTTTGCCCTGACAATGGCCCACAGTCTCTTCCTTTTCAATTAAGAAAGAGAGTCGGGATGAGGGGAGCACGGGGCCCGCGTCTCCCCCAGCTCAAACTTCACTCATCCTCAGAACCACGTGTCCCGTCCTCCCTCGCTCCTGCCCCTTTCCCATTTCTCCTCTTGTCTCTTTGCGTCGCTCCGCTGTTCTGCCTTGCTGTTTTTTGGTCTCTCTTCTGCTCAGAGAAGGGAGCTGTTGATCCACTGATACACAAATGAGGGTTTGTCTGACAGGCGTATTACCTACAGACTGCTGTACGAATGCTGAGCCTGGATACTGCTTATTAGCTTACAGCGGGGAGGCGAGATGTTGTTGTCTTCATGTTTTTGTCTTATTATCTGCATCAACAGAAAAGAAAAAAAGAATTCAGGGAAAACAAGAAGAAAAAGCAAAAAAATTACAATTTTATTGAGAAGATGTTTGCACATAATCAGCCTACTACAGTAACTTCTATACACGTATCATGAAAGTAGCGATGTACAGTTTGCTAACGAATCAGTCCTTTGAAATGCTTCTTATTAATGATTCAGTCAAGCAAATTCACAATGTATTAGTAAATCACTAACTGTAGGTGATGGCTTTTTTTGGGAGTATTACTGACAATAATTTGATGCAATCCAAATAACCATATCTCTACAACCCACAATCATTGAAAATCTGAAAACATCAAGGAATTTTTATTGTGATTTTCGGGCCTGGATTCATAGATATTATTACAAAATCGCAAAAAGTACAAAATTACAATTGTTTAAAAATTCATTGTAAAATACAATGTTTTAGTTATGCTCTAAAATGAGTTAATAGCAAGATATGCTCTTTGTGAATAGCAAGAGCAAATATGCTCTTTGTGAATGTTAAAAAATTTACAAAAAAATTAACTGACTGTAAAGATCATGAAAATATCAGGAAAAATTAATTGGTCAAAGGTGTGGAAACCAGGGGCAGTTCTTGCTTGACAGGGGGTGCCAGGTGTGCTTGTAGGGGGGCAACTGTATTATACCTTAAATGTCCCCTGTACACAAAACATAATTCGTGGTTTTAATATTTGTGGACTTCCAATTTATTTTTCAAGACAACGAAAGATTCACCAAATTTGATTAAAAAAATGTAAACAGGCTCATGACAAATGTTTCAATTACACAATGCACCCTAACATTCTGGTTTTACCCACAAACTTTAAGCCATGTTATCAGCCTGTACGGTCTTGTAAATGACGATTATTTTAAGAATTTCTTAGCACATTTTTTAATTCACTGGTTCATTTTAAAAGGTCTAGTGTAACAAGTGGATTTTGTTAATCTCAATTACTAGTTTTAATTAGAGTTGAAAAAGTTTCATGCATCGTAATAATGAGTGGCCAACAAAATGGCTTTAGTGTGTTTTCTTAAGCATTATTATGTCTGTCAGTGTCTGCACATTCCTTATTGAGCACGCTTGGTGTGCGCCTCTTATAAGAGAATGCTGTTGCTAAAATTAAGCTCCGATCTCCGTTACTGAGCACATGTTTGCCTATCCCTTGTGATTGGTGCGTGTTAAGTATTTGATTGATAAATGGTGTTCATAAAGATTACGTTGTGTTTGTTATCTTTCCTATAAACTATTTAGTGCTTCCCTTGCATTTCATTTGCAAGAGAAGCAACGTTGAATGCTTAGTTCTCTCTCTCTCTCCTGGTGAATTGCGCGTTTTCTTTTTATTCTTGCACCTGAACCCAACAGTACCACTATTTTTCTGTATATATTATTAGATTGAAGTGTGTTGATGTGGTGAGTTTAGTGTATAAGAGCTTTTCTCACTGAAGGAAAGGCTTTTATTTTGGCTTTAGTGGGATGGTTTATAAGGGTTCCAATTTAATGTTTTTAAGTGTATTCATAATAAATTTGACATTGCAGGTGCAGTGTGGCCCCCTTTAATGCTAGCTGCTGTTTCTTCATACCCGTTCCTTTACATCTGTTCCTGCGTGCTGTTTCATCAGAGCCTCTTCATTGTTTGTTTTGCCAAACATTTGCACTACATTTGTCTTGTTTCTTCATTGTACATAGCAAATCATTAAATAGAATACTGTGGAAAAAAATACCTCATTATAAATAATAAGTGTGTTCAGTATGTTGCTCAAGAAATGAAAACCCAACAGATGTAGGCTATAAATGCAAAAAATATTTTATAATGTATGCTTGCTAAATAAGAGCGATCTCTAACGAGTTGGGCTCAGATGCATTCCATAAGGCAGAAAATCAGATCAAGATCAGGTTTTGTGATCATTACATTTGGAAATTGTGCTATAAAAGTAATTGAACTTACACTTACATTTAAAACAGCACATATAATCCACATTAAGTAGAACTGAAACTGGAGCTGGCACATCCCAAGATGCGAAACTAACACTGAAACTTCTACCTTATCTCCAGAAGTTGTTGGCTCGTAATGCATTTGACATTCAGTTTCTCCTACCCACGCTCTCTGGCACCGACCATTTTACTATGATATCATTAGCACAATTAGGTTACAGAATACATAACTATATCATTCAGGCATAAAACATTGAACTGAAATGGTCATTGCTCGTTGTAGCTAGATAATTATGCCTGAAAATACTCTTTCATTGGGTGGGCTTTCATTGACTAAAGCTTATAAAGAACCATCTGAAAACTCCACCCACAACACTAAAACATCGGAGGTGGGAAAAACAGTGATAAACAATTAGTTAGCTGAAAACATGTCACTAAAGAAAGATATGTAAAATACATCATAGAGAACATTTTCTAGAGATGACTTAATGAATCAAGTAATCAAGCTTTTTGATCTGTTTCATTGAAACAAATGATTTGAACAAACTGATTTGTTAAATTTAATTAGACACCAACACTAATAAGAAGTCCTGCTGAATGTGTAATATATTACTTTATTTTATCTCGAAGAGTTTATCTCATGTAATGTGTTTATTCATGCTTATAGCTATTAAAACTTGTTCTGCATTCTGTATAAAATGTATATCAATAAAACACCTGCAATAGTAAAGAACTGTTTCAACCGACTCGTGTGAGTAGTCAAAACAGGGTGTACGTGTCTGATCTGTGTTGTCTTCATGGGTCTCGCTGCTGCTGTAGGCATTGGTCATTATTCAGTGCTGCTGGGTGTACAGTTCACCCTAATGCCGGCTGATTGTCCGAGTGGTGGTCTGTGCCAGGACTTGGCATGGCAGACAACTTGCGACATGGCAGTGGATTACGGAGTGTCGGTGACTGGCTGCCATGCAGATGCCCCTACTAAAGCCTGTCATTAGGACGGAGGGGTTTACAGAGTCTGGGGGATACTGAGAATGTGACCGTCTTCTCCCACTCAGAGAGAGGAAGAGGGAGAGAACACTCAATCAATATGATGCCAGTAGGGATCCAAAGTATATTGGTGACCATATTGGCATCTATCGACCATAATTAGTGTAATTATTGTTCAATTACCAGTATCAGTCTGATATTGAAAGCAGATTATATGACCTTATTTTTTCCCAAGTATACATTTACTTAATAAAACATAATCTACTGTTTGAAGGAAGGATGTCAGCTGAGGATCTGATGGTTAAATGCATGTTGCATGTCATCTCTGTTTTTTGGAGCATGCATACTTACAATGTCAAGACCAGTTGTGGTCCGATTAACATGTATACATGCTGGATGAAGCCAAATAGCATTATCCAAGACTGGTACAATTTAAATTGGTCTTGAGTGTTTTCATGCCATTTTAAAAAGACAAAATACTTTTTTAATTGAATTTATATGTACTGAATGTATCCATAGTATCGATAACAAGCATCCTCATAGGGCAATCAGTGCAATTTAGTAGATTTATTTTTTTTGGTGAGGACAATATTTTTTTCCAGTTGTATGTGTCTGTATTAATGTTAATATACATTAACATGTGCCACAATCTCAGGCTCTTGAGTCTCTCAGATGATAGATAGTCCAGATGTAGGTATGTTTGCTACTGAGAGCAGTGTGTTGACTGGAGATCTGTGAGATAAGTGAAGAACGTGAGTGGACCTGAGTGAAAGAGTGGGGGCTCATCCCTGAAATATTCATGGCTATTTCAGGGGAGATGGGAGTTAATTTAGGCCTCTCGGTATGCTGGGGGTAATTAAAAGAGATGATCAATAGTCTGCCCTCCCACCACCCCTCGTGTCTGATAACAACTCCATCCCAAACAAAGGATTGAGGGGATGTGAGGAGAGACAAGTTAGAGGCAAAGAAACAGAATGAGAGGAAAATGGAAAAGCGATGGATGACTTGTGAGACTTTTTGTTTTTTGTAATGTGATGAGTGGACCTGCATTGAATTCAAATTCAAAGAAAAGAACCACACTACTTATCTTCGAATGATGAGTATTTTAATTGCAATCTTGCCTAATAGAATGAACTTGACAATAACAAAATTTTTGCAAACTGACTTTTACGTGGTGTGCTCTGTTTTGCCGCAGTTTCCTGGTGAAATGAATAACTCTGCGTATTATTCACTTTCACACAAGTCACGAATACACAGGCTGATTGTGACTTTATAAACACTTATTTTTTGCTCTGTTACTCACACGCTGCTATGTTATGATATCAAAACACTTTTACTCTAATGCATCTTTTGAAAAACTAAACACTGTATCGCATGTATTACAAACCCATTTACACACTTATTCCAAATTAATTTGTTTCCATAGTAGCTCACCAGATACAGTGTTGTACTTTGCAACCTGAAGCATTTACCCATGTTTCCATTGATCATGGTTTAAATATTGAGGGGGTTGTACATGCTTGTTTTGATTATTACACCAATAATCACCACTTCATGTTCAATATTACTCACAACTATTCATACATTTTATAACACGTAGGCCTTTGGAGGACCAGATGGTTTTTGCATCTAAATCTTTATACATTAAGACTGTTTCTTAATAATCACATATCCACATCTGATCCTCTGTGATTGGCTGAAGAAATTGAGTTTTAAGCGGAAGTGAGAACAAGTTCCTTCCATTCTGTAAACTGGACTCCATCATCAATATTGTAGAGGAATCTATAGCACGGGAATAGCTAACTAATTAGAGTTGGCTTTAAATAATTTATCTCCTTAACTTTTATTGATTTGTCAGGTCTGTGGTAGGAGTTGAGCTGTAAAATTGACTGCCCTCAAACAGACATGGCTGTCTGGGCTTTACGAGCAGGGATCTCTCTACCCGCGTCTGTCTCACCATCTATCTTACACACTTACACACGTGTACCAACATAATCCTGCACATGGCTTACCCACTTACACTGTTGCCTAATGGATGAGATGATGCCCACTCTTGGTTTGAAATCAACATCAGTCGCTATAATTACTTGACTGATCTGGCCAAATAATTTGGTTCAAGGATCCAAAGTCACATTTTAGAATATACGATGGCTTTAATAGACCAGTACATGAGCCATTATGTTATGCAATAACTGCAGCGGCGTGGGGTGTAATGATGGTGTGTGAATATGTACACAACCACATGACCACGGATTGAATCCGCTTTTCGTCCCAATCTTTTTCCCATCCAATTTCCTGTTTCCACTCTTAATATTTCCTTTAATACTACTTAGAATAATAGATATTATTGATATCATTACAGTGATTTGGTCACGTAAATGTCGAGGATTGCAGAGAAGGGTTTGATCTGGAGATGGAGTCTGTCGATTGCACTCGTTCCTGCGACTCAGGATCACTTGTCTGTACATTGCATCACTGCATTACTAATATTGTTATAATATGACTAATATGTTTTTTGGCAGAAACTATAGTTTTAAGTAAAATAACCATGATGTTAGTACAATATGGTGTTAATATAGTAACCATAGTTCATTTTGCGGTTACTGTAAATTTACAAAATTACAATTGTGAAACAATGTAGTTAAACCTAGATTATTGTTTCTAAGGTAAGGTTAAGGTTAGGTTTAGGGGAAGGGGCTAATGCAGTGTGTCTATGGGACTAAATAAACACAATAAACACACTGCAGTGATGCCCATACTGCATGTTAGAATCAAGTCAAGTGGTTTTATTGTCGTTTCAACCATATACAGTTAGTACAGTACACAGCGAAACGAGACAACGTTCCTCCAGGACCATGGTGCTACATAAAACAACAAAACACAAACCAAGACCCACATGAGACTACACAGACTAAATCAAATACCTATATAAAGTGCAAACGTGTGCAAAAAGTATGGGACAGTACAATAAATTACTAACAATGAACAGGACAATAGACACAGTAAGAGACAGTGCAGCGCCGACCAGTACACAGTAGTGCAAAAGATGGTTTCTAAAAATGCCAAATGTAAACATAATATACTATGAGATAGTGTTCTATGGACATAGCAGTTACTGAGGTCGCAACAGTTATAAAGTGACAGTAATTAAAGTGCAACTCAGGACACGTGTGTGTGTGTGTGTGTGTGTGTGTGTGTGTGTGTGTGTGTGTCAAACCAGTCTCTGAGTATTGAGGAGTCTGATGGCTTGGGGGAAGAAGCTGTTACACAGTCTGGCCGTGAGAGCCCGAATGCTTCGGTACCTCTTGCCAGATGGTAGGAGGGTGAAGAGTTTGTGTGAGGGGTGTGTGGGGTCATCCACAATGCTGGTGGCTTTGTGGATGCAATATTTATTGTAAATGTCTTTGATGGAGGGAAGAAAGACCCCAATGATCTTCTCAGCTGTCCTCACAATCCTCTGCAGGGCTTTGCGGTCCGAAATGGTGCAAGTCCCAAACCAGGCAGTGATGCAGCTGCTCAGGATGCTCCCAATAGTCCCTCTTTAGAATGTAGTGAGGATGGGGGGTGGAAGGTGGGATGTGCTTTCCTCAGCCTTCAAAGAAAGTAGGTAATAGAGCTGATGTTGAGGGACCAGGTGAGGTTCTCTGCCAGGTGAACACCAAGGAATTTTATGCTCTTGATGATATCCACAGAGGAGCCGTCAATGTTCAGCGGAGAGTGGTCACTCTGTGCTCTCCTAAAGTCAACAACCATTTCTTTTGTTTTGTCGACATTCAGAGACAAGTTGTTGGCTCTACACCAGTCTGTTATCCGCTGCACCTCCTCTCTGCATGCTGACTCGATGTTCTTGCTGATGAGACCCACCACGTTCGTGTCATCGGCGAACTTGATGATGTGATTCAAGCTGTGCATTGCTGCACAGTCATGAGTCAGCAGAGTGGACGGCAGTGGACTGAGCACACAGCCCTGGGGGGCCCCAGTTCTCAGTGTGGTGGTGGTGGAGATGCTGTTCCCGATCCGGACTGACTGAGGTTTCCCAGTCAGGAAGTCCAGGATCCAGTTGCAGTGGGAGGTGTCCAGGCCCAGCAGGTTCAGCTTTCCAATCAGGTGCTGGGGAATGAGTTCTTTATATCTAGGTGGATTTCTCAAGGTGAGTAATTCAATATCTTATGCACAGATGTTTCTAAAACAAGATCAATCAAATTGATTTTTAGATATTTTAACAGGAAAATAATAAAAAAAATTGAATATTACTTTTGCCCTAATATCAAAGGTTTTACTGGAAAAATAGAAATTATGATCTAAGTGAATTTTCTTGATAAAAAAAATATATATATATGATCATATATATATGATCGTGCTAAGTAACATGTTCTAGCATGTTAAATGGCTAGAAATAGCATTTTAGCTTAGTGTAAATCTAACAATTACACTGTGACGAGACAGTTAAGGAATGATGATCTACACGCAGCTTTAATAAACAAGCTAACTCAGAGTAAAAGTAAAAGCAAAACACAGGGAACCTACCACAGAGCATAGACAAAACATTCAAAAACTGACAAAGGAAACAGAAAAAACAAAGACTTAAATACACAAGGGAAAACAAGGAATACCTGGGGAAACAATCAGGGAGAATCAATCAAGGAATAAAACTACAAGGACTACAAAACTAACACAGGAAACAGGAAACTAAACAAGAATCAGGCGGGCGGCCAGGAGACCAATGGGACCAGAACAGATCAGGGGGATGGCCAGGAGACCAAGGGGACCAGAGCAGATCCGGGGGATGGCCAGGAGACCAAGAGGACCACAGCAGATCAGGCAGAGGGCTAGGAGACCAAGGGGACCAGAGCAGATCCGGGGGAAGGCTAGGAGACCAAGGGGACAAGAGCAGGTGGCCGCAGGGCTGAGGAAGGGTCAGGAGGCCTGGGAGGCGGATGGAACTGGAGGAGGAGGATTCTGGGGGAGCGGGCGGAGCCGCGGGAGGAATATTCTCTGGGGGAGCGGGCGGAGCTGCGGGAGGAATAGTCTCTGGGGGCGGAGCCGTGGAAGGCTGAGCCATGGAAGGCTCTGGAGGCAGAGCTGTGGGAGGTGATTTAAAGCCCTCTTCCCCTACACCCACAGTGAAAGGCGAGCCGCTAACTTGCAGAGCCTCCTCCACAAACTCGAGGAGAGTCCAGTGAGGATCTGCTGGAGGCAATAGCTCCTTAAGTGCTCTACTGAGACCCCCCCCTGAAGAAAACCACCAAAGAGTATTCTGGGTAGTGCACTAAATTCACCAGTTCTAAAAACTCATGGACGTGATCCTCAACTGGACGGTCCCCGTGCTTGAGGAGGAGAATTCTGATGGCTGCTAGGTCCATCTCTGGTCAGTTTTTCTGTGACGAGTCAGGCAAGAAATGAGCATCTACACAGATTTATTAAACTGAAAAATAAACAAGCTAACTCAGAATAAACGGAAAAGAAAAACACAGGGAACTTAGAACAGAGCATAGACAAAACATTCAAAAACTGACAAAGGAAACTTAAAAAGGCTTAAATACACAAGGGAAATCAAGGAACACCTGGGGAAACAATCAGGAATGAGAAACAATCAGGGAGATTCTATCAGGGAATAAAACTACAAGAATTCCAACATAAAAGCACAAAAACAAATGACAACAGGGAATATGACACAAAGTTTATTTCTATTTCTTCTGCTACAAACTTCAAACGTACTTCTCTGTCTGCTCTTATGAATGTAACACATCATAAGAAATTGTTTCACCGCTGTTAAAATGCACTTTGGATCGCATAATTTATATGTATAAATGTTTTCTATCTGAAAGGGCTAACTATTAAATTAAACAAATAACAATTTTCAGTATTCTCTCTAGTAATCAAAATACATTTTGAATGTAACTGTATTTTATTACCAATGATATACACTGTAACTGTATTGGAATATAATTACTTATATTTTGTATTTTAAATAAGTAATCCCATTACACGTATTCCGTTACTCCACTACCCTGACTATAGGTCCTTAAAATTAAGCATTGCTTTGCTTGCATTCTTGCCACCTCTCGTGTGTACAGGCATTTTCCATTCACACAAGAAGCAGTGCAAAATGCTCCAACAGACCTGCAATGCTCCCTACTGCTTCTGCTCAGATACTGACTGAGTGTCTCGAGCCGATTACTGTAAATATTATATTGTATTCGTTTTTATATGTGACAGCACATAAATAAAATGGCACTTATTTTTTAATAAAATCTTTTATAACCATACATATTGTAATAAGGTATTTATTTATTTTAGGTTTTCTACATTTTTCGTCCCCAATTTGGAATGCCCAATTCCCAAGTACTCATGGTGGCGTAGTGACTCGCCTCAATATGGGTGACAGAGGACGAATCTCAGTTGCATCCGCATCTGAGACTGTCAAACCATGCATCTTATCATGTGGCTTGTTGAGCGAGTTACCGTGGAGCATGCACAACTCAACACGCACCCCACCAAGAGCGAGAACCACATTATAGCAACCATGGGGAGGTTACCCCATGTGGCTTTACCCTCCCTAGCAACCGGCATATTTGGTTGCTTAGGAGACCTGGCTGGAGTCACTCAGTATGCCCTGGATTCTAACTCATGACTGCAGGGGTGTTAGTCAGCGTCTTTACTCGCTGAGCTACCCAGGCCCCCTATTTTTTATATATATGTGGATGGTTCACGGCCCATATTTATACATTGCACAGTCATCTATCTTCCAAACATAAGTTATAAATGTTTCAGTTGTCTATGTTCACCTGGTACACCGACTCGTCCATTCAAAGCTTCCCATGAGGCTGTTTTCCGATTTATACCTTTATAAATGTTGTATAGGTCAGTAAATTCAGCAAAAGTGTGTTTATTCCTCTACATGTTATTTTTGACTACACAAAGGCTGGTAACGCTTTATATTACAGCCTTTTTGTACCTTTTTGTAATATTAGTTTACCTATAAATGACTTACGTGTAGGTATAAGGGAACAATATGCAAAGTTTGGGGAATAAAGGGGTAAATACCTGGAAAATTACAAATAATTTATACTGTAAGTATTTTATAACTAAGGGGTAACTATTCTAATATTATGTGGGATGTATGACCTACTATGCTAAACAATACTTACGTTTGTGAGCAATTTAGCAAGAACATACACTGCGTACCTTTTTGTAATAATACATAGGTATTATAATATATATATATACATATTCTATTATTACATGATGGAGATTACTTAACAACAAAACTTGAAATCTAGGGAAATAATTTAATGAGTTTCTGCTATGAATGCAATTTTTATTACAAAAGAGTAGAGGATTTAGTTGGGTCATCAAGCAAAAATAAAACTAGGCAAGGCAACTGTGGAAAACAAGGCAAGCAATATTAGAATTATAGCAAAAAACAAATTCTGTAGTTACTGTGTAAATATACCATTGTTCCTTGTAACAGTGTACTTCCAACTTATTACCCCATTTTTCCATTTAGTCGTAGGGTAAGTGCAACATTTGCAGGCTGTAAATTGAAGAGGTGCTTGTTACCCCCTTGTTCCATGTAGTTATAGGTAACTCATGTATCCTGTAATAATATAGTATGTCCCCCATAGTTAAAAAATACCTACAGCATCCTATATGTGCAGGTACACTATTATTACAAAAAGGTATGCTGTGTATGTTCTTGCTTAATTGCTCTCAAATGTAAGATTGTTGTTTAGCATAGTATAAGGTCCTATACTACATAACATTAGAATAGTTACCCCTTAATTATAAAATACTTACAGTACAAATTATTTGTAATTTTCCAGATTGTTACCCCTTTATTCCCCAAACTTTGCATATTGTTCCCTTATACCTAAAGTAAGTCAAGTCAAGTCAAGTCAGTTTTATTTGTATTTCAAAACACACATCATTTCAAGATCAGGAATTAACAGACGATAAAACTGTAATGTCTATAATGTCGATGAATCATCATTGTGTAATTAGATAAAATATGATTGTTAATCGTGTTTAAAAATAAGTATTTAAATAATAATTGTATTAATAACCCCCGTGAGCAAGCTGAAAGCGACTGTGGCAAGGAACACAAAACTCCATAAGATGTTGATTAATGGAGAAAAATAACCTTGGGAGAAACCAGACTCATTGTGGGGGCCAGTTAGTACTGTGTAGTTACACTATTAATACAGAAAAGGTGTGCTGTAAGTGTTGCCCAAAGGCTAAATGTTGTTTGATTGCTTGTGAATAAATTCAGATCTGATTGATCAATGACAAGCGGCAGGCGCAGAGAGATAAAATATTTTAATCTTGCACGGTGTGCGCCACAAGCAGTTTGTCATGCTGCGAGAGACTGGACCCAAGAGCAGAAGAAAAGAGTCAATAGCATTTATTAAAAAACAAAAACAGTTATTCTCAAAACAACAACAAGCCCAGTCAAGATTCCCCACCGAGACGCGGGCAGAGACTGAGGAATCCTCCTCCACAGGAATAGGGCCTCAGTACAGGCGAAGGCGGCAGCAAACGAGAAGGTAAACACTCCTCTTCTGACAGGTAACCAACAGACACATGAGCAGGCTCCAACTACATAAGAGCACAGTAAACACTTGACAGATGATACCTTCACGTTACAAACAATGATCCGATATTGGACATGACACACGAGGGGATTTAAATATGCCACTCACAGCTGAAGATTGTAATGAACAGCGTTCCCATGGAAACAGTCAGGGTTCCCATGGAAATGCTGATTCAGCATGCCAACGGCACCTGAAATAGATGAGAGCAAAACGTAAACATGCTTTGCCAAAAACAGACAAGGGAAGATGATGCCATGGTGCCAGGACTGTGACATCACCGGAGGGCGCATAGCGGCAACTTGCGCACTGCGTTAACCCACCACCGGACCCGTGCACGAACACAAAACACAAGACAGACAGGGGACGATGATGACATGGCCCTCATCACACAAAACACAAACTGACTGGTTGACAGGACCATGACATCACCAGAGAGTGCATGGCGTTATCGCGTGCACTGCGTGTGTTTGGCATGAGTTTGTGGTGGGGCTCAGTTTTTGTCCGACCAATGAATAACAGAGCAGTATTTAGTAAACCTGTTTGAAAACAATTATTATTTTTTGCAATTCCAATTTGGTGGTGCAAGTGGCACAGAAATTACACACTTTTACACACTGGTGCGTTATTACAGAGGCAGTTTGTGTCTGTTTGTTGCTCTTGACTCTTGCTCTTGGTGTGTATGGGAACGGAGTACTATTTTTGTCCTAGCTCACCTCTAACATTTTAGGCTAAGATTCTCCCACACTCCCCGTTAACCATTAACCCAGCTAGCCTGGTAGCATGCGGACAGCGCTCAGGGTTTCATTAACTTTAGATCTCTCTGTACATTAAAATGTTCGGGATGAAACAGAAAAAATGGAAATTGAAAAATGTCTGTTGCACAAATTGTCTCTGTGTTGAAAACAAACAGTTATAGAACACTTTCCTGATGAGATACATTCCCACCTTTTCAATTCTCTAAACTTCTGTGACAGAGACTTGAGCATGTATGGCTTTTCCAAGTGGCGTGTGCTAAGAAGGGAGGCTTAGGGCAGCATCTGAGAATGGTCATCGATGTTGGTTTGGAAAACTATTCCTGTGATTTGTTCAATATGTGTACATTTCCAGCTATATTGAATGGTGCAGCTGTCAGGCCTGGGCTGCTATGGTGTGGAATAAGAATGGCCTGACCTATGGCACTTCAGATGAAATTGCCTCACAATGAGTCCTGGCCTTCATTGATTATACCCTTAGTGTTTACTGCCACACTGGCCACTCTGGCTTTAAACAAGTGGAAGTATTATGCCTGGCTGTAGACTGGACCGGCCACTGATAGCAGCTCTCATTATGATGGCCACTGCTCAAAAGAAATTGGGCAATTTACATGTCACAGCAGTGACAGCAATATGACATGCAATAATTAATCTAAAAATATTTTAAACAGCATCTTCTAATTCTTTTATTATTTTTCATGCAGTGCATACAATGTTATTGATATCGACCATATCAGCCAACACAACATAAAAAAATAAATAAAAAAAGATTGTGGCAAAATAAATATAGTATAAATTCAGATCAATGTTATCTGTTAAACCCACATATTACTCTCAATAGTTGGAATCAATATTTGAAACAAATTCCATTTCAGTATTGTATAAAATGGGGAAGTCCAGACAGTTTTCAGAAACCCAAGTTAATGTTGGAAATTGCCTTGGTTATTGTAATAACCTCCATTCCCTGATGAAGGGAACGAGACGTTGTGTTGATGTAGTGAAACTAGGGGTCGCTCTTGAGAGAAGGAATGCCCACTCTCATTCAGGTTTTGTGCTGAGGAGCCAAGACAAGGCCCGGCAACTTCAGCGGCGGGTACAGCGTTGTGACAAGAGGGACACAATGTATTGTTTCCTCTATCTTGGTATGGAGGTTACGACAGTAACCAAGATGTTCCCCTTCTGTCACTCACTCGACGTTGTGTCGATGTGTCATCTAGTGTTAATTTTGTCACCTATTTTTAATTTAGTCTTAGTCTTAGTCTTGTGCCAAATGTCCTTGTTAGTTTTAGTCATATTTAGTCATTCACATATCTTTTTTTGTTAGTCAAGTTTTAGTCGACTAAAAGTCTCGTCATTTTAGTCTAGTTTTAGTCAAAAGAGAATTTAAGGTATCTTAGTCAAGTTTTAGTCAACTAAAAGTCTCGTCATTTTAGTCTACTTTTAGTCAAAAGAAAACTCAATATATCTTAGTCAAGTTTCAAAACATTTTAGTCTTTTTTTAAATAAATTATTTCTGAGATAACCATTTCAGTCAAATAATGTTTCACACATCTCAAATATTGGTTAAATGTCACAATTACCTGACAAAATACACTTGTTGAATGATTTGTTGAATTCACTTTGTTAAACGTGTCTGGTTTTCTGATTTAAGAGACACATTCACAAATGATGAACTTGTTCTGAAGAGTATTTTATTAAGCAAATAAGTTACATAAAATATAAATAACCTGCATAATGTATATGCCACAACACCATAGCTAACTGGTTAATTTACAGCGTAGATGCCTAAAATCAGCATTAGCTTATGAGACGTATATTTAAGTTAACTTCCCTGAATGTGTGGGTGGTTAGCCTTTAGATGTCGCTTAAGGTTGGTGGTGTTTTTCCCCGATATTTATTGTCCGCAGTGCTTCCCATCAGTTATAATGACACATTCTGACTTTTTGTCAATATCATTGTACCTAAAATGCGACCAAATATCGAGCCTCTTCCTTCTACCTAGCATGTCGTCGGCGCTCGTCGCGTGTCTGTTGTGTTCTTGCTCCATGTAGTTTCGTGTTGCAGCCACAGGAGTATGAGACCTGTAACCGTTACTTGAGCAACAGTGCGAACTCATTCGGAATATTTTGAAGGCGTAACAGCTGAATATTCTATCTCATGATGAAAAAGTAGAGACGATTGTATACGAAAATGAAGAGAGATTTTATCTTAGTTTTTATTTTATGCAAAACATTTTAGTCTCGTCTTTTTTCGTCAACAATAATGCATGCTAATTTAGTCTTAGTCAGCGTTTTTGGACATTGGTGCAGTCTCGTCATCGTCTCGTCTTAGTCATGGAAAAAAAGGTCATTGACGAACATATTTAGTCTCGTCTCGTCTGACGAAATTAACACTGGTGTCATCCCTATAGAAAATGCCACAACAGCTGAACCATGTTACGTGAACTGCTGATTCAGGTGCAAGCAAGCAATTTGACACATGGGCTCACCAGCCGCACATGGAAGGGGCATGGTGGTAGGTCCTGCCTCGAAGAGGAGGAGCTTTACAAACACGGCTGTCCCTTTCCGCTGTCCGCCGAAGCAGACAAAGTACTGCTCAGAGCGTCTAAAGCTTTGCGTGCGATCCAAGTAGGTGCGCAAAGCACGCACCGGACACAGCTCCTCAACCCGGGGCAGTGGTTGCAGGCTCACCACCTGATCCCTGAAGGGGGCCGTGGGGATCACGTGAGAATCTGCCGGACCGAACTCCAGGCAAGTGTCGCTGACGGAAAACGCTTGCAGGTCCCCAACCCTCTTGATGGAGGTTAGCGCAATCAGGAGGGCTGTCTTCAAGGAGAGGGCTTTCAACCCGACTGACTCTAGCGGCTCAAAGGAGGCTCCCCGAAGGAGAACCATGGAGTGACCGGACCAACACATGCTTGCCCTGGATCAACAGCAATAGCCTCCGCAGGGTGAGCAGTACAGCCAGCAACTCGCCCCAGCCCAACTTGGAGGCATCTGAGGTGACCACAACACATCTGGACACCTGCTTAAGGGGAACTCCAGCATGCAAAAACACGAGGTCTGTCCAAGGGCTGAATAAGTGAAGGGCATAGTGGCATGATAGCTATGCGATGTGTGCCAAGGTGCCATGCCCATCTCGAAACTCGAATCTGAAGCCAGTGATGAAGAGGTCTCATTTGCACCAAACCAAAGAAGCCATATGCCCCAGAGGTCTCTGAAAGTGTTTCAGTGAAACCGCAGTCCTTCGCCTGAATGACTTCAGGCAGTTCAGCACTGACTGCGCACGCTTGCTTATGAGGCACGCTATCATTGAGAACTCCATGCTGAGAAAAGAGATGCTCTGAACCGGGGAGAGCTTGCTCTTTTCCCAGTTAGCCTGAAGCCATAGACAGCTGAGGTGCCTGAGCACCATGTCCCTGTGCATGCACAGCAACTCTCTAGAGTGTGCTAGAATCAGCCAGTCATCGAGGTAGTTGAGTATGCGGACAGCCACTTCCCTTAATGGGGAAAGAGCTGCCTCTGCAACTTTCGTTAAGACAAGAGGGGACAGGGAGAGGCAGAGGGGAGGATCTTGTACTTATACGTCCGGCCATGGAAAGCAAACCGTAGGAAGTACACATCCTTCAGGTCTACCGACACGAACCAATCTTGATGCCGGACACACGTCAAAATGTGTTTCTGCATTAGGATCTTGAACGGGAGTCTGTGTAAGGCCCAGTTCAGAACTCGCAGGTCCAAGATTGGCCACAACCGACCACCTTTCTTTGGTACAATGAAGTAAGGGCTGCAGAACCCTTCCCCCATCTCGGCTTCTGCGCCCTTGCGAAGAAGGGTTGCAATCTCCAAACACGGTGTGGCGTTCTTGCCCTGCACTGAAGTGAAGCGGATGCCGTTTAACCGGGGCGGGCGCCTGGCAAACAGAATTGTGTAGCCGAGTTGGAATGTCCCGGCCGTCCACCATTTAGTGCCCCAAGCTCTGGGCTTGGGACACTAAAGGGGCGATGCGTCTGACGGTGAGGCCTCGCCGAGGGGAGGAGCAGGTGACGCCAAATCGAGGAGCGTTGCTTCGTCCCGAGGTGGCTGCACTGAGGGGAACATCGAAGCACTTACCTTGCTTTGCGTATTCGGCATAGGGCAGGTTAGCGACTGAGAAGGAGGATCACTCGGGTCGTCCTCGAGACTCGTCACAACCGGTTGACCATAGGCATGGCATAGACAGGCACGTGAAGGCAAGGGGACCGCGTTCATGGGGCCCTGGCTGCGAGTGCTCGGTATCTGGTTGCCGTGACAACGGCAGTCGTGAACACCAATTATGTGACCCAAGGAGTGAGGACTTTTTTGACAAATAGATTTACCTCCCAGCCCTCTTCCAGGGGATTGAGTGGTTTGGATACCAGCACCGTAACGGATGTCTCACTCCCTGGGTTGTCTGTCTCAGGGGCGATTAGGAGCCTTATGGGTCCTCCTGCCGGCCTTTGAGACGGGGGGCGTTAGATTCCTGTGGTGGGCTCCACGCTGGGGCCGGGATTTTGGTTTGGGCTGAGGTGGAGCCACCTGGGCTTTCGCCGCCACAGGGAGTGCCCTCGGTGAGCAGACGGGGTGCGGGATCTTGAGCAGCGCAGGGGCTAAGTCCTCAACGGTGTTGCCGAAAAGTCCAATCTGGGAGATGGACGCGTTCAGAAAGCGCGCTTTGTTGGTTTCAGATCGCTCAGATTCAGCCACAGGTGACGCTCCTGGACCACCAATGTGGACATCACCTGCCTGAATGCTCGCGCATGACCTTTGTCGCTTGGAGGGCGAGGTCGGTCAGCGAGCGCAGCTCCAGCAGCAAATCGAGATCAGGGCTAGCCACATGCAGTTCTTTTAGTAGGCTTTGGTAGCCAGAGACAAAGTAGTCCTACAGGCTCTGGAAGGGAGTGCCGGACAATCCCGTGCGATGATCATAATTTATTATTGATCTCCCTATTAATTTATTGATATCCCTGAAACAGGGAGACCTGTTTGGGAACAGTATATTTTCTGTGCAGTTGTGCTTGGTGACATATGCCGTGCAGAAAATACTCACTTCACCTATAATGGTAGTCTAAATTAATGATTTTCTTTTTCTTCATGATGATAGTAATCGTCTTATACACCTGAGGGACCTCCATCTACCCGTGGACATTCCCAGGAATATACACCCTTTTAGCGCTGTCAAAGTGCCCAGGGGCGAAATCTGCATTCGTCGTGCAGAAGGAGAGAAAGCTGCTGGAAATGTGCTGTGTATCCAAGAACATACGCTTCTTAAGAGGTGAATGGAACAGCAGAAGTATTCAACTTGCTGATAGTACAACCGCTCGGCTCCGAAGAAAAAATCTGAATGAGAGTGGGCATTCCATCTCCTTTTATACCCATATGTCCTGGGGAGTGGCATTCAAATTCCACTTGCCTATTCTCATTGGCCTTTTCTCAAAAGAATAGAGATGTTCAGGGCTTTCAAGAGCGACCCCTAGTGTCACTACATTGACACAATGTCGAGTGAGTGACAGAAGGGGAACTTTTCTATTTTTTCATAAATGAATAGTTCACCCCTAAATGAAAAATCTGCTATTATTTACTTATCTGTGGCACGGTGGAGGGCGGGACCGGCGCGTGATTATGCACGTCCGGTCCCGTATTAGGCTAATTAAGCCGTCAAGAGGGATAAAGGCCACTCGCAGACGGCGATCGAGAGAGAGAGCTCAATTACGGACATCCGTTATCTTATGTGTTTGTCTTTTGAGTTCTCCATTAAACCTTTAAGTTATATGTTAAGCCGGTTTCTCGCCTCTTCCTTGCCCATGAATCTGTTTTACATTGGTGCCGAAAGCCCGGGAAGGAAGAGGGATGCGCCGTAGCGGAGTTCTCGCCACTACCCCAAAGAAGCAGCCGCGGCCATCTGCCGGGGGACGAGGAGCCCAGCCGCCTGGACGCGGAGGAATGGCCGCCGACCGCGAGGGGAGAAGGGGCTCCTATAGCCGACCGCCTGGAGCGGTCAGGGCCGCTGCCAGGGGCGGAGGATGCCCCTACCAGCCGCTGAAACGTGGAGGGGTCGAGGGAAGACCGCTATCCGCGAGCGGGGAGGGGATCGCGACCGACCGCCTGGAGCGGGAGAACCGCTGCCAGGGGCGGGGGAGTCCCCTTCGGCTCCCTGAGAACGCGGCGGGGCGTTCCGTCCGCCAGGGGCTGAGGACTGCCTCGAATCTGCCTGGAGAGGCGCGGCTGCCGTTCGGTAGAGGGTGGAGGAGTGGCTGAGGAACGAGCTACGGCGTATCAGAGAACCGGTAAGTTAGGTGTTTTTTTTATTATTATTTTTATTAATCTCTCTCTCCTCTCTCTCTCGCTACCGCTCTGCGTTGGCCTTTTCCCTCTTTTTAAAATTATGGTGTTTGTGGGAGGGGAGGTACTGCCCAGTGCAGGAACCCTCCCCCCCCATTTTTAATTGTTGGTTTTTTATTTCCCTCCCCTTGCCCCCTCCCTCGTCCAGGTTGATGGGGATGACCTGCCGGCAGACCACACGGGAGGCGCCCCCCCCCAGGGGATGTACGTCAGGCCGGGGGTCCCCAGCCTGAAAGAACGGGGGAGGAATGTGGCACGGTGGAGGGCGGGACCGGCGCGTGATTACACACGCCCGGTCCCGTATTAGGCTAATTAAGCCGTCAAGAGGGATAAAGGCCACTCGCAGACGGCGATCGAGAGAGAGAGCTCAATTACGGACGTCCGTTATCTTATGTGTTTGTCTTTTGAGTTCTCCATTAAACCTTTAAGTTATATGTTAAGCCGGTTTCTCGCCTCTTCCTTGCCCATGAATCTGTTTTACATTATCTTACTTACTCATCTTCATGTAGTTACAAACCCATATTACTTTCTTTTGTGAAACACGAAAGAAGATGTTGGACTGAATAATAGGGACTGGCAGACTCAGTCCAGTTCCACATTTTTTTAAACTCTGTTTTCAGTTTCCTGGCATCATTGTTTTCCAAAGTATACGGTTATGTTGAGGGGTTTCACAAGTTTTAGTGTTCAGTGGAGGTAAACTCTGTTCTAGTGTGGATTATAAGAGAAAGAACAGCATCAACATTCTTCAAAATTTCTCCTTTTTTGTTCCACAGAAAATCTATAATGGTTATAATATGTTTGGATAACATAAGAGTGAATAAATGTTGACAGAATTTCATTTTTGGGGAAACTGAACTTTTAAGTATGTTAACAAATGGAATGTTTTAATTCTGTGTATAATGTAAATTTTCAAATAAAATGCCTTAAAAATTGTATATATATATATATATATATATATATATATATATATATATATATGCATACAACTCTACAAATTAACCTGCAATAAACACCTCTTTGATCTCATGCTGAACTGAAAAAAACAATCATTATCTCATAAAAATTAAAAAACAAACAGCTGGAACAAAATAATTTAATTCAAGTTCCATGTCAATCAAGCAAGATGGAAGTAGTGCACTTTATGTTATTTTTCAAGAGACCGTGGTCAGGGTCTAATAAGCCCATATCAGTGTTGGTGTGGCTGATGGGGGCGGAGTGTGACTGCAGTCATTCTCTATCAGCATCCTTCTCTTTCTCTCTGTCTCCCTCACTGTCTCTATCTCTTTCTCTCTTTGCTCTTTCTCACTGTCATCTGACTTGGGGCAGACAAACACAATGGATGTGGGGGGCAGCCAGGCTGAAGAGATGCTAAGAAAAGCTGATAAATGGCAGCTTGAACCTCTCCAGCTTCACCCATGCAGCACTTCTGTTCACAGTAGGAGAACACACCAGCCTGAACAGACACCATGTCACTTTAGCTTTTTGGAGAGATAGAGGGAGAGAGAGAGAGAGAGAGAGAGAGAGAGAGAGAGAGAGAGAGAGAGAGCGTTCCATGCTGACACCTGCCATTTACTCCCACACATGCAAGAATGTGCACAGAATACACGTGCCCACTACACACACACGTATACACATCAAACCACATCACATAATCTGTTTTCTGTTTGATCGTTACCAAAGCAGTAGCTAAATAAAAGGGGAATAAAAAAACTTATTTAATTCAGCTCTACATAATCAGTCTCATCAAAGTCAGGCATATATAAAGGAAAATTGTATTACTTTGGATTCTTTTTAGACTGACTGTCAGAAACAAGAGATACATATTTATGACTAATGATCATGTGAATCAAATGAAAAAGAAAATTACACGATAAAAAGTTACAATATTTCTACATGCTCTAATCCATTAGGTGTTAACTAATATATTCTGTTTGATTCAGTGATGTTAAATAATATTTCAATAAAATTTTAATTTTTATGATAATATTATATTATATAATATTATATTATTATAAATCTTTACAGCACTTATATGAAATTACACTTCCTATAGCGCCATCTAGCACTTTGCATGTGTTTCAAGCATTAGGAAGAGTAGTCGAGCTTGAAATCATGATTGTGCCTAGAGAATGTAATGGCAAGATGTACAGTGAAAAAGAAGTTATATTTTGGTTTGTTCTCACCCAAAACCAACTGGATTGCTTCAGAATTCATGCAAAGTCATATGGAATACTTTTATGATGCCTTTATGTGATATTCAGACCTTCAGATTTCTGGCCATAATTCACTCGCATTGTATAGACCTACAGACTGATATATCCTTATACAAATTTTCATTTGTGTTCTGCAAAAGAAAAAAAGTCATATACTTCTGGGATGGCATGAGTAAATTATAAGAGAATTTTCATTTTTGGGTGAACTATCCCTTTAATGAAGTGGTGCAAAGCGCAATTTGATATTTTCTTGAGAAATTGGTCATTGTGCTAAGATGATTGAGAAGCACGTCTAATCTTGGCGAAAAAGCCTAATATCGGTTTCTGCATTTGCAGTTTGGAGATTCCACCAGAAGATGATATCAAAGAGCTATGGATCACTTTTAATAATAGCCATGATTTGTGTGTCAGTAGATCAGTATGATTCATAATAAAAATAATAATAATTATTATTATTAATATTATTATTATAAAATACACGTTTTATTATTATTATTATACGTTAATTTTGTATAGTACCTTCCCAAAACTTAGGGAAGTTGTACAGAAGATGAAACATAAACAGTAAACAGAGAAACATACCATATAACAAATATAAATAACAAAACAATTAACAATAGGATAGCGTCTTTCAAACAAAGAGGATGTGAGACATGGGTGAGCAGGACAAGAGCCAATAGTCCCAGAGAGGCCTATAGAGAATGTATAGCACATAAATCATGGTCTGGAGAAGCACAAGTGATTATACAGAGCTGGGAATGCGTTGCATACAGCCCATTAACACTACCGAATTCTTATGAATGTGCTGTATTCATTTATATCAATGTTGCTTGACAAAAAAAATTATATTAAAGAGGAAACAGGCTGTGCAATAACCAGAGAAGAACCTTGGAATAAAATTGCACTTGTCCAGCCTATTAGCGCTTTCCGCGTGTGACTTTCAACATTGATCTGTTTGTTTGAGCTTCCTGAGCAGCCAGATATAGCAACATTGGTTTAATCAATGGCATGAGTTGGGGACTATCTTTTTGTCTGACCAATGGCGGACATTTGGGAGACCTGTTTGGGAACAGTATATTTTCTGTGCAGTTGTGCTTGGTGACATAAACCATGCAGAAAATACTCACTTCACCTAAAATGGTAGTCAAAATCAATGATTTTCTTTTTCTTCCTCAAAGGTATCTTGCTTGCAATGGTACATGTCACTCTCACTCCAAACACACTTATTTAAGTTGACAGTATAGCATCAGTGACACTGGATCAAAGGGGGTGACCCACACAAGCCTTTTGAGCATTGAATATAAACATTCTCTATATTGCGTGCACATTCCAGTTACAACCACTGGCTAAACAATACACGTACAATGTGTTATTTTTGCATAATTGATCTATAGTTAATCAAAGAGTTTCTTGTTGAGTCTGGCTTCACATGCACAGACACAGCGTAAAGACAGGTGCTTAATATTTTACACACATCTTCAGAGTTTGCTTCCAGCCCACCAATAATTAGCATGTCATCTGTAAACACAACCGATATCAGCAGTGGTATACAAGAGAGACATTTTGCGAATGTGACAACATGACATAGAAACACAATAAAAGCTGATCGAGCATCATGTTACATCAGGAGAGATTTAATGTCTGTCTAGCAAAAAGTCCACATATGGCCATAAAAAATATATCCACAGAAGAGTATTGGGACTAGCGCTGAGCGCAGTGCAAGTCGCATGAAGAATGAAGTCACCTGGCTTTCCCCAGCTTTGAAGGTCAAGGAGAAGCTATTGCATATTCATGGCTCGGACCAGCGCAGGATCGATGAGTTTTAATTGTTTTTTCCTGACCAGGGAAGGAAGTGCCAGCAGCCATCGATCGCCTGGAGACGAGGCCACTTACATGTCAAGCGTGTGTGGGGGGCCATCACCCAGCTGCATGCCAGACAAGAGAGAAATGTGACAAGACACTGTGATGACATATAACAGAACAGCCATGTTTGTGCGTAGGGCTGCAGGGCTGTGTGTGTGCGTGTGTGTGTGTAAATGCGCTCGGCACCCTAATCTGTTGTCATGAGGGTGATGGAGGAAAGAAGCAGGATGGGTGCATTATGGAGTGTGTCTGGTTCATTATGTGGTGTGTGTGGCAGTGTATTATCTCACTTTCTCAGTAGGCCTAATGCACCTGACCTCACTAAGGCTTCCACAAACTTCTGAACTCCTAGATAAGTGAAGGAGCCCATATTTCATGGAGTAGAATAGATAAATATTTTGTGTGTAAGTAAAACACGTGTCTGTCTTTCAAGTATTTAATACAGTAAATGGTGAGCATATAAAGATATTCAAAATGATTTAGCAGGTAACTAACTGCAATGCTATATAATTATTCATGTCAAGTCAAGTCAAGTGGTTTTTGTTGTCGTTTCAACCATATACAGTTAGTACAGTACACAGCGAAACGAGACAACGTTCCTCCAGGACCATGGTGCTACATAAAACAACATAACACAAACCCAGAACCACATGAGACTACACTGACTAAATAACATACCTATATAAAGTGCATGTGCAAACGTGTGCAAAAAGTACGGGACTGTACAATAAATTACTAAAAATTAACAGGACAATAGACACAGTAAGAGACAGTGCAGGGCCGACCAGTACACATCCATCCATCCATCCATCGTCAACCGCTTATCCTGTGTACAGGGTCGCGGGGGGCTGGAGCCTATCCCAGCTAACATTGGGCGAAAGGCGGGGTACACCCTGGACAGGTCGCCAGTTCATCGCAGGGCCACACATAGACAGACACACACTCACATTTACATTTACCTAGGATTGGAGACACCAATTAACCTAGCCTGCATGTCTTTGGATGGTGGGAGGAAGCCGGAGCACCCGGAGAGAACCCACGCAGACACGGGGAGAACATGCAAACTCCACACAGAAAGGCCGGGGCAACCGGGGTTTGAACCCACAGTGAACCCACTTGCTGTGAGGCGACAGTGCTAACCGCTGCGCCACCGTGCCTCCCGATCAGTACAGAGTAGTGCAAAAAGATGACAGTTTCTAAAAATGCCAAATGTAAACATAACATACTATGAGATAGTGATCTATGGACATAGCAGTTACTGAGGTAGCAACAGTTATAAAGTGACAGTAATTAAAGTGCAACTCAGGACACGTGTGTGTGTGTGTGTGTGTGTGTGTGTGTGTGTGTGTGTGTGTGTGTGTGTGTGTGTGTGTGTGTGTGTGTGTGTGTGTGTGTGTGTGTGTGTGTGTGTGTGTGTGTGTGTCAAACCAGTCTCTGAGTATTGAGGAGTCTGATGGCTTGGGGGAAGAAGCTGTTACACAGTCTGGCCGTGAGGGCCCGAATGCTTCGGTACCTCTTGCCAGACGGCAGGAGGGTGAAGAGTTTGTGTGAGGGGTGTGTGGGGTCATCCACAATGCTGGTGGCTTTGAGGAATCAGTGTTTTTTGTAAATGTCTTTGATGGAGGGAAACGAAAATTATATTTCATTTAACAAAACAATACAAATCAATGTATCTTTACATTAATCTACTGTTAAAATTATTCTATGTTTGAAGACATTTCTGCATGGCCCATCACATTTGATTAAATTAAATTGTATTTACAGTAATTTTATTCTTATTCTCGCAATGGGGTGTTTCATGTTACATTTCATTTTGTTTAGATAATGTTTATTACATTATTTTAGTGATAGGTGTGTTGCCTTGCTGGAGTTTTCTATTTGCATGGGTAACACTGTGCACTGTCTATATATTTAATGACATTTGCTCTTGAAAGGGTAACTCTAGATGAACTTTCATCATGTGGCCATTAGTTCCATTTGGTCAGTAAATTAATCAAATCATTTGATAATATATAGTGAACTGTAAAATAAATGCCTGAAACATGGACTTTTTTTCACTAAATTTCTGGAAACCACAGATGACAGTTTTTGTTTTGTTTATTTATTTAGTATTATTTTACAGTGGACATTGTGTTAGTGTTAGGACAAATAAATTGGCTTTACTTTAGTTTCTGTTTGCTTAATTAGTTTTTCCTGTTTTTAATTTTTTTTTTATTATTGGCTCAACAGTTATTTATGAGTACTTCCATTCTTTTCTAAATATTAAACATTGTATTATTGCATTAATTGATTAGAGATGTACTTTGACTGTGAGTTGGACTATTTTGTTTTTATAAAATCATGTGTAAAAAAGATATTGATCAATTTTCTATTTGAATTACTTCTACTTCTGTCAGAGACTTTATCTAGAGAGGTCCATGTGTAGATGCAAGGAGAAATTGAAGGCAGTGCCATTATTCAGCTCTGGACCTTGTGGGGGCATGGATATATGGCATGTAGTAACACCTGCAATCTGTAGAACACTGCTCTCATTTCGTCAGGGTAAAGGTTGGCCATAAGCTTACTGTACATCAATCTAATGCCAGGCAAGGGCCTGGTCTCAATCAGGTCCAGGTGAAAAGGGAAATGCAATGTTTCATTTGCTGTCAGAGGTTATAAGGAACTGCACAGGAGAAGGCAAAATTATTGCTCACCACTGAAGTATGACTTCCAAACTTCATGATCGATGTTGCTTACGTACGTATGAAAGTTTTTACATGATTTGTATGTCATTTCTATAGGTCTTCAATAAACTTACCTGAAAAATAGCTGTATAATTAAAGCTGTTTTGTGTATTTTTTTCACCCTGACTGACCCCAAACAGAATAGAAAATGACTGACTGTTTTCAAATAGATTTCCCAAATATTCTCCCCTAACACCTTTAAAATACAAAGGTTGCTCTGTCGAATCACTTAAACAACCAGATGAATGTATTGCTAGTGCCACATAGCCACAGTGTTTAGACTTTCTATGGAAATCAAACTACGAATGGCCTACTTAATTATCTCTACACATACAGTTTGCAGTAAGTATGTAATTTCTGTGTGACTAGCATCACCATATGTAATTACAAAAACAATATATTTTCAAAAATTAAAGAAATCTCCCAGTCTTCATTTAGGTTGTCCACACAGACAGCCCAACCCCAAACTCACACCACTGGTCAAGCCAATGTTGCTGTGTTGGGCTGGATGGTACTCTCAAACAAACAGAGGTATGTTTTGATGAAATGAAGTGCTGCCGAACAAAATTTGAATCAAAAGCTGTAATAATACAATGCTAGAGCAAAAGTACAGAACATTGGAGAAGGATAATTTTAAAGAGCAATAAAGCTGTGAGATATCTTCTTCCACTATCTTCTTTTGGAAACATCTAAAAAAAATGTTTTTTTTTTATGTGTGCAAAAGCCTGTTGTCAAGAGGAAATTAAATGTCCCCATTTTGATGTTCTTCTTATTTCTACTGTTCTCTCTCCCTCCCCCTAGTTTGTTCTGTTGCCATCTGCTCTTAAAATCCTGCTTCACCCAAGAAGGTGATAATCAGCACTTACTGAAGTAAGGCAGAGAGACATTAAAGTGAAGCGAGCAGAAGGAGATTGCTGGAACTATGGAGGAATAACATACCAAGGCCTCTGTGCTGCTGTCAAATCACAGCAGATTTTCACTAATAGATTCTCCCCCAGACACTCAATACCGTTCAAAGGCGATCCTCCTTTATCCCAAAGCATCAAATATTTAAACACTTGTATTAGTGCTGGTGTCATCTCCTCAACCTGCAGCTTATGGCACCAATCTCTTTAGCACCTTTTCTCACTTTTGCTCTCTCTCCTTCCCATTCCCCTTATGAAATCCACAATGTTATCACCGCCAGCCTCCACATATCCTTCTTATCATTTTATATTTGCAATACTTAAATCGTTTCTCTCAACCTCCTCCTCTTTCCTTTTTTTTGGGGGGGGGGGCTATGCCTTTTTTCCCTCTACCTCCTTCTTTCTTTTCATTCTTTTTGTCAGTGACTGGGCCTTTCAATTTTGGAGGCGAGGCTTACAGATTGCAAGGGAAAAAGAGATGGAGAGAGCCGGCGGGAGAAGGGAGGGCAACGGAGGGAGAGAAAAGCCAGGGTGACAGCGCCGCGCTTGACTGATGCCTTTCAAGAGGGGCAGTCTAGCTTGTCAAATCGCTAGCTGCAAGAGAAAAAAAATGAATTGGCATATCTATTCAGCTTACTGCAAGATGTCATGCAACACAGTTTCATATTCCTCGATAAGACGCAATAAAGCAATTGTACCCAAGAGTGCTGGTGAGAATGGCTTTTTTTACACTGATATTCTGTTTGCTTGCAGAGGAGAAGAGGTAGGATAAGAGGAATGGACCAGAGGTGGAAGAACAGTGGTAGTGGTGGGATCATTGTGACACTTCTGTGTGTCTAGATGTGTGAGTCCGGTGAGGATAGAATGCCCTCTTTTGTTACCTTTGATGAATTTCTGAAGTGCGGTGTTGGTGCCGGCTTGGAGCAAAGTTTCAGACTTTTTACGCCTGGCAGGATTTCTCAGGTGGAGACAGAGGAGAGCAGGACTGTGTGAGTAATGGACACAGCTGTCCAGCTTGTACAGGCTGGGGAAAAGATGGCTGTGGTTGATAAAGTGGCTAAGTTGTCACCATGACTACATCTTACAGGAATCATAGAAGCAGAGAACATCCTTGTGTTAAATACTACAGTTGTTTTTTTAACTGTGTTAATGTATCCAATTACTTCATGGAAAGATAAAAATTAATCTATGACCTTGTTTACACTTGGTATTAAGATGCATTTCGGGAGATAAAATTGTGAAAATAAAAGTGGTCAGCCATATGAATGGGTCCAAAATGTTTTTGTGATGCATATGTTTTGACCCCATTGTATATGAGGCGTAAAAACTAATCCGTCCTGCCCACTCACTTGTCATTCAACCACTGCGGTAAAACAAATGTTTTAAACTTTGCCAGTTATGTGATATGTAAGGCAATAAGAAAAAGATAATTTCAGAAATGTGGTTCTCAGACATGTCTGAAGCTCAGTTATGGAGAATTATGCTCAAAATGTTAAGTTTGTGATTAGATTAAAGGAATCTATTTTGGGTTTATTACAAGTTAAACTCATTTGTCAGCATTTGGGGCATAAAGATGATTACTACAAAAAAGTCATTTAGACTCATCTCGCCTTTTAAAAAAATAAAAAAATAAATAAGCAGAAATCGAGGTTACAGTTATATAATTGAAGTGAATTTTTGTAGGGTATAAAGGCAGAATTGTGAAGCATATAATTTTAATAAAGCACTTACATGAATTCTTCTCTCAAAACTGATGTATAATTTGAGCTGTAAAGTTGTTTTAATCATTGTTTCCCTTCAATCACTCACTCGACATTGTGTCGAATGAAGTGACACCTTCCTTGGGAGCCTCGCGTACCTCTGAACTTGAGAAAAGGCCAATGAGAAATTGGAAGACAGAATTTGCATGCCCCACCCCCGGACATACAGGTATAAATGGAAGCGGGCGTGTGT
The DNA here is from genome assembly GCA_032164185.1 of Moxostoma hubbsi. Classification (NCBI taxonomy): domain Eukaryota; kingdom Metazoa; phylum Chordata; class Actinopteri; order Cypriniformes; family Catostomidae; genus Moxostoma; species Moxostoma hubbsi. The sequence goes on from JAVLUX010000004.1 coordinate 26,275,992, forward strand.
CTGTCAGTCAGATTTTTTCTTCGGTGCCGAGCGGTTGTGCAACAGCAAGCTGTGTTCACCACTGTTCCACTCACCTCTACTGGCAAGAATCACTGCTGTTGGATCTTACGGCGCATTTCCAGCTGGCGTTCTATCTCTCTGTTCGCTGTGCAGTCCATGCCCCTAGGTGCTTCGACAGTGCTTTCACTGCCTAAAAGAGTGTTTTCCCCTCATAAAGAGTTTGTTTCTCTAAAAGAGTTTGAGTTTTCACTCATAAAAGAGCAATACACAGACAGGTGTTGAACGTCCTTTTCAGGACGTGTCTTTTTCAAGATGTCCTTCTGCCTTTGTGTAGTTCCTGGATGCGGTCGACATCTCACCAAGACCGACGGCCACAGACAGTGCCTCATGTGCCTGGGCAGCAATCACATTGAGGTGGCGTTTGTGGATGGTTCATGCACTCTTTGCGAGAATATGACCATGGCAGCGTTGCAATCGCAGCTCTCCTTCCTAAAGGTGAATGCCACTTCAGTCGCCCCCTGCATCGCTCCTTCATCCCACGGGATTGAGGACGACTCAGCTGGCGTTGAAGGCGCTTTTGGGATGATAACGGGCTCGGTTTTGCCGGGTAAATCCCCACGAACCACCCGCCCCCCCACGACATGCTCGCTCGCTTGCTTCTGACTGAGCTCGGGATGAGTGTGGCTCGCCTCACTGCCAGCCGGCATTCTCTTCGCGGGTCGACGACTGGTACCTCAGCTCAGCTCATTGGCCCACCCGGACCTGGTTCTCAGATCTTACGTTCCTCGCGACAGCACCTCAATGGAAAATCCCCCTGAGGAAGGACCTTCTTTCTCAGGGACGGGGCACCCTCTGGCACCCACGCACAGACCTCTGGAACCTCCTCGTCTGGCCCCTGGATGGGATGCCCTTTATACCCTGAAGTGGTGCTTGTTCGCGAATCAGTGTTCTTCCCGAGCTGATGACCCACGGAGATGGGCAGTTCAGTCAGTGCTTTCATTCCTGCAGGAGAGGCTGTCCCCCTCCACCTTGAAGGTGTATGTAGCCACTATCACGGCCCACCACGATGCAGTAGACAGCAGGTCCTTGGGTAAGCACGACTTAATTATCAGGTTCCTTAGAAGCGCCCGGAGACTGAACCCTCCTCGGCCAAGCCTGTTCCCCTCCTGGGGTCTCTAAGTGGTCCTCTCGGGCCTTCAGAAACTTTAAAGACACTTGACTCAGATGAGCTCAAGGCCCGCTTCTCTGCAGATGGCCCTCCTGATAGTGTTAGCCTCCATCAAGAGGGTTGGGGACCTGTGTTCTCTGAGTGTTCTCTGTCAGTGACACCAGCCTGGAGTTCTGTCCGGCACATACTCGCGTTATCCTGAGGCTGCGACCGGGCTACGTGCCCAAGGTTCTTACGACCCCCTTCAGGGATCAGGTCGTGAACCTGCAAGCACTGCCCCGGTAGGAGGCAGACCCAGCCCTTTCATTGCTGTATCCGGTACGTGATTTGCAAATCTATTTGGACCACACGCAGTGGAAAGGCAACACCGTCTCCACGGCAACAGAGATTAGCTCACTGGGTCATTGACGCCATCTCACTGGCGTACCAGACACAGGTCGTGCCCACCACCTTGCAGGTTCGAGAACACTTGCCGAGAATTGTAGCATCCTCGTGGACACTGGCCAATGGCACCTCCCTAGCAGATATCTGCAGAGAAGCAGGCTGGGCAACACCCAATACCTTTGCGAGATTATACAATCTCAGGGTTGAGTCAGTCTCGTCCCATGTTTTGTCAGGTCCGAGCAGGTAGAACTCTGTAATGCAGAACAGCCGGGTGTTCCGCTTGCACACAGCACCCTTCACCAAGTTCACTAAGTGTCACTTCCTGGATGTTCTTCCTCCCTAGCCTTCTGGCCAGCGAATTCAGCAGAGCAATTCGCGTCCAGACCCACTATGAGCCACAGGTGGTCTGTACTGGGATATGGCTCCACAGGCTTAATTCCCTCTTCAGTCAACTCCCTGTGATATTTTCCGTGGTACAGTCCCCCTGTCGACGGACCCGTGTCTCCCTTGGTCAGTCCCACTTCCCCCGGTTGCAGTGCTTGTAGAGCTCCTTCCTCATCAGGCAGGACCTACCACCGCACCACTCCCACGTACGGATTCACAACCCTTGTGGTGTATTTACCACATGTCACCTCCCCGTAGTTTGGGCAGGATGTGGCCTGCAGGGTCTTTTCCCCCTGAAAGAAAAGGACCTGGAAAGACGCATTTCATAGCGCTAAGATAGCCCAAGCCGCTTCACATTCTATGCGAGAGACATAGAGAGAGAAAAGGCTGCAGCTGCCGGGTTTGCTCCCATGCTAGTCATGTAGCACCTGTTCCACCCAGCGGGGTGCTGGGAACCTAAGGTCTGTATATAACATCTCTTTTGGGGGCATTGGGGAGGGCTACGTGCAGCCGATACAGTTGCCTCTAGCACGCAGCAGCTTGCTTGCACCTGTGTCAGCAGTTCACGTAACACAGGCTAGTGCGAGGCACTTTTGAATGGGACACCTTGTGTCACTTCATTCGACACAACAAGTGAGTGACAGAAGGGGAACTTCACGGTTACTGTTGTATCCTCCATTCCCTGAGGGAGGGAATGAGACGTTGTGTCCCTTCTGCCATGGCACTAGACCTACCACTGTAAACAGCCGTACCCTATTCTCGGCTCCTCAGTGCAAAAATCTGACTTACAGACGCACACCCGCTTCCCTTTATACCCGTATGTCCGGGGGCTCGACATGCAAATTCTGTCTACCAATTTCTCATTGGCCTTTTCTCAAGTTTAGAGGTACGCGAGGCTCCCAAGGAAGACCCCTTGTGTCACTTCATTCAACACAACGTCTCGTTCCCTCCTTCAGGGAACAGAGGTTACAATGGTAACCATGACATTTTTACAGTTTTTTTTTTAGATTTAGCATTTATGGTGTAACATCATTATGGCAATGAAGTTGTAAAATTGGATATAACTATACACAGAAAAGGTTTGTAAGTGATTTTATAACACTAAAATCATGTTAACATACATCTTGTTTACGTGTTTTGGATATACGATATACTTTTGACGTTTACTGATTGGCCTTATTCACTTTCATTGTAAGTGCCTCACAGAAACCCAGATTTTTACTTTTTTTAACGTTAAGGAGGGACAAGTTCATATTAATTTTGGTAATCAACATTATGCCACAAATGCTGTCGACTGAGCTTAACTTGTATTGAACATGGTATTGAATATTACTTGAAATTCAAGTGTAATAGGGAGAAATGGTTCTCTGATTTTTTTGTGCTTTCTTTTGTCTTTTTAAACTTTTATGTATATAGTCATGAAATCAGAAACCCTCCCCTTGACATCTGAACACTAAAGAAGATGCACTTGAGATGCATTTAATACCATGTGTAAATGGCAGTGTCTTGCCTGACCACTTTTTGATCGAATAACCTGAAATGCATCTTAATACCAGGTGGAAACAGGGTCTACAAACCATGTATCCACAACATATATTCTGTAGACTTTTATTTTGTGTCATGACTAGGACAGGATGTAGTCATCAGGACAGGTCTTTGATGATTGTAAGCCACAGTACACATTGCATTTCAAAGGAACTTCACGAATGCGGTTTTTCGAGACACCACGTGCACATGCTGATTTGACAGGGTTCAGCTGACATCTTCTTGGTCGCATTCACCTGGAACAAGTTGGACAAACTTTCGCTATTTACATGTGTCCATATTTGGACACATAGCGTGCTCTTTGGCACATATTGCAATAACAAAACACATATTTACATGCAGGGATGAGAGTGGGGTTGATAATGCCTGCTGTATCCGTTGCCTGCCTGGCTCATCTTGTTTTCTATGCCATGCAATGGTGTCAAGAGCTGCCACACAGTGAAGGTCTGTGTATCTTTTCCCCCAGGGGGATGCCTTGTTTTCTCCCAGATTTGTAGAAGAGGTGGCAGGCCTGCCTTCTTACTGGGCGTCCCTGCCAACAGGGCATAATGCTCATCATGGTCCCGCCACGTCACTCACTAATAATGAGTCTTCCTCTCTCTCCCCCTATCTCGTCATGCCCATCTCTCCTTGACACTCTCCGGCTTTCCTAATTTGTATGCTGTTTCTATCTTTTCCACCCTTCTCCTCTGTTATACTCTTCTTCTCTGTCTCCATCAGACTCTTTCTCCATCCTTTCTCACCAAAACTATTTTCTTTCTGCTCTTCCACTTCTGTCTCTTTCTCTCTGCTCTCTGTCTCTTTGTTGCTGCACCATTAGTTTAGAGTCCAGCCAAGTGTGAAAGGCTGCAGTAATGCTGCTCTCATATGTGTGTGTGTGTGTGAAGGGGAGCTTTTCCATTAGCACATCTAATGTTCTGACAAGCCGGTACGGCCTTCCAAAACATTCATACACTGATCGTTGCCCCCCAAATCACACACCACAGACCACTAGGGAGAGAAACAGTGGCATAATCAGCCCGGTCCATGCACTGTCACTCCTGCCTGATTCAGCTGCAGTACACTGCCTGTGTCTCTGATAGGCCTGCCGTATGCCACCAGACACCCCGTGCTCCCTGCTCAGTTTTATTGCTCCCTGATGGGGAAGGGCCAGTGTATGATGGATTGGCCATTTTGACCGGACTGTGAAAGACTGAGCCATGAGTGTCTATTTGTCATAAGATTCATCTATCTTTGTCTTCACCTGGTGTCACTCTCTGTTTAAAAGCCACAGACGCCTTTACATGATATCGTTATAAAAATATGCCCCCATTTGATTGGGATGCCGAAAAATTAAGAATTTACCACTACAGGATTCCTCAAATCATGAGTCATACAGGTCATGTTCAACTTTCAAAAGGAGAGTTACCTAAAAATGAAAATTCTGCTATATTTTCAACCTCAAGTTGTTCCGAAAATGTATGACTTTCTTCTGTTTAACATAAAAGGAGATGTTTAGCAGAATGTTAGCCCCAGTCACCATTCACTTGTTTTTTCATATTTTGTCCAACAATGTAAGTAAATGGTGACTGAGGCTAACATTCTGGCTACTGTAACATTTGGAACAACATGAAGTTGAGAGAATAATGGCAGAATTTTCCTATTTTGGGTGAAATACTCCTTTAATGAATTGCTCATTAGTCGGTTAGTAGAATGTACAAGGTTTAGTTCACCCAAACATTTTAATTCTCTCATCATTTACTCACCCTCATGCCATCCCATATGTTTGTGACTTTCCTTCTTCTGCAGAACACAAATTAAGATTTTTAGAAGAATATCTCAGCTCTGTAGGTTCATACAATGCAAGTGAATGGGTGCCAAAATTTTGAAGCTCCAAAATGTAGTCAGCATAAAAGTAATCTATAAGACTCCAGTGGCTAAATTGATATCTTCTGAAGTGACATGATAGGTATGGGCGAGAAACAGATCAATAGTTATGTCAGTAGAGGGGCGATATGCAGGAAGAATGCAAATCTGCAAAAAACAAAAGAAGAAGAAGGTCTTAAATATTGAATTGTTTCTCACCCACACCTATCATATCACTTCAGAAGAAGTGGGTTTAAGCACTGGAATCTTATGGATTACTTTTATGCTGTGTTTATGTGCATTTTGGAGCTTAAATTTTTTTGCACCCATTCACTTGCATTGTATGGACCTACAGAGCTGAAATATTTTTCTACAAATCTTCATTTCTGTTCAGCAGAGGAAAGAAAGTCATACACACATGGGATGGCACGTTGGTCAAGTCAAGTCAAGTCAATTTTATTTGTATAGCGCCTTTCACAACACACATCGTTTCAAAGCAGCTTTACAGAAGTTCAGCATTAACAGACGATAAAAATGTAATGTCTATAAAGTCGATAAATCATCATCCTTGTGCAGGGCTCCAAACTGCGACTAAAAATGGTCGCATTTGTGACCAAATAAATTTATTTGTGAGTGTAATTTCTGTCAAGGTCGCCATTGGCGACAGTAAAAGTTTACTCCCTTTGATTTTAAAATTTGCATTGCATTTCCCGAGATACATTACAAAAGTTTATATCAAAGAAATAGCGGGGAAAACGGAGTTCATTGCAGGAACTAACCATTTCAAAAAAGAGACTGTGAGAAAACAGGTGACAGTAACAAGCATAAAAAATGCACGTGATCACATAATTGCGAAGAATGCTCCACAGACTACACTGTTAGCGAGCTGCGGGACGAAAAGGAATGGAAGGAGTTAAAAAATGGGGAAAAAAATAAAAAATAAAAAAAATAAATAAATAAATTTGGCGCATGTTTTTTTCCCCCTATAGGAGCCAATCGCTCCTTAATTGATTTTTTTTTTGTTTGGAGCCCTGTTGTGGAATTAGATAAGATATGATTCTTTATCATGTTTAAAAATAATCAAATAATAATTGTATTAATAACCCCAGTGAGCAAGCCAAAGGCGACTGTGGCAAGGAACACAAAACTCCAAAAGATGATGGTTAATGGAGAAAAATAACCTTGGGAGAAACCAGACTCACTGTGGGGGGCCAGTTCCCCTCTGGCTAACATCATGAACAATGTAAATAAGAATTATTTATAGTTAAAAAAAAAAAACATGATTTAAAAAATTATTAAACTTATTAAGTGCTAAGGGTCAGTATTTAGACAGTGATTGTGTTTGAACTGCAAGATTAGTGACCAGTGTCTTTGAAGTCCATCCTTGATTAGTTGGCAATAATTAGTCTATGTATCCCATTTCAAGATCGTAGTCCATGGTGATGGGGCATCTGAAGTCTCTGTGAGAGGCTGGATACAAACTGGAGCTGACGAACGCTATTTACCTCGGGACTGGCGTCCCGAGATAACAGCAGAAAAGCAGATGGGAAATAATTAGCATAGCTGATGTTCATAATATTAATGCATTATAACTGATTCAGCAGTAGTATAAAAAGTAAGCATTATGTGAATGCTTGGTTAAAGAGATGCGTCTTTAATCTAGTTTTAAACTGGGACAGCGAGTCTGAGCCTCGAACAATATCAGGAAGGCTATTCCAGAGTTTAGGAGCTAAATGTGAGAACGCCCTCCCTCCATTAGTGGACTTAGATATCCTAGGTATGACCAGAAGCCTCGAATTTAGTGATCTTAAAGAGCGCGATGGATTGTATGGCGATAGAAGATACGTTGGTGAGTAAATGATAAGACAATTCTCATTTTGGGGTGAACTATCCCTTTAATAAACAGAAAAGAAAATTTGTATCTGAGTCATGCAAATATTTATGTGTCCCTTCCAATGTTCACATAAAATCTATGCCACTGATATCGGGTGTGGGGTGTTTTCATTTTATTAATTTAAATAGGTGATCTGAAAAAGGAGAAAAAAACAGGAAGTAAAATCTATATTCAAACATTTGGGAGGGGAACTTAAGGGACATTTGATCAGTGTTAGTTTAAGAAGATACCTTTGAAATGGGATCAAATAACGCCTTGTTTGCTGAGATCAGAGGACACATACAGGAATTCTCTCTTCTTCTTTTTTCTTATTGTGAGCGCTGTCTTTAATTTGACACAGAGAATGCTTGTTAGGTAAGATCACAGCGGTCGATCCAGAGGTTGTCAGCATCGCTCAGACTAGGTGCTCCGGGATGCTACTCACACACACAAAAAAATCAGTCCCAGAGACTGTTAATGGACATTGTGACGGATACGCAGTGTATAAAATAACTTTTTTGCCTGTGAAATATGACCAACTTAATGAAATGGGCAGCCACTTCCAGAGAAAGTGCTTTCAGCATGATGGAGGACAGGTCATGGATAAAACACCATGACACCTTAAGTCCTGAGCAGCCCAATTTCTCAAAATAATTATTATTCCCCAGTTACTTAAAAAGCATCAGTGCATTGGTGGCCTCCCATTTCAACACCCAAACAGAAAGACATATTGCGTCTTAAGAGGATAATCAGATAAATGTACATCAGATGGGCCGGAGGCACAAACATAGGGAGCCAAAAGGTAAAGTATTACCAACACAGCTCTGCAGAACGTGGAGAAGATGAGCAGGAAGAGGACACAGGTAATATTCATTATCTTAAACCGTCTAGTCAGTGTTTCAGAGGGCAAAAACTTCTCCAGTTAGTATTTTTGCCCCTCATGCAAAATCTATTAGTTAGACACTGTTTTTGGTCTGTTTTAGCAAGATTGAGACCATTTACATGCACACCAATATGCTGATATCTAAAAAAAAAAATGTAAATCAGCTTATTCAAAAAAATAATACAACACAGGAAAACCAATGATTTAAGGAAAGTGTTATGAAGTTCACCTGCATTTATCCTTTGGTGTCATGCGATTTTCCTGGTTGTGATGTATGACATGACTGTTTCTCTGCTCGAGGATTTGGTGTTGAATAAAACACCCCCACAGCCCTAATGAGTGTTTTTCAATTACATCTGTCATAAGGCAATAATACTATGATATATAGTGTGATATTAAATCCATGATAATCTATTATTGTTTCCACAGTCGAGGGAGGTAATGATTCGGTGTAGTTTTTTTTTATTTTATTTTTTTTTTTATCTTAAAGCAATAGATAATTACTGGTGGTGGGGACCAGTGCTGGTCAGTCAATGTGTCAATCATAAAGGAAGTACAAAACACAAAAATGGCCCCATATATTAATTTACAGATTATGCACTGCTAACTACTACTTTTTTTTGCAGGATCTTCCTGTTTGCAACAAAAAGCAACATTAAATATCTAAAAAAATACAATAGGGTTCATAAGTCCAGTTGGAAATATATATATATATATATATATATATATATATATATATATACCCACATACATTCAAAAAATGTGTAATTCAACGTGCACGCGCGCGTGTGTGTGTGTGTGTGTGCATGCATGTGTGTGTGTGTTTGATCATCATAACAATTTGAGTGAAACGTTACATTGAGAATAATAAAATGAAGTACATTTTTTTTTTTTGTATTTAGGTATGTACCTCTTTGCTTTCATGACAGCATGCATTTGAGCTCAGGGGTGTTAAAGATACAAAATTATACTTAAGTGAAAATATGTATAATGACCAACAATTTTACTCAATTAAAAGTCCAAGTATCTAGCCAAATACATACTTAAGTGCAATTAAGTAAAAAAGTATTCACATTAAATTGTACTATTAAAAAGCATCTTTTTTCTTAGCTAGAATGAATTCAAGAGAGAAGATTTTGTGAGAGAGGATGTATTTTTTTGTTAAGTCGCATTTTTACTGTATCTGTACTCTGATGACTGTCATATTTGTCCCCCAGTGGCATTTGCAATATGGTCAAATAACCGTTACAATAACTAAATTATTGCTAAATTATTTTGATGTGGCCTGTTGTACATATCACAGCAATATCCTGGAGGAATTAACAGTGGAGCCGCTAAAACAACAATGACTTTTGTTCCTGTCACTCAAATCATGAGTAAAACAACAGATTATCAGTTCATAAACACTTTAACTCTGTTCTTCACACAATGCTATCTTATGACATCTAAACACTTCTACTATCTTCCGTTTTCCTGAGCAACCACTGGGCAGTGCCATAATGATTCTAATTATCTATTTTCTGTTTCTGGTCTCGAGACGCATTGCAAAACTAACCAAAACCAGTGATTTAGACAGAGAACAACAACAAAGAAATTTTTTTGGAGTAGTTATAGAAAATGAACTTGTGCAGTTGTTGGTTGTCATAACAACTCAAAGTAGTTAATGATATTAACATAACTAACCTCGGACTAACATCACTTCATGACATCTACACACTCGACTCTGTGAAGTTTCAGCATTACATAACATCCTACTTTTACAAGCTTGTTTAAGTGTGATAAATTGAGCAGTTGCTCAACTGTTGAGTGTTGCACATGCGATATAAAGGACCAGGGAATGAGTCCTGAAGGGCATGTGAGCCGAAAGTGTCATAGAAGCACCACAAAAGGCCGCAATTGTGTTTTTCATCTCACATTTGCTTTTTCTGACACTATCAGTTAGGTTTAGGTTTAGGTTTAATGTTTAGGGTAGGGAGGTAGGTTTTGTTGATTTAAATCTCGATAGAACATTAACCTTAATAACCTCATCTGTTTGGGAGAACATTTCACTCACTTTTAGAGCCACACAGTGGACATTTCAATTACACCCATGCTCGAGCTGACGTGAACTCCAAAATTTTATGCAAAAAGATATAAAAGGCATATTGAATCTTGTACCTTTCATACAAAAGAGTTCACATGGTCAGTGCACAAATTTACTTAGTGACTGGAAGATTTTGTGACAACATTTCTGTTTTACCTAAAACTTTCTGTTTAATTTTAAATTAGATCTAATCAATTAAATTAGAGGTTTGAATTGGATTTTGAAGCACAGGTATTCTATGTGAACTCATTTTTTGAACCCCACTGTATTTATTTGATGAAATTTAAAAATTCAGAGGATTTTTGTGATTGTTACTTAAACAGCTATTTGTCACAGATTCCCTGTTGACTTCTGTTTTGTGCTTTTATGTTGAAGTTCCTGTTTAGTTCCTGTTTGGTTTTTGTAGTCCTTTGTAGTTCCATTTTTTGATTGGTTTTCCCCTGATTGTTTCCCATTCCCTGATTGTTTTCCCAGGTGTTCCTTGTATTCCCTTGTGTACTTAAGCCCTTGTTTCCCCTTGTCTATTTTTAGTTATTGCACGTTCTGTGCTAAGTTCCCTGTGGTTTTCCTTTATACCTAGTTTTCTTGTTTTTTGTTAATAAAAAGCTGCACGTAGATCTTCTCTTGTGCCTGCTTGCCTTGTTACACTATTCATGCCTTCAAGGGTGTAAATGTGGCAGTCTACAGCAACACTGTAAATTCTAATATGTTCAGTTTACTTAAAAACGATGGCCTTATTTTTGCAAAGCAAACCTAAAGGTAAAATTTAAGTTACTAATCAGCTAAAAGTAAAGTGAACATACTATTCCTGGGCAAGTTAAGTGATAAATATCAAGTTAACTGAATATGTCCATTTCAGTTAATATGCACAATAATGTGTACTAATCTTCCATAAGGCTTCGTAGTAAATAAGAAATATTACATTTAAAGCTGTGGTGACTACAAAAACTTCAAGTAAAGTGAACATCTTTTTTAATAAAACTAATACAGAAGGCACTTAACAAAAGTTTGAAATTCTGAACAGTTTATTTTTCTATAAATAAAAGCTAGACAGCTCTTGAATGACCACTGAGTGGTCATTCAAGATGTTTGAATGTGGTGTTTGGGCAGTCATTTCTTCGGGGACAACACCGATCTGAAGTCTGAATCCTAAGAGAAGTCATTTGGACTACTTTTATGGTGCCTTTTTGCAGCTTGACAGCTCCAGTTCAGCATCTACTTTATTGTTATGGAAAAGAGCAGCAAGAATCCTCGCCACAGACTCGAAGCTCACACGGGTTGCCAGGTTGAGGACACGCAATAGGAATGAGCAAACTGACAATGGCAAGCGACGAGCCTTACACTGTATGTTGATCAGCTAATGTATATGTGCCAGGGCGGAGGGCGGGGCCAGGGCGTGATTGCGCACACCCGGCCCCTAATGAGGCTAATCAAGGGTGGATCAGAGGCAGTCCTCCGTCCCCTGGCTTATGGAACACCCCGCAAAATTTCTGGTGGACGGTAGGGATCTCCCCCACCCCTGGTAGAGGTAACAGCTACAGGTAGTTGGTTGGGAGCCCCTCCTCCCCTCACTGTCTGTGGCCATTCCTCCACTCCAGGTGGCCGGGCTCCTCCGTCCCCCGCCAGATGGCCACAGCTGCTCTTTTGGGGTGGATGGTAGCAGCGAGAACTCCACTACGGCGCATCACTCCTCCTTCCCGGCTTTCGGCACCAGTGTAAATGGATTAATGGAAAGGAGTCGTCGAGAACCGGCTTGACAATATAAATATTTTTTTTAATATAAAGCTTAACTAAAAAGAGACACACACACACACACACACACACACACACACACACACACACACACACACACACACACACACACACACACACACACACGTCAGACAGCTGTCCGTAAATCTCTTTCTCTCCCTCACACTGCCTTCCTCAGTCAGCCTTTATCCCTGTTTGAAGCTTGATTAGCCTGATTAGGGGCCGGGTGTGCGGAATCACAACCCGGCCCCACCCTCCGCCCTGCCACAGTATACATTCGATTGTTTGTAAATTATAAATTTAGCATGTTTCCAAATCTACATTCTAGATGCTAATGCTTTAGTACAATAATTACTTAGTGCACCCTTAAAAAAGCTTACCTTAATTTTGCCATGCTCTCTGCATTATATATCAGCATCTTTCAAAAATGTCATGTGCTTCAGCCAGGTTTGTGTGGGGGAGGAGAAATTGTATTCCAGTGTGCATGCCTTGACACAATATCTTAGACATTTTGAGTCATTTTAATTAAATTCTGTTAGCTATTTGTTGTAATATTTTTAAAACTGTCTAAAATCTATAGTAATCACAACTTTTTGGTTAAAATAAAGTTAAGTTACTATGATTTTATAGTAAGGTATACTATTTGCAGTGTAGAGATGATAAGGTTGGGGTAAGGCGATATCGTGGCCCTGTAGAAGGGGACGGAGGGTGAGCTCGCCACAGACCTGACACTTAGAGTAATAGAGCCGGCTTGATTGGCTTGTTGCATTGTCAGATGACAGTGTGTTTAAAAGGGCAGTGTGTGAAACCATCATGTTCCCCTCTTGCTGAAAATACATCAAGTGGCTTCACATCAAATGCTGCTGAGCTTTGACAATAAGATTACAATGCAAAACACTTTGAACAGTCTGTTGAGAGATCTCTGCCATTGCCTTTAAAGTCCTGTTGTATTTGCTGTTCAACACATTAATACACATTTACATAATTTGCAGTTTCATGATCTGTTTTGCTTTTACTTTTTGTTGATTTGATTAGCATAATTGCTTATATTTTGATTATGCTGATGGTTTATGTAAAACACCGCTGTAGCCAATAGAACACATTTTAAGTGGCATTTCTACTACTTTTACCTGTTAAATCATTTATGATTCTATTCACTTTAATCGAAAATGTGTTATTTAATAAAAAAGAGGTGTATATATTTTCAATGAAAGATCTGTTATCTGTTCTAGTGAACCATTCTCACTTGAATTAATATTTGTAAGTAAATGAAAATGAAAGAGTGAGAACAGTGCTTTTTTGTTCATGGGGACACAGGTTCACATCCATCTCTTTCTCTCTGTCCACTACCCTGTCTATCTCTGCCATCATGTTAATTACAAATGAGAGAGAGAAAAAATAAAACTTGTATTGACAAGTAGGACTGAACGCATACAGTATAGTTCAGAAGTTTCCATATGATCTAGTTACACAGAAAGAGAGTGTGTAGGTGTGCTAATATGTCTCTGTATATAGCCGCCCCTCTATTTTACCTTTTCCCAATGCAGATCTGTAAAGAGTGGCAGGTGGGTGGGTGTCGGAGAGTTGGGGGTTTACTGCATGGCCCAATGGCCCGCCACCCAGCTCCACTCACTCTGCCCCTGCTCCTCATTCATCAAGCCCACACAGACCACTGGCCAAGCACGTCTCCCTATCATTACCCCTCTCACAATGCGATCCATGCCGCTAACCCTGCCTTCATTCCCCAGGATTAATAATATCTCCTTCAACCTTCACACAGTGATAAATAGGCACAACGAGAACAAAAGGAGCCAAAGGAGTGTGAGAGAAAAGAGAGAGACAGTAAGACAGAGATGAAAAAAAGAGGAGAGGTGAACTTTTTAGAGAGAACAATTAAAGGCTGATACACTGATGCTGTCCAGACTGGTAGTGGTCTGGAGTGACTACGCAATGTTAATCTTCATGATTAACGTGAGATTACAATGCACACTGCGCAGCGTTCCGAGCTCGTAAAACATTAAGAATCAGGACGCTGACCTGTGCTCGCCTTACAAAGAAATATATGAAATAATTGTTTGTTTCCTTATCTGCCCATTGCGAGGGTGTGCATCTTATTCCCTTACAGTGCAATGATAAATATTGCATCCTTGCAGTATTTTAAGGACTACAGAAAAGAGTTCAACAGCCTTCTGTGACTGCAGCTTTTTTTTTTCTTTTTTTTTTTTTTAATTAAATGAATTAGATATGAAATAAAAATGTGATTTATTAGCATGGCAAAGATACAGCAGGAACTTAACAATATGGTATCATGAAAAAATTATGCTAATTCATAGAATCACATATGAGTTTGATATTTGTGTAATTAAAAACTGTCAAATGTATTTCCTCTGTACTTTTGGAGAGCTTGTGTGATTTATTAGGTAGGCCTAAATCTTTCGCTTTTACTCTTAAGTTTGATTTGTGTAGCCTGGCCCATTTTCCTTTTCCATACTTCCAGCTTTCATTTATTTTCCTTGAACGATAAAATGTGTGTTTTGTATTCTGTTCAACTCCCAATAACTGTTTCCCCTATACATATAATAGTGTATTCATACAAAAAAGAAATGTCTTTATAGTGCTTAAAATCCCCATTAGTGCTAAATTGCATAATTTATCTAAGCATTAAAAGCTGAGTTTAATAGTCAGGAAACAGTGTATTCTCTTATTAAAATGCCTTATATTGGACCTTTGCTTTGATCAGAATTGCCTGTTGGTCTTAGCAAAGTATGCATTTGCCATTAAGGGAGTGTGGCTTTATGTCATTTAGTTGCCTATGTAATTCAGCATTTTTGAGAAATTAAAGATAATGAATATTTTACTGCCAAGGAATGATGAGATATGGGTGTGGTTATTGAAACAAAGGCATGCAAGAGCATTAATGAAAGTTTCAGTGAACGTGCAATGGTGGGCGCCTTTGGCCTGACTGTGTCTACTCTCCCTCCTCTTTGTGCCTCTCTTCCTCGGCGTGATTTAAGAGTTGCTCTCTTGACTGTGACAGTGCGGTATTTCTATCACCCGGATTATAACTCGCTGTGATTATTCAACTCCAATAGTGCTGGCCCCCCAACTGCATTTAGCCCAAACGTAATATCCCTCTTGCATACATTACCCATCTTCCTTATTATCCCAAATCATTTCAGAATTAAATTCCAGCCCTTCCAATATGGGCACTGGGAGTTGACTGCTTTATAGTGTAGTCAAAGGTTAAGATACCATTCAGAGTAACCTCAGTGATGTAGCCAGACACATTAATATTTGCAATGCTGATAATTGTGAAAGGACATAATATTCTTCCCTTTGCCCTTATTACCCCAAAGGCAACACACAATTCGACAACAAAGGGAGAAGAGCTGGTGGGAGTGCAGATATTGAAGATCTTGGGTAAAATGAACACAATGAGATGCTGTTTCATAGGGAACATGTTGACAATGTTGTTCAGAAAATCTTTAAAGATGGAAAAACAAACAAAACAAAATTCTTATATTTAAATATTTTTCTACTTAAAGTTTGCAGAATAGTCTGTTTTAGCATCCAAAAATATTAAAGGGATAGTTCACCCAAAAATGAATATTCTGTCTTTATTTACTCCCCCTCATGTCCTGCAGCCCCATATGAATTTCTGTCTGCCATGGAACACTTAAGGATATGTTCGGCAAAATGTAAGACTTAGTCCCCTTTTATATTCATTGAATGGAAAAAAATATGCAATGAATGGTGACTGAGGCTAACTTTCTGCCTAACATCTCCTTTTGTGTTCCACATAAGAAAGAAAGTCATATAGGTTTGGAACAACACGTGGGTGAGTAATTCAGTTTTGGGTGAACTATCCCTCTTACTAATAATTTGTTTTGTCCAGACATAAATTCTCTTCATATGGACTTTTTCATCTAAATGTATACTGTAAGAATGAAAGAAGGTTTAAAACAACATTTTGACTGCAAGTGTGAAATTGTAATCAAAAAATGAAATGTGTCCATCTTGTTTTTAAGTTGACTGGTTTTTTGATCTTTCACAGAATAGCTGGAAAGACAAGCATGGCAGAAGGTAGTGAGAACTGATGTTTGAACTTAACCTATAAGGAAAACTTGACATCACCTGCTTATATTCAGATTAAGATACACCCAAGATTGAAATGGAATCGACATTGCAGATTGTTGGTACGGTGTGCATGCTGTGAGCTGTTATGCATCAATCTATCAGTGGACCTCATTTGTATTCAGATTCGCCAGAAGGCCCCAGAACTTTGGTGTGTAACGGTTGCATTTGCGACCTTTAAAATGCACCACGGACACTGCGGCATGTAATAAATCCGTTGCTTTTTAGTCCTCTTGATATGTAATTCCTGAGCTGTCAGACACACTTCAGATCCTTCAAAGACCACTGAAATGTATGTAGATTAGGTTTGTTGTGGAGGGAGAAAGGCCTAAGGCCTGACTCACCTATTTCATTCAGGGGCAGTGCAAAGAAACACAGGATGAAGGGGATGAATGATAAGTAAAAAAGTACAAAGTCACAAACAAAAGCCTTTATAATTCAGAATACATTGAAATCATGAAGTCTGAGATATGGCACTGTGAGTAGTGTGGACATATAAGAGCTGTGTCCTTACAAGGAAATGATTTGAGTCTGACTTGTGTCATGTCCCTATCTTGTTCCCCTTAACTCTCCTTACACAATCTTGTCTGGTGTCTACTATCCTGTAGCACACACACACAAAAAAAGAAAATGTAAAAGTGCTATAATGGTTTTTATGCCATAACCAAATGCAAAAATAACACAAAACGCAATAGATGTCAAAGAAAGAAAAAAAAACATGCCTAACCTTTTAGTCTTTCTACTATGTAGTAAATTTTCATATATATATACTATTTAATGAATTTCGAATAATTTCACCACTTTGGTTGAGCAGATGTTTCCATTTTCAATTCATTAAACAATTATTCCAGGTGTTTCTTTTTTATGTTGTTTCTTTTTTCTCTCTCTCTAATTGAAAATTTTTACACATGTTTTCATTGGGAATATTTTTTTTTAAATTAATTTAATACATTTATAGTTTTTTCTCAGTTATCACTTTCCATACTGTTAGTAATGGAATGTCACTTTTTTAATTGATCATTAAATTTAATTATATATATATATATATATATCTACATCTATCTATCTATCTATCTATCTATCTATCTATCTATCTATCTATCTATCTAATCTATATATTGGTTAACAACTCACAACAAATATGGATAAAAAAATACATACAAAATAGCTAAAAAATTTATTACATTTATTAAAATCTATTAATACCTTTAATTAAAAAATAAGCTACAATAAAAATAAACAATAAGTAAGAAAAGAAGTACCTCATGAGTCTTTTTTGTTTTTATTTCTAATACAGTCCAAAGCTATCTGGTCACATTATTCATAAATTGCTCAAAAAAACTGAGCTCAGCTTTAGCCAATTTTTTTTTCTCCATAAAATGTTTATATATTCTTAGTAAGATAAAAAGTTGGATGAGAAAATAATAATAATAATACTTATAAAATCAATTGTGTTTTCTACAACAAATAACATGACATTATACAATTAATTTCAAATCAGAGTTCCAAAGGTCATACAAAGAAAGTTAGAGACATCTATCCAAAACATTCTTGAGGATAAACACTGTAAAAGAGATGTATTAAAGATTTTTAGTAATGCCACAAAATTGACACTATCCAAATTAAAACGTTCAAATAACTGCTTAATGGGATAAACTTTGTGAAGTATTTTAAAGGATACTTCTCTAATTTATTATTTATAAAGAATGTATTTTTTATTGCATACATTTTTTTTTCCAATTAATGAAAATAAACAGATGACCAAAATCATTTTGAACACGGCACATAATTCCTTTGAAATACCTCCATAATATATCTATTACAGCCTATTTTTTCAACATTGATATCACTAACAAAGGTTGTATTGCTACATGTATTAAATTGTTGGTCTACATCAAAAGTAGAATATCCAGAATTCTGTAACAATTAGAAAAATGTACCTGGCATTGCATCAAATATGATGGCATACTCTTGGTTTTGCAGAAATCTTTTTGAGGAAAAATCTTGTAATATCCCTTTAACAAGCAAAAGCCAGTTTAATGACATCATCCTCCAGGAACTGACATTAATTCAGAGGGAAAACAACAGCACAAACACCAGTAAGTATAGGCAATGGATTTATTTAATGAATTGTGTGATGCTTTGTGGTATTAGACGCTTTGTTTTACTCTATAATATGACATAAATAGGCCATAAACTGTGTGACAATTTTAAACGTTGGTTAGGAAAGTATCAAAATGAATTTCAAGCTCCCCACGTGTAATGACTCACTGAGCAATGGCTTACTTTAGCTCTTTATTTCATCCTGTTAGGCATCCTGTCAATTTTCTTGCCATTATGTAAATAATCAAGATATATTTAATCAAGTGCATGAGCTTGATGAGAGCACACTGCTGAATGTCTGATCTACCCATTTATAGAAACACTTCCTTATATTACAATGCAAGCACATTCATTCAAGTTCAAAGGTTAAAGTTTGCCATAAAAAAGTTGTTTGCATCACTCACCATGCTGCCAGGAAACATCCTCTAGCCATAAACAATCTGCACTGATTTCTGCGAGTGTTCTCAGTCTCTGATTATTAGACAAGTAGAAAACACTCCACCCTCTGCTGATCTCCATCGGTAACCAGCCATGCCAGCTGCTCCCTCACGCGTGTAAATACAGCTTTGCTTAATTACTCACACCATTAGTTTATTGCTTTTATATATTTGTTGGCTATTAGCTGGCAAAGCTGTGTTAAAGTCCAACCAGTGAGTGCCTAATTACTTCAATCAACACAAGAACACATACACTGTAATAGCAGTGTTCAGCACATGCAAGGCTGTGACAGTCAACAGCCCAGATAATGTATTTACAAGCTCATAAAACTATGGCGAGTTTACTGTCAGCCTGCTCTGATAGGGTTGTTAGAAATAATGATTTGTTGGAGGTCTTTTTTTTGTGTTTGAGCAGAGGAATATCAGTGACTAATGGGCTTGTTATTAGTGGAATACTGAGGAATGTTTAATATAAGAAGGAATATGACATATGGTTGTAAATGCCTGGACCGAAATGTTTATAAAAAGTATGCAAACTTGGAGGTGAACGTGTGGAATTGAATTTTGATATCCACTGGCTCACACACCTTCCTTTATGTTATCTGAAAATAAGGTTTTGTTTAATTGTGTTAAATTTTATAAGCTCGTTTGACATTTTTAAAGCAGTGAATCGGACATGCTATTAATTACAGTAAAAAAAAAAAGTCTATTAACAGTCAACAGTGTGTGTGACTGAGTGAACTCCCTGTATAAGTGTGTTCTGTGGACTATGTGTGTTTGCGGGCTGTGGAGTGGTCACCCCGAGCTGTGACCTTCCTGTATGTGTGTGATGTTATTGTATATTGAGGAGCTGTGCTGCAGTCTTTTCTCTCGTTAAGTGGATTGTCCACCCTCTGTGTTGATCAGCAGAATGCTAATATGTCACTGGGCTCAATTGAATTTCCCGTGGAAGCTGTGGAGGAGGCATACAGGGTCATATAGTGAGAGACTCACTCCCAAACTCACTTCTTTGTCTAAATAATCTCCACTGCCGACTGAACTTCCTGCAAACACATTTACTGAGCCAGAAGTGTATGCAGGAATGGCCTGGAGTCTATGCCTCTGTCTGTCTATCTATAATATTAATTAAGTATCTATAATATAATTCTAACTAATTAATATGAAATGTTTAGGTGATCGAAAGTATGATTGCCGTATTGTATTATTCTAATTTTTAAAGGGATAGTTCACCCCAAAATTAAAATTCTCATCATTTACTCACCCTCATGCCATCCCAGATGTGTGACTTTTGTTCATCTGCAGAAAACTAATTAAGATTTTTAGAAGAATATCTCAGCACTGTTGGTCCATTCAATGCAGATAAATGGCGGCCAGAACTTCCAAAAATCACATAAATGTAGCATAAACATATTCCATATAAATCCAGTGGTTTAATCCATGTCTTCTGAAGTGATATAAAAGGTGTGGGTGAGGAAATGATAATTATTAGTAATTAAGTCAGTTTTTTACTGTAAATCTCCACTTTGAATTTCACATCGACAAATTACTTACTGGACGGGACTGGTCAAAGGTGGAGATTACTATTTAAAAAAGACTCAAATATTGATCTGTTTCTCACCAACACCTATCATATTTCTTCAGAAGACATGAATTTAACCACTGGAGTCTTATGGATTACTTTTACGCTGGCTTTATTTTATTTATGGAGCTGCAATTTTTAGTCACCATTCACTTGCATTGTATGGAACTACAGAGCTGAAATATTCTTCTAAAAATCTTCATTTGTGTTCTGCAGAAGAAAGAAAGTCATTCACATCTAGGATGACATGAGGGTGAGTAAATGATGAGAGAATTTTCATTTTTGGGAGAACTATCCCTTTAAAACATAGAGATCCAGGTTCAAATCCCAGATGATTACACTTCGCTTTTCAATAATATAAGTAGCAGGGTGGTCTCTGTCTGTACTCCCTATATGGCTTGTCCATCCCTGAGCGTATGTGCTCTGGATGCTCTGGACCAGGGGTGGTCTGGGACTAAACAGTGGCCCTGGACTTTCTGGCCCAAAGCGGCCCATCAATCCCACCCCGCAACACACCACACCATAACACCTGGTCATTGGTTTCATTTTCTGGCTCAATTTCATATTTTTGTGTTGAAAAAAATTAAATACATTTCTAATGACTGCTAGTCATGACAATGGGCCCCACAGAGCGAAAATGGACAGAATTTGAAAACATGTAAAAACAATGTAAATGTGATTTTTAGAAAAAGCACTAAAATAAGCACTTTATAGCTCAGACAAATAACATGTCCGGAAACTTTTTTTCCCAACATACAGATGTTAGGTTAAAATGTACATGAAAATACAAGAGAAAGTGTGTATTTTAGGTGCAAATTTCAAATTTTTTTAGTAGTGCAAATAAACTATTATATTATATGAGCATGTGGAAACTAGTAAATGATAATATATTATATATGTACTGTATAGCTATAGCCTACAAGATCATAAAATGTTGTTTAAAATAGTTAAATGAAGAAAGTGTAACACAGCAGGACACTGGTGACAATGCTTACAATTTCATGTCAATTACAGTTAATTTTTTCACTTAACTATGTGTAAATGTTTATTTAAAAAAAGATAATAATTAAAAATAAATGAAAACAAAACTGGCCAGAATATGTACATATATAAATATAAACAAAAATAAATATATGTAAAACAAACTAAACACACCTCTTAAAGTGTAAAACTTTGAAGATATTTTGCAGATTAATAACTCATATTTTCCCTCTATGTGAGTTTGTTGCATCTTTATACCTGCAGTGTTTTAATTCCTTCCCAAGATTATTCTTGTGAAAAAGTGAAAAGTCCTATGCTTTAACAAGCACTGTTTCTGCTTTCCTTTAAACAAAGGAAGCCTCAAAAACTCAAACTGCCACAAAGTTTGCACTTTTATCAGGAGTGAGCGTAATTCAGCAAGCCACACTTCAGCTCCCTGTGTAATGAATAAATTACACAAAATACTTTTGTACTTTTCAGAACTTTAATGTTTGCAGATTGTATATATGCTGTTGTTGTTGTATTTGTTCTAACTTGCAGTTATTTGTCATTTTATGATTATTCAGAGCTCCTCTTATACTTGATATGTTGACTTTGGTCGTCACCATTATTGTGATTTGTATGCCAAATAATCAGGACCACGCGAGCTACAGAATTTTGGCGGATGTAAAGAAATGGACTATGATTTTTGTGAACATCCAAAATAAAAGTCATTTCAGTTTTCAAATAAAAGCCATTGTATTAACATAACCTTAACAGAGCATTTTGATTGTTCACTTAGTAATGAGGTCCGCGCGGGGATGTTGGAGCTCTGGGCGGCAGTCTGTTTCGCCTATAAGACGGGCCGGTACTTGTGCAGCAACAGGCTGGCCCAAATTACCCAGCGGCCCACCGGGAAAATGCCCGGTGCTCCCGACAGCCAGTCCGCCCCTGCTATGGAAAAAATCTGTGTCTGGCAGAGTCGGGCAGGCCATTGTACCTGCATGCAGTGCTGATCTCCAGACAGTGCAAAACTTGTCTCGTCAGCCTATATATTCTATGTAGTCTACCCTGAGCAGAGTAGGTACCATCACTGTAATCATTAATTAAGGCACTTCCTAGAAACTTAAAGAAAAAATTATTGTTCTCATTCTTCTCCACAATTTTGCATTTTAACTTCTGCCCTAGCTTCTTTACTGTTCTGGCATACTCTTGAAACTTGGCATTGCGATACTGCAAATATTGTTTGCTCTTGTATGCTCAATTTCTAATGATGTTGTTATTTTGTAAGTCATTACAATTGTTTGCTAAATGATTAAATGTAAATATTTTCAGAAAGACAGGGATAAAATAATGCACAGATCATTAATAAAAATTGGTACTCTATTTGTTTGTTATAAATTGTTTTTAGAGATTTTGCTTAAAAAATGTGAGATTGTGAAGTGGTATCTCTAAAAATAGGGGGTGTATTTGCTCTATTCTAAGGCTAGGTAGAATATACTGTAACATTGGAAGCAGCACAAATCAACTTCCCTTCCAACAACTGCAAAAACTTCCTTCAAAAAAAAAAAGAAAAGAAAAAAAAAAGGCAACAAGCATGCATTTATTTCAATTTAGACATTGATTCATAAAACACCTTCTTTTAAAATTGTACTCATTAGTTAGGCATCATTCTTGCTGATTTTTAATTATAAAATTTTAAAATGTATTTCAATTCATTAATAATTACAAGATTTATTCAAATTACCCTGCATCCTTTCAGGTCCACACACGTGTGTTAAAAGTCCTCTTAGACTGGGAAAATGGTCTAAATGCGACCACACCAGCATCCTGGGTGTGTATTGTTTTAAATGGGCTTTCATGCATTTATTAGCATAATTGATCTAATCTAAAAACAGTCTCTGCATTTAAATGTCCGTTATGAATGTAATTAATTGAGCATCTTAAGAGTGTTTTTGAGATTAAAACAAGGACTAAATATGCATAAAGGAAAAGTTTACCCAAAAAATTTATTTATGTCATAATTTTCTCACTCTCATGTCTTTCCAAACCCATATGAATTGCTTTCTTTTGCAGAATACAAAAATATATGTTTTAATGATTATCTGTTTGTTAAAACATCTCCTTTTGCATTCTGCATAAGAAACAATGTCATACGAGTTTAGAGCGACATGAGAGTGTGAATAAATTATGACAGCATTCATTGTTAGGTGAACTATTCTTTTATATAGTGTTTGCTGCTGCAGATAAAATTCAAAATGAAATAAATTCATGCACACAAATTACTCAACATCAAAGTAAGTTTAACAGGCAAAGATTTTTTTATATAAAAAGAGCAAGGAGGATGACATGTCAAAATAATGCTATTTGTATGAAAATGTCACAGTTCTACTACTGCTAAATGTAGCTTTCTTAGTTATCAACATTATGACCCAGGCCATTGTAGGTCTGAATTGCAGAGTGAATGTAACATCAGTGCAACCTGAAGCAGCTCACCAACTAATATCAGTGATCTGCAAGTGCTCAAAAGAGGTCTGCGACCATGGGGAATATTGGCATGAGTGCGAAATATGAGATGTTGGGGAGACAGACTGAGATAGCGCTGCTTTATTGTAAGCGCTGATAAGGACACAATCAGTGCATTGACAGCCAGATTAATAGCATTTAGCCTAACCATTAGCCCACATTTAACCCTCTATGACATCCAGATAAAGGACCTGTAGCCCAAGAGATACTGTCGTCATGAATAGGGACTTTAGTCATGTATCAGTTCACCATGATTAGTGTTTATCAGCTCCACAGGCACAAGACATCATGTTTTATTATATAATTATACAGAAATGGAATTTATCATTAATGCTGATGCATGCAATTTTTTCGATGTTAAAATGATTTAGCATATCCCAGCGTATTATGCAGACAACTACAATTAAGCAATTATTTCACCTTAAAGTGGAACAGCCATTGACCAGGAAAATAACAAATAGCACGCCATGTCAAAAAGGTTGCCAACCCCTGAGCTACAGGAACAGATATTATGCAAATTAATGCTAATGTATTTATACTTTGCATAATTATAATAATTTTATTTTTTTTGCAGTTTAATTTTTTTTCCTCATCATTACAGCTGTGGTATAGCAGTGTTATATGCATGTGCTCTGACATGTTGAGCCAAGGTTCTCATGCAAGCTAAGTGAGTTTGAATTTGGCTCTCCTTAATTCCCCCACATTTCCCCATTGTATGTCCTCTCTCTACTCTCTTCTATATCCAATAAAGAGTCTAAAAAGTGCCAAAAAAACTAACAAAAAAGCAAAAAACTGTTTAGTCAGAGAGAGCATTGTTCTATGCACTGCCTGGTCCAAATCCTTGTGGAACTGTATTTGTTAGATTCAGCACCAGAGCCAACAGCAGGCCACTCAATTAATTTCAAGCAAATTAAAAAGCTGAAAAAGTAAAACACTGTATTAGCTTCTTACAGTCATGCATCACTACAAATACAGTCCACTTCATCCTAAACTGAGATAGACAAGAGAGAGAGAGAGAGAGAGAGAGAGAGAGAGAGAGAGAGAGAGAGAGAGAGAGAGAGAGCAGAGGAAAACATTAGATATGAATATTACTACTATTAGAATGTTCACATTTGAACAAACACTCTCACACACACATTGATGTCAGAAAGGAGGCACACACACTGGAAATGGGAGTGTGTTCCATTTAATTGGGTGACCCCTGGGGCCAGGCTAGTGATTCTCCCTTGTGGATATTAATATTGCACGAACCTTTCAAAGCTGTGGTGTCACCGTGTGTCTCTCTCTTTCCATGCCACCCTTCTACTAGCTGCCCTGCCCAACGCTGCCACCCCTCCCACTACTACAGACAGCAGTGGGAGTACACACACACACACACACACACACACACCAAGCCCTAAATACAGAGGCGATCCTAAGGACACTGGGGGCCCTGAGCAAAAAAAAAAAACACTTACCTTTTTATAACACTTACCATTTATTTTCCAAAAATAACAGGAACATATCAAACAGAACATTTGCAGTAAGCTACATTAAAAATGCACATAAATTAAACACATGCAATAATTGAAAGATGTTTAAAGTGCACGTTGCAATACAAAAATAAATAAATAAAATACATTCAAAGTGCACTCAGGACTCCTTTTTCACTATTTCACAGCACACAGCATCACTTGACACTTAGTACGGGTCATCTGATATTATTAAAGAGATCTGACTGCCTTCTGTTGTTGTGGTGATGCCGCTAGGGAGTGGTGTGGCCTCTTTCTCTTTATAAGGTGTTGATGTGATGGTAGTACCTGCTGTTGTGGTACTGCTGATGGCACTGCTGGATGTGTGAAGATCCTCTTCATCATGAGCAGAGCAGGAGGCTGCACTGGAAGTTCATGGCACTGCTAAATAATTAAAGTAAATATATAAATTCAGATATCTGTAAATAATTATATACATTCAGACATTCAGATTTCAGTTCAAATTAGCTTAAATATTCTCATGCACCTTGAATATTCTCATTGTAACACTGAATTTGGTCAAATTACTTTTGAAAGAAGGCCATATCAATATCAATAATACCACATTTTGATACATTGAATTCACATTCATTATGTCTGGGGTGTTGTAAAGACTTCAGTAATGCTCTTAGAAATAAAGAATGAGGCATTTAAGCTACTATCTTTCACTAACAAGCGTACATTTTTGTAACATACAGTACAGGTTCAAAAGCTGGCAACGCTATCACACAACCACTCTTTTTATGAAAAATAAATGATCTAATCCATAAAAGAAGTTGCTTATCTAAATGTGACAGAAAAAAATAAACTATCTGTCATGTAATAACTTTCTTTTATATGTGCCCCTCACCTTATGTACATAGTATGTAATAATTTAGAGGAAAATTTAATGATAATCCAATCTTTTCTATAGAAATGTAAAAAAACAAAAACATATGAGGATCCATAAAATTGTCTTGGCACACATATTTTGACTACAACTTCTAATGAACGTTGTTCACTGTAGCCTCGCAATGACAAAAAGATGAGAGCTTGCTCACTTTAATGGACTTGTGTGTCTTCATTACATGCTTATGTCCGTAACTCTCATTTTGATTTTGCATGTCAGATATGTACTCCTTATATAACTTAAGGAATTACTCTTACTGTAAAATGTATATCATAACTGTCGTGAAATATAAAATCTGGAGATTTCTAATGATGTATAGTTTGTTGCGATTAAATAAGAATTGTATGAAGAATAATGTGAATGGAAACAATACCGATCTCGAATCGCATGGCCGTTGGAAATTTTTCATGAGAAGGCATGATTCAGTAAACATTACAGATTCTGTACCAGTCTGCACTGTCATTCTTCTCCTCATTCTCTTTCTTTTTGCCTCTTCTGACATCCAGATTGGTTCATCGGATGTCCTCTTCATGATTTCTGCATCCCGTTCTTACTTTAATTAGTTGCTAAAGGGGTCGGGGCCCTTCTAGGTGGGTGTCACAGAATTTAGAAAATTCAAAACATGCAGCCTGATCTCATAAAAATGATGTGACTGTCTCAACATTTTAAATTCTGCTCTTACATGAATTTATAGCTAATTGGATGGGGGCCCCTGTAGGGCAGTTTTCGAAAATGTAATTTTGTCTGCAAAGCATTGCCAATCATTGGTTTCAAGTGTTATTGCTGCTCACATTATTGCCTGGCTTGCATGTCCTGTTGCCTCTGCCTACGTATGCCGACACTGGCCTTTTCTAAGTTTTTCCAACATGCTAGTCTAGACTAGTCTGAGGCAGCACAACAAAGCTTCTAATTTAACAGCTCCACATTGCCCTCACATAAAATAAAGTGGCAGTACAGTGATGATATAAGATGGTAAAACCATGGTACTGAATGATTACCATATCCAGAGGCAGATTAAGGTGGTCAGGCCCCCCAATGGTATTTAGTGCCATACATGGTCCACACGCAAATAGTAAGGTGAACTGGCATACACACATACATTGAGACAGCAATACTACAGTGTTTCTTCTACATACCTTAAAGTGGTGGACCACCATAGTAAGAAAATTACCACTCCACCACATAAGTAAAATGAGAAATTGAACATTACAAACAAACACAAATACAAAAAAGCACAAGGCCCAGTGCTTAGACGCAGCCCTTAAATTATGATCAAGAAACACCAGTACTACAACCAAAACTAACCATCAACAGAGATGTAAGTGGAAAGAATACCAGATATTCCCCTCTGCCATCACAGCCACAAAACAATTACAAAGGAATCATGTAACTATAAACAGCAAAGCAACAGAATTCCCTGCATTCACAGTTCAACTGCAAGCTGGTATAACTGCTTTTAGCTTTATAAACCAACAGGTAAGCTACAGCATCTGCATCAGTGCAGAACATCCTTTTTACTGAGGCAAAATCACAACATCATCACTGAGGCACAAACCACTATGCAATACACTAAATTGTGTATAAAACAAAGCAATAATGAAACAGCAGCACAATAATAAATATGTACATATTGTTGCATATTCCTACATTTAGAATTTTTGATTTCTTGATTTTCTGGCAGAGAAGTCCTTTATGAGGCTGGTAACCAATTTTTGCAGAACGTAATTTTCAATGTAATTCAGAGACAGGTGGTTGCATAACGCGGTGGCTCATTTTTGCTTATCGCGGCACATTCGGTACATTTCGCGGCCGAATGCTTGGTTCTCCCTATGGGCAGTCCACCACTGATCAGCCCCAAGGTGCATCGGCCCATTGTAGTTTTCTTGCTTCTTATAAGTTGCAGCAGTGAAATTGCTGAGGTGTCCTTGTTTTCTTTAATAAATTGCCTGAATTGTCCAATTTCATCCATAAAATCCACCTCTAGATCACCTGCATATTTCTGTAGATTAGCTGCTCCTGTGCTAAGACCTTGAAGTATACAGTCAATTTAGGGATTTTTTTTTCAGTATATCTTGGTCACGTTGCTCCGCTATCGAACTTTTTTTTGGACATTTTGCCGCTATGCCGTCAATCAATAACAATTGAAAATGATTGACATGATTTGACCAGCAGCTGATTGGACAGATCCAATCCAATCACCTGCTTATTTAAAAAAAAAAATATGTTTCTCATGGGCCAATGAGGTTTTTTTTTTTTGTTCACGCTTAAGTAAATTTAAAATAAAAAAATGTGTCTGGCCAATCAGGAGCCTCTGCACACGTGGGGGCCCCTAGGCTGCAGCCTATGCAAGCCTGTGCGTTAATCTGTGCCTGATGATACCCCAAGGTATGTCAAATAATATCATGCTGCTACCATGATGCATGCCTAAATAAACATGGCTCCATGCAAGGGACCTTAGTGCATACCTGTCAACACTCCCGTTTTTCCCAGGAGTCTCCCGTATTTCACCCCAAACCCCCCCCATTTTGATATTTCTCACGGGAAACTCCCGTAATTTGTATGACCCAAACCTCATTATATGAATAATCACATCAATATATTATTCCAAGATTGTCCAGTTGCCAGATCTTGTATGAAACGCATCCTTCTCACACAATCGACACATCATACAAATTTCAACCCATTTGTGACCTCAACCTGGCAACCTCGCACTGATTTTAATATTGGACACGGTGGGAAAAATGACATTACTCAGTTCATTAAATCACAACGGCACAATTTGTATGTATTTAGCCTGCCTCTGCCATCCAGCACACCTCCTAACCCCATTTTTAGTTGAAATCGGTCTGTAGTTTCAGAATTTTTATGGAACTTACAGAATCACTGCCCGAGTGGCCGAAGCAGGAAATGTTATTGAACGTATGCACACATGTGTGTGTCACCGGTCCTACTCGACCTGTTTGAGCACAATTTGGACTGTCGATCCTGGACACTCTAGCAAGCAGGCTATTAAAGACATGGCTCTAGCCTCGGTTGCTAGTGCATCTCTTAAGGCCAGGAGATTGAGGTTTTACGTACTGCACAGCTATCATGTACTAGCTGGCTACCGTTACATGAGCTTCATTTTCTGTGTGAAATGTCCACAGGGTTGTATTTCTGCAGGCTGTTTTAGTTGTAAATGTAAAACCAGTGCTCTTGAATTGGCTGGTTAGCAGGTCCCTGTTATCGCCTGCTGGTAGATGCTGGAACTACACCCTATGATGGCAAAAATAATTGACAGCCATTAAAAAAGTGCTCCTTGTGTAATACAGTCAACAGGAATGCATATTTTATTAGCCATACACCCCAGCTCTAAACGTAAATGTCAGTGGGGTAAAAATGTAATCTTAGAGGGAAAATGCAACTTCTGAATCATGCTCATCCTTGATAATATGAGCGTGATTACTTCCTGGTTTCCTGGGGACCAGAACCTGTCTCTGGGGTTGCTCAAGCACAACACGTTAAACTGATGGGAAGATGTGTGGTGGGAGATGGCACTTGTCAGTATCTTGGCTAAATGGGGTCGATGTCAGGGTACCAGTACATTCGGTGGAAACGTGTACATGTAATCGCATACATATGGACTAAATTGTCAAATTACAACAACCCATGTGTTCTGGATTACTTCTGGTATGGCATATTTTTAATATTTCATCTGCTGAAAATTGACACAATATTTAACAGTATAATCCATTAAACAGACTGTTCATCTATCTTTCAAAGTTTTGTTTTCAATGTGAAAAAGTAAATATGACATCTACCCTGATTAAGGTGTATATCGGAGTTTCAGTTGGTGCCTTGAGCATGTAGGAAAATAGTTATATTCTTTAGTGATATTATATGAATAAAAAATTGCTGTATTTAAATACATTTTGAAAATTTTCCACTAGTTTCCTCTTTGGTAAACTTAAAAAAGTTTGCACATACATACTGAAAAGGCAAGCTCCTTTTGCTCTTGGTTATCTTTTGTTAGTGTGGCTTCAGTATCACGGAGAAGAAGGAAAGCCCAACACAAAAAATGCTAATAAAATGTTTTGGGATGCCCATCTATTTTGCTCACTATTAAAATGCTTTTTATTTGTGTTTTCTGTCTCTCAGACATTTTGTAGCTCTCTGAAACTCCCAGCTCTATAAATCCAGTGTTTTCCCAGCTCTGGACGGTGAGTGTTTCATGGTTGATCATCCTAGATTTATCTCCAAATATACTGAGGTGAAATGCACTGTCCCCTCAGACGGCAAGTTGTTTTACTGGGATTTACTCTCTGTTAAGAAGAGTTATGTACATTCAGCTTTTTTATACCTTCAGTCATGGAAACAAAGCTGTTTTCCTCAGAGTTCTGAAGGGCTTTCTCAATCCACCTATCAATCTCAGTGCCATCGCACAAATTCACTCTGCCACTGAGGGCTGGAGAGACACAGACTGCTTTTTTAAATGGTCAGTCCTCCTGTTTCAAAGTGCCTGATGGATCTCACATCCTGGAACATTTACTGGCCGCCTTGCTTGTCGCAATTTAACATGTTTGTATCACAGTCCACTTGCATGTTTCACACGAACATATTCCTGTCACATCGTCTGTCCCTATCTCCCCTTTTCCGTCAACACACACACACACACACACACACACACACACGCACGCACGCACACACACATGTTGATGCTGCTATCCTTATGAGGACTCTCCATAGACATAATGATTTTTATAGTGTATGAATTATAGATTCCAACGCCTAACCATAACCCTACCCCTAAACCTAATCCTAACCCTTACAAAAAACATTCTGTATTTTTACATTTTTTAAAAAAAACTTTGTTTAGTATGTTTTTTAAGTGATTTGAATTATGGGGACACTAGAAATGTCCCCATAAACCACATTTATAGCAGCATAAACCCCTATTTACCAATTTGTAACCTAAAAAGCCACCAAAACCTGTACACACACACACATGCAAATGTTTGTTTTTCTATCAAGGTTAGGGCTTTATTTTTACTTCTATTGTTACTTCTTTTGTTTTTATATAGGGGAGACCAAGGCTAGTTCTCAGTGAATTTTTCTCAGGGTAGGTCTAATTTATGTATAGGAACATAGATTTAAGGAATAGTTCCTTATCATTGAAAGCTGTGTTAGTCATTACAACCAGAGTTATTATTATTTCTAATTTTAATTTAGTTTTTTTTCTACTTCATTTTCAATTTGTCCATTCAATTAGTTGAGTTTTATCTAAAATGATGGGTGAAATACATGTAATGTAATTAATAAAATACATTTAATGTGTTTAATACATTTAATAAATGGTAATATTAAAACATTTAATAATGCCCATAAAACTGAACAGAAAATAAAAGCAGAAAAGATCAGATACCATTAGAAATGTATTTCTACTCTACTACACTTCACACTTTTCAGTCCTCTTGCTGTGTTCAGGTGTAGCCTACTTCCCTAAAGTTAAGATAAATTTTTTTTATGACAAACTCTCTTTGAGCTGACATGTTGATCTTTCACATTATATTTAGCATGCATAATAGGTGAATCGAGGTTTCTCCCCTCACTTGTGTTCTTCATTGTATTTTCTGACTTTTTTGCCATTAAAACACAAGTGCCAGCTTTACAGGTAACACACAGGGGTTGCACTACAAATATGTAAAAGACTGAGTTGTACAATTTCCAGGGTCTATTTCATCCATCATATTAGTTTACAGTAAATATCCCTAATACGTAGTATATTTGATTTTGTCTCGATATAGTCAACATTTTCAGTTAGAAATGGCTTTGAGTAGTAACGTGAGTTGGGGAACATACTTTCAAAAGTGTACTTAAATCATTGATGTTTCTGGATGAGAGTGGCAGAGCACATGTGGCAATCTCTATCGTGCACACACATACAGCACACGTACGGGCAAGATAGAGAGAGCGAGAGAAAGTACTTTGAAAGTGTACACGCTGCAGCTCTTAGCTAGAATAATCACACGCAAAGACATATATGTGTGAAACCTTATGTGCAGTATCAAATACACAGAATGTATGATAGTACTAACTGTAGAGAGCACATCATTATGAAGACAAAGCATTCAAGTCAAGTCTGAGTAAAAATGCATCCGAGTCTGTGACAAGACCAAGTCCAATAAAACTGGACTTGTGACTCAGACTCGAGGCCGAGTACGAACTCAAGTACCCCAAATCTAGGCCAGAATATCCTGCAGTTATAAAAACATAACAAAGTTTGACCTTACCAGACTAGCAATCGTTATGTCTAATGTAAACTTTTGTAATGTCATTTATTTCAAAACATCAATGTTTCCAATATGTCAAAACAACAGCATATGATATGACACTTTCCTGCTCAGATAACATGCTTACGGATATCCGTCTTTTCCATTCTTTCTTTATTTATTTGTCCATTCGCTCTGATAAGATGTCCTGTATCCATGTGTATCTGTGCAGAGGAGCAGAGCAGAAGCGCAACGAAAACAATGTTCTTCCACAAGATGCATGCAGTTTTATTCTTTAACTACCAGAGGGACTGTGTAGCTTTAAATGTTTTTATTATTGACATCTTTAGGGTTAAGAGAGTAAAGGTAACTTAATTAAAACTAGTAAGAATAGTAAAAACTTGTGCTTAAATTGAGTAAACATTTTTTTACAATTTGAGATTACTATTAGCATTTACAGTGTATGCTGGTATTACATTTCTATTTTTGAAGACAAAATGAACAAAAAATATTTTCATTTATATTTCAAACTAGATGTTTCAAACCTGCAAAACCAATGCTAGAGAAAACACACATTTGTGTAAATGGATTTTTGACTCAAATCCTATTTAATGAGATATAGCCCTTATGACAGCTTCCTTTAGTCCCAACACTGTAGACAAGACCTGTCCCGCACACATATACACATGCGTATACTGTGACCTTTGGTATTTAACAGGCAAAGGCCAGGGACTGCATATTAGCGTGAGGTGCCGCTGGTGCTGATCTGTGGCGGCCTGAAGCAAGGCATATTGTCTTCTAACAGAAGACGACAGACACAGGTGTCAGTATCCATGGCTTATTCCCCACAGTCATGAGCCACAAGAGGAGCATCTAACTCCACCCCCCCTTACCAACCTCTCATCCTTAAATAAATCCTTCCATTTACCAGCTCTGTTGTTTTTATAGTTTGTTCCCCTCTGTTTAATTTTTGCACTCTATATTTGATTGTCTCTTTGTCCATCTTGCTGTTCTATTCTAAAACCTCCTTCCTGTTCTTCCCTCCATCCCCTCACCCCCACTTCTTTTCCGCCTGCGGGCTGCAAGGATGCCAGGACCCATGCTAATCATGGGTGACACATCATTGAGGGGAGCGGGCTGTTTGCTGTCAGCAGTGTTTTTGGTTCATAATTATTTCACGAGTGTCACGTCAGTGTCAGGCTCTGGGCGAGGGGAGGGAGACAGCTGGCCTGTGGAGAGGAAGAGAGGGGGGAGTGTCACAAAACCTCACTGTTAGCCACTTTCTGCCCAACACCTCCAATCCGTCATTGCCTGCACTTGGAGAGAAGCAATGAAACCAAGATGAGAAATAAAGAGTCATGATTAAAGCCTTTGAGTTCACTTTTTATGGCAGAAAACTAAAGTGATACCTGATTTCATGTATTTTTCATGCCTTTCATGCTTCTATTGCCAAACGTAACAATGGTGTATTTATTAAACTAATAAAAGGAATTGTTCAGCCAAAAATGACAATTCTGTCACTGTTTGCTCACCCTCATATTGTTCCAAACCCTTATGAGTGACTCTTTTCTGTGGAACATAAAAGATAAATGATGACAGTATTGTAGCATCAGGACCCGCACCAGCCGACTCCATGATAGCTTCTTCCCCCAAGCAATCAGACTTGATCTCTCAAGATCAATAATCAGCACTGCACTTTATTAATTTTATATCTCACACTGGACTGTCATAATTATATTCTCCACAATACAACTACTGTATATATATTTTTTGTATACTCTTTATTTATTTTTTTTTTATTGTATGTGCATTCTATATTGTGTTCATTGTTTACTGTACACTGTATATTATTATTGTGTTGAGTACTTATGTGTACATTTGATATGTAAATTGTGTTGTGTAAATATGTTGTTTATTGTAAAGTGGTATATGTCTCGTCACTGTCATTACTGCTATGTTACTCGGAACTGCACACAAGACTTTCACCCACTGTTGCACTTGTGTACACAGTAGTGTGACAATAAAGTGATTTGATTTGATTTGTATTGTCATTTTTGGTGATCTATTCCTTTTATGCTGTGTATCTTAAAGCTACAAACAAATCATGTACTTTTAAAATAACTTTTGTCCTTAGTCTGTGCATGAAGAGTGTTCTGTCAGTGCCTCTCTATTTAATCACTCCACCTAACAAGGAATGACCATTAAAATCCACAAAGGTTTTAGGCACTTGCATAGTGAGGGTGTGTTCAAAAATAATGCCATATATAGTTTAATCTATTCATTAACATCATACAAAGTCTAGGAAACATTAAAAATGCTAAATACATTTTTGGTGTGACAATATTTGCCTTCAAAACTGCACCAATTACCCAATGAACACCTGTACACAGTTTTTCCTGGTTGTTGGCAGATAGGATTTTCCAAGATTCTTGGAGAACTTGCAACAGTATATATGTATCTATTTGGCTGTCTCAATTGCTGTGAAATGTTGAAATCTAATATGTAATGTTGAAATCTAATATGTATATTTCCAACTGATACACTAAATGCAGAACATATAAAATAACCATTTTAAGACACAATATTTTGTGAAAAATATAATGCACATAAGACTTTTGCACAGTATAATACACATTTAACTTGCTATTAGAAATCATAAACATAAAGATCGTAATGAAGATAGGAAAGGAGTTCAGCAATGTTATATACAAATACCGACATATTTGCATTAAGAAAACTTAATATTTAAAATTCCAACAACCAAAATGTAATGTTGAGAAAATATTTTTAGAACATACATGTAATAACTGAGTGAGAGCTTTGGCCTAGCAGCTGGTGCTCCAGACACAAAGCACCATGTCTTTTATATGGGGGACCTGAGTTCAGTTCTTGTTCGTTTGATGTACCCATTCCACATCCCTTTTTTTTCTTCTTGCCCTTATTTCCTGTCTCTGCCAATAAGGATAGCAAAAAGCTAATTTTTTTTATGTTAGCTGGGATAATTACTGCATTTCCAGCATGTTCTGCCAAATTACAATATTGAGGCCTTTATTCTGAATCTCCTCTGACCGTAAAACCTTAAGATCAAACTGCAGTTTATTTAATGCAATTCAATCCATGACAATGAAGAGGCAAAGAAAAAACAAAACAAGAGAAGACAAACCCCCGCTGATGGCTAGGACAAAGACGGCAGGTATATGGTGCATCCAGTGTAAATGCGGAAGAACAAAGGGGGAGAGGAGGAGTAGGTTTTGCGCCCGGTTTTTTCGGTCCTCTCTCTAGTGTCAGAGACGTCAGAGGCTGAGGAGGAGGGAAGCAATCAATGATTTAAACAATAATGCAGCTCTCTGTATTCCCTGTCACACTCTCGCCTGCTTGCCACTTCGAGGACTGTCACACACAGTCTACACCTCGACAGCTTATCTGCTGCATGCTGCTACTCCATCTTGTAGCTGTCCGCCAGTGTCCGCACTCACTCTCTCCAATCCCTTTTTCTCTCTCCCTCATTCCTACATCCTCTCGTCATATCTCTCTCTTTCTCACTTCCTTGCTGACTGTGTTACTCACATGATGCCTTCACTCCTGGTTAATACACTGTGTCCCTCCCTCATGCTGTCTCTCCATTCATCCTTCTGCTCATTGTGGAGTGGCAGGGCCAGCAGCCCAGCACTGGATTTAATGGATTGTTTTCAGAAAGTATATGTGGAAGGTCTTTGGCTGAAGCAGCCAGCCTTTCGTAAGCTGTGTATACTTTGAAGCAGAGGAGAACACTTGTCTCAATTACAATCCTCTATATTTAAAATTTTCCAAATTAAGCTTTTTATAGACTACATTAACTAGATTAAAACTATTGTCAACTATCTGCATAGATTTTTGCCGATAATGATAGTTAGTATACCAATTAATCGGTAAAACCGATACCATCATATATTGTATTTTGGTACCTTGTCCCCAGCATGGATTGCTTGTGTACTGGTCTTTCAACAGGGCTGCTTGACTAACTTAACCAGTAAGACTTCCTTGGTCAACCAGCATTGCCAGTTAAAGGAATCTTCCAGGTTCAATACAAGTTAAGGTCAATCGACAGCATTTGTGGAAAAGTATTGATAACCACAAAACATAAATTCTACTGGTCCCTCCTTTAATTAAAACTGAAGCAAAAATCACAGTTACAGTAAGGCACTTACAATGAAAGTGAATGGGGTCAGTTCAGAACATTTGAGAAGTATAGCCACAATATAATATTTGATTTTAGTGTGATAAAATTGCTTACTAAAATGTATGTGTGTTTTGCTAATGAGTTATATACAATATTACACCTTTGTTGTCATGATTACGTGATGGTGGTAAACCCTAAAATCCTGGTAAGCGATTTTATGATGGCTATCCAGCTCTAAGCAGTGTAAACTGTTGACAATTCATGCTGGTCTAAGCTAGTCTTTTCAAATGGATTCCTCCTCATCTTGGCCTCTCTCTCACTTTCCATGGATCCTCCACCGTCCCCATACCCATTTCCTTTTGCCATTTCACGCACTCTGGCTCTATCTTAAAGGTATCAGCTTAAATTAAACCAACGGGACAAGCAAATTACATCTGTCTCCACTGGTTTGCATGGACTTGACAGCAATTCAATGAATACCACCATGTTTGTTTGGTGGAGTTCTAATCACACTTCAGTGATGGCTGCACCGATCAGGGACATGGATAGCAGAATTGCTGTTCCTTTGATGAGCTATACACAATAACCAGAAGAGTCACTGCTTAAGATCAAAGATTAAAAAAAAAAAAAAAAAACCTGTCTCTAACCTACATTTGTGTGGAACAAGGAAATTCAATGAATCAATGTTTCAATAGCGAAGCCTCAGCCAGACGTGTGGCAGTGTGTCTTCAGACAGCAATAATCTTAGTGTCATCAGTCAGGACACTGAAGTTCAGCTAAGGTAGGGGTCAAGGGTCAAGCCCATCGTCCTGCTGACAGCCTGTCCCTGCAGCTCCCAGCATGTTGCTGGTTTAAGGCTATCAGTGAGACAGCTGGAGTGAGAAGAGCTCATAATGGGCTTTTGAATGCAGACAGTGGAACCACTGGGAGCAGATGCGCAGAATAGCTCTGAAGCTGCGGCAGGCCCATAATGGAACCAAGCTGCTGAGTGCAGGTGATGTGTGTCCTGTGAAGTCAGGGGGTGTAGAGGGCTATTGGAAGCCCACCGCTGCTGTTCCACTGATCTCTGCCCAGATCACAGGCTTCTTTTGAACACAACCCCCTCTCAACAGGGAAGCCCAAAACTCTGCTCTAATTGGCATGGAGATTCATTTCAGTTTCGCATTGTTGGCCCACTGCAATGGACCCTTTATACAGAGTTCAATGAAAACGTATTTCTGCTTTTATTTAATTTTTTTCAAATAGCAAATGTTTTTCCCTTTCAATGGACAGTACATTATTAAACTTATTTATATCATGGAACTTTTTGTTTATCATGGCATTCATTTGAAAAAAAACAAAACAAAAAAAAACAGCAAATTAGTCAGCACTGGTTCGATGGATTTTTAATACAGTTGCTGATGGAGTAAATACATTTGGCACCTTCCCCTTTCTGATTGCTGTAATCCATCTCTCTCTCAATTTGTTTCTCAGTTGGAGCAATAGGGAACGCTGCAATAACCTTTTCTATCAAGGTCTCCCATTTAACTCTTTATGCCAGTGGTTCCGTTTATCCTGCTAAATTTTAAAACTGCATTCCAAACAAATTCTTTTCACAGACCTTAAAAACCATAATAGTTGGACATGAAGGTTAATAATCTAGTGTGGATTTTGTTATTACAAAGTGAAGATTTGGCTTTCGTCAGTTAGTTGTGGTTGGTAGATGGGCCTGTCATGGTCACTGTGAGTTATAATAACATGGATCAACACACTGGGCTGGCAGGTGCAACAGATTATCTCTCTTTAATCTTTCACAAACAGCACTGATTCATAAAGAAAGCTCCCTGCATTGTACTTCCCTAAATACAGGTCATAGGTCAAAAGGTTACCAGTTAGGCAAAATGATTGTTTTAGCATTGCCTGGCTTTGACATGGGCTTATCATCGCATTTATTTAAACATAATAGAATGATTAATACTGAATTTGCTCTTGACCTATCTTAACTTGAATGGACACATAAGCACAAAGTAGCCACATAAAGTGGATTAAAATAACAATAGCCTAGAATGCATTTAAAACAGTTAGAATTGATTATTGAAGAATGGTAATCAATAGGGTGATCAATAGTTAATATGCAATGTTATGCTGTAATAAGGGGCATTAATAACATGGGTGAAAGCTGTGTGCAGGGGCGGACTGGCCATAGGGATAACGAGACTTCTCCCAGTAGGCCGGCCGCAAAACGGGGCAGAAAATGTCATGATAAGCTGAAACAGGCTACCGCATTATGCCGAATGGGCCACGACAGGCTGAAGAGGGCCACAAAACAGCGGTGCAATATGCTGAAGGATAGCGACACACCAACCCCCACCCCCATGTAAAATCAAGGGCCGATTTTTCTTCCCAGTCCACCCCTAGGTGTGTGTCAGTGTTAATGAAGCTGAATGACCAGCACTGACTATTCTTATATGGTAATTTCTTACCCAGATATCCACTCTCCAATCCCTACTTCCTACTTTCTAGGGTTAAACTACATTTACACATCTAGTGTTGCAGATGTCCTCTTAAAATTATTAATAAATATTGTGGACTGAATAGGCGCTTCCTAATCCATTACCCCATTTTTTCATTGCCCTTTTCATTGCCCTTGTTTGAGGAGTCCAGCTAAATGGTGGGAGAGGAAATGGAAATTTGGAGTAAAGCCTCATTTTTGGCCAATGGGACAAAACTAAGTTTTGAATTTTCATGTTTGTCAACTTGATTTTTTTCTATTTTTGTTTTTTAAATTAAAGGGATACTTCACCTCTGGGAAGATGAATGTGTATTTAAAATTGGTCATTTATATAGTATAAATGTGAAATTATTTTTGAATTTGAAGCATTCTAGACAGAGAAAAGGCAGAAAATGTATTTTTTACACATGTGGCTGAAAGACAACAACTCCCAGAATACACTTGCTTTGCTGCCCTTACAAGGCCACTCCCAAACCACGCCTACCGGTTACAGGCGGTAGTATCTGAAAATATGATACAACTATGCTTGCTTTGATACATCGTACCTCTATAAATCGTGAGTTAGTTGATAAATTGACTGACTACGCGGGAAGAACATTATAATTCCGTGTGTCCAAACTCTGTACATGACGTCTTAGTAACAAAAAGAAAAACAAACAAAATACTCACTTTACACTAAGCCGTCCGTTTGTCCCTGCGGGCTTTGGCTGGCGTTTCCAATTTATCTTCGGGATCCTAAAATAAGTTTCCAGGACTCCCCTGTCCATGTGTGGTACAAAACTTGAGTGCTCAGTTATACATGCTCATGTTATCGGTGCAGTTTCATCAGCGGATTCAGCGATCTCGTCCAGTATCACTGAAATTTGCGACAGCAATAGGACTCTCTATCTGTTTCCATAGGCGCACAGTGAGAGCACTGACACCACCAGTCCGCCCCAACTCGAGTCTGGCCGGGCTCTTCCTCCTGCCTGCCAAGCAGGTTTTGCTCCCCTGCTACAGCAGCTGCTCCGGCTGCCTCTTGTTCCTCCATCTCCCGCAACTGTTCATCGCTGTATTGCGGCTCGTACAGGTAGCCGCGAGCATCAGATTCTCGCAACAGATCTTCGTAATCCCCTTCTGCCATTTCAACTTCAAAACTACCTTCCGCCATCGTGATTAGCCTACTTGTATACAAACTTTCTACACAGAGCAAGAGCCTGTTTTCTTAGCTTCTACAGAAAGATGACTGACACTATCTTCACATTCTGTGAGTGAGATCCCGCCCCATATGGGCGTGGTGAAAACATGCGGAATACTGGCTGTAGTTTTAAGCCTCTGGACCAAAAATCCTCCGATGACAAAAAATGACGATTTTTGCGTCATCGGAGGATTTTTTCCAGACTAAAAATACATAAATCTCTCGGGGGGGGCTCGGTAATTCGAAAATAATACTGGTTTTCTACTGATACAAAGCTTAATGCTAAATTCTGAAGTAACCCTTTAAGTAAATAAATTAAGGTACGACTGCCGCAAATCTAAATCTCTATCTTCCTAGAGTTTTAGGTCTCAAACAAAATTCCCCCCACACATCATTTTTAATGTTCATTCTGTACAAATGCTTTCTTTAGGTCTAATTAAACCCATTTAAAAATCTTAAGAGTTTGTTCAATGTGACATTTCGCAGACGTGAAAAAATGATATACAATTGAGCCCTCAGAAATACAGCAAAAACACTAGCACAAGGACAAACCCTTAAACAGGACATCCATCAATCTAACAGGATCAATTTTCCAAAGGTCTTTGGATCAGGGGTAAAGGAATGAGGGGTTAATCTTGAGAAATCATGTCCTTATTAATAACAATTTTTAAAATATTCAATGCCTGTGAAAGAGTAACTGAATATTTAATCAAAAGTGATGGCAGATTCTGCCAGCTTCCAGCTTGTTTTCAAATTAAAGTATATAGTCTTGGTTGCCTTGAGTGAGTGGTATTTTGTGTTTTCCACCTTGTTTCTTGATCTAATAATATTTCTTTGCACGTTTTTAACGGTACAATTTGCTCACAATCATGATCAACAAATTATACGGCACAACCAAATCATAAAAATCCCTTGCTTTGAATGTCAAACTAAGAAAGCAACAGCATCTGATATTTCTGGAACAATTGAATGTGCAATTACTGTTAATTTGTCCTGACGAAATCATGTGAAAGCACTTGTCTGCTGAACTTAACGCTGTATGAGAAAATTCATGTCTTTGACTTTCCACACTTAGAAGATAATTATTGTTATTACCATCACGGTTGAGATCACTCCACAAGGACATGTCAAGACAGTTAAAATCCACACACACACACACACACACTGAAACACACGCTACACAACAGAGCAAAGCAAAAAAATGTCTCGTTATCACTTTAAAAATCCTAATCAATTATGTCCGTGTGTTTTCTGCCGAGGACACAATGTTTTATTTGTTTAATTATTCCCCACTCTGCTGTCTTTCAAATTAATATATTTATAACCCATGCAACTTTATTGATTTTGCCATAAGGCTGCATCATTTCTGCACCATAAACAGATACAAGCTTTCCAAACAGAACAACAGGCTTTAGTGTAAAACACAGCCGTGTTGACAGGATGTATGATTAGCCGTGCAGGGGTTGGAAAAGGCCGCTTGGCAGACATAAAAAGTCAAGCTTTTCCTTTCAGAGGGAAATAAAAGGACACAAAGTGGACATCACATTGAATCATGCTCACAGTCAGAGGTGGCAGCTCTCTGTGCTGTTGACCAATCTCCCTTGCTCAGGGCACACTTATGATCCAAGAGCAGCTGGAGGATAACACTCTTTTGTTATAGAGCTGATGCGACATATACACTGAACACACACACATACCCAAAGCCCCTGATATAAAGGGATAGTTTACGCAAAAATGAAAAGTCTGTCATCATTTATGCACCCTCACGTTGTTCCAAACCAGAATTACTTTCTTTCTTCCGTGGAACACAAAATTAGATGTTATTGAAAAAGCCTCCGTCATCATTCTTTAACATTGCATCTTTAATTTTTCCACACAGTGAAATTGAATGGTCACCAAGATTGATCTCTCTGCCTAACATCTCATTTGTGTTCTTTGTGAGAAAGAAATTCAGAGTGGTTTGGAATAACATGAGGGTGAGTAAATGATGACAGGAATTACATTTTTGGTTGAACTTTCCCTTTAAGCAAAATATACAGTATGAGGGGTGGAAATTCCCTATATTTTCAACAATGCACACAGGCACTTTTTACATATTCTAGCAGACTGTAACTCAAATTTCGCTTGAGTTATTCAAGGACGGCCCTCCACTATTTGGATACAGCCTCCTCACCCTTTGCAAAGGGACCTTAAAGCATTAGGACAGCCATCTGATAAGACAATTAGTGTAATAAATCGTCTTGATTTGATTCATATTAGCCTCACTTGATTTACTGTGCTTGGTATGCAGAAGAGCTAAGATCCAGACAGCATGTTCCATGCCAGAGTTGATTTAAATGTCTTTCCATGGGAGTATAACCCAGAGTACTGTCAGAAGGTGTGATGTGTCATACTTTGCTGGGATGGTGCCATAGATAACCATCCAAAGTGGCAGTTGATAAGCCAAATGCAATGTGACGGCCAGTCGTAGGAGTGTCTTGTCAGATAAAGCCATCACTTGAGTTTTTTGGCTCTCTTAACTCTCATCCAATGAGGACGTTTGGGGTTA
The DNA here is from genome assembly GCA_032164185.1 of Moxostoma hubbsi. Classification (NCBI taxonomy): domain Eukaryota; kingdom Metazoa; phylum Chordata; class Actinopteri; order Cypriniformes; family Catostomidae; genus Moxostoma; species Moxostoma hubbsi. The sequence goes on from JAVLUX010000004.1 coordinate 26,318,671, forward strand.
GAGCATGTATAGAGGGGCTAGTTGTCACATGGGGAAATTGTCACAAGGGCTATCTATATTTCAGTAACAATATGATTTGAAGTCAAGTCAAATTATGCACATGTATTTTCTCTAGCAGAGGTTTTGTAAGTTGGTTTCAAACACCTAGTTCAAAACCTAAAATTCAAACAAATTTTGTGAATTCCACCCTCAAAAGTAAAAAAATATTTCATGCCTCCTTTTCTTTAAAAAAAAGCAAACATTGAGGGTACAGTGAGGAACTTACAAAGGAAGTGAATGAGGACCATTTTTGGAGGGTTTAAAGAAATGTGAAGCTTGTGATTTTATAAAAGCGCTTACATTCAGTCTGCTGTTAAAACTTGTGCATTATTTGAACTGTAAGTTGTTTAAATAATCATTTTTACAGTCGTTTATGGTTTTAGGGTTTGTTGACATTACATAGTCATGGCAACAAAGTTGTAAAATTTACAAAGAGAAGGTTAGTTATTGATTTTATCACACTAAAATCATGTTTAAACATATTGTTTGTCTTGTGGTCGTTCTTTTTAAATAATGAATATTTTAACATTCAAAAACTGGCCCCCATTCACTTGCATTGTACGTAAGTGCCTCGCTGTAACCAATATTTTTGCTTTTTTTTAAAGAAAAGGAGGGACACATCTAAATTATTTTTTGTTGTAATCAACATTATGCCACAAATGCTGTCAATTAAGCTTAACTTGTGCTGAACCCGGAACATTCCATTAAGGAAAGGGTCAATTACTGAATATAATGAAGGTAGACTTTTACCAAAAGGTTTAAATGCGTTCTTAGGACAAATGATTGCTTTCCTCATTATTTTTATTTGTTTTATCTTTCGATTATCACATTACATAAAACCTACTTTATAATTTTAGACAACCACAGAATGATCATAATGACAGCAAACTGTGTTCCTTAACCAAACTGGGTTAACTCAGATTTACATCACACTGTCATTTTAATTATTTATGGAAAGATGGATTCATGGCCCTGTCTGGGCAAGCTGCTAAATCTGAATAGCCAAATATTAAGATTTTAGTGCTATGCTTATAAATCACCCCTTGATTTGTCTCCGCTTGTTTGTCAGTGGTTTTGTGCTTCAGGTCATGAGTGGCATTTGCTTGTGTTGCCCCTAATTGCTGAGTCTCAGTCAGACAGATGAGTGTTGATGTCTGGCACTGAGAATAGGACAGAGAGTGTGTGAGAGTGAGAGTGAGAGTGTAAGGCCCGGCTAAGCACCCTCAAAGAAATGTTAGAGTACCTTCAATTGAATATGTAATCCTAATAACATTGAATATTGGAAAAACAGATTTCATTGAATCCTAGTGAACACAATACAGACACACAAAATCCCTGCATCAAAACTAATAAACATATAGGATATGGCAAAACATTGTGTCCTAAATTGCTGGCGCAGCATTCTGCTTTCACGCCTCAAACGTACACACAACCTCCGCTCGCGATTAGAGAATTTGTAGTGGAATTCTCATTCTTCACTGCCTCACCTGTTGCTTCAAATTTCAACTTTGGGAAGTAGGATCTTTCTAGAGTTTCCTAAAGCCAAATCCAAACCTTAATTATCAGTGACTGTGGATAACATCTTCCGACATCGCTTGAAATTGATTGCCTTTTTTTTTTTTCACATAAAAAGATTTCTTTTTCTTTTTATGTGCAGTGTAAATTGTTGATTATACATTAGGTTGTTTTGACACCATACACTCTTAGACCACATCCACACTAAAGTGTTTTTGGTTGAAATGCATTATTTTTGCATTGCTTATGCCTCTCATCTGCACTGGAACTCCATTTTCCTCCACCGAAAAAGAAAACGCTCTTTAGTGCCACAAACAGTATTTTGGAAAACATTGGAATTAGGAAACAGACAATAAAGTTTTGAAACAAAAAATGTTTTAGTGGTAACGTAGCCTTAGAAAATAAGGTTAATTTGTGTTTTTAGAAAATGTTCTACTATGAGTGTAATGTGACTGGTATGTAGATTTATTGAGCATAACGAATCTAAAGCAATCCAAAGCAAATCCATCCGATTTTTCTCCCACTATGAAATTTATTATTTTTAATATGAAGTAAAATAACTTTTATCTTGAACTTTTAAAAATAAACAATTCCAATCGTAATAAATAGTACGATGGCAAAATTCGAAGAAATGTTAAGAATTTGCTTGTACAAAGCCTACTACTTTTACTCCCATATAGAAAAATAAATAAACCAACTAACAATGTTATCATGTTATTTCCTAAGTTTTTCCTAAGTTTAACCCCTATCCCAAACCGAAACCTAATCATAAACTCTAACCCCTTATCCTAACCCTGAGTAACAAAATTTGTTCACTGATATTTCCTTTCTTAAAATAAAGTGTTGGACAGAGGCAAGCTAAAATGTTATGCCTTTATTGTATTGAATTGAAATTCGGTTTGTTGAAAAAGAAAAAAGAAAAAAAAATGCTGTACATTTTTGTACAAGCCAAGTCGTACGATATCTTACAATTTTACGATCTTGTACGAATATTTACAAGCTGTCATAATACTGTGTAGAATTCATTAAACTGGGAGCACCAGCAAAAATGTTCACTGAAAACAAACACAAAAAAAACCCCCTCACAAATAAGGAAAACAAAGTATTATGAAGATAACACTAAGGGATTTAAGAAAATATATTAAATTGTAATCATTGTTGATAAAAAAATTGCATGCAGATCATCTGACATCAAATTGACGTCAGCTATAGTGTACATTTTGTTCTTTTACTGGCAATGATGGCAACGTCACTTCATTGCATATCCAGCCCTAACATTCAGTATCTTAACAACACTTGCTGTATCATTTCCCAACTAATGGAGCAGCAAATGGGATAACAAGGCCCTCTAGATTTGTGGGCTCTCTCTGAAATTAGCACATTTACGAGCTCTGTCTAAATTAAACAAATCATTGATTTTATGTAAGGGAGTTATAGCACCATATTCTGGAGCCTTGGAGGAACTTGAGAACCATCAGGTTTGCCTGCTCACGTATCTCAGTTTCCTTTCATTACTGATACTCTTTCCTGTGAAGAGAGAAGAGGAACAATCTCTCGTCCCCCCCAGATGCTCAGTGCCACGCCGCCACGAGGAAACAAAGCTCTGCTCCTCAAACGAGCAAAAGCTGCATGTCCCCCTGTTGGAGAATGTCACACGCCGAGCCCTGCCTTTAGTTAAATATGAAAGCGCAGAGAATGCGTATGTGTGTGTATTTGGAGATAGTGTCTGCCAGGACTCATGAAATCAGCTGCAAAGCCATTTTTAGAGCTCTTACTGTATTTCCCCTTCTCTCCCCATTGCCTTTGATCATGTAGCACTGTCTACAGTATGAATGCTGACGCTCTCGCTCTCCCCCTCTGTCTTTCATGCTGTCTGTTCTTTTATGTGTACATGTGTGTGAATATGCATGTATATATATATAGACTTTGGTGATCCATTGAGAGTGATTGGTGTCCTCTGGATCAGATAGATAACAAGAGAGGCCTTGAGTAATTTCAGTTAAAACTGAAATTCTGCCCAGTTCAGATCCCGTGCTATGCTGAATCATCTTCATGGTATCAAAAGTACAGGGAACAGTTGAGGAAGAAACAGCGTAGAAGAGATTTAATGAGTGCATTTTGCCAGAGTCTCGCTGAGACTTGCTCTCTCATTCTTTGTCTCTCATTCTCTGTTTTTCTTTCCACACTCTACTACATTTGTCAATGGATGCACTTACTATTCCATATCTCATTTCCTATCTTTACCCATCCTTTTCCTGGTTCTTTTTCTGAAAAGTGTTGAAATTATATGTCAGACTGGGTATAACATGTTTGTTTTTGTCAGGTGAAGAGAAGAGTAAATCACTTGCTCTCATTGGTTTCCAAGAATTTTATAACTGTCAATCATTTCCACACCAGAAGCAGTTTTGCCTGTCCATCAAATTGCTCTTCCTTTCTTTCTTCCCCCTGTATTATTTTCTCTCCTTTTTGTGTGGTCTTTTAAAATTAATTCATTTTTTAAAAAAGTAATCTACTGGTGGAGACAGGCTCAGTGACAAATGCGTAATCTTAGGTTACAGTGCTGGAATACAGCATTTAATTGACCAGCTCTTAGCATGAGCACTTCCAAAGCTAAGTGACAGAAATGAATAGCCATCTGAAGCACATGGCTGACATATGCTAATGAGGAATCTGTGCTGAGGCTCCAATGTGTGGGACATCTCACTAGAAGCCCTCTGATAGCCATTTCACTGGAACCACAGTTGTAAAGGTAATAATTAAGGCCTGACTGATGTGTTAAAATGATGTCTCTGTTATTACAGCGGTCATCCTGCTCCGAACACCGGGTCCCTCAATTACTACTGTGCCCTGCATTACAGGGACATCCGAGAAGTCAAAATCACTCAAAATAAATGTGTGACTCTTAACTTAGCTTTTGAGCACTGAAGATTTTTGCTCACGTTTCTTTTGCATTAACATGACTATGGCAAGAACAATAAACCACACCTGAAAACAATAAAAAGAGCTACCACATATCAGACCAGACTGACACTATTTATCAAATCAAGCACATTTTGAAACATAGTCATACTTGAAAATGCAACAAGATCACACAGGTAGTTAGCATGTTGTTTACGAGAGTTCTTGTATAGGCCACTTATGCCGACTCACTGAAAAGCGCAATCTTTTGCAAAAAAAATTTTGTATTGCTCCAACATTTTTACCGTCCCCTGTGGTGCAATCTAAAGTGTGTTGCATATTACATTTTCCCCTCTAGCTTTAAATATTTACTCCACTGAAAATTTGGTTTAGGTTTGATTAGGAGTGCTTGTGGCGTAGTGGCTAGAGCACAGGGCTGCTAATCAGAAGGTCGCTGGTTTAAACCCCATGGCAGCCACCACCATTGTGCCCTTGAGCAAGGGACTTAACTCCAGGTTGCTCCGGGGGGATTGTCCCTGTAATAAAGGCTCTGTAAGTTGCTTTGGATAAAAGCGTCTGCCAAATGCATAAATGTAAATTTGGTGAGTACAGTTTATAAAACATGCATCCCTCTTTTCTATATTACAGCCTGTACAGCTGAAAGCAGCCCACTTCACAACTCGCTTTTGGTGCCCCTCTGTGGACAATACTGAGCTCACACATGCCCATGTGCCCTACAACACTTACCAGTTTGGCCACTGGAGTCAGTGTTTTGCAATTCGGTAAGCACAGACCGATTTTAGCAACAAAAAAGTATATAATTATGCTGCCTTCATGTGCTCTTGGAATTATCCTGCTTTCCACTTCTGAAGTTACGAGTATGTCATGTTCAAGTGCTTTGTTGTGTGAAAAATAACTTCATTCATATATATTTCATGTGGAACCTTTATATTGACACTATTAAATATATAACTCATTGATGACAATAATGGAATTTTGGTCAAAACATGCATCAAATAGTTGATAATATACAGAAATGAATATGACAAAAACGGTAAGCACTAACCAGGGTTGAGAGGGTTACTTTTGAAATGTATTCCACTACAGATTACAGAATACATTCTGTAAAATGTAATTTGTAATGTATTCCATTAGATAACTCAAGGTCAGTAACATATTCTAAATACTTTAGATTACTTCTTCAGCACTGGTACATCTTTTCACTTGTTTTGACTATAAAAACTCTGCCAGTAGAGTAAGACTAAATACAAATTTTAAAATTACATTCTCTGAAAAACCTAAAGATTTAGAGTAAAAAAGGGATTATCAATCTTTTTCTCACCCACACCTATCATATCACTTCTTAAGTTATAGATTTAACCACTTGAGTATTATGGATTACTTTTATGCTGCATTTATGTACTTTTTGGAGCTTCAAGGTTCTGGCCAATATTCACTTGCATTGTATGGACCTACAGAGCTGAAATATTCTTATAAAAATCTTAATTTGCATTCTGCAGAAAAAAGAAAGCTATGTTTCTGGAATGGCATGAGGGTGAGTAAATGATAAGATAATTTTTTTTTTTTGGGGTATAACTAGACAATGAATATATAAACATATGCACTGCATATACAACTTAAATTGCACAATTCAATTATAGAGTAAATAAATAAAGAAAATGGCAGAATACTCACAGATTGCTGCTTGTGCTATTACACAATTCCTCATTTTAAATGTAACCCTCCCCTCCTAGTTTTCATTGATGCACAATATTCAATGACTTTGTCAAAGCTGCTCAGCAATCACATGGTTTATACTTATTTTCTCAAGACCACTGACTCGATCCTGTCACGGTGTACCTATACTGTTGATTATGGTTATCTTATGTTTGTTCAGAATGTAAGAATGCATCATGAACATCTATAATTCTAACCATTTAGAGTCTTTTAGGCTGAGTAGCTTGTCAGTAACAACTCGGGACACCTTTTCCATTCGCGATCTTGCAAGCTCTGTGCGGGGTGGCATGATTTGGGGCACCTCTCTCCCATCGCAATCTTTCAGCTCATGGTGCGCTGTGGTATGATTTTGGGCACCTTTCACCCATCGCAAGCCAGGGGCGGGATGGCACAATTCGAGGCACCTTTACCCTTCGCGATCTTGCGAGCTCTGTGCAGGGGCTATCGATCAGGTGCCCTGTCGTGCTGTCCCCTAAGCTCCTGGCTATATTGCCTATGCCAGGAACCGCTACTGGGGTCGATCATGTGTAACTTCCAAGTGTGAAACTCCTATTAACGATAATTCCGATAGCAAGCGAAGGCAGCACCAGTCTTGAAAAGCTTTTTTCAAACATTTTCAGTATTGAAATTGGTTACTGAAACCATAAATGTAGGAAGCCTCTACAAACTTGTAATGCACTGTTAATGTCTCTGTCATCAAGAGAAAAGCAGATCATTTACAATTAGATGCTCTCCGGCTACCTTCACTTTTATATAGACTGTAGTGTAGTACACCTAAATGTCCTAGCTTTACTTGTAATGGATTCAATCATGTCATAGTAATATGTTTTGTTATTTGATACAGTCCAGAGAGAATGTAAAATAATTTAAATCAAATCAGGGGGCTCTGGAAATGGAGGAGAGGATTTGTGCTTAAGCCTGGTAAAAAGAGCTGTCATCAAAGCACTTCACCAATCCACACCAGTCTATTTAGAGACATGTTAAGAGACTGAGGCCTGACATTTGATTTTGAATGGAAAGGTACCTTGGACATGGATGGGCTGTTTCCTCCTCTATTTCATTGATACTTTAACGGAGGTCATTAGCAATACAAGAGGGTGCTAATGTAATGCAGTAATGCACAAATGTATGGCTACTGGCTACACTTCTCCCATCACCCCAGCACTGCACTCTCTTCGACCCATTGGACTGTGAGCTATGAAACACATAGAACAAGCTTGATGGAATAATCTTGTTCTCTCATTATGAAAAATATTAAAGTACAATAATAAAATCCCATATTCTTTAACGAATAAGAAACTTGTTGGCAATTCTAAACTTGTGCGGTGTGTAATTCCAGCACTGTCCAGCAGGTGGATGGGATTTTCTGTTTGTTCTGTCAGGTGAACACTGGAATCACCGGAACCCATACAGTTTGAATATGTTGCCCCATCATCTCATTTAACTTGGTAAACATTTTTAAAATTATATTATAGCTTTAAAATGTCTATTTTATGCATGCATTATATGGTAATGTCTTTTAAATATCAGAACCATCTTCCCGGGTTTTGCTGCTTGACAAACGTTCCCAACATGCACAGCAACAAGATTGAGTAGTTTTTTTTTTTCCCGAGAAATAAGCAAAAAGTATATTGTGACTACCTTTCTTCTAAAATCAAAAATATGTTTTATACTGTAAATTATTACACGCGAATAATCCCGTTCAGGCAACACAAACTCACCTATCTCCTCGTATATTGTCGAAACGTCTTTTGTTTTAACGTCGACTTCATTTTCTAGGTCTTCTAAATGGTGAAGAGAGCGGATAATTCATTCCGTGCTCACAAAACAGCCCATGAGATCCCCCACGAGAGCGTGGAGAGGGGGGTCAGGGTCTCCGCGAGGAGGAGAGAATGAATGTCAGTCAATGAGCGAACCTGGCGCTGAGCGGCAGCACTGCACCTCCAACACTGTATCCACCTCTGGTCAAATCTCTGCCTATCGTCTCTTCTTTGCCACTGAACGCACACTCGCTCTCATCGGTACAAGCAACTTTCAACACGCGCCACGACCCGGGAACTCAGTCTCACGCGCAGCGACCGACGCGCATTCTTTCCACGAGGTGCGACTCAACATCGCTTCTCATGCTTCGCGGGGTGATCTCCGGTTCTTTCGCTCGGCTCTTTTGAAAAGTTTCGGCTGTGTGGATAGAAAGACAGCTTACGCTTCCAAAAGGATTTTAAACAACGTAAGTGCTTCGAATGTCTTGACAGAAATTGTTTTGTGGTCAAGCGGGAACTTGCCCGCGTCCAATGTTTTCATGAATCTGTGAAGAAATCTAATTGTATCTAACTGTTTAATATTGAGTGACCGCGAGCCTCATTTAACGCACCCTAGCGCGGCCATGCTCCAGGATAGCTTTACATTGTTGTTATTGCTGTTTGACTTTTTTATTTTTATGGAAATAGAGTTAAGCACAAGGTAAATATGTGCAACTTTATGAATCCATGTGTCATATTTATAGATCTCTAACAGATATGTTTGTCTCGCGCGTGATGGCTTGATTGCAGCAATTACTTTAGTGACTGTCTTTATGGAGCAGTGCCGCTTTTAGTGAGAACGAGTTACTTGAACTCCTGAAACATTTCAGCAGCATACTTTGGTTGGACTTTTACCTCAGTTAACTGTAATTGTACGATTGACCCCATGGGTGACTAACTGTAATGTATAGGCTACAGACATTCGTTTGAGAGTGTAACTGCCCTAAACTCTAATAAAATAACACGGCGCAGTCTTTAAAAAGTTTGTAAACAAGGGCTGCTATTATTCCTACGTCTTGAACTCGCGAGTTTCGTGGAAAGTTGTACAAGTCATTGAAATCCCAGTGTTTTAGGTGACAGAACTGAAAGATGGAGATCTAATGTAAAACTGTTATAATGAAGCCTGTGGTGTTGTTCGTGTGCTTTCGGCCACCCACGTAAATAACACGGTTGTATGTGATGTTTGCTGGTTTATTTTAATAACTAAACTTGAAGAACAGACGAGCTTAGTCTACGGATGCTTTAAAACCAGATGCATGGTTAGTTCTGTTACGCTCCCACAGACTCTCAACTCATTTGTGACGCCTGGACGTGAGAACTACTACTGTGAGTGGAGATTTTACTATTCCATTTATAGTCCTCTCTCCATTTATAGCTGTAATCAGACCGGGAATGAATGCGCAAGAGACCAATGTTGCGGATAATTAATATTTTGTACTGAAACCACAATAGACTGTTGGCCCGCGTAACACTCTGTTTTTCACTCTTCATATCCATGTGTGCTAATTGAAAAATAAATGTTTCGTTTTAAATAAATCTGTCAACAATCGTTCTTAAATGGGGAAACTAGAGGCCTGCTTAGGGCAAGTTCGACAGCACTTATAATGAGGAAAGTGTATCAAATCCACGCAGTTAGGAAACACGGTGCAAGGAAACACCTGTTTTGTATGGGTCACTACAATTTACACAGCATCAACGGAACTGTTTCCCCTGTACTTCCAATTTGTTAATTCAAAGGAAAATCCTAAGAAAAGTTTTCAGACTTATACTTTCGTGTAGGCCTATCTATCTCAATTTTATTTTCAACAAAGAGGCCGTTACTTGCTATATTTGTATTAATTAAATAATAATATTAATAAAAAATCTTAAATGCGTTATTAGTGAAATAATTAAATAAATAATTGATTAACAAAAAATAAACAATGTTTATTGGAAAATATACAAACAAGCAAAGACGATAAAAACATTTGTCATTAAATCAAACATACTGGGCAACATTTGGGAAGCCTTTTGCGTAATAGTATATTAACATTAATAGATGTATTTAATCCATTTAATCATTTCAGTCAAGTGATTGGGTAGAGCAACACATACTGCTTTTTCTTTTTAGATGCACAGTCACATCAATTATTCATATTTGTTATCACAGATTACACTTGTTATTTAATAAATAGCATAATTCATTTAACAGTTTTAGTTCATGAATTATGAATTTACATTTTGAAATAAGAGTTTATTAGCTCATTGATGTATGTCCTTAGTAAACAGGACACTATTAAACCGTTTACAATTGTGAATAGGCCTAGTCTACTGTGATGACTGTTATAATTTAGTTGGCTATCTTATTGTTATTATTATTGTGCCTATTATTATTATTATTATTATTATTATTATTATGCCTATTATTGTTGTTATTATTTATAGTCGCAAAAAGAATTATTAAAAAAGTGTAGTGCTTCTAACTGCATATTATGTTTTACTCGTTTATTCTGACATGTTTCTACCAGGACAGGAACGCGCGCTTTCATTCAGACAGGGATACAAGCAGAATCATTTTTCAAGATTACACGCTTAATTTCCTCTGTATTTAATTATAGATTTTTAGTCATAAATCTTAATTATTACACTTAATAATTTTATTGGGTCATGTTGGATGGCCACTTAGATATTTAAATATCATAAAACGTGTTACGTTTTTAATTCTCGAAAATATGAAATTATTGTTCTCAAAATGTTACAGTGTCTTCTAAGATAAATGTGTTAACTGATATTTCCGGAGTGTTCAATTAATTTAAGTGATACAAAAATGGTCTGCGGGATTAGGAGGAATCTTGTGGAATCTACTGCATTTTCTTAAATCATGTTCGTGTTAATATGTTATTAATTGTCATTCTATTTTTACTATATGTCCTATGCAAACCCTCTAAAGAAAGACTGCAATTTATAAATAATTTAAGCAAATTTGTTCTGAATTAGGGTGAGACTTATTTATATCGATTTTAAAACAACACGTTTTTTTTTTAAACAACTTTACCCGATTAATTAATTTGAAAACATCAATTAAAACATGGCACCCTGTTGCACTCTTGCAACTAGCCTATAGAATTCTGAAAGTGCCATGTATTTATTTTCATCAGATTTGATCTTATAAAGGCACACGTTTATTTTTCTTGCCCAAATCATCTGACACAAGAGTTGAGGTCTAGTCCCGATGACCGGCGAAGAAAGACAACACACGAGTAGGATGAAAGAAAAGTAACAGATGATTTATTCGTCAGCGTTTCGATTTTCAGCCCGACCTCTTCTTTTCTATTCTTTTCAGCCCCGATGTCAGTTGTTATTGCTTCTCATTGATCCCCTTGCAAAGTGAGAAGTGAACTAAAATTAATGCCGGTTCCAGTGGCCGGATCAATGGCCAGAGTTATTTTAATCTGGATTTGTGCGCTGCGTGGAATAAAAAAAAAATTAGAGAGCGAGCAGGCGGAATCAAACATTTTTATTCTTGTTAATAATTAGGAGAACGGGAGAACATCCTTCCCTTAGAGAGCGGGAACGGAAACGGCAAAACCGAGCGTTAGTGGTGTTGCTCCAACTGACTATAATATTCACGCGTGAAGAAATATACTGTGAAAATTCTTACTGGTCTGGGTTCTACATACAAATCCATCCGACACGGCGCTCCGAAAGTATATAAACTCACATTTCTCAAATGCACCGGCTAGATTATCCTTTTGTCTATTCCGTGTTATTGGCATGTGTGCTATTCCCAAAAAAATGAACCAGAATTAACCCCGTTAACCCATATCCACCCTCCCTCGCGTATGTTTATGTTTTCACGTGCTAATAAACACTTCACTGAAAGCTCATTTGTCATGCAGATGGTGGGATGGGATGCAATTAAAATAATCTACAAATGCTGTTTGGGCATAGCGAAAGGCCGTGTCCTCTGAAGGATTCTTCGGAAACCATCGGAAACCAAGTCGCTTCAGAAATGTTTAAATGCGTGTGTGGGACAAGTGTTTGGACGGCTGTACATAGATGAAAATGGTCAGGTGTAGTCCTTGGATTGCCTAACTTCACCATGTCCCCCTCCATTATGTTTTGAAGCGTGCAGACACGCCTATTTTATTTAGTCTCGAGGCGGAACATTTGAAATTTTATGGTGAGTAAGATACTTTGTTTGTTAGGTAAAGCGCCCCAACCGCAGTAATGCCTTTGTATTAAATCTTGTGATACTCCGAGGTTTTGAATACTGATGATTGCTTTCATCTTCACTTTTTAGCTTGTCTGTTTAAATATGTTTTTGTGATTCTTATTATTAAGTGTTACTTTTAATTACTTTTGTATTCTGGTCATGACATGCTACGTTTTTTTTTTGTTTTTATAATCAATCTGCAAGTAAAGTGTTTCGTCGGTTTAAACTACTCATACATTGTTTTTACCATATCTGTTTACATTTAATTAATTGATTACTACTATAATAAATTGACTCATAATAACCTTATATAAAAGTGTATTGTTTATTTGGTTTTGTTGTGACACTCAATGGGGCATCGGCCATGCGCATTCTTTTTATTTTGAATAGAATAGAGCATATTATATATATATATAATTAATTTTTTTGTATTTTTTATTTTTTAATAATAATAAAAAAAATGTTTCCATAAAAAATAAAAAGATGAAATGAAAATTAATGAAGACAAAATCTTTATAAAGTCAAAACTTTCACTGTACATTTCATGCAGTGAGATCTCTTTAAAAGACTGTTTAAATGCAAAATGCTGAGCTGATTGAGATACAGCACAGTCAACAACAGCTTTTTGTAATTTGTCCTTTTTGATTTACCTACCTGTCCATTATTTGGATGTGAGATTTAGTGCTGTAGAATAAGTTCATTTTACACCCTCTCCCACAAGGAATTACCAGTGCATTTGCCTGGGATCAATAAGAGGCATATATCTGTTTGCTTGTCCCAGTGTTGCTTGTTGTCTTCCCACAGAACATTAGACGATGAGTGAGACAGAGCTCATCTCACCATTGGAGATATATGTAAATGTTATTTACTTATTCATAGTTTAGACTTAAGTTTTCCGACATGCACACTTTTATGGGTTCCTTTGTTTAACAAATAAGAATGTTGAGAGACATATTGAAGGATGTGCGTGCAGTTACTTTTATTTTCATGTTTTGTAGACAAGGTATTAAAACACACCATCCATATGTTGTGGAACTCAAGGAATCCTGGAATAAGAGACTGACCGTGCTAATGAAAGATGTGTTATATGACAGGCTGGCCAACAAGTTACTGGCCGGAGCTTTTGTGGCAGCCTGCTTTTTCATTGTGCTTCATTATCTATTATTGACGAGCCTCTGGTTGGTTAACAGTGTGTCACCAGTGTTCAAGCCAGGTGAAATCAAAACAATGTAAAGTCTCTCCCTCTTTCTGTCTCTGTACTCAGTGGCAGGCAGCAGTGGACAGCTGTAAGGCATGGTGGGGTGGGGTGGGGTGTGGGTGGTGTGGCTTCTTTGCCATCCAGTGCTGGCTTGAAGCACCAAGGATCCAGACACCTTGCAAGTAATCTTGGTTTAGTGAGGAATTGCTTGGCTCGGGTGGTTGGGATGAGACAAACAGTCTATCAGCCTCTGAAATGACTAGGGCAGGCAGGACAGGAAACTTTGAAAATCATTTTGTTCACAATGAATCAATGTTCCCCGGTGCCTGCCGCAAAACAAATCCTCTCTTACTCCGACAGCTCGTGCTGGATGGCGCTTTTTTTTTTTTACTCTGAGAGTAAATTGTGCAAATTTTGTCTGGAAAAAAAAAAGTTGCGAAAGTTTAGAGGCAGGGCCTTGGTATACTTATGCAGACGATAAGATCCAATAAAGCAGTGATTGATTACCACTATTTATTGTTGGGTTTTATTGTGTGTCATACACTGTGGGGAATTTATTTGTTGATAGTGAACTGGAGTGTTGAGGCACAGCTTGTACTATCGTTATTGATTTAGTTAGCTGTATGTCCAAGTGTCATTATGCTTCACTGCTTTCTCACTCTGTCATTAAATCTCACTTTCGTGTCTTCAGAATGCAGGCGTTCATCTCTTTATTTCTCATACTGCAGCTGCTGCACATTATTGAATTGTTCTCTGTTAGATTTCATATTGCGAGGGCTTTGATTCTAATTCAGCAGGATATATTATCTGTGTGGTCCTAAGTTGCAGGCCAGCCGATGGTGAATGACTGTATTTTCAATAATATCGACAGTCCTATGTTTTCGGTTCAAAAGTGCTTCCTTCAGAATACTGAGTGAGCTGTCCATGCAATGCAGCCCAAGCGATACAGACACCACCTTTACCCTCCACAGGACTCACCACGGCTCCCTGATTGACAAGCTAAGGGGAGGCTGGAGTACCGTGTTTATGTCTACGACAGCCATTTCAAGTGGACGCTCAAGAAGCCGGTTGTGGATAAACATAAGTTTACCCTTCAGGATGATTAAAAAACATAATGAGTTGGAGTGCTCTTAAGACCCGTCAGACAATGGCATTTGGGAAGTTTTCAAGAGCAAAGTAGTTAAAATGTGCTCCACACTATGTTATTTCCTGCAACATCGTTTGAGGGCTCTCCATTTTAGCAGCTGCATACATAACAGCCTTCATACCACATCATATTTTTTGACAGTGCTGTAAGCATTTCAGTGAAGTTAAAAAAGCATGGAAAATCACTGTCATGGCTTAATTTGGGGACGCAATTAGCTTAAAATCCTTTATTTGTGCACATTCTTGTAATTCTTGCCATTTTTGTCTTTTCAGATGGTGTGCTGTCTTGCTCAGTGAGGTAGAGATGTGTGGGTTGAAGTTTGTGTGCACTTTTTGAGAGTATAGAACGACAGTGTCTGCCCTGTGCTGTAATAAAATGTAAGAGTGGCACTTTCACGGTTGTCAGCAATCTCTAAATATACTGACAGACAGGCAGAGGAGCAGGAGCTGCACTTTGAATGACACCCCTCTGCTGAAACTTTTTGCATTTTCTCTCAGCAGTCAAATCTGACTGTCGTTTGTTTTCTATGAAATTGGATTTATTTGCACTCTTTCCCAGAACTGCGGCAAGCAAATGTATTGTTGACAGCTTCTTATCTGTCTTTGTTGTATCTTGCAAGTGTCCTTTATGATTTCTTACATCACTAACTTTCTGAGAGAGAAGACGTTGCGTGTCACCATAACCGACAGTGCAATATCATAACAATGTAATTTGCAAAGGAAGATGCAATGCTATATTTATAAAAAAATTCAGTGACAGATTTATTAATTTATATATATATCTATATATATATATATATATAGAGAGAGAGAGAGAGAGAGAGAGAGAGAGAGAGAGAGAGAGAGAGAGAGCTCTGGAAAATATTTAGAGACCAGTGCAAAATTATCAGTTTCTCTGGTTTTACATTTTATAGGTTTTATTTTTGTTTGAGTCAATTTTTTTTTTGTTTTTGTTTTACTCTATAAAGTACTGACAACATTTCTCTCAAATTTCAAATAAAAATATTCAAATTTTCGCAGAAAATGACAACTGGTTTTTCCAGCAGGACAATGCTCCATGCCACACAATCAAGGTGTGGATGGAGGACCACCATATCAAGGCCCTGTCATGGCCAGCCCAATCTCCAGACCTGAACCCCATTGAAAACCTCTGGAATGTGATCAAGAGGAAGATGGATGGCCTCAAGCCATCAAACAAAGCCGAGCTGCTTGACTTTTTGTGCCAGAAGTGGCATAAAGTCACCCAACAGCAATGAGAAAGACTGGCAGAGAGAATGCCAAGATGCAAAATCAGGGTTATTCCACCAAATATTGATTTCTGAACTCTTCTTAAGTTAAAAGTTTAGTATTGTGTTGTTTAAAAATGTATATGAACTTGTTTTCTTTCCATTATTCAACGTCTGAAAACTCTTTTTTTTATTTTGACCAGTTGTCATTTTCTGCAAATAAATGCTCTAAATGACAATATATTTATTTGGAATTTGGGAGAAATGTTGTCAGTTCTTTATAGAAAAAACTAAAATTAGCATTTTCTCAAACATATACCTATAAATAGTAAATCCAGAGAAACAGATTTTTGCAGTGGTCTCTTAATTTTTTACAGAGCTGTATACATTATTTGTATTTCCACCTGGTTAATCAATCTCAATTTTATTGTGAGATTCTATGACAAATAAGTTTCTTGCAGTTATTTTATTATAATAAGATTAATAATTCTAAGACTTTTATTTTCTAGTAATGTTTGTGAAACAGATAGAGATGATTAAATATTTTCCATGATAAACTGTCTGTAATGGAGGATTTTATTTTGGGACATTTAAAATGGTTTCTTGGATCTACTGTGCATTTTGCTCAGAATGAAAAAGCATAAAAGAGGAGAGAAATACAAGAGTTGTGTGGGATGATGTGGTACTACCCCCCTTATGACCTTTCCCACTCTCTCTTTCTTTCTCTTGCTCACACACCCACTCTTTCTGGCGTGTCAGTGTGTGTCAGGCTGACTCACTGCTCTCTCCGGTTGCTCTGGGACACTGGCTGCCCAGTTTGTGCATGCTTTTGTGCGTGTGTTTAGCTGGGGCACCAGGCGGACCGGCCACAGTCACCGAAATGATTAGCACATCTGTACAACACTTAGCCTAGTTATTCGACTTCTTTCTCTCTCTCTCGTGTGCGTCATTGGGGATATCCTATGTCCTTTTATTGGATTGTCAGTTTCACACCGCCTGACTGCCTGATGGTCATGATAATAAAATTTAAATATCCAGGTACTTATCACTGTATTACCTTGCTATCAACACCCACCCAAACTCATTTTTTAGAGGTTATCTGAGGAGAGCGATTCGATACAGAGGCAAAGACCTGATGAGTGAGGATCTGAAAAAAATGACAGCAGGAGCTTTTGATATTGGTACATTTTTAAGGTGCTATTTTTCCAGCTAGATTGGGAGAGAAGATGAAATGTAATGCGAATCTTGGGCTTCTCGCCAGCATCAAGCGGTTTAGTGTTACCTGTTTTCTACAGACAGGAAACGGCACACATTCCCCTGCCATGTATGTGATAATGTAAAGCTCTTTTTACTGGGACACTGTGTGTGTGTGTGTGTGTGTGTGTGCAGATCGAGTTTTAAAATTGATTTGAAAGAGTGTTCTGGACAGCTGATATCTGTAAAAATGCCCTGATAAATTCCCTTGGAGTTTCTCTGATGCAGTCTGATATTCTGTGTGGCATTTGAAATGGCCTCACCATGACAAAAGTCTAAAGGCCCATCCATTTGAATTACTCTGGATTGGAAGACCGTACTTCAGATGCATGGATTAAATTCTGTTTTCCCTACCTGCTCTTATACATATTTCCTCTTTATGCTCTCAAAAAGAGTGTTTACATTATTTTTACTCTTTTAAATGCTCTTTTGATAATGAAATTGGATTGTTACATTTTTTATTTTATTTTAATTTGACCTATTAATAATATAATAATATTAAACATTACGCTCATTTGTGAATTTCACGTACCAGTAATTTAAGTGTCCATTTAACTTGTAATAGAAGATCGCTTTCGGGTTACCCTCAAGGGAGTTTTGAATGACAGACAGACAGACTCACACATACACACACAAATAGACACAGATTACCTAAAATGCTTATTAAATTACTCATTTGCCAACGAGTGGATGCTATCCTCCTGGGCTTCTCGGGCTGTTCGGCTGCAGCAGGGTCAAGGGGTGAAGTGTGGCTAATTTATTCATTCAGTCAGATTTCCTGTGCAGATGGCAGGCTGATATGATATCAGTATGAGAATCCCATTGGAGGCAGAGGACCAGAGTGTTCACACGAGCAGGGCTGCACTTTTATCTGATCAGCGTGCTGCTCTTATCTGCCTCAGACGCCGTTCTGCTCCACAGACAGGGAGATGGAGTAAGAGGCTTATGTGTGATCTGAACCTCAGATCTGTGGAAAGAAACTTTCTGTTTTGGAGAGGGAAAAGTAGGTAGGAGTTTCTGAGTGTTTTTTAAAATTATATGTAACTCCTACTCTTTTCAACTTTCTTTAGGTGCAAGACCATTGAAGATGAGCCATCAGTGAGAGTGATCCAAACTCCTTCCGGCGAACCCGATTCTGAGAGATAATTGACAACGGAACAGTTTGCACCATTCTTCCCATACCCTTTACCCCGTCTCTCTTCTCTCCACCCCTTCCCCACACCCCTCTGCTCTCACCCCTTACCCCCCCTCCACCCAACCCTAGCCCAGTCACAAAAATGGATTTGCACCGGGCAGCTTTCAAAATGGAGAGCTCCTCCTACCTGCCCAACCCATTAGCATCCCCAGCGCTAATGGTGCTAGCATCGACAGCGGAGGCCAGCCGTGATGCCTCCATCCCGTGTCAGCAGCCTCGCCCGTTTGGCGTGCCAGTGTCTGTGGAGAAGGACGTTCACCTCCCCTTCAACAACGGTTCCTACACCTTTGCCTCCTTGTACCATAGGCAGGGTGCTGTACCACCAGGCTTCCCCAACAGGGATTTCCCTCCATCTCTCCTACACCTCCACCACCAGTTTGCCCCACCCAATCTGGACTGCTCCCCCATAAGCATGCTCAACCACAGCGGTGTAGGGGCCTTCCGGCCCTTTGCCTCTCCTCCTGAGGACCGTGATGGAACTGGGGGGGGATACCAGTCTGCCTTCACCCCAGCCAAGCGGCTAAAGGGCTGCCTGGAGGCAGAGGCCTCACCACACCTGCGCTACTCAGATGCGGAAGGGAAAGAGTATGACTTTGGCGGATCTCAGATTCCCTCCAGTTCGCCTAGTGCTCTCAAAGCTGTAGAAGATGCTGGGAAGAAGATCTTTGCGGTGTCAGGCCTACTGTCAGACCGGGAGACCTCGTCCAGCCCAGAGGATCGCATTGAGCGCTGTGAGTACTCTTTTACATTTTAAACAAAGTGCACTTTTAACAAGACACAAAACATTGGAACTATCTTAAATCACATCAGCTACATAAGAGGCTTTGAGATCCCAAAACACTTTGATTCCTTTTTGCACAAGTGATGTACTGCACAGATCAAATAACACACATTTCTTCCATTTTTGTTTTACTGCACAAACTGTTATTTGTATTTGTTATTTTTTTGCTGGTTATTCTTTCTATGCTAGGTACTCTCTTAAATGTGTCTCATATTCATATTGGATTACAATAGATGACACTGAGCTGGTATTTGTTAATTGTAAGGAATAAACATAACAAAAATAGAAAATAAATTGAGCTGAAAAAGAAACAGCTTTTAATAACAAACTACATGTTTACCAAAAGAGTTTTAAATTAATAAGATTAATTATTAGAAACAAAAACCCAAATAGTAAAATAAATTCCACCAAAGCTTCAAGTTAAAAACTTGACTTCTAAAAACTAAAACGTTTTTTCAACAAATATTGTAGCACAGCTTACCCCGTAAATTTCTTGCCATGAAATGTTATCCCTGTAATGTAGAAAGCATGTCCCATGTCACAAGTCAAACTGCTGGGAATGTTTAGAGAGAGTGCCCTGCTGACACTACAGAACAGATACATTTCACAGATAAAACTCATAAATGTATTGAAGTTTTTTCTTTGGTGAGAGAGTGTGTATGTTCGTTGGTGAGAAAATGTGAAATGTGTGCACAGATTCATCAGACCTCTGCAGAGTAAGCCCACACATGCACTCAAGCGCGTATGCTCGCGCACACAAACGCGCACACACACACACACACACACACACACACACACATATGTTGGTGCAGCTATCTTTATGAGGACTCTCCATAGACAAATTTATTTTTGTACTGTACAAACTACAAATTCTGTCACCCTTACCCTACCCCTACCCCTAAACCTAACCCTCACGAAAAATTTCTGCATTTTTACATTTTCAAAAAAACATTGTTTAGTATGTTTTTTAAGAGATTTGAATTATGGGGACACTAGAAATGTCCTCATAAACCACATTTATAGCATTATACCCTTGTAATAACCAGTTTGTAACATAGAAAATGCCCTTGTGAACCAGTTAAACCTGCCCACACACACACACACACACACACACACACAAATACACACGTGTTTTTTTTCTAAATAGCTATCTAAATGGGCACAGGACCTCTATTGTTTTTATATAAAGATAAATATAATTAATACATAAACCCTACCCCAACAATGTTCATTTTTTTTTTTTTATTTATAATTTTTTGACATATTTAGCTCACTTGTGGGGACAATTGTGTCCCCAACGTGTAGCTAAGTGTGCACATACAGTAAAGTGGTAGTCTTGGTAGAGACTGTGTGTGGGGCCTCATTGCTGTATCTGGTCATTGTTAAATGGAGAGTTGCAGGTCTTGCTGAAAAATGTTCATTTTATTCCCTGTTTTCTTTATCCAGCTTTATTTTATATTTCTTGGTTTATGTGTCTGTCTGCTGCCTTGGCTTTTTTCTTCTTCTTTCTAACATTCAAAATTTAAAATGTTTAAACCTTATAATTTTCAAAAGATTTTTTTAGATTTAGATTTCGCTTTAATTACCCCATCTCTAACTTTGAAGAAAGAGAGAGACAGAAAGAGAGACAGAAAGAGAGAGAGAGAGAGAGAGGGAGGGAGTGATAGAAGCAACCTTGATCGAACAGATGAGAGAAAAGGGCGGCGAGCTGAGACTGATCCGGTGAAAACAGCAGCACGCAGGCTGGCAGGGCCATGAATGACACCCAGCAAGAAACGAGAGAGAAAGGCAAGAGTGTGAGGGAGGAAGAGAGACAGACTAGAGGAAACTGTGTCCAGTATCTCATCTAGAATTTCCCCTCTGAGGGGCTCTCATTTGAGAGCACCCTTTAAGACTTCCACAGTAGCGCTTTTGAACTGCCAGCCGTACAGGAAGCAGCGATACAGTGCCGGTCCATTTGTGTAGACAGATTATAACACCTTCACCTTCAACTCATATTAAGCACAGATAGTGCCTCTCGAGGGCCATTCCAGGTATAATCCAAGCCTCTCAATGGGCTGTAATCTGACATTCATACAATCAGATAAGAGCAGCGGCTCAAGCTGAAATGAGAGGGGATTAGAGTGGCGGAAGGGATAGGAAAACCCAAGTCTGCTCTCTGTAGAGAGAAGATAGAGACTTTGAAAATACAACGATTTGGAGAGTGGGAGACAGTTTTGCTTTCTCACTCTCTGGCTTTCTCCTTCTCTTCCTCTCTCTTTTGAAGCTGAATCTAATTAGATTAAACCTTAGGCCCACCAAGGGCTCTAATGCAATTGAATTTCCAGCAGTGTTCTAGAAGAGACTTAAATTGGGTTCCCCTTGACTGGGTACCATGCTACTGGCTGTCACTTCAGGAGCCCTGTCCTTTCTCTGGGTGTTAAGCTCCAAATCTGCACCGTACTGCAGCTAGTGTGATTCTCAACATCCACGCTGTAGAACCACAGTATGAAGTCCTATCATGACACACAATTCCTACAGATACATGCAATATGACAGCCTCACCCTGTGGGTATTTATATCTCAGGTTTTGCTTATAGATTTACAAAAGTCACACCTAGAGCATCCAAGCAAGAAGATTGCAATGCTTGTAATGAAACACACTGTACAGAGTGCAGTTGTTACCTAATGTAGCTACATGATTTGCCCTTTGAAAATTACTTTCATAATTTTGATTTAAACTAATGTATTGGGGTTCATTCATTAATATGGATTAATATCTTTGACTTCAATAAAAACACATTCATTTAGATGTTAACATATGAAATAGATGTTTTAGGTTAACTGACAAAATGTTTACAGTGTACTGTATAAGTTTGCTGTTGTTTGTATGTACGGTGGGGTCAAAATGTCTGAGACCATGTTAAAAATCTGGCATTAAAACTCTTAATGTAAAACTGAAAAAAAGGTAAAAAAATTATAATAAGTAAGCATTATGTTAAAGCAGCACATTTAAGTAAAGCAAACTCGAAATCTGTACCATTTGCACTACCTCTAGTTCCCTAATCAAATAACAAATTAGTGACGTTGATAATGTTACATTTGAAAAATGTGAAATAGAAGCATTTTTACAAGTGGTGTCAGACTTTTGGACCTCACTGCATACAGTATATACATGGGATTTCTGTGTTTTTGTGTAAGTGTGGACATACTCATTTGAGTGTGTGTGTGTGTGTGTGTGTGTGTGTGTGTGTGTGTGTGTGAGTGTGTGACAGCTGGGGCTTGCTTGTTTTCCTTTCTCCCTGCACACATTAGCGCGACAGAGTTGCGCACTGAACCTGACCCAGGACAGCTATTCCAGCACTACATCCAGAAGGAAAGCTTGTGCGTGTACATGTCTGTGTCATAAACAGAGGCAGTCCAATAATGTGGAACCTGTGTTTTGAATTTCCAGACCTTTAGTGCAAAAAAATCTAAAAAATAAGACATGAGAGCAATTCATAGATGGAGAGACAGAAAGGAATGGGGTAGAGCAAGAAGAAAGAAAGATAAAAAATAATAAAAGGCAGTGGATGAGCAATCAGCAGCACTGTGAGCTGAAACGCAGACTGCAGCTGCCTTCCTGAGCTGCTGAAATAAAAAGGGAAAACATTCTTAAGACAACAGAGCAAAGCCACACGGGCTTCCTTCCTGACGTGACCAGCTTGTGAGCCATGTGGGCCTGTCTCCATAAATCCTTGCTGATTTACAGGGAACTGGGTGGTTACCCCCATCACCTTCAGGCCTTAAAGCAGGGCCAACGGCCACCCATCCTTCCCTGTGGATCTGCTGCTATTTCTATGTGCTCATCCTGAACTTACAATTATTTCAGCTCAGGTCGATATATATTGCACAGATTATAGCACACATCAACATACGTTAAAAGATTCTCCCATGTCCTCCCTGAACTCGTCAATTCCGAGGATATATTGTTATGGTGGCAAACCTGGTGGGGACTTGTCCTTTAATTTACACAGCTGCTGAGCAGAGACGTATTGTGTTAGCATAGTTATTTTTTGCATTGCGTCTCCCTGTCTCTGTCTGGCTTTGTAGTTGCCTGTCAGCCACTGGGTTCGAGCCTTTAATTATTTGCTGGTGCTCTTTCTCTGTCTCTTTTTTCCTGCTCCTGCTCACTTTGTCTCTCTCTCGCTCCTTCTCCTCACTCCCCACTTTGTCTGTGTGATTGATTCTTGTTTTCATGTTTTTCGATTGGGCTGCACAGATCTGTCAGTGTATAGTTATACCGCCGTCTTTTCCCTTTCAAAAGCTCTAAAGAGCAATGTGCACTGACAGCTGTTAAAACACAGTTGTTGTTTTTTGCCTCTATTTTATTTATTTTTGTCAGAGAGCAGATGTCAGTGCTGTGTTTGTGTGTGTTTTTCTTTTGGATGTTTTGAAAACTTTGGAAACAGTTGCAGTGGAGGTAGCAAATCGCAAATACACCAGGATACATCTTAATAATGGAAATATGTTATTGTCATACACAGTGTAAAAAGAGGATATGTGCAGTTCTTAACTTAAAGGAATAGTTTACCCAAAAATGAAAATTATGTCATGTTAGACAAAGTGGTCAATTAATTTCACTATTCAATTTCATTGTATGGAAAAAAGATGCAATGAAAGCAAATGGTGACTGAGGCTAACATTCTGTCTAAAATCTCTTTTTGTGTTTCATTCATAGTATGGAACAGTAAATTATGACAATATTTTCATTTTGGGGTGAACTATTCCTTTAAGGAGTTATTTTGACTCGAGAGAACCAAATTTTAAACCGAAAAATTCAAGTCTTTCTCCATATTTCAGCCGCAGGAAAGTTTCTTCTTCAAGATGTCAAACAGATAATATTGTCGCTCGTATCTGGCAGGTGAAGAGTTAAGGAGATCCACATTGTCATCCCAACAAAAATACCCCCCTCCCTCCCTCTGTCCTGCTCTGGCTCCTGCTCCCTCCCTTTCTCTGTCACGGTCTAGTGGCGAGGTTAAGTTAAGTAAGAATGTTCTAATAATTAGGCTACAGAACGGTCGCTCGTCTGTGCTTACCCAGATGTTAAAAGGCTTGTCCTCTTATGTTGCCTCCATGTCAGTACCCCCTCCACCCTGCATACCTCCCTCTCTGTCCCTCTCTTCCCTATTCTCTCTATTAGACCTCTCTTCCTTCCCTGAGCTGTAGCTGCACCTTGGAGTTTTAACCACTCCAAGTTTCCCTTTTTGCCATCTTATTTTCTTTCTTTCCATCTCTTTGTCTTTCCATCCCTTTATCTTATTTTTTCTCATCTAACTCATCAGTTATTCTCAGATCACAACGGCATGGTGAAGCAGCAAAACTGGGCCTTTAACATATCGTCGCTGTCCGATGAAAAACACACTTCCACTTTGCCAATTTTGACTTTTTACCACAGACGGAATATGCTGAATGACCTCTTCCTACTGTTTGAATTGTGCATCGAAATGACCAATGAAAAGATGTTCAATCAGTCTATCTGTTTAACAAGGATCTCCACTGGCCTTGAGAAGTGTCCATCAAAATCGCATATGTCCCGCCCTTATGTTTTGAAGAGCGTCAAGTAATTTACCTCAGCTTTCCGGCTGAAGTGTTGAGAAGAGATTGCCTACATCATGCTGGCTCTGTGATTTCCTTGACAGCATGCACACACAATGTCAGGTGGCTTTAAATATTTGACTATACCAGCCATAGATATCCATCCTTGCAAAAATGTGAGTGAAAGCAGAAACCCAAAACTGTCTACTCAACAACTGGACTAGAAACCCTAGTCATAAAACTGACTCAGATTATATCCAAAAATAAATTTGCTACCAACTGAGTTCTGGGAACACAAACAGCTAGAGTTGAGTCTGTAACTGAACACGTGTCATCGGAATCCATGAACCCAAGAAAACCAAATGTCCACGTTCACTAACAAAAATGCATGTATTGTAAGTTTGTAAGATTGTTTATGAGAATAACAGTTTTTTCATGTTCTTGAACATTTTTCTTTTGTAGGTATATGCCTTTCCTCAGACAGCAACAATATGCTAGTAACCAATTTCAAGAGAGTTTTATCTTGTTGTCTATCTTAAAGGTGTTTTTTTATGTTAAAAATACCTCCTTTCCCAACCTAATGTAAAGAGACAATTATAACTGTCTACACCAGAGTCCATTGACGTGACTCAACAGCTTTAATGAGTTCTAATGCATTTGACGATACGTGGCGCACCGCTCGCATCCGGTGTAGACAGGGTGAAAGTAAACCATTATTAGGTTGAGTTCACCAAACAATATAAACACGGTGGCTCCGTGGTTCTACCAAAACATTGCTCTGTTTGTTTGAGCATCCCAACCAGTCTGCCCAGCAACACTGGTTTAAACAATAGCATGAATTTGTGGGCAGGACCATCTGTTTGTTCGTCCAATAGCAGACAAGGAGAGTGTTTGGCATATTCTGCTGAAAACAGTCATTATTTTTGCAATTCCGGTTGGTGGTGCAGGTGGCACAAAATTATACATTTCACCTTTTAAACTCAGTTATTTCTCTGCCTCTTAGAAGAAGTGATGAGTATTACTTTCCTACTCTTTGTCTTTCTCTCTGATTTCTGTTGGCAAAAGACAGCAGGTGTCAGAGCAGCAGGGCATGACTCTGCACTCTGTGCGGTGTAAAGGAGCTCTGGGCTGGGCCATTGTTGCGGCATGATGCAGATCAAGGATTAGCGCTTCCTGTCTGAGCTTTGTTGGCAGATCCACTTGAATTGGACACAGCCTGGTTTGTGGAACCACTGTTAGGGAAAATAATTGGGGAAATGAGATGAGATCAGGCATCCTCTGTAGACGAACAGCTGGGATCAGAGTGAACAAGTGAATGAACGTAAACCATGATGATCTTGTACTCCACAGCACAACACTTGTGA
Organism: Moxostoma hubbsi; assembly: GCA_032164185.1. Classification (NCBI taxonomy): domain Eukaryota; kingdom Metazoa; phylum Chordata; class Actinopteri; order Cypriniformes; family Catostomidae; genus Moxostoma; species Moxostoma hubbsi. The sequence continues at coordinate 26,344,574 of JAVLUX010000004.1, forward strand.
ATATACAGTAGCTTTTTATAGTCTGACAAACACAGCACTTGCCTGGTATGAAATTGTAGAGGTAGTTGCTTGTTGTGTTTTATTTGTGGTTTAAAAGTATTGAACAACGCGTTATGACCTATATGATATTCATTCATTAATGTAAGCTCTTGGCAGATCTGTACATGCCGCTGTAAATGGGGTTTTGTCATTCATACGTATGCACCAGTCTTGGTCCCAGGTTCTTGGTCAGGCTTGTTCCCATGGCCTGAATGCCTGGTGATGTCACACTTTGCATTAAAAGCAAGCCGAAAGCAGTCCGCTGAGTCCTGTGGAAGTGAGCAGCTGGCAGTAGTTCCGTTCTGCAGATTCCGTTCAGGGAGCCGGTCACGGTACCACAGACGGAGCACAGTGGGCTGTCCATCATTAGAGAGGCCCTAGTTTAGTTCTGGGCCACTGGCAACCAGGAACCGCCTCAGATCAGACTCAAATTCTCACATGAACTCCAGCCCCTCATTCTGCCCATCCTGGACTAATGCAGATGTGCTGAAAACCTCTCCCCCTAGAGTCCCTTAAAGAGGCTGAGGATAAAACTTCACTCTCGCTAACAGGTTCACCACCCAGAGCAGAGCAGATCCATCCCAGATTCGCTCTCTTTATCCTTTTCTCTCTTACTTTACCCCTCCTCACTCTTTCTTACTCCCCCCGTAATCTAATCTTCTCTCCGTGTGAGGGTGCAGTCTTCTGTGACAGACTAGTTTCCAAAAAGCCGACTTGTCTAAAGGACATACATATTATATATATTTATTGTTTCCCTTAAATGTGAATTATTGAAAGGTAGTAATTACCGACCTGGATGTGTTGAGGGCTTCTGGCAGCTCCGGGAGTTGCAGATGATTGTCACGGCACTCAGATTAAAACAATGACATCTTGCATGAAAAAAGTCTTTAATGTAAGCGGTACTCCTCTTCAAACATTAGAAGCATTATCCCTTACACCTGTAGCTGTTTGGAGCTTGTTTTTGGGTGCTAACAAACCTTTACGTACTGCTTTATTACTTCTGAGGGGCAACATATGTGTGATCATTGTTCATTTCCGATCGACAAGACCTGGGGCTGAAAGGCGGCTCGGGAGAATCTGCATGGAGACACCACGCACTCATCTAGAATGCCAATAGCTCTCACACATTAGAAAGTGTTGCCATTTTGTTCCCTCTTCCTGTTACTCTCTGTCCAGGCGCTCGTAGAGGCCTGATTAATTATTAAGCAGCATGTATCATCTATTTACCTTAGTAATCCATCTGTCAGCACGCCTATTGATCCAATCCTGCATTCTAATTGTGCATCCTCTCGCAGTGGCTTGCTCATGTTTAAATTCAATGGCTGTCACTGCGCCTGACTGTCTGAGCTCTGTGCAACACGGGCGACTATCGCATCTCCCGTTGCGGTTACGTTTCAGAGACGTGTTATGCTACAGCTGTGATGAAGAAAGTGACTGTGTATCTTTCACCTCCTCTCAGGTGTGACCACACTATTGTTTTTAAGGTGACAAATGGAAAGTGGTTTTATTCTGAAAAAAAGGTGGTTGAGAATGAAAGCAAGATGGAATGAAGGAGAGAAGTAAGAGTTCATCATGAAACATTGTATATACAGTTGCACCCGAAAGGATTGGTACACTTTTGGACATTTAAGTCGCACTTAAAATTGTATGAATTTCATTGCATTAGATAATACAATTTCAAACCAAGTGGCATCTGAGTTTTTTTTTTTTCATTCACTTTTAATCAAGTTAAAGCCAGTGTAGTTAAGAGTGGATGTGTGAAGTAAGTTCCCCGCAAGTTCACACACGGGTGTTCTAGCAGAGTAACCACAGGTGAAATGTTGCGTTGACAACCAGAAAGTATCCAAATATTTTTGTCTTTATTTTGAACAGTATATCTGTATATCCTTTTTTGTGAAATTAATCTCTTGCAAAGTGTGTTTATGCCACAGTTCTTTAAAATAAATGCCTCTTGGTTTTATATTTTGTTATATATGGCAAAGACTTAAGTGCCCAAATACTTTTTGTGGCCACTGTACATCTTTTATATAACCCTGGTCACAATATCCATTTTTGGAGTCATCTTTCTTGGTTTCATATCCATTTCCTCTTACTTTCTTTGTCTTTTGTGTTACCAGTTCTCACTCTCTCTTGCTCTTTCTCTTTCATCCCTCTATCTCCTTCTGTCTCTCTCTAACTCAGTGTGGGTGCTTGTGTGTTGACAGTAGGAGCTTGTTTGTTGTGGTGACAGGAGGCAGCCCGCTGATAAGAGCACTGTGTCAGCTGGTTGCCCTGGCTGTATGAGGTTAGTGAAAGGACTGGACTATGGGGCAGTTAAGAAGCCAAAACCCACCCGCAGTTGTCAGGCTGGTCTGTCTGGCCAGGCCCCTGAAGCTGGGCTTTTACATGCCAATAAAGAGGGCCGTTTGAGGGTGGGCTGGTAGCCAGGCAGCCTGGGAGAAAACTGTTAAAGTAGGCACTTAAGAAGCCCTCCCCCTTCTCCTATCATGACGGGTTATGCTATGTTCTCCGTTGTGTCCTAACAAGGCTTTTGACATAATTGAATACAGTAGCCCTGAGTAGATAAGTGTTTCGAGTGCCAGCCAATGTACAATGGTAGGTCTGAGAATTGTGTGTGTGTGTGTGTGTGTGCGTGTGTGTGCGCATGCACATCCTGGAACTGTATATCTGTTTATTAAAGGGCTCATTCATGCAAAATCTCACCTTCAAATGGTTCCAAACCCAGAATGTTCAAGTCACTAATTCAATTTCATTGTATGAAAAAATAGAATGGAAGTGAATTGAGACCGAGTCTAACATTCTACCCAACATACTGTATCTGTGCATGTTTTATAGCCATACGGGTTCTGAGCAACTTGAGGGTGGGTAAATGATAACAAAATTTGTATTTTTGGTTGAACTATTCCATTAATATGTGCTTTGCTCACTGTGTGCTAAGTCTGGAGTAATTCTGTGTGCATGTCCACATGCTCACTGCCAGCTGGAGGTGTGTGAGCTTATATCCTTCCTTTGATGGCCCACTCCTCTTCAGGGCTAATCAGAAGAGATGCCCGAGCTCTCAGCATGAGTGATCGTGCAAATGCAGCAATCAGTAAACACTCACTGAGTTAATGACACCAATCAATGGCCTTTTAAAACAGCTACGTATTTGATAATTGCAATCATCAATGCCTCCTATAGTATACATTACAAATGGGCTTCTTCTCTTCTTCTGCCATCCCTCCCTCTTTCTCTGTCTCTCCTTTCCGCTTCCTATTGAAAAGACAACACCCAAAATATAAAGTTTTTGAATACAATTAATGCATTTATTAAAGAAATAGTTAACTCAGAAATATATATTTTTTTAAACGAGTACGAGTAGCGATATTCCATATCAGCAGTTTATTTCAATTTTATCATCAAAATGGTATTTAAATAAAATAATTAATTAAAACTTTAATCAAATGAAAATATAACAATTCATTTTCAACATAATATTGTTTTTTTTTTTTTATCAGCTTTATCATAGCACAATCCAAAATACAACATTGGAGTTATATTTTCTCAAATTGAGTGCTGCATAACAGAGCATCACAGATGTTAGATACAGAAGTGTAATACAGTTAGTACTGATATTTATTATTAGTAGTAGTATAGTAGTATTATTACAGTGAATATTACATAACTTTGTGTTTCTGCATTGTTTTGACCAAGGTGCTCTAACGTTGTGAAGGCAGATTCCCACTCAGATTGTACAGATGTAATCTGTAAGTATGTACTCATTTGCCTCACGCTACAGTGTGAATTTGCAGTCTGTTTACTCTCATCTGCTACAAACAGATGCTGCAATGCTCATGACAGTGTTTTCCCTGTATGAGCCAGGAGGAGCTGCTGCCGTCGGCACAACACTGTCTCCACACATTCACAAGCGCTCACATTTGAATAACATGCAAACTATATTTTTAGATGGTATCGGTTTTAGGGATGAGAGCATTTTTACAAGTACGAGTACCAGTACATGAGTGCGATTTTGGACCTGATACTGATACCACTATTGGTTTTGGGACACCTCTAACCTTATGACTTTCTTTCTTTAATTGAGATCTGAGATTTTTTTGTATTGTTCGCCTTTGTGTAAGCTTGAATGCCTCAGTCCCTATTCATTGTAATAGCATTGTAAACATTTTGAAATGTCTGGAATGGCATTAGGGTGTGTAAATAATTACAGAATGTTCGTTTTGGGTGAACTATTCCTTTTAAGGTTTTGTAATTGACAAGTCTGAGGCGATCGCCCATTTCTGCTTATTTGTTGGCAGGTTGACTATTGATTCATTAGATCACTGTTTTCACCACCGTTCTTTGTTCCTTTCTGCTCAGTGTGAGTGATACAGTATTGGACAGGAAGACACAGTGATTAAGTGTGATCTCATGCACAGAGTGGTCTTCCTGTCTGTATATATTCTACAAGCCTGACCATGTTCTTTGCAGCCCATGAGAGCAAGTTTATTTTTGTGACACATCAAAAAGCTCAGACGATACAGTATTTGCCTGCATCTCCTTCTAGGAGGTCAAAAATCTTTTTAACCAGAGACCCTTCCACTTTATCACTTTTAAAGCCCTTAACTGCTCCCCTTCTGTCGGTCATTTTCAGCCCAGTGTTCTGTGTGCCTGCTGACCTGAGCCCTGACAATTTCAAAGCTGAAAACCACAGAGCTGAAAATTGTCGCCATTGAAAATGGCACCTAAAAGTGGCGAGTGGGGGCTAATCTGAAAACGCTCTTTACTGGGCCCCCCTTTTCTGTCTGGGATGAGCTGAGTGTGTATATGTGCTTTTGTGAGTTGTTTCACACCTGCTGCTGTGTAATCCTGTAGTCATGTCGGCCCTTGGCTCCTGTGCTCACGCAGCTCTGCGGGTGCCATTTGGATACTGGCTGTCTAATATCACATCCCCATGGCAGAATGTGTGGCATCCACTCGAGGGGGAACGGGGGTGGAAGGGGCACAGTCAAGCCTACGAACGGGGTCTGGAGGAGGAGGGGGCTGGCTTAAAGAGCAAAAGAGAGCAAATCTGTCACTTCTCCCAAAGCGGCCACCCTTCTGACCTCCATTCAAAGATATATTGATTTTCCAGTGCTCTGTCTAACAAGCGGAAGGCTGAGTGGGGTTTAGTGATAGTGGTTGTATAGCTTGGACACAGCATAACGCTTTCTTTGAGAAGTTAAACACGTCTTGTCTCTGTCCTTCTTGCAGGGACATCAAACAAGAGCAAATAATCAAAAGGCACTTGCCTCCTCTGATCCCACCTTTAAAGATTTGTCAGTATGAGACCATTTTTATGTACATGTATGACAGCGTGCTTACTCCTCGTGTGGGGCCTTCACTTTTATTTGGCTACTTTTTTGGTCCTGCGTGTGTCTAGTTTGCTTTTGTGGGGCTTAGCTGGGCTGATTCAGGCCCCCCATGCATGACTCCTTTAACTTTTGTTTACTGCTCCCCTCAGATACATAGAGAGTCTGACAAAATGCAAAGATCTATGGAGCAGAGAGTAGGAAAACAAAGCAAGCATGTACAAACAAACAGTATCAGGGGAGAAGGGCCTATGCCTCGCAGTGTGGGTCCATCCTTCAGTACACTGGACTAAGCCATGAGAGAAAGAGACAGTAGGAATGAGAGAAGGAGAGGGACATATAGGCAGACAGATCGAAAAATGAGAGCAAGAGAAATCAGAAAAGAAATGGTCTTCTCACAGCACTAGAGAAGACAGGCTTGTTTTTGAGACTAGACTGTTTGTTCAGTCAGGCTTCAACAAACCTGCCACCAATGACTTGCCGAGCTAGGGCGAACATGGTGGAATATTCCACTTCGTTTTCTCAGATGTGCTTGTATTTCACGGAATGATGCACAAAGAAATACAAGAGTTGTTTTTTTTTCCTCTCGTTTTTTTCTCCCCTGGTGGATTTTCAAACAATGTGTTTCAAACTGTTACAACACCAACAAAATGCTCATAATGACAACGAGAGTCTGTTTGCATCAGGAGTGGATGTAGACAATGGGATATACAATGTGAATAGCAGAGAAGCCTGTTAAGTGGATGTTTTAAAACAGTCCTGTCTTTACAGCAATGTCACAGTAAGAACTGAAGTGATGTTATGAGCCCGCATCAGTAGCAGATGTCTGGGGAGAAATGGCCTCACACAGCAACCTTGTGTTATATCCGTGGTAACGGGCAATAGAAGGAGTTGGGGCAGACACCCCGGTGGGCTGTGATGTCTGTGTTCCTTAGGCAGATTCCATGGTGGGAATTGTTTTTGTCGGCCTCAGGGTTTGCTGTGCGGAGTAATGGCAGGGCGTGGACCATGGGGAGGGGTTTACCTGCGGCTGTCTGAATACCACTGACATGACCCTTACTCCCAGCCCTGTACCGCCGAGAGGTGTTGAAAGGGGTTACACAAAAAGTAAAAGACGTGAAAGAGTGAAAAGGACATTGAAGTAACAGTTAAGAAAACTATTTGTGCTACAAATGTCTTTTTGTTTTACTTCATAAATAGTTAAAGGGCAATTGGGTTGGAGCTGTGGCCTAACAATTAGCACATACTGTATGCTTGGACAGATGGAGCTCATGGTGCTCATATAGGTGATACGAGTTCAAATCTGGCTGCCATCCTGTTCCCCCTTCTTCGCGACATATTTTCCTGTCCCTTTTCTACTATCCATATGATCTATAAAATGGCAAAATAAATAAATATAAGTCAAATGAATACAATTAAAAAGTACATTGGCAGGTTGATGTAAATTGGTCAGTAACCTGACACTAATTCTTTTGTCCACGTCTAATAAAGTATTCAAAATACATTACAAATGCAATTCACACAAAACTATTTCTTGTCATTTTGATATTTTTTCTGGAGCTTAAATTAAAAAATGTCAAGTGGCACAACCATCCGCAGACAGTAAAAAAAATGCAGTCTCATTAAAAGCTGACATTCTTGAAAAATAAATGTTGGCATGAGTTGTGCTGAATAATCGTTCAGTGAAACAATTTTATTTTAAAATATGATTAAAGTTTTAAAAACGTTTGTCCACCAAATCAAAGTCATGTGGTGCAACTACATGTGACAAAAATAAAAAATAGAGATCTCTTTAAAAACTGTGTGAAGATTTAAAAACAAATTGTAAAAACACTGTAACACCAGTAAATCCCTGATTTTATCAAATTATCAAGTGATGAGTCAAAACTCTGTTGTGGTAATCAAAAATATGCCACAAACACTGTCAATTAAGCTTAACTTGTATTTAACCTGGATCATTCACTTTAAGCTTGTCATGTAGTAGCTTGTATGTAAATTATCAGCTTTGTGTATGTGCGTTTGTGTGCACATTGGGGTATCAATGTATGTCCACCCTCAGGGGTCTTTTCTCGCAATTATACCTATTGCAGCTGTGCTCTGCTGCTGTGTTAATAATATTCTGTCGATACAGCGACGTGATGAGCTGGCTGTCTGGTTTGGGCTGCATCCATCATTCCTGCCTCCAGCCTCCACCCGTCAATAACGGGGCCCAATGCTAATTGTGGCATTTAACCAGCGGACCTGACAAATTAACCACCACTCATCTACAAGGGTTAAATATTCATCAGCCCTACTTTAACCAGTTCTTGCCCCCTTCAGCTCCTTGGCCTTGTGCTCGCACAACACCTACAGAGCGGTCACGTGAGCGGTCAACACTACATCACTCACATCTGCCCTGAACAAGGCCTGGAGCCCTGGTAGGGAACTGAGGTTCAACATACTGTCTTTTTATGGCCAAGAACTGTGAAAAATGGTGACAGTCCTCTTATTTATTTAATTTTTTGAGCCTGGTACTTCCTACTAGTGAATTTCATTTCTCAGGACAGTGTATATGCTCAGACATGCTCCTCATGATTTCTGAAGCTTGCTGCTTATGCCTGGGTTTTGTTACAATTAAAGTGTCTCCATCACCCTGCCTCTCCAGCCTGGCTCACAACAGCTGGTGGCTTGCATGTGCATCTGTCTGCATGTATCTGTGAGGGTACAGCATGAAAGAGTCCCTGGTTTCTACTGTCCACACCTCTCCTTTACTGATCCTTATCCCCCCCACCCCCCATCATCAGCCTGCCCATCATTGGCCTTATAAATAATTAATTGCACTCTCCCTTATGTCTTGTCACCTTCCCTTCTCATTCGCCACATTGGCTCCCTCCTCTCACTTCCCCTGTGCAGTCCTCAGTGTAGTGAAACACCCTAGGAGCCAGCGAGGCCAGGACCACACACCCTCTTTCCCTCTCATTCTCATACCTGGCTCCTCCCTCTTCCCCTGTTCCAGTCAATGTTCATTCAATCAGAAATGGTTTCCTTAGTGTATTAAATTTGTGGTGTGCATTTGTAGCCTGACAATTAATAGTCTTTTTCCTTTAATATTCATGCACTCTGTACCAACACAACGCTACCTAGCATTGGAGTCATTGTGTACTGTCTGTGTGTGGGCATATGTGTCTGTATGTCTTTTCTCTTTGTGCTTTATAGACCTATATGCTGTAGTTTTTGCTCATTGCTCTCTAAATTTTCTTAATTTTGCTGAAAATATCTTTATTCTGGCAGTTTATTCTGCTGTACTAACTTCACAAGGGCAGGCTAGGGAGTTGATTGGTTAATCCACCACCAGTTGCACAGTGCGTAACCACAACAGAGCTGTCACATACCCAAACAGCCAAGCTCCGATGTAGCATAACCACAGTAGCAAACCCTTCTGTGAAAATGGGCCGAAAACACTGTGTATTACAATTCGTCTTGTAGGTATCTCATTGCTATTCGTCCCTGGGTTATTAAGGACTGAATTGTGTGTCTCTGAAAAAAACAGAGAAAGACAAACAGCTAGAAAAAGTGAAATAATACTGCCATTATAATGCATTAATCATGTAGCTTTGAGGGCATTACAAATAACATCGAGAGGGAAGAAAAACATAACTATGACAAATTGCTTTTCCTTCATGGAGCTTGTTTAACGTTCAGGGAATTGCTGATATCGAAGCCCGATTATGATCATAAGAGAGCCATATGCTTTTTCATGCATGCTGACTGCAAGGGTGTGTGTTTGATTTTGTGTGTGTGTTTATACTTTGGAGAACAGAGGGATTCAGCTGTGATTGTAGGCGTGAGTAGCGGCCCTTCAGAGACTCGCATTTACCATCTCTCTCTGTCTCTGACTGGGCCTGTCTGCAGCACTCAGGGCCTCATCAGGCAGTGCGATTAATACGTTTTAAAAAATGTCCCCTCCACTCTCGCAGCCAGCCACACAACTGCTACTCTTTATTTTGCCAGCCGTCCACACGCGCTCTGCAGCATCAACAGCGGCCATGCGGGCCATGAGAAGCAGATCAATCAGGCAGCCTGCTGATGAATTAAATCCTTTAGCAGCTAGGAGGGGGGAGCTGAAACTAAGCTGAACCACAAAAATGCTTTACTTTTACATTGCTATCTAAATGAGAACATGTCATAGACTTCTATTTTTTATATATAACATGTATTATTATTATAGATTAACCCTAACCCATCCCTAAAAAAGGTTTTTAATGCAATTGCATTTTTATAAAGGTAACACTTTACCATAAGGTTCCATTCGATAACAGTATTAGGTATTATGAACAAACTATTAACATGTTTTTTACAAAATTTGTTAATCTTTGTTAATCTTTGTTAATGTTAGTTAATAAAAATACAATTGTTCATTGTTAATTCATGTTAGTTCATAGTGCATTAGCTAATGTTAACATACAACTTTAGATTTTAAACGAAATTAACATTAACCAAGATTAATAAAAGTATAAAATAATAGTAAAATTATTGCTCATTGTTAGTTCATGGTAACTAATGTTAGCAAATAAAACTTATTGTGAGGTGTTACCTTTTTAATTGTAATAATAATAGTGTGGCACGGTGGAGGGCGGGACCGGCGCGTTATTACGCACGCCCGGTCCCGTATTAGGCTAATTACGCCGTCAAGAGGGAAAAAGGCCAACGCAGAGCAGTAGCGAGAGAGAGAGGAGAGAGAGATTAATAAAAATAATAATAAAAAAAAACACCTAACTTACCGGTTCTCTGATACGCCGTAGCTCGTTCCTCAGCCACTCCTCCACCCTCTACCGAACGGCAGCCGCGCCTCTCCAGGCGGATTCGAGGCAGTCCTCAGCCCCTGGCGGACGGAACGCCCCGCCGCGTTCTCGGGGAGCCGAAGGGGACTCCCCCGCCCCTGGCAGCGGTTCTCCCGCTCCAGGCGGTCGGTCGCGATCCCCTCCCCGCTCGCAGGCGGCGGTCTTCCATCGACCCCTCCGCGTTTCAGCGGCTGGTAGGGGCATCCTCCGCACCTGGCAGCGGCCCTGACCGCTCCAGGCGGTCGGCTATAGGAGCCCCTTCTCCCCTCGCGGTCGGCGGCCATTCCTCCGCGTCCAGGCGGCTGGGCTCCTCGTCCCCCGGCAGATGGCCGTGGCTGCTTCTTTGGGGTAGTGGCGAGAACTCCGCTACGGCGCATCCCTCTTCCTGCCCGGGCTTTCGGCACCAATGTAAAACAGATCATAATTCATGGGCAAGGAAGAGGCGAGAAACCGGCTTAACATATAACTTAAAGGTTTAATGGAGAACTCAAAAGACAAACACATAAGATAACGGACGTCCGTAATTGAGCTCTCTCTCCCGATCGCCGTCTGCGAGTGGCCTTTATCCCTCTTGACGGCGTAATTAGCCTAATACGGGACCGGGCGTGCGTAATCACGTGCCGGTCCCGCCCTCCACCGTGCCACAAATAGCAATAATAATAATAATAAATATAGCTGTAAACATCAAATACTGGAGCCAAGCACGCCAAAGACATGTATGGAATTGTCACTGGACATCAGTGATTATGAATTTAAGGAAGGGTTGAATTGCAAAAAATACAATATATTATAAATTTGACCTGTAGGTGGTGCTGTCACCAATTGTATATAGTTATGTCAGGGTATGGGCATTATGACAACAAAGTTTCATGAATATATGGAAAAGCGTTTCAGAGATACAGCCTCAGATGCTTTTTTGGCAACTTGCCATCAATTTCGTTGGTGTGCTATACAAGCACCATTTTTTATATCGAAAAACTTCTGATCATTTTTTATTTTCATTGGTGTACCTAGATGATACACAACACATTTTGTGAGAATTGGACATATGGCCTAGGAGGAGTTTGAAAAAAAATGGGTTTTCAATTAAATTCTAAATTTTGGACAGGAAGTATGGGCGGCCATGGAATATTTTGTATCAGCGTACTCGGCATGACCCAAGAAATATGAAGAGACCAGCCTCATAATTTTAGGCCACTATTCTATTACTATCAATAACTATTCACAAGTTATAAGTGATTTAAAGCTATTTTTCATATCTCCTGACCACTTGGTGGCACTGTGGGGAAACACTGCAGGTAGGGCATGCTTGTGATGACAGGTAGTACATTTTGTTGCATTATGCTAATGTATTGCTTTATTATAGACTCATGTCCATTTTGGCATGCTCACGGACAAATTCATAGAGGCATTATTCGCGAACGGTGTGGTCTATAACACAGATTTTGATTACTTTTTAGCACTTTCCCTAGATGATACACAACACATTTCGAGTGGATTGGACAAACGGTCAAGGAGGAATTTGAAAAAGTCGTTTTTTTGTAAATTTCCAAATTGCCGAAAATTGAGTGGGCAAGCTAAAAAATTATGCCGCATTTCCTTTTGTGGAACAACCTAAGGAATCAGAGGAAAACGTATTTTGTTTCTAGGCCTCACGGTTCAAAAGTTATTGGCCAAATTTGGTCAGTTATAGTTTAGAGTGTCCTCTATCAGTGTGTTAAATTTCATAACTTCTCTATGTACGGATCTATGGGGGAATGCAGACTCAAAAGAGGAAGAACAAGAAGAAGAGGAAAAATGTTGCCAACACAAATTGTTGCCAACCATTGCAAATTTGGTATAAGCATACTTAGCATGAACCAAGGAATCTAAAGTGACCAGCACCATATTTTTAGGCCAAACTATTCTGAAGTTAGCAAAACTGCAATTTATTTATATCTCCTGACCACTAGGTGGCACAGTGGATAAAAGCTGCAGGTAGCCTCAATTCATCCTTGCGATGATACGTAGTAAGCTTCGTGTCAATTTGCCAAAGCACTGCAGAGTTATAGCATCACTTCCATTTTTGCGTGTTCACAGACAAATTTGTGAAAGTGCAATTCGCAAATAGTGTGGTCTAACAAAAAGCTTTTGATAAATTTTGTCAGCACTGTCCCTAGATGATACACAACAAATTTCGAGCAAATCGGATGAATGGTCTAGGACGACTTGCTTGTCCCATCACAGGAAAAAAGAATTTTGTCAAATTTGGGTCAGATACATTTGAGAGTGTCCTCTATCAGTGTGCCAAATTTCATAACTTTCCTTTGTATGGTTCTATGGGTTGCCATAGACTTTAACACAGAAAAATGAAGAAGAAGAAGAAGAAGAAAACCTACAGATACAATAGGTGCATACGCATCTTCAGTGTTCGACCCCTAATTATTATTATTATTATTATTATTTAATTTTAAACCAATAATGGGTATAATAAATAATATTGATTTATTTACGTATTTATTTCCAAATGAGGACATACCCACATATTCTGAAAAATATATATATTTTTTCTCTCTTTCATTTAGCTACTTCTGGGGACAGAAGATTTGTCCCCAACTTGTAACCACTCAACCCAATAACTGCCATTGTACATCAAACTTTGGATGCCTTAAAAACACTCCTTTTTTATTTCTACACGTCCTTACCCGTGCAACATCAAAAACAGAGTTTAGTCAATCAGAGGCAGGAATCACTGCACAAAATGGGCTGGAATGCGAAGGTGTTTTAAAAACATAATAGAAACGCATAGGGGAAAAATCATTTTGTGTGGGACGCCTCGTGTTGTGTGGCTCCAACATCCTACCCCATCCTTCATGGGCCAGGCTTTATTTTTTATAAGTTATTCTGTCGTTTGTCCCCATTTCATTCACATTGTTGCATCTACTCGCCTTCCTGTGCCGAATTATTTCACAGCTCTCTTTCTCTCTGTCTCCCTCCCTTTAACTCTGTCCCATGATTAATTAATTTTAACAGTGACAGCTTGGTTACAGAGCCGCCCGTCTTGTTTCAGGGTAATTCCGCCGACAGCTTTAAGACTTGTTGTATTTAGGGTGGCCTGTAATTACATGGCTTTAGCATATGTAGGGAGAGAGATATGATTCATCTGCCAAGCTGGCGAGAGTGGGAGGGAGAGAGAGAGAGAGAGCGAGAGAAAAAGAAAGATACGGTTCAGCAAATAAAAAAGACTGGCGTGTTGCAACAAAATGCGCCCCTTATTATGTCTCATTAAAGCCAAGACCATGATAAGGCAATACAGCCCATGAATAAGATCTATGAATGGTGTGCTTAAAGCCACAGAAAGGGGAGCACTGATATCTCCTAGGCCGTAATGGGGCTTTTGTGTGTGCATGTGTGTGTTAGCCATAGAAACCTAGAGGAAAAATGCCTTCCTTTTTCCTGATATAACCCTGTGGTGTCTGAGTGATAGCAGATAGCAGTGAAGACCCTCTGTGCTAATTAGAGGAGCTTTTAACGAGGACAAAAAGATCTGTAGTGTGGGGGAAACTGACAGGCCCCGTTAATCCCAGCCCTATTGTCAGAGCTACAGGAAAGCCATGTTGGACAATCACCCAGGGAGTGCATGATAAATCCGACGCAGGGCCCTGGCTACCTCCCCACACTCAGGCTAATGTGTTATGAGCTACTGCGCTTCACACCACTGATGAAAAGCTGCTGATGACGGATGCTGTTTTTCAAGCACACACACAAATCAACAGCAGTTGTTGATTTGTGCTAACGCAAACATGCCCCGTGAATACACAGAATAACATGCACACGCTCCCTTACGCAGACACCAATGTGATCATTAGTAGTAATTATCCTGAGTGCTAAATTACTACCTGCAGTTAGTGTTTGATTATTGTGAAGGAGAGCGCTAATCCATAAGCGCAGAGTTAGCGGTGGTATGGAGTGCCACTGCTAGCCCTTCAAATGCCTATATCTGTAAATTACAGTAATAAGATGCTATTAGGCCTTAATGAGACCACAATGTAATTTGCAGTGTGTTGAGCGGTAATCTGTACTCCATACATGATATTAGTAGATTGGGAGGGCAATTTTCTGCTCTGTGACTGTAGAATGAAATAGTGCCTACTATGTCACTGCATTACATTCATACAAGAAGTTTTTAAATGAACACACTTTTGGTTTAGTGTCGATGAAGGGGAGCTTTAACCTTACTGATTGGGCAGTAGGGTATCTTTGAGAAAATAGGGTTGGAAACACTGGTTTACACCAGTGAAATAGTTTTTTATGGTTAGGTCAGGTAGAAGTAGCACTTTAAGATAACTTTTGCACATTTTAAATTTAGAGTATATGTAAAAAGTTTAATTCTAGACTCAACAAGCATCTTGATCTAATCACCATTTCTCTAACTCTACTTTAACCCCTTCCCCAAAGCTACCCTGTACCACAGCTTCTACCTGTGCCTGGTTACGGATTATTACCTCAAACACAAGAACGGGTGTAGTCCCACTTGAGTAAGGAAATGACTAGCTGTGGCCTATTGTGTCACACTGGGAGAAAAACAGGACCCAAAGCTCACAAATCTTTAATTGGACAGTCAACACAAAAGTGCTTCAGCGCCAGTTGAGCTCAATAAGGAAGCCACTGGGGTGAGGATAGTGTGTTTGTCAGTGTGTAGTGCTGTGGAGTTCTTGACAATCCATTGAAGGGTGATGTGGTGTGAAGCAGAGCCCAGAACAACTCTTGCGACATACAGGCAGAATCCAAGGAATCCTCCTTGAGCACGATCACTAGGCTACAGCTATCTGATTGGCAAACACCACTCAGAGACAAAGCAACCAAAAGAAAGGAACACACTAAACAGGAGAACAGCATTAAGGTACAGCATACAATAAACCAACAAACATACACGGAACACAAAAGGAATAAGTAGGGTGTGCAATCGGAGGAAGAAAGGTGGAGTGTGTGAGAAACCCATTACTGTAATCGATGCCTCCCCGGGCATTCCCATGGAACGCTGATTATGCTCACTGACTCCACCTGTGAAACATGAGGGAGAGAGAAAAACAAACAACAGAATGAACCGGCAAATGCCGGATCCATGACATATTGACTGCTTGCACAATGAAGTCCAGGTCAGTGTCCAGTAGATTAGAGAGTAGGGAGCAGTGAAGTACCACACCTCCTCAGTTCTGATAAATAACTTGCCAACCATATGATTACTAGGGTGGCCTCCTGCTGATTGGTAATTTGCTGAAATTAAAACTTAATCAAGCCTACTGCAGAACTGCTTGTGAATAATTTATAATGAATTTTAGGGAGAGCCAGTCATCAGGGATATACAGTTATAGGAGTTTAAGTTGAGTAGAAAACCACTCTTGTTTTGTGGTGCAAATTTTCCTCCCATTAGAAATTGTACCACAATGATCTCATAACTATTAACTGTGTAGCTGGAGCTGTGATTCAAGCTTTTGAATTACAGTTGGGCATCATCACTCGCCTTAACTCTCAAGCAGCAGCAGGATTCATCTTAGTCAAACAATTTTCAGCCACAATGACTGTACTTCAATAACTTTTAATACCTTATTTCAGTTGTCTCTTCTTTGATTAATTCCTTACCTTTGAATGTGTTTCATTAATACAAAAGATAGTAGTCATGAGTAATGAAACACTTATTTACGCAATTTTAACAAATGGAATTTTTAATCGGGTGATGATGGGATAGTTTAAGTAAACACTATTAGGCTTTAAGGCCCAGCCAGGCTTGGGCTGATTGACTGAGCCCCAAACTGACCCAAAAGGCAACTGCACATTGAACATAAACTGAAAATTAAAGATATTGCTAGGATATTGTTCAGGCAGTGGAAGGGGTAGTTCAGCCAAAAACAAAAATTCTGTCATCATTTACTCACCATCATTTTTGGTTTTAAACCAGTATGGCTTCTTTTTTTCTTCTTTTGTGGAACAAAAGGTAATACAAGTAATACAAGGCACAATGGTAGGAACAGACAGCCTCAGTCTGCATTTACTTTCACTGTATGGAACACAGAGCAGTGCCAACATTCCTCAAACGAAAGTCAAACAGGTAAAAGATGACATAATTCGCATTTTTGGTAAACTAACCCTTTAAGACTATAATTTTTTAGAATCTTTCACGTAGCACTACACATGACAGCCACTGTCTCTAAATCAGTTTTAGCTCTGTAATCTCTCATTCCAGCTTCCATTTTCTCTCTGTCTCTCACTGTGTATCTCCCACCTGTTGTCGGGCCGATCTGGGAGAATGAACTGCAGGTCCAGGCATTAGTGTGAGAGCCGGGAGGCCTCTCTAATGGAAATGAAGCTGCGCCTTTGTTGCGTTCCGCAGACTCACATTTTATTAAGTACCCTTTAGAGAGTGAGAGAAACACAAGAGGGGAAAAGTCACCCTGTTGCATGTTAATTAGCCCGCTGGAAGTCTCAGAGAAGAGAGGGGAGTTTGTTAAAGGAGAGAAGGGAGACTTTCTCCAGCCCCAATCAAAGAAGAGGAGAAAACTTTACTTCCAAACAAAAAACAGCTTTACTCGGGTGCGCTTTCATAGGAGAGGAAGAGAGAATAGGGAAAAGGGGGCGAGAAAGAGGTTGTTACCTCACTGGGTCACCCTTTGCACACAGTTCTCTTACCTCAGATGGTATCTGAAATATGTCTTGTCTCTGTAATGTGTATACAGGTAATAGCCTACCTTTTAAACATTTTAAAATGTGAACACAGAAAATCTTAGGAAGCAATGTGAGATCTTTGGAAACCATGTTATGACAGTGCTTAATAACAGGGCAGGGTCATAGTAGTGCTTGTGTGAGAGTGTTGGAACGTTTATGTTAGGGTTTGCTTCTGTTTGTATGTGTGAGGTAGCAGGTGGTGACGGGTGGCGGGGTGGGGGTGTGGGGAGGGGTTGATTGTAGTCTAAAAGGCTGAAAAAGAGCATGATGACTGCTCAATGGCACCACCCAGCCTGCCGTGAAATCAGAGAGCCCTGCCAACAACCAGGCTGGAACTACCTCCTGACATTGTGTTTGTGTGGTGGTGGGGGGCCATTGAGGGAGGGCGCAGTCATGCGGGTCAGACCCAATCCTTCATTACCCCATCTTTACACGTTTTCCCTTAACTGCTGAAGATTCTCAGACTGTTTCAGATTCTCAAACTTCTGTCAGGAATATGGCAGCAGTGTTTCGGAGCAGTTTGCTAGTAGTTAGGAGTTTACAGCCATGCTTTGGTGATCAGGCCAAATTGGTATAATCTGTTAATGGCTTCAGTAGACTGCTTTTAAAACCCCTGCACTCCCATCCATTAGGGGGCATTTTGTTTACCTCTTTTCTTAGTTGTTTATTTCTCTATTGCACTTTCTATTTCTGTGCCCTCACAATGTACTAATGTGTCAGGGCCAGCAGTTTTGAATATTTATACTGTAATGTTTAGAATTTGAGTTCAAACGGATACCTCCAGAGATAACAATTTAGATTAAATTCTAAGTTAATAAAAGTTTTGTTTCTTCTTTGTAAGACTCCTAGTTCAACTATATAAAGCAGAATATTGTCCACTAGGTGTTAGCTTATGTGCACCAGTGCAAAGAGTGTATACATGCAGTTGTTACTTTAAGGCTATTTATATCTGATCTAACCAATATATATGCCATTTGTTGGCGTTACCTAATGTAGTCAGGTTAATTAAGTCATTAAATAATACTTTTGTCTTGAATACTACTGAATTTGTCTGCATATTTTTTTATTTACATTATCAAATTTTATGTGTGATAATACTTCAAATGAGCGAAAGGGAGTTATAGAGAAAGTGCATGGGAGAAAAGGTGGGGGGTCCTGTCATTTTAGGTTCGCACCAGGAGGACCTACGACCTTGGGAGGTCAAGAGACTAGCCGTCAGCCCTCTATGCCCCCCTCATCCTTCCTTTCTCCCTAAACCTATGCTACCCCATCTTAGGTCACACTGCAGGCTGATCTCTGCTCTCTTTCCTTTCTCACCCATTCACTACATTGTTATTGCTGAGTATTTAGTGCTCGGCAAACTCTCCCTGGTCAGTAAGACTCCTCTGCTCTTGCCTAACTGACTTCATAATGCAGCTGATCCTAGCAGTGAGAAATAGACCACTGCATCATTACATTTACAACTTTTGTCATCCCTTCAGTATACACTACTGTCATCAGCTTATTCCTGCCGAGTTAGTTAGCCTGCCTAACCTATAGGTTAGATTGAACTCAATACTCTCATTGTGCCAAGCACTGTAATCCTTTAAAGAGGACATATTATGTAAAATCCACTTTTATTTTTTTATTTTTTTACATAATTATGTGTCCCCAGTAGGGCTGCATGATTATAGCAAAGATCATAATCATCGATTATTGCCCTTGATATTGTAATCGCAATTATTCATGTCGATAAAAATATTAAATTACCGTGATGTCACAAAGTAAGCAACCGTGCAGTTCATCAGAGCAGAAGATTTCAATGGTGTATATGAGCTGTGCTCCAGTTTCTATTAAGCATATTTTAAGCATTAAATAGTGTAATAATATTTGTAAATGATAGGCCAATTAAAAAATATTTTAAATGTGTATCTATTGTATAGAATAAATGTAATTATTGCTAAATTACTGCTTAAAATATTAATCCACATACAGTAAATAATATGACAGTCAATATTCAAACTTGTGTACTTGTTCATGTAAGATCAACGTTAGATATTTTTTGGCCTCAGTGGTTGCACTTTAGAAATTAAAAACAATCATTTGCAATTGGAGTTTGTGCAACTCGTGAAAATGTTAAAATCAACTAATACCAGCTGCGCTGCAAATGGGTCTTATTAGAGCAGACGTGATAACAATGATGGTGATTCCTGAAATATGCTATTCATGCCATATTATTTATGTTGGCTACACCTCCAAAACAAACTTTGAACAGTTAAGCTGAATAACTTTATTCTATTTTGTACAAATCAAATTCACAATGGCTCATTTGCAGTGTATTTAACATCTACGTTCAAAGCGAGCAGCGCAATATGCAATGTAATTTCAAAGTGCTTTTTGCTCTTGTTCTACAGCTTCTTTTCGAGTGTCACGTGAAGTTTCTTCAGAATTAATTTTCGTGTGCCACTGCGAACAGAGGTGGAACATAAAGCAAGCATCTGGGGATTCAGACGGTTTAAAACTTGCGCATTAGGATCAGTTATCATTACTGATAGGACATTGGACTAATTTAAGCAGCTCTGATTGGCCATTGCTGTTTCATTGCTCAACGGACATGTTAGTGATTGGTTAGAATACTCAACCGCTACAAAAACACGTTGTAAATAGAAACCATTGACGCAAAAGGAGCAGACTTAAACTGCGTCAGTTTTCCCGATGACATAATCGTGGCAGCCGTAATCGTGATTAGTGTTTCGATTAATTGTGCAGCCCTAGTCCTCAGTGTGTGTAGACAACCTCAAAATATGGTAAATGACCACCCCCTCGTTTCTTTCCTTTCCCCATCAATAAAAAACAGTGTCTCCGAACAAGCCGTTCAGGCTTGCAGCCCCTTATGACGTCAAAAGGGGAAAGTAATCGCCCACGGCTGGCGAAGAGATCTGCCTGAGTAGTTTAGATCTGCCTACATTAAAACCTGAGTGAGCAACGCACAGACCGCCATATTTATCTCCTCGCTAGAGCCGCTTGTGATAACTCAGAAGGCTGAATTTGCTTCAAAGCTAAGGATCAAGGATGGATCAATACCAACTCTCTGTGACCCAACTTCAGATTTGCAAGTCATACCTGTAAGTTTCACACTTTTTTATGTTTGCAATTTGGCAATTTGCTTGTTTGTACAGTGTGCGAAAAACGCTTATTGCGAAAACATTGTGCTTGGTGAACGTAGCAACTAGTCCCTAACAACATTATTCCATAACAATTAACCTGTAGCTCTGTTTCGGTTAGGATATAAACTTATTGGCGTCCTCCACAGCCCTGCTTGAGTGGTCATGCAATGAAGATTTTCCGTATAATAAAACTGATCATTATTTCAAAAACGATTATGAAATGATAGTGGTATTTTCAACAACTATAGCTGTTTTTAATTTTTCATATCTCGACCTTTGTTATGCACAATACAGTAAGATGATTGAGATGATGGAGTGTTTTCTCCATGTTATTTATAATTATATAATTTTATATGTATATATATATATATATATATATATATATATATATATATATATATATATATATATATATAATGTAAAAAAAAATTTCATTTATAAAAACTGTTTAATTTCTCCTGTATTGTTGTTGCCAGGGTATCCTTGGCACCAGCAGGAAAGACACAGCCCACTTTCAAAACAGGGGTATAAAGCTTGGTAGAATAAATGATCTGTGAGGTATTTTGAGCTGTAAATTGACAGACACATTCTGGGGACACCTGAGACTTACATTACATCATGTAAAAAGGGGCATACTTTGTCCCCTTTAAACTCTAAAATTAGCGTATTAAGGTTTAGATGTGTTTCAGCATCAGAAGCTGGATAAAATACAATTAATAATTAGATTTGGCATTCATACTTGTCTGGATACATTGCAATTGGGTAATCAATTAAATGTATCATTACAAAGCTATAAATGTATGTTTAAATTGTAAGCCATTATTTGGATATGTAAAAGGACTGATGCAGGTAGTAGAGCAGATTGCACTCACTGATTAATATTAAAATATTGTTTATCTTTTTCTCACTATCTCTTGTTTTCTTTTTTCTTTTCTCTTCTGTTTTTTATAATTCATTTAAAAAAGTTTTGTTGTTGTTAATTCCGATATTATTAAATCCATGTGCTAAGTTGATTCTGATTAACTATTTGTAAAATCAAAGTCCAGCAATAAAATGCTAAATTAAATCCTCAGTTGAGGCATTTAAAAAGTTCATTCATGTTTCATATACTTAAAAGATGTCCTCTAGAGCAGTTGTCTCAGGGTACCCTGTGATTTAATGCCTCTTGCTTCAAAATTGGTGTCTTGAATTTAGCTTTACACAATAAAATACTGTCCACTTTTTCCATCTGCAATTAAGCTTCTTATGCCCCACTTTTTGTCATTAACCTTCTATGATGCTTTTTCGAATTGAGCCATAAAATAGTATTTTTAATGGATACAAATCATAGATGTACCGTGAGTTAATTTAATTAAACTGCCATGAATGTGTTTGGCACTCATCCAAAAATTGAGGATGGCAATACTTTTGAAGTTGATTAAAATATGTGATATTTCACATTACTTTACTTTATGAATCGAAAAGTAATTAATTGTCTCAGTTTAGCTCCATGCAGATGCTTTTAATGAGTTATGCTTTTAGAGAAGTCTATTATTTTGCTTTAATGTTCTGTAATGTATACAATTCCTGTTATACTGTTATATGCCTTAATAATTGACTTTCAAAAAAATAAATAAAAGACTTTTGTAGGTCTGACTTCATCAGACCTTATATTTACAATGCTCACTCAATAAAACTATTATTATTATTATTTTTAATAATAATAATAATAGCAGTTATACATTTGCTTATTGAAATAATAACTACTGTATTAATATTTTTGAACAGTTTGTTTTTAAATAATCTATAATGGGTAGACAAAATTTGTGGACATTCAATGTTAAGCTTTGCCTCTCTCTGGCAATATAACATCATCTTTTTTTGGGTGAGAGTGTTTTTTTGTCAATCAGTTAATGTGTTCTCTTTATTCATAAACAGCCATTAGCATGTAATAATTATGCATTATAATTTTGTATCACAGGTCATTTACATTTTCTTTGAGTTGTTTGATAACTGAATTTAAATTAGGATTAGTGTACTGCATGATTGTTGTTAGTATTATTGCTATTAAAACCAACAATACAATTATTACTCATTCGTGGAGAAAAACAACACACAAATATAATTAAAATAAATATGTATTAGTCTATTATCAGCTCATTTGCTATGCATTTCAGCTTCTTTGCAATTTTCACATATTTTCTAACATCTGTTGTAGTCCGTTTTACTATTGCCATTCGTTTGTATGCTCATTATTCATAATTCTTTGAAGGTTAATTCCTGATTTCATTTTTTATAATTTTTTTAAAGCTGTGTTATGGCAGCTCACTCTGTGTAATCTGTGTGGTGAAGAGGACCATGAAAGGCTCTTTTTCCACATTTACTGTATTTGTTTATGGTCTTTTTAAGTTACTGATTGCTTTCTATCCATTCAGCACTGGATAAGGAAAAAACACAGCGCTCACAACACTCATTCATTTCAAATCACAGATGGTCTTTTGAATAGCCCTGGCGGCTCTCCTTTCTCTGTGTCCCGCATTTTGCTCCTCGTTGTTTCTTTGTGTCTAACTTTCTCTTCCCATCGCCTTTGTAAAAGTGCCCCCCTCCAGCTCATCTGCCCCTCTTGTCACCTCCGCCTCCTCCACTCCTTTCCTCCACCTCTTTCTCTCTCTCTTCTTCTATGTATTGCATCTGTAACCGTATAGAGCAGAATATCAGCAGCTGGAAGCAGAAACTTGTTCTATTGGTTATTTTAAGCTAAGTGATACCACGTTGTGTTTTTTTTTTACCCAATTTTTAAATTTAATGTCTTGAAATGTGTGGATGATTCAATTTACATTCTAACTGATTTATTTTTGGTTGCTATTAGACGATTTCTCTGAATATTTTGTTTTATTTCCTAATATGGGCTAGTTCAAAGGAATATTCTGGATTCAATACAAGTTAAGCTCGATCGATTATTCCTTCTTTCTTAAAAAATAAAACTGAGGTTACAGTGAGGCCTTTAAAATGCAACTGGATAGGGATCATTTTTGAAGGGGTTTAAGGCAGAAATGTGAAGTTTATTATTTATAGAAGCCCTTGTGTATTATTTTTGCTGTAAAGTTGTTTAAATCATAATTTTACAGTCATTTTAGTTTTAAGGGCTTATGGTGTTACGTCATCATGCAACAAATTTCACAGAAAAGTTTAGTAAGCAATTTTAGCACTCGAAAATCATGTTAACACATATTGTTTACCTCTTGTGGATATGCTTTTGAATTTTATTTTGAATAAAAAAAATGTAATGTTTGTATTTTAACATTTACAGATTAGCCCCATTCGCTTATATTGTAAATGCCTCACTTTATTAAAAAAATTTTTAGGAAATGCAGTGACAAATCAAAATTATATTTTTGTGGTAATCCACATTATTGAATTTAACTTGTATTGAACCTGGAATTTTCCTTAATTTCATTGCTGAATTATGATCATGCACAATTATCTTCTATACCAATTTTATAATTAGCCTAGAGAGAAAGACAGATGTGCAGTCACTTTTGGGTTGCCTGCATATTTGTACCATTTAATAAATGTGTCATTAGTGAGCTGAAATCCTTTAATTTTGGGGTTAGACTTTGGGCTTCTTGAAAGCTCTCTCTCTCTCTCTCTCTCTCTCTCTCCCACTCTCTAAAGGTGTAATAAACTCACAGACTGTCTCTCTCAGTGGCAGGTTCTGGCTTACTTAAGTAGGCGAAGCCACCTCTCTTTTTTAAGTCCTATTGAATGTGGGCATTGTTGGGGAGTGTATCCATGTTAATGTCTTGTACCGTTAAAATCGCTGCTTCCATGGCTATTAGGTGCACTGGTGGAGTACAGGGCAGCAGAGAAGAGCAGAAGCCACACTACAAAGCCAGCAGTGGCAACTGCCGGCATCAAATGCTGCGATAATTGCTTTGCTGTGAAGGTCTGCCCCTTTCTACCCTCCCCATTTTTTCCCTTTTTTGTGTGTGTGCGATTTGTCTCTTAAGCCGGCGTAACGTCTCGGACGGGCTGCAGAATGTGGATAGCAAATTGGAGGCAGAGCGTGAACAATGCAACATGGAACACTGCTGGGGCTTTCTTTAGTGAAAATCACCCCTGCTGGATGAGGGGGTGGGGGAGAGAGAGAGAGAGAGAGAGAGAGAGAGAGAGAGTCACATTAAGTCACAGCCTTAATGTAATGCCTTACTTCGGTCACAGTATTTTTTTATGTTCATAATGTCTTGTTAAATGCTAATTTTATTTTATATTGTATAGTGTATATTGTTTTTCTAATTTATTTTATTTTATTAATTACCTGGCACCTTAATTTAACTTTGTTTCTATTGTTATTTGTTACTGTTTTATGATTCTTTTTTTTGTCTTGTC
Organism: Moxostoma hubbsi; assembly: GCA_032164185.1. NCBI lineage: Eukaryota > Metazoa > Chordata > Actinopteri > Cypriniformes > Catostomidae > Moxostoma > Moxostoma hubbsi. The sequence goes on from JAVLUX010000004.1 coordinate 26,368,976, forward strand.
ATTATCTGTTTTGTGTATTAATGTTTTGGCAATATTGTATGTAAACTTAATCATGCTAATAAAGTACTTGTAATTGAAAATGTAATTGTGAGAGAAAGAGAGATATTTAGAGAGGGGGAAGCAAAGAGATAACAGAGTAAAAAAGAAAGAAAGAAAGAAAGAAAGAAAGAAAGAAAGAAAGATGGGGGGGAAAAGCAAGAGGAGCAGCACTAACTATTTAAACACTGCAGTGTTTAGGCTCTCAAGAGTTTCCTATCAAAAGTGATCATTTTAAAGCACTTTAGACTAAACCACACATACTTGCTTTGCCCTTTCGCCCTGTGTTTGTAAAGACAGCATTACAGTCCCTGGACTGTTTCAAGTGACAGGAACAGACTTGGATTCTAGTGCCAAGCTCGTGGAGAAACAGGTTGTGATTGGGAATATATAGTTGACTGAAAATAAACAGATTTGAGGAGAGGAAGCTTAACTATTCAAGGCCCATTTGATGTTTAAGAGCCTAATTTGATTTTTCACCTCTTATTGTTTCAGTGTTTTTCTCCCTAATCCACTTTAAAGTGGAGGCAGATTTCATCCTGGTGGGGGGTCACTAGCTGCCATTTTCTTTCTTCATTTCCTTCTAGCAGAGAGAGCGAGAGTTTTGCGAGATAAAGGTAGCTAACCAACAACCCTCTACACATTCATCTCTTGTTTTAAACACTACAGTGTCTCAATAATGCCCCCATGGCCACACAGCAATTGAGGCCTATTAGAACCTGGTTCTGTATTAGAAAGGTAAGAGAACAGAGAAAATTAAAGAGGGAGGTGGAAATTGCCAGCAGAAGTAGCAGTGAAATGACCATCTTGGCGATGCTGGCTTAATGTGCCTTCCTCTGTGACCCTGAAAATGCAAACACAAAACAGAGGACGGACATTATCCACTGGCAGCACTGAAAAGAGCCGCAAAGAAACTGACCCTTTGTGTTTCACTACACTATCCACACCCTATCAACTGCAGCGCTTTCTTAAGTCTGTTCAAGGAAGGGAGTAGGAGCGAGAGAGGAAAGCATTTGTGTCCAATTCTTATAAACCATCTGTGACTCATTTTGTATTCATTGGACAATTCAAGCAGCTTTGTACATCAGTAGGTTTGTTTGTATTTTGTAGGAAAAGTTTTGTTTCCTGAAAGACTGTGGCTTGATAATGCTTTACACATGCTGGTTCTAGCTGACCTGAAAATTGGGAATTATATTTCACTTGCACTAGAAGAGTTGCAGATCCTATACAGTACAAAGCAAAAACATTATAGTTTCCCTTTTGTTAATATTATATTTTACTAATAGCCTAAACATTAATAGAAATAATTACACTAATGTAGTACTAAGACAATTTTTTTTCCATATCTTGTAAGCATAAAATTATGCTTTGACACTGGCATCAAAAACAAACAAACAAACAATAAAAAAATATACAGTATGCCCGATTGTGAAATATCATGCTATATGTATACTATAAGCAGGACAATAAGAAAGAAGAGTAAAAAAGAACTTGGCTCTTTGGGGACAAATGTAAATGTATCTAACCTTCCCCCTCTTCTTTTCACTTTCTTTTCTCTATCTATCACCTCCCACAATTGTGTGTGTTTGAGCATTTTTGCCCATACGCATGTTTGTGTATAACAAAGCAAACTCAGCAGTACTCAGATAACTTTGCTCCATCCTCAAGGGGAAACTGTTGACAGTGACCATGATAAATTACTAATCTGTCACTGTTTCTTATTTATTGGGAAAGAAAGAAAGAAAGAAAGAAAGAAAGAAGATCTCAGCAGCTTTAAGACAGTATCAGTCTGCTGTGCTGGGCAGACATCACAGTCCCAGAGACCTTATTGCTTTTAAGTGGCCACCAGGCAGAGTCTGCGGCTTGAGCCGGCTACCTTTCAAAGTCACTTAATCCCACTCCAGTGCCTCCGATAGCCCTAATGATCCACACAGAACACTATCCACACTGCGCACCTGAATGCTCACTGATCGTGCACACTGACACCACTCTCACAGTGTTAGTGAGTGTGTTTGTGTACTCCTACAGAAAGCTCTCCTTTCCTGATCTTTGTCCAAATGGCCTCGGGCCTACAGGAGACCCCCATTTTAGCCAGCTGTCTCAAGCCTTGACTGAAGTAAGGACTACTTCCTTTAGTCACATCTAGCAAGGGAAAACTTTTGGAAAATCTTGACTTGAATAATTTGTTTTAAAACTGATTATACCTCTATCATTTTCATGAATATCACGCAGGTAAATTATTGAACAATGCTCTCAGACTTTATGCTGATTTAATCAGGATTTTGAGAGGCCACTTGTTATGGATCCAGAGAAGTATAACAGGTGGTGGTCCTCTTTCCCCCTTGCATCAAGCCCAGCTGGAGTGGTGCATTTGTGTGAGGGTGGCTGGGAGGATTTGGGGTGTGTATTGAGGTACTGATGCAAACCAAAAGGAGGAGGAGGGAGAGCTGGGTGGCAGTTGGGAATCAAGGTCTTTTGGGAAGTGGGGTGTTTCTGGAAAGGGAGGAGGATGACATCATCCGGAAAGAGAGTTCTTACTCTCTTTTATCTCTCTCTTTTAATGCACAAGCCAATTCATCCAGTAACTGTGAACTGTTCAGTGTCACTGAAGCATGTTAAAATGCAGTCTTGAGCATAGTTGAAGAATACTCGGACAGAAACTGCTTCACAACATAGACAGTAACACACAACCCCCCCCCCCCCCCACCCCCACCTCAACACTTATCCACACTCACATACCACCATCTCCCATTCTTTAATGGCCATTTCCTTTTCAATTCAGCGCACACAATACAAACATCAGTCAGGTCCCCAAACGCCTGTCAGAGTCGTTGAAGTGCCAGGAACGGATGGTTGCAAATGAAAAAGAAAAGAGCGACTGACGGTGACTTAGCACCCAGATCTCGCCTTCTTTTTGATGGCTGGAAAGAGAGAGAGAGGAAGATGGGTGCCGGTTTAACAATCTGCCTGTTTCGGGCTGTTCTGATGGAGCAAAAGTGTGTTCAGATTATAGGGCTTGGAGAAAGGGGGCAGGACACTGGAGAGGCACAGCAACTGACATGATGGAAGCCTAATAGCAATAATTGCCAGTGCTTTGACAGGGCCTATATGATAGCACACAATAAACACCCTGTGTTTTTCAGGTCAAATTTACACCAAATTGCAGCACTGCGCTGAAACCGGCTGTTTTGCTGCCCTCCGTTCAGCTACCGACATCTCACTCTCTGATTTACTCAATCAAAGCTGTCTTTTTTTATCCCAGAAAAACAGAGCAGAGCCAGGGCTTTGGAAGGCTTGACAGGTGTAAAAAAAGGGGTAGTTAAACAGGAGACCCCCCCAACGCACACACTCTCACTTCTTTTTTCCATTTTTCATATTGTTATTTCTGTTCGGTTTCATTTGTGCATTAAAGTTTTGTTTTACTTAAAATGGCAGTTTGGCACCTTAATTGAAGACAAAGAATCTCAACCCCAGCACTATTCAATTAGGCCACATCTGTACCTCCTTTCTCTTCACGCCAGAGAAAACCACCCTCTTCTTTATTCAATCTTTCCCCATGAACCATGAAGATGCAGTTGATGTGTTATTTCAGAGAATCTATGGAATTTTCTGCAACCACAATCCTGTTGTCTGATTTTTTTTTACGAGGTCACTTCTCAAACCATCGACTTATATCATCACTTCCTGTTAAGAGCCTCTCTGTTTCAAGCGCCAGGGAGCAAGGGGAAAATGATCTCAGCTGGTCACAGTTTAATCCCCTAAAAGAGGTTCCACTCATGTGTTCCCAGGCATGGCTTGGGGTTAGCGTGAACTCTGACCCCTCCCTCCTAGATCCTAAGTGCTCCCCCTCCACTCCTGTCCGAAGCCTCTGAACCCACGTTCCCAAACTGCCCTTACTTTTTTCCATTGTATGACAAGTAATTGCATGGCATGAAAGAAAACCAAAGGGGGCTGTAATGACTTTGAAAGGGGGAAGAGAGTCACAAGAGGGGTGCAGGGAGATAAGCGCAAGGAAAATATTTGGTGTGTGTGTGTTTATGGGGGGGTAAATTATTAAAACAACAGACCACTCAAAAGAAGGCTAGCCCTGCACCTGATCGACCAGCATCATGTGTGCCAAATGTTTCTCTCTGATCTCAGTTCAAAGACAGCAGGGAAGAGACTCAAAGAATTCAGAAGAGGGAGCGGAAGAAGGGGGGTTTGGATTGTTGGCTTACTACAAAAAGGCACATCCCTAGTCTCTGGAGTCCACAAATCATTCAAGCAAATACTGAGTAGTGGACATGCAGTGCTAAAACTTGTTTAAAAGGGAAGTATGCCTTGCAAAGGAGCACAAGACTCCACTTAGCCCTCTGCTATCTCTGCACAACTAGGAGAAGTCCTGTAATGCCAGGCAAGCTTTTGTATGTGAATGTTAGAGTTACCTTTCATATGCATATCTGTCAATGTGATTGTGCCTGGAGTGACATCACAATGATGTGATTGGTGAAGATTGATGCTCTTCGCTGACATTTTGACTTGTAAATTCATATGTACACTTGGACCGTTCTGTGTCCATATTTGTTTGAGCCAGGGTGCTGGTGGCCTGTCCTTGGGCTCTGTACTTTACATTATTGGAAACATTCTGAAGGGTCTCTGAACAAAGCCTCTGTAAAACTAATAGTGGAGGAGCTCCTACATGGTGATAAGAAGCCAGCTGCTTTCAAAGGTTCAGTCAGCAGGTCTCACTGTAGACCGCTAACTCCCACAAGCCTAAGAAACTCTCTAAGTTCAACTGAAGGAATCTCAGAGGCCAGCGTTGAAAAGTTAAAAAACTTGATGTACAGTCACGATCAAGATAATGGAATGAAGGCACTGGAACTCTCCTGTACTGTACATAAGTGTTTTGGTGCATCGCCCTTTTATTTTTTGGTCTTAAGTTTAGCAATATATCCCCGGATGCTTCAAGATCTGTCTAGCCAAAAGGATAAAATAGCTGCTTTTGAAGAAATGTATGTCCTGGTTTGGCTAAGGATACAGTCATGAAATGTTTTATGGCACCCTCTCAGCCTCCATTTCCAACTGCAGTATACTGTAGCAGGCTCGCTGAGGAGAATGCCCAGGCCGAACATCAGCCATGTTTCCATTATATCTATGTGATGTGGCCACAGTGCAATTGTAGTTTTGTGGTGACGCCATAACCACAACATGACAGCATGATGTGTATTTTTGAGAGGAGTAAGGCAGTGCAACTTTCCACCAACACTTCGAGGCAAAGGCTTAGGTCATCCCTCAGAATGCAACCCAGGACATTTTACAGGAATTGCATTTAATATATTTCCAGTTAATAAATGCCAATACTTTTAGATTTCTTTTAAACATTTCCCATTAAGTTTTCCAAGATGACCTGAAGATCTCCCTATTTTTTAATGTCTTTCAGTGTATGTTTGTTGATTTTGAGTTTGGTCTTTTTTGAATCCTTGAGCACTCCTCTTTGTCCTGTCCCATCTGGGGAAGTCTTTGTAGCCCTTCCTCTGTGCTGCCCACTCTAATGAGTCATGATGCCATAGTAAATGGTCAGTCCAGCCGGGTTGGCTGATGGGGGTAAACCCAGGGACTGCTTGAATACACCTAAGAAGTGCAAGAGCTATCCTAGATTTTCTCCAAACCTATGTCCTTTCCCTCACTCTGGGAAAGGTTAGCATGAGGTCAAGCAATAGGTGTCCCCCTCTTGGAGGTGTGGGATTTCTGTAAATGTAATTCTTCGGAATAGGTCCCTTTTAACCTCTCTGATCCTGGCAATAAAAAAAAGGAATTTGGGGGTGGGGGGATTTTTTGTTAAGTGCTACTCTATTTTTGCTTTGCGTTGCTTTGCTTGGCTTTAATTTGTTTTGTTGGATTTTGGGTTGGGTTTTTTTGTGTTGGTTTTGTTTTTTCTGTTTTGCACTTTTTTATTTAATTGTTTTTAAAGGTTTATGTTTTTATTTAAGATACCAGTTGATGTGTTATTATGAATCCTCTTTATTTAGTTAGTCATACATATAGTTAGGAGTGAATGATGCAGATATATCTGACTTTTTTTTATTGCATTATTATTATTTTTTTTAATTTACAGAGCCTGGTTTTTCCAGTTGCTATGTTTGGGCTGGGTTGCATCTCAACCCAGGCAGGCAGACAGGTGTCTGGGGTTGGTAGTTAGTCTGGGTAATTAGCAGGCTGTGCTGAGCTGTAAACCTTCATTACCATCCGGAAGAGTCGGCACTTTTACAAAGGACAGGCGAGAGGACAGGGAGAGTGGGTGGGCTGGTATGGGCCCTCCCATCCCTGGAGCACGTCTGGAAATCCACACCACTCCACACACCAAAGACAACAGCAGTAGACAGCAAGATTAAGACCTCTCTATTTTTTTTTCATCAAGAGAGACTGACTGTGTAGACAAATACAGATTTTTTTTTTCTGTCATTAAAATTAGTATTATCTGTGCATCATTATTATCACTGCTAGAGTACATACGTTCGACAAGGGCTAGTTTATATTTAAAGGGATTGTTCACCCAAAAATGAAAATTCTGCCATCATTCAGTCACATTGTGGTGTCTTCAACAGTACGACTTTCTTTCTTCCATGGAACACAAAAGGAGATGTTAGTCAGAATTGTAGCCTCAGTCACCATTCACCATTCCATTCTATGCAAGAATGAAAGTCAGAAGGGTATAAATCAACACAATGGTAAATAAATAATGACTGAATTTTTCATTTCTAGGTGAACTATCCCTTTAAAGATCATCAAGCTCACGTTTAAACTTTCTGCATCTCCACAAAAACACATCCTCATACTAAGAGTATCACCAAGACTACCCTGCAGCGAGGCCACAGCTGTGCTTACTCCTTTGTAAACTGCAAATCTCCTCACCCTTTCCAATAAGAAGAGATAACACACTTAGCCTTCTAGCATCTGTCCATTCTTTATTTCTCTCTTTATTTCTTCTTCTCTCACCATTCTCCTTCCTCTTTAACACTGCTAGAATCAATTTGTTTTGTTGCTGCCTTCTGCCACTATCTCATTTCCTCTTCACACGCAAAAACACACACATTCACAAGCACATACAGTATGTTCATACAAACATGCATATCACACACTCACTACTCTTTTCATTACTTGCATCAGGGGTCTTCGATATTTCATTAGAGCATGCTAATCGTATTACCTGCATTGACGTTTTGCAGATAAGGAATAATGGCCACAGATTTAGGAAGTTATTGGCTGATGGTAATGCATGAGAGTGTCAGGATGTGCACAAAGCCAAAAAGACTTCACATTAAATAGATGGTAAAACATAGTCACCTAATTTAAGATTAATGTTAAACAGAAAGGCATGTCTCTCTTTTAATAAGTTTGTGAGCAAGAGAGTAGGAGAAAGTGTATTCCTGTGAAAAATACTTTTTGAAAGGGTTTTTATCATCTAACTGTTCTCCCAGCCTTGCCAAAATTGTGTTCTGGTGGTTCTGGTCTGCCAACTGGTGTCCCAGCCGTATAGCTGACAAGACTCCCAGACCTATCTAAAACTGAAACCAGGCTGAAAGAATAGCTTAGACCAGCAAACCATCTTTGACTGGTTTAAGCAAATTTTTGACACCTCCACAGAGAATGGGGGTAAACTGTGCATTTGTATCAGAAAGAGACAGACTTTTTTTGGCAAAGGAGAGAGAGATTGCTGATAATGATGGAGGGGAAAATTCTCAACTGAATGGAGGGGAAAATTAGCCCTGATATAATACTCATGCACGGGACTCGTGCGGAGCGAGAGAAAGTGTCACCAGCGGTGCGCAGAGAACATTTGAGGACTTCAAACAAAAATCCCTGCACTCACATTTCTGTCTATTAGGATTTTCACAGCTCTCCATGAGGTTGTGTGATAAGATATACATTTATTTCATAGAGACATACACTGCGTGTTATTAAAAATCATGTTCATTACAGAGGAGGGTTTAATCCTTATTTTGGAGTCAAGCAGCAAGCCAAACTGTGCATTGCTACAGATGTTTCCCACAGTATTTAAATGTATAATTCAGACAAACTTCTCTGTATCTATGTCAGTGAAATATCACTTGAACAGACCGTTCCTGTATTTGAAAAATGTGATGCCAAGTCAAAACCAGTCATATTGTTTGCCGTTTGCCTCTGGTGTGTGTGTTTGGCTGTGGTGGATCCCACATGTGTGAGTGTTTGGTCACAGAAAACATTGTGGAGATTAAATGCAGGTTAATGGGCTGTTTGGAATGGTTAAGACTGAGAGAGATTGAGAATGGTTGGAAATGGCTGCCGCAATGTGATTGATTCCCCAGTTAAAGAAGGCCCGGGGACAGCATCCATTAGCACCTCTGTAAGGGAAAGACATGCTCTGTTCAAGTCACTTCAAAGCAAGAAAGAGAGAAGACAACTTCCAACAGGGATTTAGAATAGCCAATGTTAGCATGGTACAGCTTAGCTGATATTAGTGTAGTTGACATGAAGCTTTTTCAGCATTGTCCAATGGTGTGACATGCTATAATTATTCTATTCTATTCTTCAATTATTTGATGACACTTTAGCATAAGGTTGTATTTGTTAACTGTAGTTATCTACATTATTTAACAAGAACTAACAATGGAAAACACATTTACAGCACTTATTAATCTTGTTTAATATTTATTTTTACACATACTAATATATTTTAATATCGAAAGTATGTTAGTTTGCACCGTATACAGTACACAAGTTAACATATATATGTGTTAACTTTAGTTAATGCTTTATGAACTAACATGAAAAAACAACATGATAACAGTTGTATTTTTATAAATTAAAATGAACCAAGATGAATACATTCTGATTAATACACACACACACACACACACACACACACACACACATATATATATATATATATATATATATATATATATATATATATATATATATATATATAGAAATTATATATAAATATACATTTATTAATTATTAATGCATTTACTAATGTTAACAAATACAATTGTATTGAAGTGTTGCCAAGTATTTTAATCCAATTGTATTATTATTATTATTATTATTATTATTATTATTATCATTTAGAGACTACATGGAATATTTGCTCTTTTAAAAATTAATTTGTTACACAGGGCCATTAAACACACACACACACACACACACACACACACACAAAGAAAGAAAAACAGTTTTTGAAGTATTACCAAAATGTTGCACTCATGTTGTGGCAAGCTAAAAGTCATTTACAGCATGCCACAAAAGCAAAATATTCCTTTTGCATTTGTGGCATTCTTATTCTTCTTTTCTTCCGTTATATTTGTGTTCATGAGAAAATCTTGTCTATATGTGTATATAGGTTGCTGAAAAGTGTAACATGACATTTGTGTGTAGATGTGCTTGTGCTCTATTTTACTTCCCCCAGTGATATCACACCCCGGTTATTACAAAGTTAAGAGTAAAGACCCCTTACTGCAGTTTGCAGGCAAATCAGCAGAGCTGTGAAAGAGATCTATAAAACAGGCCCCCAGTGGCAGAAGAGAAAAAATGAGGTTGAAATAAAAAAATAAAAAAAACATGGCTGAACACACACACATCTCCACTGACTGGCTAACCCCACCATCCATCTGACTGAGCTATGACACACACAATCGCCTCATCCTTCTTTCAGGCGAATGAAAGAGTAAGCTGTAAAAAAAACAAAGAGATTTGTAGGAAAGAAAGAAAAAAGGATGGTAGAGAGAGAGAGAGAGAGATAGTGTCAGGTGAACGAGAGTGATTGTGGGTGTATGTATGTGTGTACATGTTTGTGTGTCTTGTTACACCACTTAACAGTGCAGAATAACACAATGATTTGCCATCTGAGTCTAGCTGTTATATGGTCCTCCATGTGTGTGGTTCTGTCCCCCTTCATGTACGTGTATGAAAAATGTTCCTGGGTTCTTCAGAGATCTTCAGTCCTTTCTGATAGTAAATCAGTAGCTGTGTTAATTGGTACGAAAACAACACTTTGGCAGTATATAATGTTTTATGTGTCTTTCATGTCCTTCATTTTAATACTAATGAGGGGTTGTATATCAGGGGAGGGCACTGCTCTGCTCGGATTGCCGCGTTGGAAAAGCTCCTTAGTGGCATCACTTGAATATTCCACTGTCATGGCGACTCAAGCAGAACGCAGTCGGCACCCCCATCTAATTTGCAACCGGTAATTAGTATGCAAATGAGCCCAGGGGACCACACAAGTACTAGTGTATTACAAGGGTCTGATTATGACTCCTCAGGGTCCTTAGGGAAGACAGTAGAGTGCTGAGAAGCTCTTCGCCTCCCCTTTCTTCAATGGATTTGGAGTTGCCTGTTTATAGTGCCCCCTCATTGGTGTCTAAGCCCACCTGTCATTGTGTCTGCCCAATCTGTGCCATTTCCTGTGAATTAGAATGCCGTGAGGTTAAGTGTGACAAAATATGCACAGCATTGCAACCCTCTGTTTATGAGTTTGCCGTTTTTGTGTGCATCCAGTCGCAAACATCTGAAGGTGTCTGCGGTGGTAATCCTAGTAAAGCTACCTTTGTATCTGCTATAAATAAACGTGGTTGTTCATGGAATGACTGTATCATTCAGGAAATAAATTTGGAAAGATTTGACTTTGTGGTTCATTGTGAACATATGCAACAGTATTTACTGTGAATGGTGAACATTAGTCCTCATAGCCTGAAGCTTCACAACCTGCCAATAAACTCAGATGAAAGGAGACAGTTGGTGAGGCGAACTGGTTGTCCATAATGGACATTCTGGCCTTTGACCCTGCAGCCCAAAAAAGTCAGTCTTAATTGGGTTCCTGGCTAGACATTGCCCTTGTGCCTGACTTTCCATGTGACCTAACTTGAGAAGAACAGAGAGAAGCAGGATATATAACACCTTAGCTGCCCTCTCCCTTTGTTCATTTGCACATGCAGGCCGAGATATTGGCTGGACTGATTATTGGAATATTTGATGGCTTTAGATGGGGAACAAGAGAGGCACAGTGGGCTCTGCCCAGCCATAGTCACTCTGGGGAGATTAGGCACTGTCTCTCTACTGTGAGCCAGTGGGAGTCACTTGGTGCATGTTTGAGTTTGCAAGACTGGTCAGCCAAACCAGGCCACTCTTTGTCTGAGGAAGACATGTGAGCCCTCAGAAGTATGGAGAGTAGCCAGTGTTGACATGAGGAGGCCATTCTGCCACTCCTCTCCTTTCCTCTCTTCTCTGTAGACTCCTTATGCCAGTATATATGCTCTGGCATTCAAAAATATATAAGAAAATATTATTGTACACCCAAATAATTTATGAGGTGCATTCGCTCCCCCCACTACTCACTTCCCCATACCCCTCCCATAATGAAGCTGCTCGCTGATGGCTCTCATATGGGGCTTTTCCACTGTACGGTACAACTCGACTCAACTCACCTTTTGGGGGTTTCCACTGTGGATAGTACCTGGGACCTGGTTTTAGTAACACCTCGGTCGAGGTTCTAAGCAAGCCGATACTAAATGTAACGTCAAAACCCTGCAGATCACTGATTGGTCAGAGAGAATTGTCACTACCAGCATCACTAGATTTGTGACACGGGACATCAACCTGCTAGTTTTAAAGTTACAGCGATAGCAGTATCATTTGTTCATGCAACTTTCAAATTGTTGGGGATTTGAGAGGTTTCTCGAGACTAGACCTGTGTCGGAATTTGCATACTGTCACAGTACTGCATTTGATGAAGTACACACTTCTTGGTCATTAACAAAGTATGTTATTTAAGTATCCATGTGCATAGTATAAATACATACCCAGGGATAGTAAAGTGTCCAGTGGTTGCACATTTCAGAATCTTGGTGGATGCAGTAGGTCATCTGGGTATTTTTTACCTATCGATTTTATGAATACTAAGGATTTGTATATCCTACTCATTTGAAATACCACTATTGGCATACTATATAGTAGGGAAGCAGACATTCAGGCACAGGACAGGTTTTAGGGGTCAACCTATATGTTACATGAATATCAATGAATCATCACCTAAATTGGTTGCAGGTGCTATTAGATTAGAAGAGGTCAAGCAACCACCAATTTTTTACTCAATTAGCAGTGACAGAGGTAACATAGGGTAGCCCATGGTGTGGGTTTGGGGAGGGTGAACTGACTGGAGTTTATTATAAGTTCTTCATTAAGTGCTTCATAGCCCTCCCACTCCCTTCGTAGCTGGGTTGCCCTGCTTGTATTTTTTTTTGTCCTGCCTGGGGCACTCTTCTCTTTTAGTTCCTTTTCGGGAGAGAAAACAAACCCACTATCCTGCAGTAAATCTATGTGAGGCATTACCGCTATCAGTGTACCAGCACTCACAGTAAGGTTAGTGAAGCTTAATGATGCTATTCTGCCACCCAGCAGCAGCTCAATGGCAAGACTTTTCAAGATGGACAGCTCTCCCTAAAAGGGTTAAAGCCCAAGGAGCTTGGCGCATACCCCCCTAGGAGTCCCCCCACCCTGCCCCATTGAGGTGGCATTGTTCCCTTGGACAAACATTCCCACAGAAAGGGGAAAAAACCATTTGGCTCCCCCAGCTTGTGCTTCTTTCACCGTCTAAGGGGTCTTCCCAGTCAACAGCTGGACATGACGTGACAAATTGGGGGCTTTGTCTTTATCTCAAGGAGGTAGGGGGAATGGAGGAGAAAGTGTCATGAGAGGGTGGGGGCTCCTCTGACATTGAAAGGATGTGGGAGCTATAGAATGCATTGTGAATTGCACAGTTTAAAAGGAAAATATGTAGAGCTTTTGTTTCAAATTGAAATGCTCAACTTAATTGAAAGAGGAGTGAAGGAGCAATTTTCTGTGGGTTGACTGAGCTTGTAGAGTCCTTTAGACCACAGGTAAGCTGGAATGCTGATGCACAGGGAAAAAAGGTCTAGCTCAGACTAGTTTTATGGAAGCGGATTTGGTTACAAATGAATCTCAGCAAACCTTGTAAACCAACCCAGAATAGCTAAACACCTCACCACTGTAATTATTTTCTGGTTTCTGAGAGGTTGTAAAAGAGCACTTAAATTGAGCTTTTGTAAGCACCAGTTAGATTAGAAGATAAACTAAACTGGCTCTGATACGTTTAGAAAAACATAGGTGCGTTGAAATCTCAGTGTCTTGGTGGGCTCAGTAACTCGACAGCTGAATTTTTATGAAGCGCCCCTCCCAGAATAGGGAAAGTAACCCTGCTACTGATGACCATGGTGTGAAAAAGTTCTGCATTTGACAGAGTCCACCTCTTAACTTGTTAACTTACTAATTGGCCAGCAGTCACTTCATGAGCTGAACAATGGACTGCTAGCTGAGCGATGAGGCTCTCTCTTTGAGAGGCTGGGCAAAGGGGGCCAGGTGGCAGTACTGGGGAGCAGAAAAGGGGGTGGCTATCCTGGAGTGTTGTCTTTGAGGTCTGGCTAGGCTGCCATGGGAACAGCAGCCTAATATATTATCTAGAAGAGTATCAGGCTGACCCAAGGAGTTGAGGGGGGCATGTGGGGCACGATTGGCTGCATGGTCCACCTCCCCCACCCATCCCCTTTTTGCCCTCTCTTCTCACTCTTTCTGACCCCCCACTTGCATTGGAAAGTGGGACTTGTTTGCCCAGCGCAAGCCTGGCAGTGTGGAACCCTGAAAAAAAGGACTAAATGGAGGGCTGCTTAGACACAGAGTATGTTAGGTAATTAGGAAGAGCTTACAGGGCCATTTCACCGACAGCTGCTCCCAGTGCAAACATGAGGCCAGCCAGAGGGAGCCAGTGCATTGTGATCTGTTTGTGGGAACAAGGTTGCCAAGTACAATAGGCCAGCATGTGCATTGGGCAGCAGCCGGGATGCCAGGCGCTCAGAGTGTGTCTGCCTGTGGCAGCACAAACAGTCATTACAACAGTAAACAACAGAGGACAGTTCGATTTGAAAAAATTTTCATCTATCTATCTGTCTGTCCTTCCATCCATCCATCCGTCCGTCCGTATATGCATTTAATTTAAAAAAAAAAAAAAAAAAACACTGTCTGGCTATTTTGTGTGGATCCTTTTGGATCTTGGTGCCATATAAGACTCAGCTGGAGGACTGGAATTAAATAAATGGTTACAGAGCTCTTGCATGTGTTCACCATGTTACAATAACAGCCTCTATGTGGCTTGTCCCGATAGTGCTTGGTGTGGCACTGCAGGGCCAGGGCAGGTGAACTCATCCCTAACTGAGTGTTCTTCCTAAGGCTGGACTCCTCAGGCGAGACCCAGGCCTTACCACTGGCCTTGTATATTTTTCTTTGCTCCATTCTGTTTATCCACAGCTACTCCATCTGGCATCCCTTCAAAGGAAAAATCTCCCCTCTCTTTATTTTACTGAAAACCACATAGGTTGCAAAAAAAGGCCAAGTCTTTTTCTCTGGCATGTTTAACTTCAACTTTCATCATTTACTGTTCCACACTGTGTGTGCGCGCGCGCGTGTGTGTGTGTGTGTGTGTTACCCCATTTTTAACTATCCGATGTGTGAACTTTGCACTCATGTCTACATCTGTCTTCCTGGAACTCCAAAAAGGGCAGTTTTGTTAGCTGTAAGGGTATATTGGTGTGATTATAGAAACTCTGTTTTAATTTGCCCAATTACATAGTGTCTCTCATAGCTCACAGTTTTTGTGAGTTAAGGCCCTCTTTCATCTTAGCAGGTTCCAAGTAACCAAGCTGGATCTGAGCGCTGACTCAACATTCCAGTGCTAACAATGACTAACAGGCGTTTACATTGTCCTGCACTGAGCTACAACCCAAACAGAGTGACTTATTTGACTGATCCTGCTCCTCATTACAAGCCTGTGTGCTTCCACTAAGTAATGTGGATGCTGTACACAGGACTCTGACTCCTAACAAGCCCCTATTGTTAAACTGTAACTCCTCAACCGCACCATGAGTAAACCATTACATCAATAAGTCGGCACATTTAAAAAGGGCACAGTTAAATCCACAATTCTCCCCCTCAAAAAAAAATACAAAATATGTTTTTAGCAGTCTGGCTAACATAAACAGCAATGCTGCTACATGTGTAGGCACACTTACGTGGACACATACAGACCTCTTGTTGAATGTGCTTTGGTCCCCCAGTGTCTTTTATGTGGTTCCCTGCTCTCCCTAATAGCCTGCCTCATCTTTATACTGTGTTTTCTTACTCCGAGCTGATCCAGGGAGGGTGCTGTGTGCCAGGGGTTTTCATAGAAATTGGCCCAAAAGTTGTTGTTGTTGTTCGGCATATTGCGGCGCCATTATGTGGCCCGTTCTGCATAACGTGACGGCTCATGACAGCTTAGTCCCGGTTCTCCTGAAGGCCAGTCCACCCCTGATCAGCCCCAAAGTGC
Organism: Moxostoma hubbsi; assembly: GCA_032164185.1. NCBI lineage: Eukaryota > Metazoa > Chordata > Actinopteri > Cypriniformes > Catostomidae > Moxostoma > Moxostoma hubbsi. The sequence goes on from JAVLUX010000004.1 coordinate 26,384,406, forward strand.
GTCAACCCACCGGGAAAATGCCTGGTATGCCAGATTACCAATCCAGCCCTGCTGTGTGCACGTAGGAAGGGGGTTACCCATGACGGCAGGAACAGAATAACCACTCCATCAGGCCTCAGTGTCAAACAATACAAACATGATCTCTATTTTTGGAGAGAAGCTGTGCTCTGCTTGGCTCACACCGAAAAAAGGGGGCCGAAAAATTGAAGCGACCATGCTATCATTTAAAACTACTGGAAAAGAATGATGAATAAAACCCTTACTGTCTTGCCTCCACTCACTGTCATGGTTGCTAGAGCGTACGGCTGCAGGAACCTAATTTCTCCCCTTTTGTCACAACCTTGTGTGTATATTTGTGTGTAAAGAGGGCTCACCCTTGATGGGTGTGTACCCCCCTCCACGTATGTGCACTCCTTTCTGAGCTACCCCCTCTGCCTGGCATCTGTTAAGCTGCTAAAGAGAAAGTTGTGTGCTGAGACCGGTGTGTCTTGCTGGGTGGATTTGAACAAGCACATGTCTGTTCTACCCCGGTGGCCTATGAAATGAGAAAATCAGCCACTGTGATGCCGACGGGAGCAGGGCTTGGGTGATAAATCTGTGAGAAGGGGCTTTTTTGCATGTGTGTGTGTTTGAATGTTAGTACTCATTGTGGATATGTGTGTGTAGACACAGAGGCTGTTCCAAGATTTGGGGATTCGATTTCACACTGGTGAAGATCAGTGTGTGTGGGAAGCCATCACCCTAAATGCACATCACATTAAAACATGTATGAGTTCATTCTTTGTCCGCAGTCATCTGCATTCCTGCCCTCTATCATATATTCAATAATTCATAGGCTCACACAAAACAAATATTGTCACGTTGCGAATCCTAAAATCATCACCCAGATAAAAATTTAATTAATTCAGATCTGGGTTGTGTACAAGTGTCAACGGAAAAGGGTAACCTGAGTGTTCAGTATTATTGTCAAGCCTGAGTGATATTTTTCCACTCTGACATTCCTATGGTGAATGTTACTCAGATAATCACAGATTTTGATGTAGCCTGGTTGTGGCTCTTGGGAAACCAAAACATAGTATCAGGCCTCTAATATGCCACTGTCAAATGTCACAGAGGCTGATCTGTATCTGCTCAAGGCATATGGGAAGAGGAAGAGAGAGTGTTTCATCTCTTCTCATTTCCTCTCATCCTCAAAGGACAGGTTTGTGGGGCTGAAAAGCAGACAGCTTCATACCTGCACCGTGAGTATGTGCTGTTTCTCTAGCAATCACCTGTAACATCAGGGCATTTGAAGGACAAGTGTGTATATGAAAGACAGAGAGATTTTCAATGTTTTTTCTAATTACAACATGATTTTATCATTTGTGTGATCATCTAGGGAACCCTCCTTACGTTGCAGTTCATGTCAGCTGCTGTTCCTCTGCAGCTGTCATAAATGGTTTGATGGGCAGTTCCATCAGACAACAGCAACCACTGTGTATATCAGATAAACAGAGTGACGTCACTCTGTCCTGTGGTAGAGGGGATCTCACAGGTGTGTGTGTGTGTGCATGTGTATTTGTGTGTGAGGTAGACCAGTTTATGAGATGTCACCGGCCTCTCATTACTCCTGCTCTCTGCACTGTTATCCCTCGGCAGCCTTACAAATAGAGTTGTCTCAGGGGAAATGGGGCAGCACCTCTCACACTGACCGGGCCACCTGATTTAGCAAAGTGAAAACAGCTAGTATCTGAACATGATACAAAACTAAATCTGGTAATATGGCATATTCAGGATATGGTTGTGCAAGTTCATCAATCTAATTCAAAGAAAAATGAAAATGAAAATTCTGTCATAATTTACCCTCATGTCAGCATTAACTTCAATTGCATCTTTTTTCCATACAATGAAAGTGAATGGTGACTAAGGATAGCATTACATCTCCTTTTGTGTTCTACAGAAGAAAGTCATAATGATGATAATGATGAATAATTTTTTGGGGTGAACTATACTTTTTAACTTCCTGCCACTTTTTAGTTACCATTCACTTTCATTGCATCTTTTTTTCCATACAATGAAAGTGAATGGTGGCTGAGGCTAACATTGCCTATGAATAAGCATTTTTGACATTATCTCAGTTAAGAATTTTTGCACACTCTCAAAGCCGATACCCCACATGAACAAGAATCAGGGTTCATTTAACAAGCATGCCCTTATTGCCAACCCCTGCCTATACGTGTTATCTGGAGAGCTATGAGGAAGCAGGTACTCCTCATGTGATGTATTTACAGACCCAATGGGAACCTGTGCCTGCTAACTTCTGCTCTGCCTGAACCGGTTTGTTTTCAGCCAAGACTGCAGTGTTATTCTCAGATTCAGTGCTCCTGGCTGCCCCTGATGCAACTCCTTACAAGTCCTCCAAGTTTCTCAACCATGTGCGGAAGTGAAGCATCATTAGTATTTCCCTTTATAAATGATCATGCTTGACACTCAGATTTCAGAGGTGGGGGCCCTTCGTCTTCTCAGGCTAACTTTTTCTCACTCTCTTTCTCAAAGAATGTAGTCTGAGATGCTCCCATATACCAAATCTAGCCTGGTCATTGATCTACTTCTCATATTCAACTCTACTTCTCAAGGGAGAGGCAACCAAGACTTTTGTATGTGTTTGTCTGTGTTACAGCTGCAACATGTTCAGTGTTCAGTTTTCCATGTCATTAAATAAACATACAAATCTACCACCAAAGGACTGTAAACACTGGGACAACAATCCAAGAAATATTAAGACCTTCCACTGCAATACACAAAAAAGATACTACAGTATTAATTAATCAGCAATTGGCTAAACGGAGAAGAGAAGGTGCTATATCAGCAGTTTAGATCTTTTCACTGATCGGCTGAGCTCCACACATTTCATACAGCTTCTCTGAAACATGCAGAATGGGAAATTACCCTCTCATTGAATAAATAACTTTTACACATTTCGATATAGTCAATACAAAATAGACACGCACATCAATGTCAAAAAATAATAGGGTGCAGAATTAAAAAGCAACAATCCAAAGTAGAAAAAAGGGAAACACACATTTTGATTTACTCATTAATTAAATGACTGCTGTCAGTATATATACAGTTGAAGTCAAAGTTTACATACAACTTAGCCAAATACATTAAACCCAGTCCTGACATTTAATCATAGAAAACATTGCATGTCTTCAGGTCAGTTAGGAGCACTACTTTATTTTAAGAATGTGAAATGTCAGGATAATAGTAGAGAGAATGATTTATTTCAGCTTTTATTTCCTTCATCGCATTCTCAGTGGGTCAGAAGTTTACATACACTTAGTATTTAATAGAATTGCCTATAAATTGTTTAACTTGAGTCAAACGGGTAGCCGTCCACAAGCTTCTCATAATAAGTTGCTGGAATTTTGGCCCATTCCTCCAGACAGAACTGGTGTAACCGAGTCAGGTTTGTAGGACTCCTTGCTCGCACATGCTATTTCAGTTCTGACCACAAATTTTCTATCGGATTGAGGTCAGGGCTTTGTGATGGCCACTCCAATACCTTGAGTTTGTTGTCCTCAAGCCATTTTGCCACAACTTTGGAGGTACGCTTGGTGTCATTGTCCATTTGGAAGACCCATTTGCGACTGAGCTTTAACTTCGTGACTTATGTCTTGAGATTTTGCTTGAATATATCCACATAAATTTCCTTCCTCTTGATGCCATCCATTTTATGAACTGCACCAATCCTCCTGCAGCAAAGCACTCCCACAACATGGTGCTGCCACCCCCATTCTTCATGGTTGGGATGGTGTTCTTCAGCTTGCAAGTAACATAACGATGGTCATTATGGCCAAAAAGTTTTTTGTTTCATTAGACCAGAGGAAATTCAAATAAGATCTTTGTCTCCATGTGCACTTGCAAACTGTAGTCTGGCTTTTTTATGATGGATTTGGAGCATTGGCTTCTTCCTTGCTGAGTAGCCTTTCAGGTTATATCAATATAGGACTCGTTTTATTGTGGATTTAGCTACTTGACTACCTGTTTCCTCCAGCATCTTCACAAGGTCATTTGTTGTTGTTCTGGGATTGATTTGCACTTTTCACACCAAACGTTGTTCATCTCTAGTAGACAGAATGTGTCTCCTTCCTGAGCGGTATGATGGCTGCATGGTCCCATGGTGTTTATACTTGTATAAAGTGGTACCTTAAGGTGTTTGGAAATTGCTCCCAAGGATGAACAAGATTTGTGGAGATCCACAATATTTGTTTCTGAGGTCTTAGCTGATTTCTTTTGATTTCCCCATGATGTCAAGTAAATAGGCACTGAGTTTGAAGGTAGGCCTTAAAATGCATCCACAGGTACACCTCCAATTGACTCCAGTTTGCCAATTAGCCTATCAGAAGTTAATTGGCTAATTGTCTAAAGGCTTCTCATCATTTTCTGGAATTTTCCAAACTGCTAAAAGGCACAGTTAACTTAGTTAATGTAAACTTCTGACCCACTGGAATTGTGATATAGTCAATTAAAAGTGAAACAAACTGTCTGTTAACAATTATTGGAAGAAATACTCTTGTCATGCACAAAGTACATGTTCTAAACGACTTGATTTTAGGTTGCTAATATGAAATCTTTGCAGTTGTTAAAAAAATGTGTTTTAATGACTTCACCCTAAGTGTATGTAAACTTCTAACTTCAACTGTATATACATACATACAAACATATATATATATATATATATATATATATCGCTCTCTCTCTCTCTCTCTCTCTCTCTCTCTCTATATATATATATAGATAGATAGATAGATAGATAGATAGATAGATAGATAGATAGATAGATAGATACACATACATATATTCACAAAAAACATTTGTGTTAAGATGGTTATTTATATTTTCAGCTTTAGTGTGTCAATAGGAAATATACTTTTTAGACTACCAAACATTTCTCTTGCAAATAGAATAAATAGAATAGAATAACAGGGAGCCCTGCAACAGATGGCATGGACCCCACAGAGCCCCCACTGAATATTGAGACAATCTGGGATTACAAGAAGAGACAGAAGCAATTGAGAGAGCTGCAATAGATAGAAGAACAGTGGCAATTTCTCCAAGAAGCTTGGTACATCCTACCTGCCAACAACCAAGAAAAATTGTATGCTGGTGTATCTAGGAGAATTGGTGCTGTTTTGAAGGCAATGGTGGTCACAGCAAATAATGATTTAGATTTTTTATGTTTACTGGACTTTGTATGATATTAATTGATAAATTAAAAATATTTATGCCATTAATTTTTAAGACATCCTCACTAGACAACATGTTTCCCAAGTGCCTAAAACTTTTGCACAGTACTGTATATATATATATATATATATATATATATATATATATATATATATATATATATATATATATATCCATCTGCCTTTTATATTGCTCACAAGTGTTCCCACCTTGGTGGATCCCTTAAATCGAATTGATCCTGGCTGATTTTGAGGCCTGCCTGATTGATTTTACTGGGTGAAAATAAAGGGATACAAAAGCATGTTAGATGCTCTGGAATCAGATTCAATCCATTAGAGAGAGATCAATACACTGAAGGCAAAAGGGAGAAAAAGGAGCCCTGAGTGTTGACAAAACCAAATAAATATAGATGCGTAGGAGAGGAGAAATTAGATTACTGTCAAAGAATCTAAGCACAACACTTTTAACCTCTAACCTAACAATCTGTGTTTACACCACAGTGCAAGGGCGCGTGAGGGGACACGATACATGAACTGGTGCAAGCAGCCTGTAGTGGTGTAGTGTTGCTGTCTTCTTCAACTTATAGTGGCCCCCTTCAGCATATCAAGGTCCACTTTGGCATATCGCGGCCTCATTTAGCGCTCGGCCCACCAGGAAAATCCCGGTTCTCGCAATGCCTTGTCCGCCTCTTGCCACGAGTAACCATCATGAAAACATTGTTCACAGCTGAATTCACCTGAGCCTCTCAGAATCTGTCCTAAAAAAGTACATTGCTAAACAGATTTTAAAAGTGTTTGAAAAATAAAAAAAATAAGCTTAGGTCGGATTTTGATAAATGTTAATATTATATTTATGGACTTTACATTTTTTAAGTTTTTTTTTTTTAATGTGTGAGTAGAACTTCATTAATAAAACATTTGTTTGACTGTCAATATGTTCTTTCTCTTCTCTTTTTGCATGTTTCCCCATCATGATTCCCACATATCAGGTAAGTGTTTTTATTATTCTTAAATCTAACGACATACAGTAAGTTTTGCTAATTTAATACTTCAATGAACTCAAAAAGCCCATTTAAAAAGCAGTGATTATGTAAAAAATTTTAAGTATGTGGCAACATTTTACAATAAGTTTCTATTTGTTCAAATGAGTAAATGCATTTGGTGTCATGAACTAACACTGAACTATATATTTTTACATTTATTAATCTTAATGTTAATTTATAAAAACAATTGGTCAATGTTAGTTCATAAAGCATTAACAAATGTTAACATATAGCATTTTTGTTTGAAAAAAAGTATTGGTATATGTTGAAATTAACATTAACCAATATTAAAAAGTGCTGAAAAATTATGGCTTATTATTAGTTCATGTTAACAAATGTGGTTAATGAATACAACCTTCTTGTAAAGTGTTAGCAAGTATGAACTGGACAAATTCAAATTCTTTCTTTATTGAAACCCTCAATTTCAAAAATTTTACGACACCTCCATGGGTGTGGCAGCACAGACTTACTCCTCAGTAAGTACAATTTTTAAGTGTTACCAAAGGAATGTAGGTGACGGAATTCAGACCCTCTCCAAATACACACAAACAGTCTTCCATCTGAAGGCTGTCATATAATGTAATGGCAGAAGTTCCTAAAGTCTGCTCGCCTGATGGAGTCGCCTCATGGTGAGAAGCAGGCTCCTGTCTTGCTCAGACCTCTAACTTTCACACACTTTTAAACATAGGTGCCTACAGAAACAAGGACTCTTAACAGATAGCCATCACAAATAATATAGTTCTTTACCATTCACCTCTAAGAGAGAGTGTGTGTTTGTTTAAGTGGCTACATCTTGGACTAGTCCCTCCTTTTCCCCCCATTTCCCTTGCTCAGGTGATTCCCATTGATTTCCACTACACAGTCGTGTCCTCTCCAGGTGTAAACAAGCTGGGTCATATTGATGGCACTTGACTAATCCGGCCTTTCTGGCATCAGGGCTTCTCAATAGCTCTCTCATGTGAGAATGGCCTCTGCACCAGCAAATCGGGACATAAGAGGATCTGAAGCTAGAAAATTAGTTTTTAAAAGGAAATGTATAAATATTGAATTGTGTAGTATTACAATTAATCAACACACAGAGAAAAGCAGAAAATATTAAAGGTTCTGTTCACACATAAATGAAAATTCAGTAATTTACTGTCCCTTGTGTTGTTCCAAACCTGTATGACTTCTTTCAACAAACACATATGGAAACATGAGGTTGTATGTTAGTCTGAGTGACCATTCACTTCCATAGTATTTTTGTTCCATACAAAGAAAGTGAATGGAGACTGAGGCTGTCATTCTGTTTAACATCTTTTGAGTTCCACGGAAGAAAGAAAGTCATACTTGTTTGGGTGAGGGTGGGTAAATGATGACAGAGGGTTCATTTTAACACTCTTACAAAACAAACACCATATTGTAGACATGGACAATATATACAAACAATATCACAAACAATATATATATATATTATTGCAAACCAGGGACCTCTGAGGCTGCTGCGCTGTCATTTGTTGAAGCTCCGTTATAAGCCATGCAGAGACTTATTTAGCTCATCTAACTGCTAATTGCCAGTCAAGCAGGTGAAAGCGAGACAGAGAGTGAGAAAAAGTGAAAAGCCATTATTGTTCAGTAATCACTGAGCCAAGTAATACTTATCAGTGTTTTAGGGGCAATATTATTACCATGTAACGAAGGGCTTGATTACTTTATTAGCCTCTTCAAGTCATTCTGCTATGGCCTACTAAGTCGACCCCGAAGACCCAACCCCCTGACGCTCTCCTGTCTCTTCTACGTGATGCACCCCATGAAGAAATCAAATTATGGCGACTGTGTGTTTAAATCACGGACCATGTACCCGAAGTGACATAAAAAATGACCACAGGGGGGTTATTCAGAGTTCAGCCTGGATAATGAAACGGGCAGCGAGGTAATAGAGGGAGAAGAGGTGTTCTAAAAATGGATAGTTGGGGGTGCAGTGGGAGGGGTTAATAAAAGGGGTTCATTTAGAGGGTATCTCCTCAATCTGACCTGCCATGCTTGGCTCTTTCTACACTAGACTCCTCTGTTCTCACACTGTCTCTTTCATGTTATTTATGATGGACTACATAGATGAACTTAAGATGTCATTATTTAACTAATCTTTGCAAGGTGAGAGTTGTGTTGGACACAGATTGTGTGAGCTCCACCTTTTCATTTGTTTCATTAATCCTTACTTTAATCAACATAATACTTGTAATTTGACAATTTGGTGGCAATACATCCATACTCATGGTCACTTGATTGGTAACTGAGTGAAATTATGCTGCCTTCGATCAGAGTGTGGACTTCCAAAAAGACTAATTGAAGTGTCAGTTTCAGTCATAACAATCCTCAGAGTTGGTTAATTGTGTTCCTGTCAGTGAGAGAAGCCCCAGATGGCTGTGCATTTATGCAGGTGCACATTTCACCCTCAGACACCTGTCATTGTTTACAGTTTAATCCAGCATGTTTGGAGTCTTACACGCTCTAATTACTGAATACCACAGTTCTCTGGACAGTTTCCACAAACAAAACTACTTTCCAACTTTGACCCCAAATCAGCCACTTTACTACATGTTTTAGACCCCCCACAACTCTTCCCCAAACATTGACATCAAATAGGGTGTCACAGTGTGGTTATTAACATTGTCAAATTTAAAAGAAGAACAAAACAAAAAAAAAAAAACAGATATAAAGTAATTTTGTATCCTTTCCTTTTGCATCTTTTTTTTTGAGAGAGCACAGCTGGCAAAAGTATACAACAGACTGTCATGACCCTGAAAATAAAATTTCCAAGTAACCATCAACCAAATGAACATCCAGTGACACTTGGAACATTGGAAGATTGTCTCTTTTTCAGTGGTTCGAACACACTCTTCATGACCTTGAGCCTCATGTCCCCCAAACACTAAATTGGGTTTAATTTCCCCCATCACCATGACCAAACCGAAATAAAAAGCCCATTACAATGCTCTGTCAGCGAGGTGTTGTTGAATGTCTTTTATGATGGCTAGCGAAGGCAGGGAGATGCAGCTGATGTCTTTATTTAGAACTGGTCCCTCTGGTGCAGCTCTGCTTGTGAGCCTAAAGCCCATGCAGCCTAGGCAGCAGGCCTGCCAGCCGGGTGATTAGTAGTAAAATTTTAATGGGGATCCATACATATGTCTAGCTGTCATTTTTACGAGGACGTTTATACAAGCACGTTTTCGATCATCATTCGCCCCAAGCCCAGCCAAGGACCAGAAGCAAAGCTGAGCATGCAGACCTGATGCATATCATGCTGCTTAACCTCACATCAGTCTGTGGGGGAAGAGGAGGGAGGGCAGTGGAGCTTTATGGCATTTAAGACCCTTGGTCCTCTTAGTATAATCGAGCTGTCAGACTATAGTTAGGATTGGGTGGCTTTTGAGGCAAAGCTTGATATTATATTTATTGGCCGAGATCCCCTGGAGACACAGGGCTTTATGTGTCTCTCATAAGAGGGGTCCAAGGTTCTGCTCTGGACATATTTACAGTAGGCCATATTTACAGGCTGCTCCAATTAATATGTTTAATCTTAGGCAGCCAGCAGATCGTTGATTGCTGCCATCAATTTAGAACTGCACCAAATTTACATTATATGAGCACTGGTCCTTTATAAAAGAACACAAGTGTAATAGTTTGGGGAGGACCGCAATGCAAGACTATATCTCTGCTGCGAATAAAATCAAGCTATCAATGTCAGAGGAGAGTTTTAAAAGAACCAGGCCAATTACATATACAGTGTCCTAAAACGCAATCTAAAATGCTTGAATTAACTCATCAGCTCCATAGTAGAGGCACGATGTCCTGAATAGATGTGTCAAATAAGGGAGACAAAACATGCATTATTGTTGGTACTCCAGGATTAGGATTGGAAAATAAAGTCAAATAATTGGCTTACATTGTTTTCCTTCTTAAAGACTATCTTGCTGATACGCCCCTCTGCGATTAAGGTGGGACAACGGAAGTCCCAGAGTGCTGCCAAATAAAGGTTTTTAAGTTGATGGAATGGTTATCTGGCTGGGCCTTTTGCTCTCCGAGTATTTGCGGAGGTATGACATCTACTACAAAGTAAATAAACATAATTTGAGGTCAGAAAGGCAAAGGTTTAGGAGAGGTGAGTCAGAGGTGAAGAGCTATGTAAGAAGAAGAGGAGGGAGGAGGGCATGAGTGTCCGCTTTCCTAACAAGTGTGGTAACAGAGTTACAAGACTGTCACGCTTACGTGGACCCGGCCCTGGACTGATTGGGGTAGTTGACTAATGCTGCTTAATGAGAGAAGATGAGAGGGAATAGAGTATTTTATATTGGGCTTGGATGGGGTGAGGTAAGCAGAATACAGCCTTGCCTGCGAGGTGACCTTTACAAGGCTTACATTGTGGCCTTAATGCAATTAACACCATTGAGTGTGGGGTTGAGACAAGGTTGCCGCTGGTGTGGCCATGGCCTGGGGCTGGCAACAAGAGAATGAAATCGGCCTGGAATTGAATCGGGGAGAGAGGCGATAGCTCCCCAGGGAAGACTGACGAAAGGTATACAGAATGCCCAGAGGACCTGAAGTGAGGCAAGCCAGGTCAATGTGACTAACGTAGCCTGGTCTCTCTAAATGCACAATCCACATTATAACTTATAGCTTATATCACTCATCTGAGTGGGTTGCTGGGCTTTAACCTGCCCTTAAAGTCTGCTGGTTTAATCAGTGTATTTCCAATAAAAGAAAATCAGCAACACTAATAAGAAATATTTGCACTACAGGGCATGACATTTGGAGGCTGGTACAATAGTTACAAAAATGGCTTAAAATATTTACCGTTCAACCAAAACAGTGTAATAACTTGAATACAATATTAGATATTTGCTTCCACGCAGCTCTGCTATAAACCAATATTTCTTATCAGAACATTTCTCAAGCGCATTCTTCATTCCGATAAGTGAACAAAGCTCTGCCTTATGGTAGATAATCTCAGGGAGTGAGATATGATCGCCGCTGACCACTTAAAGCGAGCAAGGCCCTTTCACTGCCATAATAACCGGCAATTTTGTGGCTCACATCTATCAGTGTGTATATCGACCTGCCACCTCTTTGGACACAGATGCTGGGGCTATTAGCCCCTTTTGTTTCTTTTGAATGGGAATTGAAAAGGAATTGGCTCATTTTTATCTTATTGTCGGTAACTCTACCTCCCTTGTGGCTGAGACAAAAACCAATCTTAATCTGGTTAGAGAGACAACATCAGCTTTTCTAATGCTTTTGAGGGACAACAAAATTTGGCGACAGATAATAATATAAATGGGAGAAACGTTTGGAAGGACCGGCCACAACTATAGATTTAACCACTGTGGCTCCAGCCAATGCATTAGAGAGGCCAGTGATTGCTTTGAAATTTATGGAAGATGTAAGTGTATTTGATTGATAGGGCTGTTAAAGAGCAACCTGCACTACAATTTATTTTATTTGTAAAGAGCAGCAGAGGAGTTTTTAAAGCTCACCATCTGAAAAAAAAAAATCACAGAAAAATCTCCCACTCTGTATTACAATTGGAGAGTAAGAGCACATTTTTTCCTATCTGAAAGTTCAAAAAAGAAGAATAAAACACAGCACACATGATAAATTATCAGCAGGTGTGTACGAAAAATAACTGAATTAAATAAACAAGAAACAAAATCCTGCACACTGCTGCTGCTTGCATATAAACAATATAATTAATATGCGACCTTCCTCAGGTATTTGAAAACAAAGAGTGTATCACATGCACATTTAAAATATGGAGTAGCCAATCAAAAACATCCAATATTGGCAAATGACAATCAGAAAAAGAGTGACATCCTACCCCTTTTTTAGAAAGACAACAGAGAGGAATACACCTCCTAGTGGACATGTCTTTCTAAATAAAAAATGCGTAGGTTGTCTTTTTTCTGATTGTCATTGGCTGACAGTTTATAGCTGTTTTTGATTAGCTACTCCATATTTTAAATGTGCATGTATTAGACTCTGTTTTCAAATACCTGAAAAATATTGTATTAATGAAATTGTCTATTCGCAAGCAGCATCAGTGTGCAGGATTTTATTTTCTTGTTTATTTACTATCTGAAAGTTGCCATGTTCTTTAATTTTTGAAGTATAGTTATTATATCAGCTGATGTGTATACATTTAGAGTTTCAATGTAAATGCAAGTGTTTTTTTAATTTTTTTTTATAAAAGGTCTCCCAAAATGTTACATTTTGTCATTATTTACCCTTCATGGAACACATAAGTATAACATTATGAAAAATAGTTATGCACTTCTTAACATACAAAAAGTTCATAGTGACAATGTCTGACAAGCTCCAAATAGTAAAAAAATTAAAGTTGTCCAAATAAATCAAATGATAGCTTTGTGTGATGAACATACTTACATTTAAGTCACCATTCACTAATAATTTTAACCTCTACTGAAGCATGCACATTTTTGTACTTTTTGGAGCTTGACAGCTCCATGAACTGGAAATAGGTCAAGATTTGCCTACTTATTAAAAAAGAAATAAAAAAACCTGCACAAAATTATGACAGAATTGTCATTTTAAGGAAACTATTCCTTTCATCCTTGAGAAGTATAATTTTACCTCAATATTTTGTGGATGTGTGTGACCAGCTCATGAGCTGTCCAACCTCAAGCTCATGAGAGAGAAACTCAATCTTCTCATCGCCACATCCTATGTCCTCTACAGCCTCTTTGTAACGAGATGCTTTGACCTCTATCACACTGACGTGCTCAGAACAGGGGCTACTGGGGAGCAAGCCCCTGCCCCTTTCATTCACAAATCTAAAGGTGCTCAACAACTATTGATGGCAGGTTTCTCTTCACACTCTGTCCATGGCCTTTTGCTCCTGCCTCTGCAAAGGTCTGTGCATGTCACTGCTCTATCATATCACTGCACTCAGATCACGTATGTTTGTGACTGTTTGTGGCTGTGTGTTATATTCCCAATCCACTGGACTCTCTCACATTGGTGGTTTTCAAGTTGCCTAAGCTTTACAGTTTAGAAAATGTATATTCTCAACTTTGAACACACACACATAGGCACCCACTCCCAAGCGGTGCTAAGTAGCTGTGAGTAATAGTCATGCTCTGGCAGGCAGCTGCTGGCTCTTGTTTACATGATAACTGATTACCCTAATTTTGAGGGGAGGCTGATAAATAGTGATCCCCCCTGACTGCCTCTTTCACATCCTGGGCGATAATACCTTTTTGATTATTCAATAAATAACCCATAATTCAACATAGATTTGACTGTGAATGTGCCGTTTGGGGGGCATGTGCTATTGACCTTTTGTGGTCAGTTCCATACCGACCACTGGTCACTAAAGGTCACCACCCTGCACCCTGTATCTACTTCAGTCATCGCTGATCTGATTAGTACAGGATCCATCCTTTTGCCTCTTTGTTTAATGGGTTCCACTTAATAACTTTTGGAATCATCCCATAGCTTGTGATGAGTGCATTACAGTGACAGGCTTACTATGAGATATATTGAAATCTGGCTCTGCCAATGTCTCTTTCAACCTATTGAAAAAATGGTTTGTTGTTGGAAGATATCTCACAGGGCTGAGCACTGATTCACTTATTCGGTCATTTGGATTGTGTATCATTTTCACCATGTAGCCATCAGTGGTCACTGATGCAGTTATTGGAGTCTTCCTGCACCTGATATTGGAGTATTGATCAGTGAATGTTTTGCCTTCTGTCCATTCTCTTTTCATTTATATGCAGAGCAGGCTGCGAGTCTTCAAATTCCCTCCAGTCTGTCAAACTCACACCCCTCCTCCTTTATGACATCGCTCATCCAGACAGCACTGCACTGGGTATCAATAGGAGAGGTACATGAAAAAATTGCCATTTAATGAAAAAATGGCCTCTCACTTTTTACCAAAAGGCTTTGCAATTCTATGCTGGATTTTCCTATTAAATACCTTCTCTCAATTGCCCATTATTTCCCCCAATAAAACTGGTGCAGACTGCATGATTTCGTTTTTCCTCAAAGTCTTTTTGTTTCGGAAAACATGCTTCAAATGCAACACAAAAGAGCCCTAATGAAGTGAAACGTTTGATCTTCTAAATACAAAACAGACCAGGGAATGGGGGTACAGCACACAACAAATGGAGTGATTCGTCGTAGGTGTGTAAAGCCAATCTTTAAAAAGAACGTTTTCGTTGTATTGCTTGCCAAAAATCCCAAGCTGCCTCCCTACCCTCAGGCCATCAGTAGCACTCTTATTATGTAATTACTTAGAAAAAAATTCACCACTCTACCCCAGTCTGTAATTTAGACCATGCATGATTATGCCTGTTTGTCTGATTGATAATTTTATGTTCTGGATAACTGATAATAATATAATATTTGATTGTAGCAGCTGTACTTAAAGGGATAATTCTGCCAAAAATGAAAATTCTCTCATTTACTCAACCTAATGCCATCACAGATGTGAATGACTTTCTTCTGCTGAACACAAACAAAGATTTTTAGGAGAACATCTCAGCTCTATAGGTCCATACAATACAAGTAAATGGTGACTAGTATATTGACTCTCCAAAAATCACTTAAAGGCAGCATAAAGTCAAACATATGACTCCAGTGGTTAAGTCCATATCTTCAGAAGTGATATGGTTGATGTGGATGAGAAACATATCAATATCTATGTCCTTTTTTACTATAAATCTCCACTTTCACATTCTTCTTCTTTTGTTCTTTGGCTATTTTCTTCATGCATATCACCACCTACTGGTTGGGGCTGATCAAAGATGGAGATTTATAGTAAAAAGGACTTAGATATTGATATGTTTCTCATCCACATTTACGATATCACATCTGGAGACATGGATTAACCACTGGTGAATACAATAATGCTGACTTATTTTGTGTTTGGAGATTCAAAGTTCTGGTCACCATTCACCTGAATTGTAAGGACCTACTGAGCAGATATATTCGTCTAATAATCTTTGATTTGTGTTCTGCTGAAGAAAGAAAGTCATAGACATCTGGGTTGACATGAGGGTGAGTTACTGTTTCGAGAATAAAAGTTTGGGGTGAACTATCCCTTTAAGTCACACAGTTGCTTCTGTATGGAATGAGAAATGCTCCCCTATTCCCCTCCGTAGATATACTACCTCCCTGTTTCCTCACGGGAAGAAATGAAAGAAAGAGATAGATCAAGGAGGCTGGGGCAGTAAGATGATTAAGAATTACGATTCATTATGCCTCACTTTTGCGTGTTAGGAGAAAATCGTTCCATTCATAATTTATACCCTCAATTACTATCAATAAAGAGATATTTCAGTGGAAAGAATGGCAGGGGACAATTACATGTAAAGTGGTATTAATATTCCTGTTTGAACATTTCCAACCTCTATTCCTCAGAAAGGCTAATAAGAGGGATGACTCCCTTGACTTCTCCATGAAATTATTGTCTTGGTGTGATATTCTAATCTATTAGCCTCTGTGTAATGTATTGGCCCAGATAATTAGGCCCTTGCTGAAGAGGAAATGCTGAGCTTAGACAGAAAGTCAGAATTGGAAGTTCTAGAGTGAAATAGGGTCAGAAGTAAAGGTGATGAATTTGAGATTTGCGAAGACTGTATTAGATGATGTATGTAAATTAATGTTTAGATATTAGTGCATTATAAAAGGGTTTAGATTATTAATTTAGAGGAACAAAAACTAAATCTTGTTTTTAATGTATATTAAAGGTAGTATCGTTCCATTACATCATGGTGAAGAAAACCTTAAAATATAATTTCTTTTTTAAAGCTTCGAGACGAGCCAAGACCCTTAATAATAGCTATTATTTCCATCCATCTGTTCTTTGTGTGTGCATCATTAAGTTCTGTTGAGCTGACTGTTTCTGTTTAGTGTACCAGTCATGCACTAGTCCTTGTTGGTTGTGGGACTGGCACACTTGGCATGCCTCCTGGAGCTCCATTAGACACTCACTTACAAACGCACACACCCTCCTGGCCAACGATACCCGCACCTGGGTATTAGGCCTATAGGGAGCCACTTCATTACCTGTGTGCCAGGTGTCCAAAGCCATTGTGCAGAGAACATTGCGAGGCCCTTCCTTCCATTATACGGAGTAATAATTGATTAAAGAAAAAGACTGAGGAGATGGAGATCGTAAAGAGCTTGTAAAGCGTTCAGCATTCTAACCACCGCTGAGTCTATCAGGTATGGCGCCACGTGCCTTTTCCCAAGGCTACAAATATAATAGGCGGTTTACTCTTGCTTTTCCTTTTCTAGGAAATGTTTAATGGCTGCTTCATATAAAAAGTATTTGGTACTCATAAAAGGTTCCAGATTGACAGCTTTGTAGCTGAAGCGTTCTCTTCTGCGCTTTTCTCAGGGGGCAGCAGTAGTGGTACTTTAACAGAGCATCAGGGTCTCTTCTCTGTGTTGAAATGACATCTTGTGATCCCAGCTATCACTTCAGGGCAACAGTCACCCACTATGACTCCCTCCTGCTACACAATCATTTGTGGGGCAACCCCCTCAGCATGTGGCAACCTTTCTGCCAGCTGTGCTTTTCCACTTCAGATGCTTGACGCTTAATTCCCACCTCCCTTAAAAAGATGACGGGCATGATGTAATTTCCACTGAATTTCAATTACTACAACCATGCTCCACCAAAAAATAACTTGCGCACACAAACAATGCTTTTGCCAACTTACAGGTACCTATTTCCAATTCTGATATGTTCCCCATGTGACCCCCTCCTTCTCAATTCCAGTCTTAAGCCTTGCCAGGCAGGGGCTAATTAAAGCAAACTTCAATGAATAAACCTCACCACATGGTGCCTTTCGCCACGCCTGCATATCTGGTTTGATTTTAGGGAAATAACTGAAATTTCCTGCCTTTGGAAAGCACAGTGGAACTTGCTAATGCTCTATTAAAAGCTGGGTGGGGTAGAGTTGGGGTTTAGAAACATAGATGGTAGCTGTGAACTTAGTATGATTTGTCTTGGGCAGCATATGATATGGTACATCAGGAATACCCTGTTGGAGACTAAATGATAGAGGAACGTATTTAACACAGAGACTGTTGTGGGTATACAGGCGTGTCATCTCTTTGACCTTCCTGTCTCTGACCGCCAGCATTTGGTTCACGGCAAACAAATGAAGCGGTCAGGTCAACACTCACATATACACACAGAAATCCTCTATCCAGACAGATCTTCAGCTCTTTATTGGCCAGAGCATGAAATAAGTCTAACAAGAAAAATCTTTAACAAGAAAGAGGTCTTTAATATCTTGTTGTTTCTTGTTTCTTCTATAGTCAGCAGTGACATTAAATAGAAAGCAAATGAAGGCCTTTGCTTAAGCCTTCTGCTTCTAAGATTTTTAAATTTAAATCTTTGCTTCCACCCAGCACTGTATGAACTGTGACGTTCATTCCTCTGTTTTACACAAAGTATGCTCTTCCAACTTCTCACTTGAAACGTGTATTTATTTTTTACACAAACCTATTGGTTTGCTACAGAAGACATTAATTGATCAATGGTAAATAAATCATGAGAGAATTTTTATTTTTGTGTGAACTAAACCTGTAAAGACCAAAGTTTCTGAGCAATGTTATCCACATTAATTTGATAGTTGTATAACTTTTACAGTATGACAACATTAGACAAATTTGTTTCTATTTCTCTTTCTCATTTGGACAAACATCAAATACTTATTGATACTTTAAATTAAACACAACTGAGAATCTCCCGAGCTATGAAATATCAAGCTCTAAATGTGGTTTATATAATGCAGCACTCAACTTCCATTTCTAAAATACTAGAAAACCCCCACCACCATCGTGGGACCTGAAATCCTCATTATCTCATTTAATAATAACCAATTAGAGAGTGTCAGAATAAAGGCTCCCATCAGCATCATACCATTACAGACTGACGCATGTCTTGCTCTTTTAATGCATATGACTCAGAGTCCTGTGCCCAGAACATCAGAGCAAGCATTTACCTTCAAAACGTACAGGGTCAAAGTTCTCTTCCATTTTGTCCAATATCATTTTGAGTCAAACATAATATTTCTCAGTGCGGCTTTACAAGGCTCTCATGTTCACCCAGCTGGCAGTGAGAGACAAACAAAAACTAAGAACACTCAGAGGGAAAGAAAAAAAGAAATGGCCCCACTAAAATAAACCTGAAATACCATGACAAATTGAAGTACTTGGATTGTTCTTTTTAGCAGATTACAGAACACAGCACAGGCATTGTTTGGCTAATTTTTGCACTTGTATGATCAGACCATCTATACACTCTTTACGTGTTTCACAGGGATTTTGCTACTTTGACCGGGACATAAAGCTGTCATAATTTAAATTGAAACACTAAAGGAGAAGACCAATATTAATCACCCTTTCTTGTTTATTAAAGCAATAAAGATTTCACAGAGTGCTTTATTACCACTGCTGGATTGGGAAAAGGCAGTCTTTTGTAGGGGGCTAACAAAGACAAGAGCCCATTACACCATCTGAAAGAGAGAGAGAGGGATGGAGTCATGGAGAAAGAGAGCGAGGGACACAGAGAGGATCACAAGCCAGGCTTGTTCAAACAGAATTTTTATTGTGTTGTCAGAATATATGACATCATCCTGACCTTTAATCCCAGACACTGCGTAGTGCTGATTGGACAGGTCCATCCGTATTGACTTCCTCTATACTGCTGAAATAATTAAGTGTTACACCTGAGTTGAAGTACAGACGAATATTTAGCAGTGCACTGGGACTTACTGTGTCCCCAAATGTTTAACAGATCGTTGGGACTTAATCTGTCCCACAATGTGGTACAAGGAAAGATCACACTCCTAATGATATATGTTCACCCTCTGTTTCGTTATCTCCAGACAACAGCTCCATCAGTTGATCAATAATGTGATTAATAATATCTGTCATCTCCTTTAAAGATCTGCTTGTTGGTTTATGCTGATATTTGCCAGTGGCATCAAGGACACAGAGGACTTGCTTAAACCTCTGTTAACCTATTGAAACCTTACCTTTGACTTTGAAGAGAATCGTAGTGTATTATGAGTGCCTTTAATTTTAAAGTAGTAGAAGGACACAGCAAGACAAAGACTAATGCAAACTAAAATGAGCTTGGAGACTGGTTGGGATGTCTTTTTTGATCCTGATAACATGACATCAGGAGAACTTGTAAAGGCATACATGGGAATATTCTTTTACTGTTGCTCCCATTAGTCATAAATTTCCCAAATCTCCATTTGGCTTTGAATAATATCATCTTAATTATTATTTTTGCCCTGTATAACATAATTCTTGGGTGTAATGATTTTTTATGCCCCTGACATATTGTTTGGAGGGTGACATAAAACTCTGATGACATGTGACATTTGGGAAAGGTCACCCCGCCCATCACTGCTCACGTCTGTCTTGATAACACTGGCACTTGTCATATTGAAGCTGGCATTGGCAATCTTTGTCTCACAGGAAACCCTCAGCACTGTGCCTTGTTTTCTGGCATTGTATAAGGTGAGGAAAAAAATTACCAGTGAAGGGAAAGGGGAGCCAAATCACTCCCCCTCGGGGTTGCTGGGGGGCCACAAACAGCATGTCTGAGTCTGGCTTGTGAGTGCAGAATGACAGGTAGAGGCACTAATACTAATGTGGTAAATACGTCAGCAATGATTAGGGAAGGGAGGGGGGAATGCAAGATGGAGGTCAGGTATGCAGAGTGGGATGACAGAAATGGGAGGATTTGACAATGGCTGATCTGCCTGAATTAAATGAAATTGCATTGTTGTTGTTGTTGTTTTTTGGAGTAGTTATTTAGAATCTGTCAGCGTGATTTATCTGCAGCGCTGATATACAGTGCATTTATAAAACTGTCAAAAAAATATAGCAATACACAGTTTGATTCATGCTTTTATTTAGCTTCAAGTTTCCCTACTCATAATAATCTATAATATAACAAAAAATGATGGTAACACTGTACTAGGTTCTATTAATTTAAAATTAGTTAATGCACTAGGTATTAACTAACAATGAACATACATATTTTTACAGCATTTGTTGATCTTGCTTAATGTTAATGTAATCAAAACACTATTATTCATTGTTTGATTATATTTCAAAAATATAAAAATAGTGACACTTAACAATAAGGTTGAATTATTAATTTTAGTTAGCTACATTAGTTAACATGATCATAATGTTACAGCACTTACCAATATTGGTTAATTTTAATTTCAGTATATACACTAATACATTTTTTAAACATGGTTCATTATTATTTCATAATACCTAATGCATTTACAAATGTTAACAATACTATCTTGTTGTAAAGTGTTGCCAAAAACAATTTAAATTCATATTAAAATAAACATTAACCAAGGTTAATAAATGCTATAAAACCATTCTTCATGGTTTTAAAAGTATTTCTTTAACTAGTGTTAACAAATACAACCTTATATTAGTATAAGGTATAAAGTATAAATAGTATTAGTATTTGTCTTATTTAAATAATATAAATTACAAAAAAAGGCTATATAATCATTTGAATATGAAAAAATGGCAACATTTTAAGAATCAAAGTATTTTCGACATGCAACCTGACTACATTGTAGAATTTTCATTGGCATTTTTGTCATTTATATCCTTCCTGACAGTTTTATCATTTCCACCTGCTCTTTCCAGTTTCGTTTCCCTTTTATTTTTATTTGCACGGTTGTTTAATCATGCTGTGATAATATGCATTTACCACCACCATTCAAAATTACCCTTTTCTTCCACTGTATTCTATGGTTTTAAAATTGGTGACCTCTGATCTCAGTCTGTTAAGTGATGTTTTTGAATAGCGAATTTCCTCGCAGAGGACATAAAAGATAAATGTTTATGCACATAGGGGTCCCAGTTTACGCTCATAAATTGTAGTAGTGCTGTCCTCCCACTGCTATTCCACAGTGCAGTGGACAAGCCCTAAGCAAGGTGAAGCTTTGGGGCAATATGAGGCAGAGTGAGAGGTAGGACTAAGGGTAGCTGGGATGGTGTTGTCAGTTCTCAAGGGTGGGAAGGCCACCGACTGTATGTGTACGTGTGAGTTAGTGGGTAATGTATGGGCTATAACACTTAGTGCTTATGCCCTGACAGCTTTAATGGTGATGGCCATATTATAGAGAGTGTGCAGAGAGTAAAAGGCCTGCTTTATGAGAAGAGCCTGTGATGGTGGCATATAGCAAGGACAGTGCATGTCTTCAATTTATGTGCACCATTTTTCCTTCTTTTTCAGCTTTTGGACAGAGCCAGTGTGTGTATATGTGGCGGAAAGACTGTGGCCAGTACTTTTGAGCTAATGAGGAGCAGCTGTAGACTAATGAATTAGGATGGGTTTAATGACAGATGCTATAGCAAACGCTTTAGCTGAGGAAACTCCAGCGGCAGAAGCCCCCCAGACTGCTGTGCCTGACTATAACACACTGAGGGAAATGTAATCATTTTCTGTGGTGGAGCAGTTGAGATTGGGTGACTCGAGGTGTCTGTTCCTCTCTCCCTCGCTATTGTGTGTTCTGTCTTCTCAGCTGCAGGCTCTTGCTGTTATTTAATCCTGGTTTTGGTGCAGATGCCGATTTCAAAGCAGCATTTTGACAATGTTCTAAGAAAGTGTCTGCGACATCATAACCTCGGTTTCCTGTAAGGAGACTCCTAGCCTGTTCTCTCTCACCCTTCTGAGCAGGGCAGGGAGCCCAGACTAGAGCACCACCTGGCTGGCCGTTAGCTTGAGGAAGAGGCCCTTTGGTAATGTGGTTTAAATGAGCTAACGGCATGAGCATACCACAGGTACGCCTCTTCCTCCTATTGCTTAACAGACATACATCTCCTCTGGGACTTATGATGTACAGCATATTCAGGAGGAGTGAAAAACAGTTTAAATCGGTCTTAAAACAGCCTAAAAGGTCTTTGTTGGTTTAAGATGGTTTTACAGCCTGGCCAAACTGGTCTCAAACTGGTTTCCCTACCTGTCAAGCTTACAAGTGCCCCTCTGACCCCTCTGAAACCAGTCAACAGACCCGCCTGACCAGCAAACCAATTTAGGCTGGTTGAAGATGTTTTTTCAGCAGATTATAGTCTGGGGAAGTCACTCTATCAACTTTCAGAATTTCTTAGAATTAAACCCTTTGATTAACAGTCAACATGTCTTTACTCACCCATGTCAGTTTTCACTGACTAAACTGTGCTTTGCCATCATAGGCAGTGTGATAGGAACCAAGGCAGTAACAAGGAGAGCTGATCACACCAAAAAAACATTCAAAAGATGTTTGTTTAATTTGGAAGCGTTTCAAAATGTGCAAGTAAAACAAGCATACTGTACATTAAACCAAGGTCACTTATTTAAAAAATTTGGAACTTTGGTGCTAAAAGCAATACCGAAGTATATCGTGCTCAAGCCGCGACAAACAACCTTGTCCATGTGCTCAACAATAACCACCCTTTCTTCCCCTAGTGGCGGCTGGTTTAAATACACAATTTTCCCACCTTTACCAATTGGAACATACCATTTTGTTTAACATAAATTTAACCCTCACCTTCCAATTCTTATACAAAGTCACATTAAATAAATAAATAAATAAAGAACAATAGACAAAATCAGAGTTAAAAACAACACCAATAAATTCAATTAATTGGACAGATTAAAACATTTGCACAATAAAACCCCAATAAATATTATAAAATTAATAAACAATAAAAAAAGACCTTATTAGCAGTAGCACCATTTTTATTTTTAACATGAATGAAAATGAGGCTGTAAGGGATAGCCTTACCATCTCTTTAATGGCACACATAGTATAAAGATGTATTAAGCTCCTAGATCCCATCTGATTTTCCACAACTCACATTGTCTGGAGTTTTTTTGTCTACTGAATCTTCTTGGAAATATATTTTTTCAATGTTTTGTCCATGGAATGAACCAAAAAACACTTTAAACTGCAGTACAGCACATTGAAGAGACTGCAAGTCTATCCCTCACAGCCTTGTTGTCATTCCCGTTAAAAGTCAAAGATGGCACTGCTGAGCATAAGGTGTATGAGTCCTTGGACACATTAAAATCCCATGATAGAGACTGACTCAAAGGCTCTCCATCACAGGCAGCTTCTGCAGGAACCTGGTACATCAGCCCACCCAGGCCTTTAAGGAGCCTGTCAACCCGATGGAAAGTACCCCTCAGACTTGGCCTTTCATATACACTTACATTACGAGTGACAGTTGCTGACGAGCCTGAGCCTCCA
This sequence comes from Moxostoma hubbsi, assembly GCA_032164185.1. Classification (NCBI taxonomy): domain Eukaryota; kingdom Metazoa; phylum Chordata; class Actinopteri; order Cypriniformes; family Catostomidae; genus Moxostoma; species Moxostoma hubbsi. The sequence continues at coordinate 26,407,977 of JAVLUX010000004.1, forward strand.
CTGTTTTCAGGCAGTCTAATATTTCCTTGGCCTTTTCTCTCATTATCCCTGACCTTCAGTGGAGCTATGCACCAGTTGTTGACGCAGATGTCACAGAGCATTGTGGAGAAATGTCATGAGGTAAATGTCCCATAGACTGATGAAACTGGAGACATGCTGTACAGATCCCATAAAAAACTTGCATGGAGGAAATGCAAAATGAGACGTTTAATAGTTTGAGCTTAGCTTTAAACAACTTTGGCGTTTGAAACAACATTGGCATTTGAAACATTATATATCTCTCTATCTATCTATCAATCTATCTGTCTTACTCTCTGTCTGTCCATCTGTCCTTCCGTCCATTCATCCATCCATCCATCCTAATTTCTAAATAATCTATATAATTAGCCATCAAAATATCCTCTGGCCATTCTGACTGTTGCACTAAACAGACAGACTGCAGTGTTTGCACCCTTTTTTCTTTTTAATTTTATAATTATTTAGTCAAACAGCTGATAGTAAGCATTGCTCTTGAATTTGAGAGAGGAGATCAGCCAGTTTTATTTTTTGAGAAATTCTTTTTCATTTGGCCTTTCATTCTTTGCAATCTCTTAAACGTGAGCACACACACACACACACCCTGTGTACATACTTATAGATGCATGCTCATACATACACTCACATACATACACAGGCCAACAATTATTTGCTGTAATTACAACAACACACGTCATAATCATTCAAAAGAAATAAGTAAAGTGGTTGATTGATTGGTACGTCCTAGCTCAGACACCTGCCTGTGTGAAGCAGAACTGAAAAGAGTATAAGATGATCTGAGCACTCTTATCAGGCCTTCGAGATTTGTCAGGAATCAGAGTGAAGACCATCCCTCGCTCCTGTCCTAATCTTGTTTGTCATTGCTAAATGAGCTGGCCTTGCTAGGTGTGTTAGCTTCTAATGAATTTACAACCTGATATCAGGGTGCCTAAGACTGGCAGTTGTCATAAAACAGGAAGCAGAAAAAGCCGTAATTAACATTTATTAGCTGCCTTATCATCTGTGATGTTTGGTTGGGGGAGTATGGATAATATTGCTGTGATCAATTAATTTTTAATCATCTCTGGAGAGATTGTGGAGACTCCATATGAACTCCAGACTGGCTGGAGTCTGTCAATAAACAGGGCATGGGTCATTCTGAAATGCGTCAAGTGTGTGTTTGTGTGTGTGTGTGTGAGTGTGTAAATCACACTAAACACTTACCAACTCACCTTTTGAGTAACATGCTTTAAACAACTCCATCTTCACAGGCAATTACAATGCACAGCACAAGCATACACCATTTCAAGGTTTTAGATATTTTTTGATGTTTTAATGATTTTCCCCTCACAAATATTAAAGTGATAGTTCACCCAAACTAGAAATTCTGTCGACATTTACTCATTTAGTGTATGGTGACTAAGGGTTTTCACTCTCTAACATTCTGCTTAACATCTCCTTTTGTGTTCCACGGAAAAAAGAAAGTCACGAAGGTGAGTAAATGAAAGAACTTACATTTTCTGTGAACTATCCCTTTAACATAACGCCACTTTAATGTCTTAATGCTTGCATTAAACTTATTGAAACATACTTTTTCAATAGGGGCAGCAGCCCCATTGAGTTTTACAGGCTCAAAAGAGCCACTCTCGGCCTGTTTGTGCTGTACTTTGATAGCAGGAAATGACTGTTGTTGAACATGGAGGCAGCTTTGGACCTTTCCCCTGCATTTAGTCTCCTGTGTCGTGTGAAGAAAAAGGCTAATGGGTAATAGATACCTGACTAATGCCCTTCTGAAGAAATAGAGATAGATGGACGAAACCAAGGGGAGCAAAAACTTGGTCATGAGTTATGGAGCAGTACATGGGGGGTTAATTTATCGTGGGCGCTACTCATGCCAAGCGGTAGCTGATAGTAAAAGTTAATTCATTTATTGGCAGAGAAGTGCTCATCCATCAGGAGCAGTTTGTTTCTGTGGCTTGGTGATAGCACACTGTGGGCAGAGCTGGATTTCTACTGATAAATGGAGATAGCAGGAAAACGCTTCTGCATGTTTATTCTGGTGCATGGAAAGTGTGTGTCTTCATGCTTCTCAATGTTTGAGTTTTAGGTTACGGATGTTAATTTCTAGTCATGTGATTCCTTCATGCTATAATCATTGCAAAATTCGAATCTATAAGTGAACAGTTTTGACTTATAAAATGCTAGAGTATTATATCAAATTATAATTACATTAAAATATCATTTCAATTAATAATACATTAATATTAATATAATACAATTTTATTAAAAATATTTGTTTAATATTTTTATGATTTAGTAGTACTAGTAGTTTTATTAATAATAATTTAATATTATTATTATATATAAAAAAATAATGTTATATTACAAATTAGATAAAAATTTGATACATCTAAAAATATTTAAAAGAATACGTCTTTACTATATATATACATATACTAAAAATATATATATATACTATATATATATAGATAGATAGATAGATAGATAGATAGATAGATAGATAGATAGATAGATAGTCATCTGCAAAATCATATGCAGATGACTAGAGAAAATTGTGAAACCAAATAGTCACCACAGACTCTATCATTCTTAAATCTCTGCATCTCTCTCAGTGTTGTAAAGTATCTGGCTCGTCTGGAGGTTTGTAGTGTTAATGGCTCAAGATCAGGGCTATAAAATGGGAAAGAGAGAGTTTGTGAGGCTTTCGGCTCTAGGCTGGGAAAGGTTCAGAGCCTTTTCAGGCACTTTTCCACTGCACTTTATGGTTGTTTTGCGCACAGCCATTTCTTTTTTCACAATTCGAAAACTATTACTATCGATGTTTCTAACTTTAAAACTAGCGTGTTAATGTCATGTTTCAGAAATTCAGTGACGATTCTCCCTGACCAATCAGGGATCTGCAGGATTTTGACATCACATTTAGTATTGCTCACTTGGAACCTCGAATGAGGTGGTACTAAAAAAAGTATCAGGTACCAGGTACTATCTGCAGTGGAAAAGCCCCTTTAATGTGAGCCCTCATTTACAGGGTGAACAGGGCTTAACCTCAGATTCAGCTATCAACAGCCTGCTGGTAAACTCCAGCAAATCACCATTTAGCCCATTTTGAAACTCTGTTTCGTAGAAGTGTTCATTCATTCCCCGTCAAGGTGTTTTCTTTGAAAAATATATCTCTCACCTTCAGAGATCTGTTAAGGGTTGACACAAGCGTGAAGGTGGACACACAATCTGAATTACTCATTGGCCAGATGTCTTTAATTTTCAAGCAGTTCTCTCACCACTGGTGCTCCCTACAGGAGCATAATATTTTCCACTGTCACAGTGTAGGATGCTGTATATTGGATCAGCCACTGGCCTCCACCACTCCACAGCTGTGGATCGAGCCGTGCCACCTTCCCCATGCCACAATAGGCCCTTTTATTGCAGAGGGCAGGCTGACACAAAGAGCACTGCATTTTGTACATTGCAGCACAATACGATTGTTACCACACGCCACTGAAGGCAAAGGCCTACTCTACTATTTGACATTCTCAAGTGTCAAATGATTGCATAAAAATTTGCTATATAAGACTTCAGGAATCTGGACAGTATTTTATGACATATGGAAAGGGGATCAGCACAGATATTTCTCACTGTTAAAATATCCTCTGTGTCAAAACCAATGACTACTAAGAACTACTAATACTAATCAAGCAAATGTAGAATTTAATAGGCTATAGAGTTTTATTGGCCAAGAAATTTCACAAAGTAAGAGCAGCGTCAGTACTTACTGAAATACAGCAGCTAGACACAATTTCAAGATTGACATTTATAGAATAATATACAACCATTAGATCCGGTCCTCGAATCTGATTGGACGAGATGTTCCTTGAGCACTGATGGTCTGACACCACTCCGCTTGTGTTCGTCGTCCTAAACTAAAACGTAAGAGTAGTGCATATGTGTTAAGAGGTTTTGTTTGTCTTTTTTTTTTTTTTTTTACATTACATATGTTAGCCAGCAGTTTGTGGCAAAAGATAATTTTTGTGTGTAATATGAGCCAGTTAGGTGACGTGAAGTGAATCCGCATCAACTAGTGTTTACATAAAACAGCTCTTCGTGATTGTTTGTACTACTACTACTAAAGCTAGGAAATAGCTTTAAATGGCTTGAAATTAACAACTTCAGCATTACGGCTCATCACAGCAAAGAGATACCACAGACTGATATATTACACAATGGGTGCTGTATAAAATGGTGGAGGACATTAGGAGAATTAAGAAATAAGGAGAAATACCACCGCTTGGATGCTATTTTTCCACTGAGAAAGCTGATCTTCAGAAAGCTGACAGCATCTTTTCTTGGGAGTAGCAACAGGTGATTACACGCGCTCCATCTCTATCTCTCTCTCTTTCTCTCCCTCTCTCTCTCTCTCTCTCTCTCTCTCTCTCTTTCTCTCTCTCACACACACACATACATCCTTTTTTATTCAATAACTTGTTAGAAACAACACAAGCCATTATACTATTTCTGAAGTGAACATTTTGAATTACTAACAAAGGCTTGGACACATCATTTGCTTTGAACCAGCAACAGCAGATTCTGATCCATCACGCAAGAAAGTAGTTCCATGCACAAATGTGTTTTTATGACCGTACTCAGTTTTTCCTAATTTAAAAAATTTACTTGTTCATTGAACTCTTGTATATAAGCAATATCACACTCGCAATCATGCTATATGGCCCTAAATCAGCACTGCTGTGATTACCTACGGCACGAGGCCAGAATCTGGCAGAAACACAGCAGTGCTGATATAGAGCCATATCGCTCTCTTGCTCATGTGATATTGCTTAAATACAGACATGAGTAATACAAATGTATAATGAATGGCAATACTATATTACACATTTAAAAAAAACATTTGAACAAGTCCAGTCTGCGTTGTGTTTCATATCTGGGTTGCTACATTGTATATGTATGCAATGTGAAATGTGTGGATCTATCTGTGTATGTGCTTATGTGTGTGATAAACGTATTGTTATGTGGCTGAGTGTGCCCCGTAATTCAGGCTCAGTGAACCTCCTCTCCTTGCTCGTGCCTCACCGGCCCCGGTAGACCTGTTGATGGTGCCTCTCTGTCAACGCACCACAGGAGTGATAAATGTTCCTTATCGGCATTGTCATTGTAATAGCCCCACAACAGGCTCGAGATGCGCGACTAGGCCAGAGTTATCGCCCCGCTCCTGCAAGGGAAGAATACACATCAAGCTGCCAATCACCCGGCCCGAAAATTGCTCTGAGATTTGAGTCCCCAGACAGCCAGCAGACTGCTAAAGCTCCCTCCCTCGCTCTCCGCTATTACGCTGCTCCATTGCTTTATTTCACCCTTTTTAATGCTTAAACTCCTAAACAACACCATCTCCTGTCAGTCCCTCTCAAGGGTTTTTTTTTTTTTTCATCCTTTCTCTCATTCCCATGCCGACTTGGGATTCAGGCAGTAGAAATAGGCTTGTATGGCTCGTCACCGTGTGCACCATGGTTCTGGAGAAAACAAGAATAATGGGAGCGAGAGATGGAGAAATAGTAGATGATTGAGGAGTGAAGAGTTTAGTGTGTGAATGGCAGCCAAACCATTTGAGTCTCTTAATTTTCTATTGATCGTTGTGCTCCTGCTTTGAGAAGAGAATGGAGTTCTGGACTCTCCTGCTCAAGGGAGAAGTTGAGACCATTTCTTCTCTCTGCCTGCCTTTGCTTTGGATTCCTCATGAGAGAGCAGATGCTGGGTGAGTAATGTCCATAAGGTGAGAGGTTAAACAGCCAGCTAACCACACTCATGCACACCACAGCCAAGGGGTAACATCCCCCTCTGCTGTTATATTGTAAAACAATCCTTTTCTTAACCAGTATTTTTTACTTGTTTCCTGTAGACACTTTATGTAAGCAAAAATGTGTAAGAAATAAGATTTGGTTATTATTCTTTACAACGTGGCAAATTTTAATTTCTTGTTTTAAGCATAACCTCACGTTTTTATAGTTTTATGCTCATAAAACAAAATACTTTTTACTGAAGGAATTAAAAAAACTTTTCACTGAAAAAAAAAAATTGTTGGGTTGTTCCAAACTCTTATGACTTTCTTTCTTCTGTGGAGCACAAACAAAGATATTAGGCAGACTATTAACCTCAGTCTCCATTGCATATTCATCCCATACACGCATGTGGACCCCTCATAACAAAACTACATCTGGTAAGAAACCAGCTTAATTTTCACATTGAAACCTTTGAGAAAAATATTTGGTCTAGAAAATATCCCTTTAATTCAAGATATATTCTCTGAAAACAGGTTTTGATTTTTTTAATTCTGAATTTTAGAAATTTTTACTGAAAAACAAGGCAACAATATTTATTTAGAAAACTATTATTTTTTTAAATAATTTTTTTGGTCATTTAACCTTGATAAATCTGATGGAGAAGCTGGAGGTAGTAGACCCTGGAGACAGACATGGATAAGATCATTGCGGTGTCCACCAGCTCATATTAGTGAGACAATTGGCCATGTCTGATTCCTCAGGAGGCCCCTTGAGAACCTGTGGTAATTTTTATAGCGGGTGGCCTGAGGTTTACCTGTTCTAAAACCCACTTCTCCTGATTACCATCTCCCAGATCAGCCCTTATTTCCTCTATATGGCCTTTATTAAACCCTACTGCCAGGCCTGCTCTTTGAGTGGAAAGACAAAGAGAGAATCCTAGAGAAGGTGAAAGCTAGAGTGACGGATATATAGCTACAGATACAGATATGGCAGCACAGTAGGATGATTAGGTGAGTGTCTCCAATTGGTGACAAGGCCTGATAATGGCTGAGGTCTGTAATGGGCTCCAGCACAACATGCAGGTGAGCTGTCAATCCATCATACTGACCTCGTGAAGAGCAAAAAAATGACACCAGCAACCGGATTCAAAACATTCTTAAGAATAAAAATCTTCATTACTTCTATTTGATTCTTAATTTTTTAACTTCAGGAACAAATGAAGAATATTTTGTATTACTGAAAAGACTGTAATTTGGGATTTTCTGTAAAATTATTTGTTAACATTAGGAAATGCATTAGGTATTATGAACTAACAATTAACAATATTTCTTTTCAGCATTTATTAATATTGGTTAATGTCGATTTAGTATTGTTTATTATAGGTTCATGTAAATTAATAATGCATTAACTATTGTTAGCATATACAACTTTTAAAGTACAACATTTAGTAGTATATGTTGAAATGAACATTAACCAAGATTAATAAGTGCTGCAAGAGTATTGATCATTGGTAGCTCATGTAAGCTAATATAGTTAAATAATATTCATATATACAACCTTATTGAAGCATTACCAAACTTATTACTTATTACCAAACTCTTATTTTTTTTAAAGAAGATTTTGGTGAATCTGGCCCCAGATCTGTTCCTGTACTCACCCTGCCAGAATGTTACGGCATATTCAAAAGTCATAAAAAAAAAATAGAAGTTCATCATAATAATGATGATTATAATGATGGAAATATGAGCTCTTCCATGTAGATCTGTCTGACCATGACAAGCAATAAGCAACAAGCATCAAGATATGTACTGGTCCTATATCATTGGTCCAAAGCCTTGCTCCTCATAACTGTACATTAAACAAACAATATCATCTGATTGACTCCGATTATGTCATATCGTGTAACAATTTCGTATTCAGTTTGGACAGACATATTGCTTGTTGCTTAATTGAAACTTCTTGCACTGTGCCTGGTTAGTATAGTGCATTAAAGCTAATAGTTTTTGAAAGTTGGGAAACATAAAAAGAGAAAGACTAAGTGCAAGGCTGACAGTAGCATTTGATAGGTGACAGGATAGAGTGATAGAGACCAGGCTGGGGATGTCAGGCAGTATGCAGTTGTGCTGTCGTGTGTAGGATAAATCACAGCCCATTTTTTCTGAGAGACATCTACCTAGCAGTGCCCCTATTAGCCTTGTGCTCCCCTGCCATGACCCCTAGGAAAATGTTTCTGAGCTGTACTACCTCTGACAGATGAGTATACATATACCAACACACTTAAAGGATGCTGAGGTTGGTGTGTTTTCTGTGTTGTATTTACTCATTTACAGTACTTACGTTCATGTTGTTCCAAATCCGCATAACTGTCTTTCTTCTGCAGAACACAAAAGCAGATGTGAGGCAGAATGTTAGGGACTGACAGCTAAGTCGCAGTTCACTTTTATTGTATGGAAGAAAAAAAGAGCAGCATGAACAGCATTCTTTAAAATTTCTCCTCTTGTGTTCCACAGAAGAAAGAAAGTCGTTTGGGTTTGAAATGCACGGTCAATAAATAATGACAGAATTTTCATTTTTGGGTCAACTAACAGGATAGATTTATTTCTCCCTCTCTCTCCCCTTAAGCTCAGACAGGTGTTGTGTTAACTGCCAGGCCTCCCCTCAGAAATAGAGAGGGTTGAAGTAGAGAGAGAGAGAGAAGGAGGCAGAGGGAGGCTTAGGCTTTAAATGGTTTGTGGAATAGAGGTGTTAGCTTGTGTCAGCTCCTTGCTGTAGCTGACAGATGAGCAGGGGCTAGGAACAGGAAACCCCTGGCCCTAACAGCCAGAGGGTTGTGTGTGGTGGATGGAGAGATAAAGAGAGATGGCTGGCTTGTCATACTGCTGGGTTAGGCTCACAGATCTCTGCTTTGGACACAAGCTGCAGACAGTCCGACACAGGAGAGTCTCCAATGACAAATCAATCCATGTCTCACTTTCGCCATCCCTCAACATCTGTCGACACCCGAGCTGGAGCGACTGCAGCAGTACGGTGAGATTGGACTAATCAGCTATAGCCCTGCATGCCACAGCGAGGGCTTAAAGCTGGAAACAGAGACAGAAACTTCCTTAAGGGCTGCACTCCAACTGCCGAGTACATGGGAAAAGTGGCTTTTCAAACAGAAAATCAATTTACAGTCATTCAATACACTGTAGTCGCAAGTGAGATTACAGCGTGTTCACCGTGGTTCCATATTCAAATCACAGCCTCACTTTCAAAGCCAGTTTCTGCACCAGGACTGTGACTACACCTCAGCTCCATTTATCTGATATATTGCAGAGGAGGCCAACAGGTTAACACGTGTAAAAAGTAATCCATCTCAGCTGCTCCTGGTCAAAGGGGGAAGAGAGGTTAACAGTTACACTCGCTTGTAGAAGCTCCCTGGGAGTGTTTGCGCCGCATGCAAAGAGCGTGCTCCGCAACCAGACTTTTTGCCGTATGTGGTGGTACTTGATATGATTGACGGTGACGGCTCGCAGCACTTTTTCTTGTAACTTTCAAATCATTAAACCTTTAGTGTATCAGGCGGCTCTTTTATGACTTTGCCTGGAAAGATTTTACATGAATTTTTTTTGTCTTAGCTGCTGCAAATTCCTGATACAAGATGTATTGAGAATTATTCAGTCAATGAATCAGGGGTCATCCTGTGCATGGGCAGGAAGTATTACTCCATAATGATGATCCATAATGTCACACCATGTCCTAACCAGTCATGTTAAAGGGATAGTTCACCCGGAAATTAACATTCTGTCATGATTTATTCACCCTCATATTGTTCCAAAATCGTATAACTTTTTTTCTTCTTCAGTGGAACACAAAAGGTGATCTTAGGCTGTATCTTAGCGTTAGTCACATTTACTTTCATTGCATCTGTTTTCCATACAATGTAAGTGAATGGTGACTGAGGCTGACATTCTGCTAGATAACTCCTTTTGTGTTCCACGAAAGAGAGAAAGTCATTTGCATTAGAAACAACATGATTGGAATGAGAGTAAATTATGACGAAATTTCATTTTTGGTTAAACTACCCTTTTAAGATGAGAGTTGATGATTTGAGGCGACATGAGTTACCGTTGGAGATACGAAAATGTTAAACAGAATTAAAATGTATGCCAATGTGTTCCGTCATCATGCTGCAATTTGTTGTCCTTACTATCTGTGAGTGTGACATGTGACATGCAACAATACATTTTGTCTGCCACTTCGTTTTAATTTTTGTTGCATTATTCTGGATAATTCCACCTACAGTGGAATCTCATTGGTTCAAAATCCCAGTCCATATAGCTGTATATTAAACATGAAACATCTTTTGATTGGCTGTAATTGTGTCACTTTTCACAGTCATTTTACTTTCATTGTGGACAGAAAAATTACTTGACATTGGCTGCATCATGCCTGGTTAGGACACATGTCATCCAAAGACGCTAATGAGATATTATCTATTTCCATCCATGATATGAGGTTACAGCATGGTTATGGAATGGGCAGACGCGATGTGTGAATGTAATTTGTGTGTGTTTATGCATGTTTTTGAGACAGTGAGGGAGACAGACTGATTGTGTATGTGTGTGTAGGTGTGTGTATATGCAGTGACAGGCAGGGGTGTTAACAGGGGTAGAAGTGTGGGCGGTCGGTTATGACAGTTCCTGAGAGGCTCTATTCAAAAGGACCTTCTGCCCAGCCGTCTAAATTCAGTTAACTCCACTGGCTGCTGTTCTGTCACCATTAGTGGTAATTAGTTAAAACATCAGAGAATAAACAGTAAATTGGCTCTGGTAATTAATTCCCCCTCACTAACATATGAGAGCAAGAAGGAAGAGAGTGAGAGATTGTTAGAGGGGCAGACCGACGGCAGTGTACTGATGAAAAGAAACCTGTAGAGGTTATTGGAGGCTTTGTGCTATCAATTATGGTTAGGCATTATTTAGGAAACAGTGTGTGTGTGTGTGTGTGTGTGTGTGTGTGTGTGTGTGTGTGTGTGTGTGTGTGTGTGCAAGCCCACTAATGGACAGACATTAAGTAGGCAGCACATGGCATCAGTTACAAAACCCAACAACTCAGCACACATATATGCCATCTGGCTAGGTCTTTGTCTCTCTCTTTTTGTTTTTATTAAATACAATTTGCTACCTTTGTTCTTTGAGTTTTTACACTTGACTAACACAAAGCCAAATTTACGTATGTAAGCATCGTTGCTTTATATCATTCTTGGAACATTTGTTAAGGGCATACTAAGGGCACTGCTTTGCATTACACATTTCAAACGCACATTTGAGTGTGTTTTATAATGCAATTCAGCTATGAGTGAGGACTCAGGAGCAGCACAATATGTGTGTAAACTCTGTAACAACGCGTATTATTCGACGCTAGGCATTCTGCCCGTTGATGAATGGCCCAGAGTGAAAGGCTTTCCCCCACATGTCCAAAGCCCAGCAGGGCTGACTTCCTCAGGGACACAACCCTGCTCTGGCTGCCTACTCAGCAAACATGGCCCACCTGTTCAGACAAACACATGATTTCATAGAGCTGCGCAAATCCAACCATATTTAAGTAGAGAAGTGCCCTTCCCTGCCTCCTTTCAGTCACAAAACCAGAGTCGTAATGGCTCTTACCCCTAGGGAGGAGCAAGGGGTTCTGGGACTGAGGCTGCTAGCTTTGTATAAGAACTGGGTAGAGAGAGAGAGAGAGAGAGAGAGAGAGAGCGAGAGAGAGAGAGAGAGAGAGAGAGAGAGAGAGAGAGAGAGAGAGAAAGAGAAACAGACAGGCAGGCAGGCAGGCAAGCTGGCAGATCTAACCCTGCAGTGTCACCCTCATTTCCTGGGTCAGCGCCTGGGTAATGGTCTATTAATTTGCTCCATTTTCCCCTGTGAGGCAAAACTCAATCTCTAGCCGTTTCACTCCGCTGTGCCATCCACAAGGTGATTGATTGAATAAACAGCTGTCACTACTGTGAGCGCTCACACCCACCAACACAAGTCTCATCCTGAACACCATGCACTCAAACCAAACACACACACTGCAACAAGCCCCCTTCTCAACACCATTCTACCCTCAAAGTAAACCCACACACACCTAAACAAGCCATACTGCTTTCTCGACTGCTGATTATGAGTTTTTCAATGGCTGATAAAATGCTTATATATACATAATACAATTTAATGATGGATCAAATAAAATGTATGTTTATTTGACACATTATTTTCTCAAAAGTTTAATTGAAAAAACAAAAAGAATACTGAAAAAAATCGACAAAAACTGAAATTGTTCATTATAACAATCCAGTTCAAGTAATTCCATTTGTTTTTTCCATAGGGGATTTTTAACAATAACTTAATAAATCTTTCAAGGCAGACCTTTTATGAGCTCCAAGGCTGTTAATCGATAGAATTTGCTTCTGTTAAAGCCATCAGTCTGCATTATTTTAACATAAAAAATCAAATAAAAAAACATGATTAATAGCGATACCTCTGGTGAAGAACTTCACCCATGACCCTGAAGAGCATGATCCACCAATCTGAGAGTCACAGCAAATGACTCTGCAGCAACTGACCACTTTCATTTTGTGATTTGAATAACACAGTTGTGTTGGTCTCACTACACTCTCAAACTACCTATATATTTATGAATATCTGAATATTTTGAAATAAATAAATTGCTTCGTTACTTATAATCATCTATTTTAAATCAATAGTTTCATATATTTACATAATTTTTTAATTGATTATGCCATTTGCAGGGCTGGATTGGGAAGATAAATTGGCCTGGGATTTTACATAGGAACTGGCCCAAAAGTTGCATATCGCAGCACCGTTTTGTGGTCCGTTCTGCATAACGCGGTGGCTCATTTTTGCTAATCGCAGCCCGTTTCACGGCCGACCCATCGGCCTGCTCGGTTCTCTCGATTGCCAGCCTGCCCCTGATCGGCCCCAAAGTGCGTCGGCCCACCAGGAAAATGCCCGGTATGCCAGATTACCAGTATAGCCCTGGCCATTTGCAATGCTTCATGGGATTGTAATGCCTTCCCTCATTGAAGGCGGTAAGTACACAGTCTTGGACCTTCATCTTCATATTAGATTTTTAATTACTGCATTGCTTCTAATCAAAGCTTTCAATTTGGTGATTCGCCACAGAGATGGTTGGTTTGGTTCATGGCTTAGAACAATTTGGTCAAAACTTTTAAGAAAGCCCAATGGAAAGAAGTGAATGAGAAAGACATTTCCAGAACTAAGACAGCTGAAAACGTTGATGTGCACTGTTGCACTCTTTTGACAAGGCTGTTATTAACAAGGTAGATTTTGTAATTGACAAAATGAGGAAGTAACACGTCTGTTAATCGGCCAAGCGGACACCATTATCAGAGTTTAAACTCAAGACTATGCTCTCAAAATAAATGCGCAAGCATGTACCACTGACTAATAATATATGTACAGTAGATAGACTTGTAATTTTCCATTTTGCCCTTTAAAAAGTCCTTAAAGTTGTTTGTGTGTCTAGATAATGACGTCTCCTCCCCTCTGATGAACATTGTTATGAATTTGGCCTCAATAACTGTCTCCCATTTCCACACGACTGCCAGCGCATCATCTGAACACCCCGCACATATGCTGATTATATGCATCAATATCATCTTCTGATATAATCTTCAGCCAAACGCTCCAGATCCAGCCACTGAGAGTGAATGACTCCTCTCTCTGGTGATGATTGCATTTGCCTTTTTAAACATGACACCCTGCGTATGTGTGTGTGATATATGTGCCACTTGATCAGGGGTGTGTATAGCTACTGTTTAACAGCACAATGCATCAATGTCAGCGTTGATTGGCCTCCGTGCTCACGGTTTGCATGGACGCCAACGCCAGCGCTCTTCAGGTCCCAAACTGAGGATGACCTCGTTCCATTTCATCAGACGTCCTCTCGAATGAGGCGAGATGCCTCATTCCCCTCCCCTTTTTTCACCTAACCCTGAGTAATCAGCCCAGCAACTGTCCAGCCTGCTTAAGCTTTCCTTTGCTCACGTACAATTTGCTCACTTACAATAAAGTGGAAAAGCTCACACATACACACACACAGAGCCTGGACCATTCCCATTACCAGTCTAATTCCCCTCCTTTTGCGCATAAAGCACATATTTCCCATTATGGAGATGACTCGTAGCGGCTCACCTTGCTCTGATTTAGGGAGGAGAGGAGGCAAAAAAATGAAGGTTGACAGCCTCGCTGGATTTATTTTATTGCACATACAAGGCAGTGTCATTTTAGAAGATGCAGAGTATAAAGGGGTGTGTGTGTGCATGCGTGTGTGTGTGTGTGTGTGTGTTTGTGTGCGTGCGTGTGTGTGTGTGTGTGTGTGTGTGTGTGTGTGTGTGTGTGTGTGTGTGTGTGTGTGTGGCCTTAAGGCAAGGAGAAAAAAATTGAAGCCTCTGAAAGGGAGAGAAAAAAGCCATCTCTGAATTAAATCAAATTCCTCTTATCGGGCATTATTTGACGACGTTATCAGACAATGTAATGTGGTTACATTCGGTAAGAGGCTGAGAGATTTCACTGTTTACTGATGTTGGCTTGTTTAAGGGCAGACGGAGAGAGGAATGGGGGACAGAATGAGGCAAGCTTAAACACTTGATGCATGCTAGGAAGCATGTTTAAATGTGCTCTGGTATGAAAAGAAGAAATATATTCAGGGTGGACAAGGAGAGCAAAGGTCTGGTGTATTTCAAATTAATAATATAGTTTATATTAGCACCTTTAGACCTGAATTTAGCAATTCCCTGGTGAGCCTGGCAGGATGTGTGTATACTGTATATGTGGGGGAGCCTTTCTCTACGACGTCCCTATTGAGCTGAGCTCAGCACGGGCACACTGTTAGCAAAAAGAGATTTCAAAAAGCACATGCTGTCTCCCTGCACCTATTGGTGGCAGCTTTGTTCTCTCGCTAGTGTGTTAAGAGCTTTCTGTTCTGTTCAGCAAAAACACACACACACACTCACACACACACACACAAACACATGCGTGACACACACACCTACGCTCAGAACTTAAACCTACTGATTTCTCCAAGCAAACCAGATGAAGACTATTAACGCCATTGAACTAGTGAATTTGCCCCAATTATGAAAGCAATGTTTAAAAGGTCAAAGTAGGACTTGCCTACACAGGGATGCTGGGTTCTGCGATTTTATAAATGTATGCCTATAAAATCTTTAACTAATGCTTTATACATTGAGACATTATACACATATTATTTATCTAAACATTTCACAGTATCTGCTGCACTGTCTATTCTAGACACAGATATGGAAGCGTGGAGGTTGATTGTGCATTTGGAAGCAGTTAAATAAATAGTCACATACTGTTTGAGTTATGCTGTGTGAGGCTAAATGAGAGGAGAGGCAGACAGCTTACAGCCCCTGCCGGAGCTGCCGGTGGCGGGCTGCCAGATACCAGGGGAGAGCACGTTTGATGCGGCTTCTGTGGAGCTCTTTTTCTGTCTCTTTTTTACATAGCGGCTTGTAAAACAACATGCAAGGAGTGTCAGAGGCAGCTAGACACAAACGCTACATCACCACACAGTCAGCGGCCAAGCTAGCACAATTCTGCCAACTCGGAGGCAGCGAGAAAAACAGCCCTGTTCAAAACCCCAGTACAGGTTTTGTTTTGGATAAAACACCAGCATAAACCAGCCTGAACCAACATGGATATTCATTCTCAACAGAGAGAGAACAATTTTGATTCTCTTTCTCTGCTGAAGACCAACCAGGGATATTAACATGCGCTATCTCAACCGTCCATTGTGTAATTGTGCTATCAGTGGGGTTAGGAAGAGGTTATGTGTGATGAAAGTGCTTTTAATAATTAGGGAGCCTCTAACGCACAGAGAGGCCGCTATCTCTGGCTCTCATTAGCTGTGCTATCACACTGAAGGTCTGGGTGAAAGGATGTACTCTGATAAAGGTATGCTATTGTCATGAGAGAGAAAAAAGAGGTAAGAGAGAGAGAGAGAGAGAGAGCTAGAAAAGGATAGAAAGAGATGAGATGATCCATCTCAGCAAATTAGAGAAGATCAGGCCAGCACTCAGTCAGAGCTGTCAAAGACATCGCCCTCTCTATCTCTCTCTATCTCTCTCTCTGTGCCTCACTCTCACAGCATGGCATTTAGGTGAGAAATCTCAGCACTAAAAAGTTCTGTCAGTCCTATTTCCTTGTTATTGCTCCTCTCTGTGTGCTGGTCTCGCTGGCCCCTCAGATTAAACGGAGTCCCCACCTTTCTCCGCGCAGGGGTCCGAGGAAGAGGGGCATCCCACATTAATCATCTTTAACGCGCTGACAAGCACCATGCGCCAAACCCCCCTCCATACCTCAGGATTTATCTCTCTGTCTTCTGCTAGCCATCACTCACCTCCCTTAGATAGAGCGAAAGAGAGAGATGGAGGGAATAAGAAAGAGGAAAAGGACACTTTAGGGACCGCATGTGGTGTAGATGGGGTAACCAACAGTGTTATCCAATATTGTTAAGGAAAACTGAAAGCAAAGCTAAATGAGAACATTTTGTCAACTAAAATAAAGCAAAATAAATAAATGAATAAATAGAAATTCATAACTGTAATGTAAACTAAAATGTATTAACTAAAAGTAATTTGTATGACTAAAATAATAAATAATAATATTTCATATATTTTTGTTTTTGATACACAAAACAATACACTAGATACTGTAGCGATAAAATTAGACAGCCCTGAGAAATGTAAAATTATTAAACATATTTACATTATATCAGTTAATGATATAATTATAATATATATATATATGGCAGCTATAAAATACTAAACCTTAAATAAAACCATATAGCTACTGAAATACACTGAACAATAGAGGGAAAACTAACAAAAATGAAACTAATTTGAAAGAACATATTGAAAATGAAATGGAAACAAAAGCTGAATTAAAAATTAAAAGCTATAATACCCAGCACTTTTGTGATATTTTTCTTATTCAAATTTAGTTTGTATTTGGGTGTGTCTAAGGTTAAAGGTCTTTATAAACTTATGTATATAAACTTATATAGTATATGTGTGTGTGCTTGTGTGTGCGTGCGTGCGTGTGTGTGTGTGTGTGTGTGTGTGTGTGTGTGTGTGTGTGTGTGTGTGTGTGTGTATGAGTCCCTGCAGCCCTCACTAGGGAGAAATGATTAATCACTGGCTGTATGTATTAGTCAATCCTCTCTGGGGAGGATGTGGACACCAACACTACACTGCATGCACACATAATGGTGCGGTCTATAGGAAAAACATTAGACCACCACACTAACACACACACAATCACAAATACATGGATATATGTGAAGCTTGTGACACACAAGTTTTTTGCAAACCCATGACACACACACAAATACACACCCTTTTGCTCTATTGGTGTTCATGAGTCTTTGCGAAGACGGACAGATGATTTAGTGTGTCTTCTATTGTGTGATTGCTCTCCGTCTTGTGTTAACATCAAAGCTGCCAAATGACTAGCTGTCTGCAAGTGTGTGTGCATGTGTGTGTGTGTGTGTGTGTTCAGAGAGACAAGTGACAGGGAGGTGGTTAAGGTCCAGACAAGCGCTTGACCGAACCATCATGACTCCATTACTGAGCCCATTGATTGTGTACAGATGAATTAAAGAGCCAGTTTCAAGAGGCACACACTCATGTTCTCCTCACACACAGACAGAGGGACACACACACACACATACACACAATCACATGCTCTGTTAACAGATCCCATCATGCACACATAACAGAGTCAGAGTAACACTCCATCAGGAAAACTATCTGACATTTCAATAGACAAAAAAGGGGGAAAAATTCAAATATACATGAAAATACATGACATATCCACAATATGCATTAGTGTTCATGGTACATTTTAATTACATTGTAATTACACATTAATACTAATGAATAACATGTATTAACAAATTAGTAAAAAAAAAAAAAAAACTAAAAAAAAAAACCTTAATTAAACATTTAAGTGTTTTGAATAATGTGTTATTCTTACACAAACCCTAACGTCAGGTTGTCTGATTTCATTTTGCAAATGGCCACATTAGAGAAACAGTGTGAAAAAGAGTTGGATTGGAAAGACTTATCTGCTGTAGAATAGGTCTGGACCACTCTTTGTTTACTCTTGCAGATGGTGATTGCTTTGGCACAACTCAAATTATCTTGTCAGGGCAATAAAGCTGACCGCTGCTGATGAAAGGAGAGGAGGAGAGAAAAGAGAAGGTGGAGGGGGAGAGAGAGAGAGAGAGAGAGAGAGAGAGAGAGTGAAATGTGGTAAAGATATAATTGGGTATATACTGTAAATGAAAAAGAACTAATAAAAAATTATATTGTAGAAAACAGTTTCCGACTTCAGTAATATATTTTTTCTAACATATAAAACACCATTGTCATATATATAAGTCATATATTTTTGTAATCCTTTAAGGTTTTACTTGTTAACATTAGTCATTGTTTGTTTATTATAGCTAATGTAGTCATCTAATGTTAATGAACACAACCTTATTAAAAATAATTCAATACATTTGTAATGATCACTACATTGTGGCTAAAACCATACATTAGGCCACTAACTAGACCAACTAGACTAAAATGGTGTATGCATGTGAATATGTTATATAATAGACAAAAATGTTTTCTACAGGACCAGTTTTTGCCTCTACATTTTAAATATTGTGGTATTTTTATCACTTTTAGTGGGATTTTTTGCCCTAACCTCTTGATAAATTTTAGCCCTGGTACAGAACATGAGAAGGAAGGAACTTAACAAAACATTTTCTTTGGTGCAGCTTCTTAGTGAAGTGATGGATCAGATTGTAATACCAGGGTTCTTTAAAATATTAAGTGGTAGGCTACTAAATGGTTACCATATTTATATACTGTATATTTTTATACTGTGGTATTTAAATAGAAATACAAGTTATTACCATTGCACCCCGCCCCCAAAAAAAAAAAATCCTGACAAAAAAAAGCATGGTATTAACAGTAAAATGGTAAATTTTTGTGAAAAGAAAGAAAGAAAGAAAGAAAATGAAGGATAGAAATAGGTGAAGAGAGATAAGATGGTGGAGAGCACGGCAAACAAATAAAGCGAAGGGCCAGAAAATGAGAAATAGATGTGCAGGATGCTGCTGGACAGAAAAGGGGGAGAAAGGGGGGTGAGCGAGAAAAGGGTGGTGAGAGAAACAGAGACACACCGAATTGTAATCGATTACCTATTTTTCAAAGTCACTTAAAGTGTCCAGACTGTGGGGCCGTTAAGTAGTGCTGCTGGAAAATATAGGGGATGGGTATGTGTAGGCACGCTTGACTGGGGACAGGAGAGGGCGGGAGGGAGGGGAGGATGGAGAAATGTATGGAGGAGGGAGGGGGAGTTTTGGGATGCTAACACTGGCCCTGCTAGCTCCTCACATATGTATCTGGTACATTGCAGGAAATAGTTCTGACAGTCCAATATGTGTGCTGAGGATGAGCTTGTGTGCATGTGTGCATTTTCAAGTGTTTGTTTGTGTGTGTGTGTGTGTGTGTGTGTGTGTGTGTGTTCGTGTGTGTGTGTGTGTGCGCGTGTGCGTGTACATGCATAGACAGATGTGTTACTTATCCATCACACTCTCAAATGGTACACACTTCATGTAGAGAAACACATAGTGCCCTCTGAAGTCAAGGACGGGCTCATACTGAGCCTGGGGCTTTATGTACAGAGAAAAACCAGGATTACAGCCCCACTGTGTGTGTTTATGTGCATGTTTGTACATCTGTCTACAATCTGCCCCCAAGTTACCTCATCATCTCTAGAAAAGATGCTCACTAACCCTTGCTGCAACCGATCAATAGCTGCCTCCCAGACATTAGAACCAAACTGCAAAAGATCAGACATTCTTTATGTACTTATATGCTTTGATATTTGGACACAATACATCTGCAGTTTCCATGTCTGAAATGGAAACAATTTTAACATCTTTATATATGTTAAGTTTGAATTACCGGTAAACGTTTTCATGGAAGTGACACTGTTGTAAAATTGTAGCAGACATTTGAAGAAATGTATCTGACAAGTGTGTGTCATATCATACATTTCATATCAACTAATGAATTGTATATTGTGTGTTCATAGAATTTCCAAGGGCACATAGGGGGCATACGTGATTTCCTCACTTTCTGTTTGTGTACACTATGTGAACATGTTTGTGCTTAGTGTTGGGTGATCAGACTCACCATGTGACTTAAAGCTGTAGTCTGTTGGTAACATTTAGTTCATCCAGAATATCCTGCTTTGGGGAGGATCTATTGTCCAATGGGCTAAAAATAGCTGCTTTGATTTGCTAGTTCCACATCTTTAGAGATCTAGAGATAGAGGGAAACAGGAAGTCTCGTCCCTGATTGTTTTTGCTAATTTGTACAATTGCACAGCAGCTTTTTAGATAGCTCACGTGCAAAATACATGTTAGACTACTTACAAGCAGCCACCATACACCCACCAAAACACTCTCTCGAATTATGGATAGACTTTGACGTAAATAAGTATGACCACCTGTGCATGTTGAAAGAGATGTGATTCACAAATGCATGCCTACTTTTTTATGGATATACTATAACAAGATGCACAAAGACACCAAATAATCTGACTGTATTCGTTGTTTGTTTGTTTTAGTTTTTTACAAATGAAGTCACAGTCTCTTGTATTTTAAGATAACTGAGGATAACAGTTGTACATATAATGTTTTGTTAAACTGTATGATGAAATTACATTTTGTTTTGTGTATAAGTTTATTGAATAGAATAGAATAGAACAGAATAGAATAGAATAGAAAACATACAATATGCAAATACAAAATTATAGGAATCAGAACCAGAATGAGCTTTATTGCCAAGTGTGCTCACAGCAAGTGCACACAGAACATTACAGTGAGACACCAAATATAAAACAAATGTAAGAGACATAGAATAACATAGAATGGCGTATGTACATGTGCAAGTGGTAATACATGTGCAAGGTAGGGGTATGTACAGTTTATTAGAATTAAATAAGAGTGAATTTACATATGTACATGACATATTTATAGCCTACATTATTGCTGTATGAGAGTCCTGAATGCAGTTTAATTGTTAATGTGGTAAATGGCCTGAGGGTAAAAACTGTTACTTGTGCCTGGTTGTGTGCTCTGTAGTGCAGGCCAAAGGGCAACAGTTCAAAAAGAGGTGTGTGGGGTCCAGAGTGATTCTACCTGTACGTTTCCTCAATCTGGAGATCTGGAGGGTGGGCAGGGGGGCACCAATAATCCTCTCAGTTGTCCTGACTGTCCATTTTACAATACAAAATACAACACAAAACAATGTGTGTTGTATATAATGTAAGTGTATGAAGTATGTACGAGATCGAGATGAAGTGTCACATGTTCAGTGGCGTGTCTGTCTGTGCGGAGCTGTGGATCTGGTTTAATGAGGGAACAGGAGACAGGAGACAGAGGGTGACGGATTCTCCTGCAGAAATCTGAGCCACTTAATCCACACAGTCCAGAGAGAGAGAGAAAAAGACAGCACTGAGCACTCATCTGACCCATGCTCATCTCTACACTTAATCAAAACTGTGCCAAAGTCTGTCTTCAAGGGAGTTCTTACAGCGTGTCTCTACTTTTTTCGTTCTTTTTTTTTTTTTTTAAATTTTGGACAAGAGGCTCTTTTGCCTCATTTTTATTAGTGATAGTGAAGAAGGCACAAGAGATTTTTGGGGGGAGACAAAGGGGAAATTGAATCAGGATAATGTAGCCAGACTTGAATCTGCATTTCCTACATGAGCATCGCTGCTCAACATGTCTGGAGCATGTGCACTAACCATTGCACCATGACTCTTGAATGTGAAAGATACACAGTAATATCTACAAATTTCCCAAACTCTCATTAAATTAGTAAAATGTGGCCTAGTCTTAAGTCCCTGCAGCTATATTACAGACATCCTAACTTAAGAATCCTATGTAATCTGTTTAGTAACCATATCAATTTCAGTCAGTAAACTTGAATTTGTCAGAATTTAAAGGGATATTTCACCAAAAAATGAAAATTCTCTCATTTACTCACCCTCATGCCATCCCAGATGTATATGACTTTCTTTCTTCGGCTGAACACAAATTAAGGTCTTTAAAAGAATATTTCATCTCTGTAGGTGCATACAATGCAAGTGAATGGGTGCCAAAATGTTGACACTCCAAAAAGCACATAAAGGCAGCATAAAAGTAATTCATGTGACTCCAGTGTTTTAATCCATATTTTAAGAAGTGATATGATAGGTGTGGGTGAAAAACAGATCAATATTTAAGTCCTTTTTAACGTGAAATTATTCTCCCTTCCCAGTAGGAGGCGATATGCATTAAGAATGTAAATCACCAAAAACACAAGATGAAGAATGTGAAAGCGATCTGTTTCTTACCCACACCTATCATATCTCTTCTGGATACATTGAGTTAACCATTTGAGTCTTATGGATTACTTTTATGCGATTTATGTAGATTTTGGAGCTTAAAAATTTTGACACCCATTCTCTTGCATTGTATGGACCAAAGGAGCTGAAAAATTGTTCTAAAAATCTTCATTTGTGTTCAGCAGAATAAATAAAGTCATACAAATCTGGGATGACATGAGGGTGAGTAAATGATGAGCAAATTTCAATTTTGGGGTGAACTATTAGTTTAACTTAACTTTAAGTTAGGAAGTTTCAGTAATATGGCCCCTGGAGAATTTTGAGAATTCTTGAAACAAGTAGATCTCAAGGAAGTTAAAATATTCATTCTTTACTCTTTTTTTTAATCAGAAAAATATATTTTTTATTGTTGCTTAGTAAATTAACCTTGTTGTCTCTCCCATCCTTCTCTCTTTTTGTCTGTTTTTTTTTCAGGTAAGAAGAAGGTGTCACTCTATGACAGTCAGGCACCAATCTGCCCCATCTGTCAGGTGTTGCTGCGTCCAGGAGAACTGCAGGAGCACATGGAGCAGGAGATGGAGAGGCTCACCCACATGCACATCAGGTACAACACACACATCTGTACTTGCCATATTCTGACAGCTCCATCAGTTCTTGTCATGGTTACCCAAATCCTCTCTGTAACAAATTAAATACATTTGCTGATGTCCCTAACATGTAAGTTGTATCTGAGAAATTAGTGATGTGGACAACTGGTACTGGTGTAATGTTCCAATGATAGCAGAATGCTTTTCCTTCCTATCATCCATCAGTCCACATATATTTAGGACTTTCAAATGGCCAGATTAAGCATGGTAACGGGATCACAGAGATTCAGCACAGCACCCATCATTCATTCATTGCCTCAGGCATTCAGACAGGGCAAGGCAGCCTGGAGCAATGGAGCAGAGGACCATGCTGCTGGTAGATCAACCCAACAGAGCAAGTTAAAGCGCTGTGTTCTTTTCATTCAGCATCTGACACTCTTTGCCCACCCAAACCCTGTCTTCAGTCAGGAAGTCTCACCCTGTGAGCCTGGAGGAATATTAGCCATAATAGGAGACAATATACCGAGCCCTTGCTGTGTATCGTGATGAGAGGGACCAGAACACATTCTTCTTTAAGCATCTCCCTGTCCACTTTTCCCTTTTAATAGATTATGCCTCTGGACAGAATATGGGGGGAAATAGAAAGAGAGATAGCGCTAGATATTAGTTCTCAGCAGGATGCCTCTCCTGCCCGAGTGTTATCCATCTCATTGCAGTGAGGAGTTATCTTTTAATAATTAATAAAGGGCAGTAAGCCGCCCTCCCCTGCGGGCAGTGGCTGTGGACACTGACTTGGCTCTGGGCCTATGCCGCTCCTGTCTGTTTGATGGTGGCGGTTATTTAAGGAAATAGCATCATCACTCCTGGTCAGGGTTGGGTGCTGATCGGTATTATGGGCCCATGGCTCCTTTTAACCCCTGCTTGTAGCCGGGAGAATTATATCCTCTCTACAAGCCATAGGCAGCCCAATCACTTAATACTGATTTAGGATACTGTGAAAGTATGAGAGAAAGGGAAATAAGAGCAATTGTGAAAGTATATTGGGATTTCAGAAGGAAGCAGAGATTAGATAAAAGGAATAAAGTGAATATAGAATTCACTTACAATTTTTACTGATTTCCTGAAAATGTACTGAAATCCTCTAAATGATGCTTAGTTAATGGCCACTTAAAAAACTTAGTGTAGAAGCAGTGAAATTCTTTTTCAGCAATACAAAAATAATTGTCTTAGTATTTTTGTCTTGTTTGACAAAATATCTATACATTATTAAAACATCATTTACTTGACAACAAACAATTGCATAATATATTTTGTATAGCTTTCAGATTAATCTTTCAAAATTATTGAGGTTTATTCTTAAAACAAGAAAAAAAACTGTTTGGCAATGGAGTAAGAAAAATAAACTTATTTCAAAGGGAAATCAAGTTTATTTTTCTTACCCCATTGTAAAAAAAATTTATTATAATTTTTTAAGCACAAAGTTTACAATTTTTTATTTAGATTTCTTTGAAAACAAGACTTGCATCTTTTGCCATTTTTCTTGTCAAGTAAATATATCTTGTTTTAAAGATATTTAGATATATTTAGTTGAAAACAAGACAAAAATTCTTATTAAGAAAACAAAATTGCTGTGTGCAAATCAGCTCCAGTTTAAACTGTGCATTTGTAAACATGCTAACATAATAGAGACAAAAAGAGAAATATATTTTAAAAAAGCATATAAGAATATGAGATAATGTTCAGTTACACCTCGTCCTAACTAGATGAAAAGTAACAAGTTACCAAGTAATTATTCTGACCAAATGTAAAGCAAAAACAAATTTAAAATAAAAATGCTGCACAATGGGACAAAAACTTTTGTAAGAAGATTTATCGCTTGACGCTTTTTCGGGTCATACTTGGTTAGGACATGGTGTTAGTGAAGGAAAGTGTGTCATGGTTTTATAGTATTGAAAAAAAGTTATTGATATTTTCAACAAATTCAAAATTGACACACAGAATCACATATTAAAGAAGCACATGATTTGATTATCCCATTTTAATTCATTTACAACATTGGCATTCAGGGATTACACAAGATTTAGGCATCAATAAAGAACACAGATTGGACCACAGATAGCTCCACCAATCCTCCAGGTATCACTGAGTATCTCTGGGTTACTTCCTTCCAAGCACACTTCCTCTCAGGCAGGGCTGCGCTCAACACACACTTGCACACACAGATCATTGGAAGTGACATGGCGAATTTGTGGCAATTTGTAGTAAATCTCCCTTTAATGATAGCGTTTCAATCTGCACCAAATGAGACTTGAGTGCATGTAAAATGGGGAAAGCTTTTTAAGATGTAGCATTAGGCAGATGTCTGAGTGGATGCTGGTGAGTGTGTGTGTGAGACTGGGACCCGCCACTGCACTCCCTCTCTCTCGCTGTCCCTTGTGGCTGCATTGCCATGCCCCCTCCCCTGGCTCGTCCTCCGCTCTTCATGTATGGAAATGGAAGTCCATCATGCCCTTTACCCGTCTGCCTGTTCTGAGGGCCTCAGCAATCTACATATTCCCCCACCCTTTCCCAGCCTCTCCACGTAATCAATTTGCCTCCAGCGGAGCGAGGGAGATCCGGGTGGCAAACGACACGAAAAGCAATCTTTATCTCCAGCTCACAACCCCCCAACTGTCGAGTGGCATTTATTCAATTTTCACCAGCTCCCTCTCTTTCTCTCTCACTCTTCCTCTCTTGTCTCAGTGTAGCTGAATTTGGCTGCAAGAGGGGGAAAGGGAAAGCTTGGTTTGTCCAGAGTGTGGAGTTTGTGAGAGATTTTAAAAGTCGGGATCATATAATGGATCTGATATACTCAGACACAACTAATGGCAATCAGAGCTCTATTTCTTTCCACAAATAGGTAAAAAGAGTCTCACTTAACTGAGCAAGTTAAACAATCAAAACTGTTTAATTGGTAAGTCAGTGAAGGTTGAATGTTCATATGAATCCATCTTGTTTGTATAGTTGAAACCTATACAAACATGTATGTTAGTATAGATGCAAACATATATGATTAGTATAGATGCAGACATATGCAAATATGTAAGTTAGTATAGATGCAAACATATATAATTAGTATAGATGCAGACATATGCAAATATGTAAGTTAGTATAGATGCAAACCTATACAAATGTGTACGTTATTATAGATGCAAACATATACAAAAGAATAGATGCTACTGCATCATATATAAACATATACTTTAGTGTAGATGCTAACATATACAAACATATATTAGTATAGATGCAAATATATAAAACCGATACATTAGCATAGCTGCAAATATTTACAAACATTACTAACATATACAACGTATTCGTTCGTATAAATGCAAACATACACATAAACGTTACTATAGATTCAAACATATATATAAAAAAAGACACTTAGAAGTTTGTTCTTTCTGATCTCTCTCTCTCTCTCTCTCTCAAATTATATTAGTCTTCTCTTCTCCTTACTCCCTTTTCCTTTACTCTTTCATTCTCCGTTTTGTTATTACCTTGTATTAACATCCCAAAGAAGCATATTTTACCCCATTTGTGTGTTTTTCTTTGGTGTTTTTAAGTATATCTTGTCTGAATATAACTTTAGAAATTTGGCCTCAATTTAAAATTCCAGTAATTTCATTGCAAAAGGCCAACAAGATTTAAACGTTGATGACAACACAGTAGTCTTATATTAACTCATGCTCCATACATATACTATTACATAATATCCCACAGGCCCAATTGCTCAGGTGCTACTTGACATTTCTAAACTGGTAAAGACTGTTTTTCTGTCATTGACCTTCCTTGCCTGTCCCACAGGCCTGAATAGTGCAGAGAAAGATGGTTTGGGGGTAGTTTGCTGTCCTATGAGTATAGAGGGGGCAATTAAAATGTTGCAATGTATGGAGTGTATCGAAGAGGTTTTATTTTATTTATTTATTTATTTATTTATTTATTTTACAAGAGGAGATGTGTGAGGTTACTGAGATTCACAGTGCCATGCCAGTGGATTTATGATGCTGAAGAGTCCATTTATTATCTTGCAAACAGTGCACTGTCACCGATGGGGCAGTTTATTCCCTCTCAAGGCCTGGTCCTGATTTGTGTTGTCTCTTTCTTCTCCTTTCATCCTTTCCCTCTGTCTTCTTCTCTTTCTTTCATTCTCTGGGTGTCAGATCAATCATACTGACTGTGGAAAAGGTGGGCATGAGGCTTATTACCTGAGTAGAGGGGTGGGACAAAGTATATAGCCCTGCCTCTACCTGTCAGTCTGCGCAGTTGAGTTTCTTTAGGCATGTTAGATTTAATCAGTCACTGAGTCCACCAAAAGAGGAGATAAACCAGTTGTAGAAAACTAATTGGAAAAATTGCTATGCTCAATATGGCGGCTGTAGGTAAGGAAGTTCCACCTTTCAGTCATAGGTCAAACCAATCGCCTCCAATTCTTCATCATTCATGGCAATTAGCTTGATCAGTCTGAAAAGAAAAAGTTTTTTTGTGTCATTTGAGCTTCAGTCAGAATTTTGTGGAAATGTTACATGTTATTGAAACGTAATCTTGACAAACAGTTTTGGAGATTTTAGATTTCAGTACTTGCACAACTAGCTGCCACTTGCCTTAAAAGGAATTGTTTTTGCTTTCCTTTGTTTCATTTAGCTGTTTCTAATCTAAGTGAGCATAAACAGGGCCCATGTTCCCTTTTGTCATTTCTTACCTGCTATTTTGCACTTTGCTCCATTATATTCTCTGTTTCATTTGTCCGTTCAGGTGAGAAGTGCATCTGGCAGATCAGACTTTCCAGATTAGGGTGCAGGCTAATCCCATTTCAGTGCCAGGCTAGACCAACTGTTTCTCTGGGTGTCAATGCATGACTCAAAGTGAACATGACAAGGGTGATGTTACCCCTGTCATTGTTCCCCGGTTCGTCATCATGCTGCTTAATAAACACCCAGCAATTACCCAACTATGAGTCTCTCTTAAAAAGATATTCAGCTAGAATGACAACGAAAATGAAAAATGAATGAAAAATATGTGTTTGTCATATGAGAGAGAAAAGAAAGCAATGGAAAAAAGAGACAGTGATAGAGATAGCAGGAGGGATATTAATGTTTCAGAGAGGGATCTGATTTGATGTGTCTTTCCCTGTTGTCGGTGGATGCTTTAGCCGCCCTGTTTAATAATTCCTGCCTTCCAATCAGTCATCCTCAATCCACAATGTCCATGAAGCAAAGATTCAATGTACAATCCACCAGCCCGACTCGAGGGAGAGTAAACCCACATCCTTTTTTCTCTCTTTCCGCCATTCTCCGCCTCTTTAATACAATGTTTACAAGCCGGTGCATTGTCCTCAACATATTTCAAAGTCCTAAGTGCCCAAGGCGCTTCACTGACAAATCAAATAACCGCAAAATCATTTATTTCCTTCTGCCTTAGTCTAACTGCAGGAGGGGTGGGGGGGATCAAGTCTGGATGGAAGCATCCATGAGAATGATTACTTCAATAAAAAAATTATAACCCAAATCTGCTTAGCAGTCGTACTTTTGGACAGTAATTGTTTCAAATGCAGCATGACCCAGGGCTGCCTGGATTGAGTGGCACAGGGGATGGGATTGAAACAGCTCACGATTTTATTCTTTTTTTCCACATCTCCAGATGATTAAAAGTATGATTTGTGTGGCTTTGTTCTTTTTTGTCTCAGCTGTCCTCTCTAAGGCCTGTTCAGGTCCTAAGTGAGGCCAACAAGGGAGCGCTCAGTGTGGCTGAGCTAAAGTGATTGTTGAAGGCATAGACACATGTACACAGACACACTCCAAATTGATAGATTGCAGTATCTTTTATTTGAAAGGTGATGGGTTTATAGCCAGTGCTAAGATACAAGATCAAACCTGATCAGCTATCACGGCAACAAGTACCTTTCAAAAGAGCATCAGATTCCATCTAAATTAATATCAGAGTATGTCAACTGTGAACTTGTGTCATTTCTGAATAACCTTTTTGAGTCAGTTCAAGTCTCAGTGATATACACAGTATCTTTCATAGCCATCTGAAACTTGTTTTTTTGTGACTTTCTCTGAACTTTTCTTTTTCCTCACAGCAAAAACTCATCACACAAGGACATCAATGCAGCTCCAGGCACACCAAAGGTAAGATGGCCACCTCTGTGAAGCCATTTTAAATCATTATGTCTACTGATAGGCTCAGACACAGTTAATGGCAATTAGAGCTCTATTTCTTTCCACAAATAGGTAAAAAAAGAGTCTCACTTAACTAAACAAGAGAGGATGCAAAATTCTGGCTTTATTTCCTGAAGTAATTTACTTACATGGAAAAGTGAGAGCTTTAAATGCTTCCTGTCAGGGCTATTCAACAGACCTAGACATGAAAAATGATACCAATGTTTTGTTGTCTCATTTTCCTAAATGGAGGAAGAGTCAAAGCACATTTCCCCAATTGAATTCACATCTGCGTCAATTGAATTATGTACAGCATATTATACGACAAACTGTCATTTATGGTAACGTCTTGAGCATTCACTACAAGGTTTAACAGAGAGATTTATTGATGTGCTTAAAGTACAGATGTTTAATTCAAGTAAGGACGTTGAGCCTAAATATGCCTTTATATGGATATATGACATTATCAATGGAGAGTACTGAGGAACATTAGAAAAGTATTCTTAATTTTTTACAGATTTGATGATGCCTTGTCAGTGATTAGCACACCTGACAAACGTCTAGGTTACGTATGTAACCTCCGTTCCATGATGGAGGGAACGAGACGTTGTGTCGAAGAAGCGACACAACGTCTCTTGAGCGCTGAATATGCCTCTGATCTATGAAAAAAGGCCAATGAGAAGTTTTGAGGCATTTTAGCACTGACTGTGAACGCTCGTTGATGAGGTGTGCTGATATTGAGACTGAGTCTGACTCCATGCCGAGAAGAGAGATGCTCTAAACCGGGGCGAGCAAGCTCTTTTCTCGGTAGTCCTGAAGCCCTAAACGGCTGAGATGCCTGAGCGCCTAGTCTCTGTGAGTGTATAGTAACTCTCGGGAGTGGGCCAGGATGGGCCAGTCGTCGAGGTAATTGAGTATGCGAATGCTGGCTTCTCGGAGTGGGGTAAGGGCAGCCTCTGTGACTTTCGTGAAGCCACGAGGATCGTGTGCCACGGGATCATCGTGAAGCCACGGGATCATGTGGACTTTGTACTGATAATCCTGGCCGTCGAACACAAGCCGTAGGAAGGGTCGGTGTCGAGGCAGAATTAAGACGTGAAGATACGCGTCCCTCAGGTCTGTCACTGCGGACCAATCTAGATGCCGGACGCAAGTTAAGATATGTTTTGTGTGAGTATTCTGAACAGGTGTTTGAACAGAGCCCGGTTGAGAACTCGCAAGTCCAAGATCAGTCTTAAGCCGCCGCCTTTCTTGGGTACAATGAAGTAAGGGCTGTAGAAACCCTTCTTCATTTCGGTTGGAGGGACAGGCTCTATCGCATCTTTGTTTAGAAAAAGAGTAGCGATTTCCGCACGCAGGGATTTGGCATGCTTGCCGTGTACTGCGGTAAAGTGGACGCCTGTGAAGAGGGGCGGGGGCCTGGCAAACTGAATTCCGTAACCGATTCGGGTGGTCCGGGCCTGCCAGCGTGACGGGTTGAGAAGTGAGAGTCATGCATCCAAACACGCTAGGTGCAAGAAGGGGACGGGGCTTCGCAGCGGGGTGGAGCAGGTAGTACGGCGTCGGGAGGCGAAGATGCGTCCCGAGGCTTTAGTGATGAGAAAAGACTCGAAGCACTTACCTTGCTCCGCACACCCGGCAGGGGGCGGGTTAGTGACTGTGGCGGAGGTCCGATGTAGGCATCCTCTAGACTCGTCAGGACCGGCCGGCCGGGACTGTAAAGATCTGGCGGCAGAGTGCTGTGAGAATGGCATTTGCAGGCCAGGTGACCCAGAGACAAGGAAATAGCTCTGTTATTGAGAATGTGGGTACCGCAGCCCGGTATGGGGGGGGTGGCAAATTAAATAAATTCAAAAAAGATTCTCCTCCCGGCCCTCCACCGGGGGATGGAGTGGTCTGCTTACCAGCTCCGGAGCTAACGTCTTGGCCTTTGGGTCGAGCGTCTCAGGAGTGCCTGGGAGCTTTCTGGGTCCTCGAGGGGGTCCATGAGACGGGGGGCGTCTGCTTCCTGCTGTATGCTCGACACTGGGGCTGAGAGCTGGGCTCGGGTTGAGGCGGAGCAGGGTGTTTCTTAGCCGCAGGAGGATGCCCTCGGCGAGCAGAAGGGGTATGGCCCATGGCGGCAGGCTTGCGGCAGGACAGGATGTGTGAAATGGCCTCCGTCTGCTTCTTCACCGTGGAGAACTGCTGGGCGAAGTCCTCGACGGTGTCGCCGAAGAGGCCGAACTGGGAGACAGGGGCGTTGAGAAAGCAAGCTTTGTCGGTCTCACGCATCTCGACCAAGTTCAGCCACAGATGATGTTCCTTGACCACGAGCGTGGCCATCGCCTGCCCGAGTGACTGCGCTGTGACCTTTGTGGCTCTGAGGGCAAGGTCAGTCGCTGAACGCAGTTCCTGCAACACATCGGGATCATGTGGAGATCTTTAAGTGCCTCGGCCTGGTGGACTTGCAGGAGGGCCATGGCATGCAGGGTGGAAGTGGCATGTCCGGCGGCGCTGTAGGCTTTGGCGGTGAATGAAGACGTCGTCCTACAGGCCTTGGAGGAGAGCAGAGGGTGACCCCGCCAGGTGGTAGGGTTTCCGGGGCACAGGTGGAGCACAACAGCCCTGTCCACCTGGGGAATTGCCGTGTGCACATGGGCCACTCTGCCGCCGAGGGTAGCGAGAGTGGATGAGCGAGTGGCTTTGTGACAAGTGGAGAGGGGTGCCCTCCACGAAGACGTCAGCTCATCATGCACTTCCGGGAAAAACGGGACTGGGGTAGGCGAGGCTGTGAGTGCAGCACAGACCCCAAGAACCATGATGGCTGTGGGGAGGACGGAGGGTTCCAGTCCAGCCCCACGCTGGCGGCGGCCTGGGAAAGCATGTCGGTCATCTGCACATCAGCCTCAGCCTGGGCGTGCTGGCCTGAAGGTGGCAGCCCAGGGGAGTCATCTACGTCCTGAAAAGATAGTTCAACGCCACTGTGTAAATGCTCTTTTAGAGGAAAATATTCTTTTATAGAGAAAATCACTCTTTTAATAAACTCTTTTAGCTTTCTGCGCTGTCGAAGCGCCCAGGGGCAAGCTGCACTGCCGTGCAGAGAAGGAAAAAAGCCACTGAAGTGTGCCGTAGATCCAACAGCAGGCAGAGCGTCAGAGGAACAAAGACAGGAACAGGTGTGTGACTCGCAGCTGACTGCATACACGGCCATCGGCTCCAATGAAAATTTCTGAATGAAACAGACGTATTTCGCCGCCTTTGTACCCGTATGTCCGGGGGCGGGGTTTGCAAATACTGTCGGCCAACTTCTCATTGGCCTTTTTTCATAGATCAGACGCATGTTCGGCGCTCAAGAGAGACCCCTAGTGTCGCTTCTTCGACACAACGTCGAAGTGAGCGACAGACAGGGAACTGCCATCAACCTTACAACCACAATATTTACTGAAGACATTCTGAACACTATCAGAGTAATATTTTTTTTTTCACAATATAAATGCAACCTCAAGTGGCATTTCTTGGTGTAGAAACCGTTCAATGAGACAGAATTGACAATTTAGATCATAATTGTTTCATCCTCGTAAGATTGTGCCTCAACCAAAGGTCAAAACTTTGGATCTGACTGGCAGTCATTGAGAAACTGGAAGTATGGAAAGAGCATGGGAGCCAGAAGACACAGGAACGGGTGAGGGAACAGGCCGTGTGAGGCGTGACTGAGCATTCTATAGCTCACATTTAGTATTCCTCAGGAGTGTGTGGAGAATGAAGAGGCTAGCTGGGACAGTAGAGGGGGTCCATGCTTCTACTTTAGAAGATGGCGCACAGGCAGATCATGACCAGCTCGCTAGTTCTAAAGGGGATTAACCCTGGGCCAAATTGGCCCGTCTTCACCGTTCCCTCAAGCCGCCATTGCCATAGCGACTCCATGCCAGTCTGTGCAGCTACTAATCCAATGGGGTGAAGGCCAGCGGCAGTAGGCAGTACAATTACCACGCTTATATCTGCAGCATCGCAACAGTGTGTTACACTTCCCACCACCCAGCAACATGTTTTACATAATATACATATTAAAGACACATGTTTTCATTCAAATGTTATTTTATAAACCAAATGTATTAAGTGCCATCCTTCTGCTGAAAGATATAGCCCAATTATCGAAAACTGCCTAGTGCTAACATTTATAGATGTTCTCTGTGTGTATTGTAAAATAGCTAGATGTTTCATGTCATAATTGCTACTATATTGTGTATTTTAGCTCAAATGGAGCATTGAATTGACCAATCAGCATCCAGGATCCTTAATATAAACTGGAACTCTTTTGTAAATTTAATGGTACATAAGTTTAGGTTCTGATATTGTTTTACGCCGAGGTGGCCCTTCACGTGCCATCATGGACTTTTATCAATTTGAATCGAACAATGAAACAGTTCAACTTTACAGACATGCTGTAGATCAATGTAAACGCTTAACACACATTCAGTATGCACATCGTATTCCCTGAGCCCTAAAGGTTTTGAGATCACAAATAAATTGTTTCCTGACCTTGCGATTCAAAAGCATAAGGAGCCATGCATTATGTCTAATTTACTGTCCCTGTTGAGAGAGGCTGCCATTTTTCACATATTAATATTAGATTACAGTTGTCAGCCACTAAAGCGAGCCCTCCTCTCACTCTGATTAATCAGAGCAGATTGTAAATACAAATATTTTATAACCGCCTCATAAAAAGCAGGACGGGGATCAAGACTCTCGTTAAAGTGGGCAGTACCCCCCCCCCCCCCCCCTCCCCCTTTCCCCAGTCATTTGTGAAATTAAGTCAATTAGGTTTTCAGAAGGATAGGCCTGTTGCGTCTCCTAGTGCATATAGAGGTATCTTTATAGCCTATCAAAAGTGTCCTGTCATGCTGTCTGGTGTCCTGGTCCATTACTCTAAACACTGATGTCCTGTCAACACTTCTAGTTTGAAGCTGAAATGACAGTTAATGGTTATCTGTCACATGAACATTGGTCACATTGTTTCAGCACTCCACCTCTGGTGTTCTAGAGTTCTTGTAGTGGTGTTTTTTTATTTCTTTCTCTTTTTTTTACAGGCTACACCATCATTTCTGTGGATGACATGTTTATCTAGCAGATGACTGCTCACCTCTTTCTCTCGCTTTGTGTTTTCTCTCTCGTTAGTCTCTCCTGTTGTCAGTGCACATCAAACGGGAGGGCGAGTCTCCAGTTGTGTCCCCGCTCTCCTCTGATGAAGCTCACCATTCTGACAGATACCAGGTGAGATGGGAAACCTTAGACAGAGCAAAACTGTCACTGGTGCAGAGAGACATACAGGCTGTGCAGTGTAGTTCTGACACTCTGAACATAACTCCACATAAATACCACTGAAACCCTCCACTATGATGCAGCATTTCATTTCAGCTGGTTTTAGCCTTTTGAGAATGTCTTGCTATGTGGGAGCCTCAAAATTGAAGTTAATTTTCAAGTTTTAATTTTAATTGAAGTTGTGATGTCACGAAACGAATGAATATTAATTAGGATATGCATAGATAATTTTAAATAATATTTTACTGTTTCGAAAAATAGTCCTCCTTGATGACCAGTTCAAGCACTCTAATAAATATTTAACATAATTAATTTGATAAATTTATACTTGCCACTGTTATGTTAATTCTGGGATTTTGTTAGTAAGTGGATAAATACATGGATCAGAAAACTTTTATACTGTTATTGTCTTGTGGTTGTACTTTCGCCACTAATACAACGGCAATTCCGGAAAAGTTGGGACAGTGTGAAAATGTTTAATAAACACAAAAATTATTATTTATTGTAAATTATATTCACCCTTTGCTATATTGAAAGCATTATAGCTAAACATTATATGATGTTTTACCTTGTGAATTTCATTGTTTGTTTGGTTTTTAAGTACAGTAATTTCAAATCAGATGATGGCAACACATTCCAAAAAAGTTGGGACAGTTGAGTGTTTTCCACTGAGAAACATCACAGTTTCTTCTTATAACACTTATTAAGCATTTAGGCACTGAAGACACAAGTTTGTTAGATATAAAGATATATTACACAAAATATATATATTTTCTAGTATTTAACAATACATTTGAGCTTGAACTATGTTCTTTATAAATTAATTCTACATTTTGTACAATAATCTCCAAAGCGTCTTCTTTCAAAGAGACCATAAACTGTAGCCATTTCTATTAGTAGTTCACCTAAAAATAAAAATTCTGCCATTTTCTCACCCTTACATTATTACAAACCTGTATATTGTTGTATTAGTTTTTTATTGGAACATGAGAAATAGATCTTTACACAGTTATTTTCTAAAAAAAACTATTTATAGTGATCAGGGCTGTCCAGATGTATTAAAGATACAGACTTCTATAGCCATAAGGCAGTGTTGTGTTGTATGGACAACCACTGAAATTTAAATAAAAATTAAACAAACATCAGACTTGATTTCTATTAGAATGCATATTTTACATTTCTTGCCATGTCATATATTTTAGGCTGATAAGATATTTTGCTTACACAAATCTAGTTTGTGGCAAGAAATATGTAAAGTGTGGACAGTCTATGTTAGAGTATGTAGATAATAATTGTTAGTTGAATTCTTTTAAACTTTAAAACCAAAAAGTATTTAGGGCCTTTATCACATTTAGAGCATTATATAACAATATATTATATTATTTAGGGATTTTTTTTTATATTAAGTGAATCCACAGAAAAACACATAATGCCACTTTACACTCAGGCTTTAAAAATTATGGACAATAAACCAAATCATGTGCATCAATGGCAATATTGAAAAAAATTAAATAAATTTTAGTTTTAGGTGTATAAATGTATCCACAATATAGCTCCACAGGTATTATGTAAATTGCTAAATAGACAGGATGGTACTACAGTAGAACAACAAGGAGCATGGCGAATGGTAACTGTAGGGTTGACTATCGGAGAACAACTCAGGGGCAAAGGGGCTTTTCTGTGAAAGGTTCCCAAATCTGGAACATGCTACCATCTGAAATAAAATCAGTAACAGAAAATCTTTCATAATATTGCTTACGTGCTGGTTTAAAAGAAACAAGAGCTGTACTCATTTTTAATTCTTAATGAATTTTTGGTCTAATTTTTTACATTATATGTCACCAGGGTTGGGAGCAACCTTAGTATTTATTTACCCATTTATACATATTTTTTATTTGATTAGATTATGTTGCTTGATTTATTTCGTTTTAAATGAAAAAATCCTATCTAGGTACCTTAGATGCAAATTAGCATGTGCTGTTATATTAATGTACATTCAATTTTTTTTAATTAGTTTTTTTATTCGTTTTTGTGCTGAAATTAGTTTTTTTTTTCACTGCACTTATACAAATAAACCAATAAATTAAAAAGAACTGACAAAGGCAAAAAGTGCAGAGGACACGTCCCACCTGTATTACCCACAAATGAAGACTCTGCTGAGATGTAATATTTAGGATTCCAAAATCGAGAATGTTTGTGTTGTGTGTGTGTGTGTGTGTGTGTGTGTGTGTGTGTGTGTGTGTGTGTGTGTGTGTGTGTGTGTGTGTGTGTGTAATTTTGTTTATGTGTGCATCCAGCTGTTCTCCTCCACAATATCCTCGATCTTATCCCAGGCTGGATCTGACTGCTGGATGTAGTAATACAGGCTGAGATCTGTCTGTTAATCTCCAGCCCCAGGTTTACTTAGGCAGTAATGTGTGTTCTGCTCTGATATGTAATCATTCATAGTTTAACCCTGGGCTAATCTACGCTGCCCCGAGCCCTGGATATCATCTATGTGCTCCAGTGTCCTTGACATGTTTGTTTTCATCCTGTGTTCCCCAATGAGCTGTGGCTCTGTGGGACATTTTTCTTCCCATCTCTATCTGTCCCTCATCCTCAGAATTTCTCAATTAAAAATGTCCAGACAGATCTTTCCACATTGAATATATCAAGGCCCCCTGCATGGTTCTGATAATTCTTTAGAATTTGCCTCTAATCTTACAAAACTGAAAGTAATTATGCACACTAGTATATAATGATTCTTATCTTGAGGCCTAGAAAAATAAATGGCACCATTTAAAGCAAGGATGCTCAAATGACCTCATTCAGATGATTAAGCGAATGACGCTTTTCCACAAAATTTCATGAACTTTCTCTTTTGTAACACAATCTGTCTAGTGTGGACGCACAGGTCCATTAACATAATGTATCATCATAAATTAGACTGACTTTGACCAGCAATAGCTCAAGAGCTCCTAAAGTTGTCTGTCTGTAGACATGACACATGAGAAGTATTTGAGGGTGGTTTGAACCTGTGCCCACCTACGTTTAGAAGATGGAATCTGAATAAGTTTGCTACATTCAGCACAATTTCAATGGTGACACTATACAGAAAGATTAAATTAATTAACTTTAGATGCATGAGGTATCATAGCTGTACTGTTATATAGCTTTTTACAGCATTTATTAATCTTGGTTAATGTACATTTTTATTATTCATTATTAGTTTAAACTGAATTAACTTATACAATGTTAAATATAAAAAATGCATTGGTATATGTAGAAATTAACATTAACCAATATTTATTAATGTATTAATTCAATAGTTAATAATATTGTTAGGCTAACTATTGCATTAACTAATGTTAACATATACAACCTCAATGTAAAGTGTATCACGTTAACTCTAGAATGAAGTTGACAGATGATGAGGTTTATGTTGATTAGGTCTTAAATTAACATATCCTTATTTTTAAGTTGTTCATCAAAATAGAACATTAGTTTTTACTATCAAACGATTGATTAGGGCTCTGGTTGAAATCAGCTGATAAGACAAAAAAAAGAGAAAATAAATCAGCTGATAAGATGTTTTTTTTTCTTAGTTTTCTTCTTTTAAATGAAAAGGAGCAATAACATATTTTGCTGTTTAAGTAGATATTATTATTGCATAACTTTAAGATAATGTTAAAGCCTCTCTTAAGTAAATACTTCTCACTTTGTCATTCACAAAAAAACAGCTTAAAAAAACTCATTTAAACCATCAAATAAATGGAACACATAATGGATGCGCCGTTTACATAACTGCTGCGCCCCAGTGGCAGAAGACGGAACTACAGTTTTGACTCTGACGTGAGGATCACATGACCGGTAGCAACATGGTGGCGGTGGCGCGCTGAAACGAACTGCTTTAGTGAGCCTGTAATTTCAATCTTTCTGCATCCTTCATAAATTGATTATTCAGTCCTATTTTGGTGTTTTGTTGGGGTATTATCCTTGTCTAACAATGTAGTTAATCATATGAGTTTGTGGAGTTCTGGCGTTTGCAATGGAAGAGGAGGTGGAGAGCAGTGGCAAGAGAAAAGTATGTTTTGTTTACATTCAGACATCCGAGATGTGCTGCAAAATCCATTGCAATCCAGTGAAACGCGCTTCACTCAAGCCTTCATAAACGCATTACAAATGCACTTAAATAACTGACAGTTTTTTTTTCTTGTTTCTTTTTTATTTGCAGACATTTTTACGAGTGCGAGCAAACAGGCAAACACGATTGAATGGTATGTATATTTCATCCCTGCACCCAAGAGTAGTGATGCACTATGAATATGTTTGTGTCTTTTAATATGTTGTGATCTGTCCTTTAAAAACATATTTTCATTATTTAATAACTTGATACTTGATGTCAAGAGTGCAAATAACACTGAACATGGAGAGGCTTTCCCTTTTTCCAGTAGCCTCTACTTGAATGCCCTGAGCATTTTTAGCATTATTGTGTCAGCAAAGAAACTGTAAAGTTAATTAATGATGGCACAGAGGAATCCAGCAAAACTTGCAGTGAAAACCTTTATTAGACTGAAAATTAATATCATTAACCAACACGTTTCAGCATTGTTATTTTTCACACAAACACACTGGCTGCCAAAATTTTGGAATAATGTACAGATTTAGCTGATTTGGAAGGAAATTGGTACTTTAATTCACCAAAGTAGCATTCAGTTGATCACAATGTATAGTCAGGACATTACTGATGTAAAAAAAACAGCACCATTTGAAAAAAGTCATTTTTTTTATCAAATCTAGACCGGACCCATTTCCAGCAGTCATCACTCACACATCTTATGCTTTAGTAATCATGCTAAATTGTTACAAGAAAAACACTTGCCATTATGTCAAACACATTTGGAAGCTATTTGGTTCATTAAATTAAGCTTGTCTTTGTTTTTGAGTTGCCAAAGTATGCAAATTGACTGGCATGTCTGAAGGTCAATATTAGGTAAAAATGGCAAAAAAGAAACCGCTTTCTCTAGAAAGTCATCAGTCAATTATTGTTTTGAGGAATGAAGGCTATACAATGCTTGAAATTGCCAATAAAACTGAAGATTTCATACAAAGGTGTACACTACTACAGTCTTCAAAGGTAAAGGACAACTGGCTCTAACAAGGACAGAAAGAGATGTGGAAGGCCAGATGTAAAACTAAACAAGTGCAAAAGTACATCAGAGTCTCTAGTTTGAGAAATAGATGCATCACATGTCCTCAGCTGACAGCTTCATTGAATTCTGCTTGATCAACACTCATTTCATGTACAACAGTAAAGAGAATACTCAGGGGTGCAGGCTTATAGGAAGAATTGCAAAGAAAATAACACTTATGAAACAGAAAATTAAAAAGAAAAGGTTAGAGTGGGCAAAGAAACACAGACATTGGACAACAGATTATTGGAAAAGAGTTGTGGATCTTAACACATTGAGCTTTTGTGGGATCAGCTATACTGTAAGGTGCGTGAGAAGTGCCCAACATGACCGCCACATCTATGGCAAGTGCTGCAGGAAATGTGGGGTGAAATGTCACCCAAGTATCTGGACAAACTTACAGCTAGACTGCCAAGGATCTGCAAAGCTGTCATTGCTGCACGTGGAGGATTTTTTTCATGAGAACTCTTAAGTAGTTTTAAAAAAAAAAAATTCTAATCAGAATAGTAATTTTTCACGTTATTAATGTCCTGACTATACATTGTGATCAGTTGAATGCCACTTTAGTGAATAAAAGTACAAATTTCTTTCCATAAGAGCAAAATCTGTACATTATTCCAAAATTTTGGCTGCCAGTGTTTGTGTGTATGCGTGTGTATATATATATTACAAGAATATAAATATATTTATACAATTTGATATAAATTGTTGGTTTTGTATTAGTTTATATGGGCATTTGAAGATGTCATTGTGTAATCTTTGAAGCATTATTATAAGCTTATTAACAGAGCTGTTCAGGTTGTAGTCCAAAAACCTGGAAGAGAATTTGCTATGCCTTGGGATTTGCCTAAAGGTTTTTTATAGGCAATTTTGGAGTAGTAAGTAAAATAAAGTTTATTGTAAACATTACTTGGAAGATACTTTGATTTTCTACTGCATAAATTGCACACAGACATACCTCAAACATGAATTTTGAATTCGTATTGAAGCAACATACTTAAAATAAAAAAATACAAACTGTCAGCTTCAAAATTCACATTTGAGGAATCAAAATGTGTAATTTAGCACCCAAGTATCTTAAAGGTATGTGTACCACAGACCTTATTTTATTCATAAATCCTAAACTGATATCATAAAAACCCACAGGAAATTCCAGAGGGAACTCATGGCAAATTAGCCTTCTAGGTTTACCTACAAATTGACATCATGGCTGAAAAGCTCTACTGAGCATTATTTTAGACACTTAAAGGGATAGTACACCCATTCAAATTAACATTTTGTCATCATTTACTCACCCTGATGTTGATTCAGACCCATGTGACATACTTTCTTCCATTGTAAACAAAAGGAGACATTAGGCAGAGCGTTAGCCTCAGTTACTAATCAGAATAGAACAGGAGAGAAGTCTCTTCATTTTGTCTGAAAACAGAGCTCAGTATTAACCCCAGCAGTAGTCATTAGTTGGTGGATGTTATTGAACTGCCACACTCCGGCATGGATGGTGTGAGCCTGAAGCTGTCTCATCTGCGGCCAGTTATTTCTGTCTGATATGGAGAGGAACTTCTCACCTCTCAGTGTGCATCAGCCAAATGCTCATCAGAACTGGTGCATATGGCCTTGCCAGAAGCTTGACATCCATATCAACCTCAGATTCTGTCCCATGTTAAGGAGAGTAGCAGCCTTTTGGTCATTAAAAGATTAGTTCACCCAGAAAAATTGCTGATAATTCACTCACCCTCAGGCCATCCAAGATGTATATAACTTTCTTCATCAGAACAGATTTTAAGATTTTTAGGAAAGTATACCAGGTTTTTAGCTTCATACAATGCAAGTGATTGGACACCAATTTGTGATTGTCCAAGAAGTACACTTAGTCATTATCTAAGTAATCAACACAACTCTAGCCAATCAAGTAATGTCTTCTGAAGTGAATCGATACGTTTGTGTAAAAAATGAATTGCTAAATAAAACTTTATTAACTTTAAACATTTTCTTCCTGTAAACACTCAGTGCCGCCTGTTTCTGTCACATGACGTCATCAAGTTGGCACGTTCATGTGAGAATTCAGAAGTTCTGCTGAGTTTACCACTGAGGAATGTACTTCACACGAGTGTGAAGAAAAATTGGTGTCCGTTCACTTGCATTGGATGAAGCTAAAAGCCTGGTATAGTTTCCTAAAAATCTTAAATCCTGTTCTGATGAAGAAAATTATATACACCTTGGACAGCCTGAGGGTGAGTAAATTATCAGCAAATTTTAATTTTTGGGTAAACTATTCCTTTAATGGGAACATTATAGAGATTTCAACTAGCCTGAGCTGCTCTACTGCGAAAACATGTGTCTTTGTTTACTCGCTTGTATCAGCCCTATGTTTTTGCACTTCCCTTGACTGTAGCGCCTGCCCAAGCAGAGAATCACCTTAACCCTTCGTTTTTTCATGTGTCAACAGTCGATGACCTTTGCTGGTGCAGGCGCTACACCCAGGAAAGTTTCAAAAGTCCCCCAATCCCAGTACCCAGAGGAGTGCCCCTTGCACCTTGCTGCCTGCGGCATGGTAAGACCCCCCCCCCCCCCCCCACCATTTATCGCAGCCGCAGGCACCGTAAGGGTAAATGGGGCTGTCTTTGTATAAACCCTTGCCAATATTAATGAATATCACCTCTCATCTGAGACACTGTGGTTTCAGAGTGAGGGCTGGATGGAAAAACTCCTGCCATGCCTAATTAATCTGCCTTTTTCTCATCCTATTTAATGATGCCCGTCCCCCCCTACACATTACCGTCAACGTGGCCACAGAGAGATTGTGAGACAATGTCCCTCCTCCTTTTCCTGATGGTAATAGCAGAACCACCCTCCTCTTCCCCCGCAGTCCCCCTCGGCCCCATTCTCAATCACAGCCACCTAAAAATTAATGTCCCCACACGCCATTTGCAGTTAAGAAAAAGCGACAGAGACTTACGGTGCAATAGGCGCTGTTCTGCTGTGTTAAATTTCTAATTATGTGCTCGGGAAGGGGATGGGGAGTGAAAGACCACCATTTTCTTTGCCTCTGTAAAATCCTTGAGATGCCTGCTATCTACTATGCCTGCTATCCTGAGGCTAGACCTATTAAGCAGTTAACTTTTGGTTAACTTTTATGTGGGCTTAATGCTGCCTGCTATTTATGAATGCTCTGGTACTGCCAGCACTATTCTGTATGGACCTGTTGAGTAAGGTGCACCATGAAAGAAATGTTAGCTGTTGTGGTGCAGATAAAATATTCAATCATGATGCAGATAAAATATTCAAAAATTTTGTTAGCCAGCTTTACTGTGACAGTACATTTTGTTTTTGTGATAATGGATTTGTCATTAGCTTGTTTGTTTGTTAGGAAATTAGTAGCTAGTTAATTAGTTAGTTGATTGAGCCTAGCAGCTTAATAATTTTGCGTCCAATGATATCAATTCTTTGTAGTGTTTATTTTATTATGATTTATGAGTGTATTCATGTTTATAATTGATTATTTATAATCAAGTATTTATGTT
This sequence comes from Moxostoma hubbsi, assembly GCA_032164185.1. Classification (NCBI taxonomy): domain Eukaryota; kingdom Metazoa; phylum Chordata; class Actinopteri; order Cypriniformes; family Catostomidae; genus Moxostoma; species Moxostoma hubbsi. The sequence continues at coordinate 26,451,066 of JAVLUX010000004.1, forward strand.
CATTTTCTCCATTGATATATCACATGGTGTGTCTCCCCTCTCTTTTGCTGTAGCCCGGATTGGGAAGATGAAGCGCCGGAAGCCTGAGGATGGGCAGGTATGTCCACTGTGCAACGCCCTGCTGACAGGGTCAGAGGAGGAAATGAGTAGGCATGTGGAACAATGTCTGTTCAAGGTAGCTTCATTAACCCAGAACACTGGGCTCCAACTTCCTATAGAAGCTTTGACCATTCTACCCTCACCTTTCCCTGGACATCAGCCTCTGTTCACAACCAAAACACACCCACATCTGTGTCCTTAGAAGTTTTCTATGTCTAGCACACACAAGATGTTGTGTAGTCGAGTATCATTCCTTTATGGGTGTTCAGGGAAGAGTAAATATATTAGCTCTTTCCTGAAATGACTACTTAACTCCTCACTACTTAAGCAAATTTGGCTGCCAGTTTTGCATCCTGAACCTACTTAAAGATGTTCTACTATATAGTAGCCATCAGACATTGACTTTATAAAGGGGTTTAATAAATAAATAAAATAAATTGATCAATTGTCACACATTATACATACATTTCTGCATATATACACAGTGAAATTATTTTTTTTTTCACATATCCCAGCTAAGCTGGGGTCAGAGTGCAGGGTCAGCCATGATTCGGCGCCCCTGGAGCAGATAGGATCAAGGGCCTTGCTCAGGGGTCACACAGTGGTGTCTTGGCGGTGCTGGGGCTTGAACCCCTGCCCCTCTGGTCAGTAACCCAGAGCCTTAACCGCTGAGCCACCCACTGCCCAAATTAAACTGCTTAAAAGTTTAATGGAAACTGTTGTTCACATAGTCTGGCTGGCTTCCTTTTTAGCCATTTCTGTGGTTCAGGATGCACCACTTGCCCTTTATTATATAGCGGGTCACTCTTAACCTGTCTAATCCAGTAGTTCTCATGATACTAATGCACTCTTGGTGGTTGGATTTTTGGTGTTCTATTGCATGTGGTCTGATAGCTCCTAAATTTAGACATCATTAGAAGTTAGTGGATTTTAAAGCCCTGCTTTGATTTCCTCTTATGTAGTCACACTCTGTGGTTTTGTCTTTTGAAGGTTTGTCTTTTGTGGTTTTGACCGATTGAAGTGTGTTGGTGCGTGTTTGATAAGTGGTTTTGTTTTCTCAGAGGGAGAGTGGAATAGAAGAGGACTCTGCAGATGCTGAAGGAGAGAACGGAACGCGGTTTGAAGAGTACGAGTGGTGTGGACAGAAGAGGGTCCGAGCCACCACTTTACTGGAAGGTGGCTTCAGAGGTATGCAATCCTCAGATTCTTTTGACATGTTACAGAAAAGCATTTTGCCAGTATTGGTTATCTTTAAGGAAATGTATATCCCAAGGTTGTTACAATTTCTGTCAAAGCTCAATATGACGTTTTAAGCTGTTTGAGGGTGTGTACATACATGTGTACATACGTGCATCTACACCTTTCTGTACAAGATGGAGTGAGTATATGAGTATGTTCATTTAAGAGGTATCAGCTGTTGTCCAGACAAGGTGAGCTCTGGCAGGCCCTCCACTGCGTTTAAGGAGTCAAAGGAAAACACATTTAGCTGTGCGATTGGCTCGCCTCACCCAGTACAGAGATGTGTGTGAGAGAAATAGGCGCTGACCCCTGGGCTTCCCCCGCTGCAGGAATGCAATTATAGCTCCCAAACTAACTCTGCTCACCTGGGACATTCTCTATCACAGATACACCGATCAGCCACAACATTAAAACCACCTGCCTAATATTGTTTAGGTCCCCCTCACGCTGCCAAATCAGCACCAACTTTTTTTCTCACCACAATTGTACAGAGAGGTTATCTGAGTTGCTGTAGACTTTGTCAGTTCAAACCAGTCTGGCCATTTTCTGTTGACTTCTCTCATCAACAAGGCATTTCCATCTGCAGAAATGCCACTCACTGGATGTTTTGTTGTTTTTTGCACCATTCTGAGTAAATTCTAGAGAATGTTGTGTGTGAAAATCCCAGGAGATCAGCAGTTACAGAAATACTCAAACCAGCTCATCGGGCACCAACAATCATGCCACAGTCCAAATCACATCAATTAAATTTTTTCCCCATTCTGGTGGTTGATGTAAACATTAACTGAAACTCCTGACCTGTATCTTCATGATTTTATGCACTGCTGCTAAAGAAATGGCTGATTAGATAATTGCATGGATGATTGTTGGTGCCAGGTGGACTGGTGTGAGTATTTCTGTAACTGCTGATCTCCTGGGATGTTCAAACACAACAGTCTCTAGAATTTACTCCGAATGGTGCCAAAAACAAAAACATCCAGTGAGCAGCAGTTCTGTGAATGGAAATGCCTTGTTGATGAGAGAGGTCAACAGAGAATTGCCAGACTGATTCAAACTGACGAAGTCTACGGTAACTCAGATAACCGCTCTGTATGATTGTGGTTAGAAGAATAGCGTCACAGATTGCGACAAGGGGGATCTACACAATATTAGGCAGGTGGTTTTAATGTTGTGGCTGATTGGTGTACACACTCTCCTTAAGACCATTCTTGATATGCTGCCACCTTTATTGAAAGACTTTGAAAGGAATTCTAGTTGGTTCATAAATAATTTACTTTCTAAGATTACTTTTACACATGAGAGGAAGTGCCAGTCATTCCTCTATACTAAAGATTTTGTTTTTAACAGTGTCAAAATCAGTTATTTTGATACACGGTTTGAAAGTTCAACAGTTTGGAGATGTGCTATGTGAACATATATCAAAAACACCTCAGTTTTGCTTATCTCCAAGACTGTCAGTTTCATATCTAGAAAAGTAGTTCTTCTCCGTTAGTGGTCTTTTGTAAACTTCTGTGCTCTTTAATGGAAAGGCTGTTCGATCCCATGGAGAAAACAGATTGCAAAACTGTGTGGATTAAAAAAAATGGGAGTTGCACCTCTAACGCCTGGCTAGACAGACAGTGGCCCAGATCAATTCTGCATGTGAACGAAGCTGTGTGTCTGTACAGAAGATCTCCAGCCCTTTATCTTCAACACAGACAAACTCTCCTGCGGACAGTGGTGTAATGGCGATTGAGGGGGACCCAGTGAGAAGTGACTCTGACCCATGGGTCACTTGAAAGCTCCCCCCATGATGCTCAGAAGGTGGATTTTTGCCTTGAAAGCTCAGCTGAAGTCCTCAAGTGTTCAATCGGCCCTGCATTGCAGAATCCCTCCACCCCAGGGGGAGCTAGACTGGGGGAAGATGGGGAGGGGGGCTTGAAAGGGGTCTTCAATGGGATAAGAGGCCTATCGTCTCAGAAGCACCAGCCCCTCTCTCTCTTTGAGGACCAGGAAAAAAGCGGGAAGGAAATGCTTTAAACCAAATAAAAAGAGCATGATAAGGCTAAAGGGAGACAGAGAGGAAGAGAGAAATCGAAGAGGATCAGTTTGTGGTGGAGGCCCATAAGGCCTCCTGTGTCCGTGGCTTAGCAGGGCTGTTGTGCTGATGAAGAGATAGATGGAGGAGATTTGGTGCAGTTGGAAAAGCCAGAAGAACAGAGGCCCACTGCTTGTCTTTGTAAAGAACCTTGAAAGATGGCTGTTTTGAGCCCCCCTCCCCGACAGGCGTACATGGTAAATGCCATCCTGATTGGATGAACTCTGACCTGCGACACATACTGCGAAAGGCTGATAATTGTCATGGCAACAGGGGTGGAGGAGAGGCCATGTTTCATGTCCTGTTCATCTGGGATCTTTGTGTCCCTCTCTCAGCAGCGACACGACACACCTGTCTCGGGTGACGTATGTAGATTAGCACTTAACATTAACTATGGCATATGTAAAAAAAAAAAAAAGGTAGATAAATGTGACCCAACAAGGAAGAACGTTATGCATGTCAAGATTTAACATTTAAAGGCGTTAAGCATCAGAGTTCCTACGGCCATGGAAACCTGGAAATAAATGTACAATTTTTAAATTGTGATTTCCAGACATGGAAAAGTCATGGAAATCAATAAAATCTTATAGAGAGTGTGTTGGATGTTTTGTGCATAGTAGACTGGTTGTACACAAACTGGCTTAATTCTTCTGTTAGAAAGAATAGTAGCTACTCCAGAGTAAAGTCCAAAATATTGATTGTGAAGAAAGAATCATAAGATGTGTACGTATGTGGTTTCTGCTAATTAGCAGTGTCGGGTTACACAAGCGGGCGATCTCTGCACGGACACCGGCAGATGCACTCGTTATAATACTGAAGCACTTGTAATACTAATAGACCTTTTTCATGGAATGGTTTTGGAATGTGGAAGTAAAAGTTTGCAGGGTAAACTTCAACATCGGTGAATGGGAGGCCACAGCAAATATTATTTTCACTTACCGGTACCCATTTGCTCCCAAGACCAAAAGAAAAAATCCACTATTATGTTTGAATGACATTCCAGAAGAGGATAACAAATAGAGAGTGGTGGATAAAAACAGTAAAGTGAGAGAAGATGCCAAATTTACTGTCACTTATAGATGTCCCGATCGATCGGCCGCCAATCAAAATCGGCCGATATTCGTCTTATATCCGTGATCAGCCGTTCATGCCTAGATTTAGGGCCGATCTTTTTTGCAGCATGCAGGCAATAACACATACACTGCTGCTCTAATGAATGAGCGCTTGCTCAGCCCTTGAAGAATGACAGAGTGGCCTTTGGAGGGTGAGTTGCTGGCAATTCTAAGCATTCACAAATATAAACATTCAGACATGATGTAATTGAGATGAATATGCCGGTTTGTTTTTAAAAATGTGTAGAATTAAAGAATTACATGTGTATGAATATTCTCCCATTTTATGGAGTTGTTACGGTAGTTATTCGGACTTGTTGCACAGTGAACAGGAAAAGGATATAGAGGCTGCAAACAGGTTTAAAAACAAATTAAACAACAAATAAACATGCAAATACATGCATGACGTGAGATGTGACAGTCAGACGATGTGTTGAGTGATAGTGACTGTTTGAGCAATCACGAGTGCTTTTAGCTTTATTCTCTTTAACATGAGAGCTCTCTTTGTCAATCAAAGGCGTGCACTCTTCAGATGCTCTCAATATCTCATCATCAGTCACTCATCCCAATTTCAATCAGATTAATGTTGGACACAATACCACTAAAATGAATATAACTGTTTAACCTTCAATAACACCACGTCTTCATTTGCTTAATAATTAGTGATTTGTTTTACAGCAAAACTCAAAGACAGTAAACAGATCATAGATATGATTTCTCACTGGAGCAGTTTTAGAGCTTATGAATATATTTTCTTATTTTTTTAATGTATCTGTGTGTGTGATGCTTTCATGGTTTTAATTGGTGTCAGTATGTCACAATGGCATTTTGATATTGACAACAGAACTATTAATAACTGTTTCATTATTGTTGAACTTGGGCCTGTCAAGTGTCACTTAAGTGGAATTGCATTTAAGTTTTTATAGAACACATTTTTTGTTGTGATTGTTCAAGTCAAGTTGTTTACACCATTGTAACACAGTTCATTTTCACGGGCGAGGAAGAGGCGAGAAACCGGCTTGACATATAACTTAAAGGTTTAATGGAAAACTCAAAAGACAAACACATAAGACAACGGACATGTCCGTGAACGATCTCTCTCTCTCTCCCTCATTGCCGTCCGAGTGGCCTTTATCCCTCTTGACGGCTTAATTAGCCTAATACGGGACCGGGCGTGCATAATCACGCCCCGGTCCCGCCCTCCACCGTGCCACAACCATTTATAAGTGTATGTAAGATTTCTATTCATCCATGCAAAACTCAGTGGATTTGTGATTTATTTTTGTACCTGAATATTAAAGTTAAAATAAGCTATTACACCATTCTAAGTAGAAGTTGATGTTATTTGTGAGTTTTATAAAAATGCTAGCTTCACTAAGTTAAATGCATTAATCTGAATACATCTTTTAGTTACTTTGTTTACTTACTTATTTTTGTAAACAAACTAAAAAAACAGTCTGCATTTCTATTGCCTAGGCAAATACAAGTATCGGATTGGGACTCGGTATCGGCAGATATTTAATATTTAAATATCGGGATCGGGGCATCCCAACTGTCACTCTCTCAGCAGCTGTTTTACAAACACCCTTCGCAGCTGTGGTAATTCATTTTTAAAACTTATTCCAGGGTAATATAATACTAAAATAATATATAATATAAAATAAATTGCGAGATTTATGCTGATAAATAAGGCAGCAATGCATCATCACAGTCTGTAAAAAGGTCTATTAAGTATTAAATAACCTTTTCATTTACATATCTATAATGAAGAATCAACTTGTGATGATAAACACTTTTGATCAAATATAAATGATAGATCCGTCGACAAATAAAGATGAAGCCAGGACTGTTTAACACTTTCGCACTCGTGTATGCGTGAGGTGGTGACTTTTGTACAGATAGTTAACCCAATAAGGAAAAATCTGTCGTCCTTTATAACCCACATGTTGTGTCAAACACATGACTTTATATCTTCAATAAATTTTAGATTTTAGACAGTGCTTTAACCTTAGTCACCATTAATTTTCACTGTATGGGAAAAAAAATCTTAAGAAAGTGAATGGGCTGGAGCTAATGATTATTTTGATAATCGATTAATCTAATGATTATTCGACTATTCGGCGACTATTGCAACGATTAATCATTAGCTCTTAACTGATTATTCTGCTTGTGTCCCGACTTATAAGGTTGTATTAAACGTGCTTACTATGACATTCACTGAATAAAAGGAGGAAAAAAAATACTTTTTATGTTTAATTCAGTAAAGAAATTCACTGAAAAAAATCCTATTGTTATCGAGTGTTTTTGTCTTGTTTTCCATTTAAAAATGTCTACAAATCCTTAAAACAAGTAAGATATTTATTTTTTATATTATTTTCAAAATTCTCAGATAACAATTTTTTCTTCTGCAGTAGAGTTGCTAAAAAAAGAGTTGCTAAATCATCAAATACATATTTTGTTACAGTGTATAATGGGGTGAAGACTACCCTCTCTCCCTTTCTGTTCACTTCAATCCATCTTTAACTCTCTCATATTAATAAAACTGCGTATTGCCAATTTTCTTCATGATAAGAAATGCACAGTGACATATTATGATTCAATAAGTCACGAGCCAATACATTATAATCAAGATGCACACTTACCGTGCACGCTCGAGGGATGAGCATCCCCGTGACAGAGTGTGCATCAGCCGGGTGAAGTTTCAGTCTCTCCCCCTTAGATCTTAAATATAGGTTATTTTTCTCCATTAACCAATATCTTATGGAGTTTTTTGTTCCCCTTGCCAGTCATCTTCAGCTTGCTCACTGGGGTTAGAAATACAATTATTATTTAATTACTTATTTTTAAACACAATTCACAATCGTATTTTATCAAACTACACAATGATGACTCTTACGACATTAAAGAGTTTTATCTTCTGTTAATGCATGATCTTCTGTAAAGCTGATTTGAAACAATGTGTGTTGTGAAAGGTGCTATACAAATAAAAATGACTTTTTTTAGATCGGGACATTCGCGCAACTCAGAAGAGGCGCTGACCACACAGAAAAATGCCAGTTTCGGAGTTTGTAGTTATTTGCATGATCTGCTATCTTTAAAAGTCATAAATTCAATTATTCAATTATCTTGTTATATAGTTCAATCTCCATAAAATTACTTTTAAAATTATTATCTAATCACAAATGACTAGAAAAGCAATAGAAGTTAATTGGACAAAAACACTGAGAACAGTTCAGTAATACATTTAATAGGACATTTATCGCAACCTGTTTAAAGGGATAGTTCACCAAAAATGGAAATTCTCATTTACTCATCCTCATTCCATCCCAGTCTATGACTTCCTTTCTTCAGCAGAACACAAATTAAAATTTTTAGAAGAATAGCTTTGTAGTTCCATGCATTGCAAGTGGATGGTGATCAGTACTTTAAAGCTCCAAAAAGCACGGATAATCATAGTAAAAATAATATATTATTACGCGCTATTCTATAGCGATACAATCACTTTGGGTGAGAAACGGCTCAATATTCAAGAACTTTTCACAATAGTCATTTATTTCCACTCACTGTCCAATGTGCATCCATGAGGGGAATTAGTTTACGCTGCCTCTTGTGTCACGCAAATGCGCCGGCATGTTTCAGCTGTTGATGGCACTTCTGGTTGTATCACGTCAGTTCTTGTGTGATCATGGCAATGCGCTAAAACCCTTTCTACCCTGGGCATTTCTATTGACGCTACTCAACAGCTTGAGACTGTCTACTCTGGACGCGTCGAATGATCTAGACCGTTTATTTGTGATGTTGGCAGTAGTAGCGCCAGCATGTGTAGAGCAAAATGGAATGCGTTTACAGTCATCATTTAACAAGACATTAATTTAACCACTGGAGTCGAATAGATTACTTTTACTACAACTGTCTGTGCTTTGTGGAGCTTTAAACCATCACCATCCACTTGCATTATATGGACCTTCAGAGCTGAGATATTCTTCTAAACATCTTTGTTTGTGTCCTGCTGAAGAAAGTAAGTCTGGAATGGCATGAGGTTGAGTAAGTGATGAGAGAATGCTAATTTTTGGGTGAAATAACCCTTTAAAGGTGGCTCATTGTAAGTGGAAGAATACAGTTTGTATTGTCACACAAAGTACATGATCGGAATTGCACAGCTGCACAGTTAAATACAGGTTACATTATGTGATAAAGTGAGACAGTGCCGCTTTATATTGATCCAGTGTGTGAAGTAAGGAGGAGTAAGCTTATGTCCCTGTCGTATGCTGCCAGGCAGAGAGGCGGTGCAATGGCATGCATAATTTGACTGAGAGGCAGTTAGAGTGGTACTGACCTTTTCGGCACAGATTAGATTGCCTGCCAAGACCGCTTAACAGTAGCCCCAGCTTTCAGTCAGACATACAACACTGCTTAGGTTATTATGCACCATTCAGGTGGTTGTTTTGATGTTGTGCTTGCTTGAGTAGGTGTCTGCTGCTTTTTTTTTTATTTCATCAGTGTCCGCACCAAAGTGGACAGTCCTCCTGTATTGGTTGTACTACCCAGTCCCTGCTGAATCAATGCTACATGACATCCTTCCTGCCTAGCTCCAGCAATGCATTAGCTAGGATCCATAGCTTGATCAATTGATTGGATTAATAGTGATTTTTCTTTTTTTTTTCTTTTTTTTTTTCTCCTTATGGCTTTCCACATCTTCCCCCATCCTGGCTGCCATTAGTGGTCACAACAATCTATTTATTAAGTTTTATACACAATTTTTCCTCTGCCTTTTCTGCTGCTTGTCCACAGTGCATTAATGAAATGTTCACTATCATTTGTAAATTATCTATGTTTGTTTATTTTTTCCAGTAACCCCCACCACCACCCTTCGCCTACCTGTAGTTGGGTCAGATGAATAACAATGTGACAGAACACAGTGCCCCACAGAATTGTTTTGTTAATGCAGTCAAACAGTTTCTTTTTTTGTTTGCATACTTGGACCCCATTAAACAACTCCTATTTCTTACCAAGCCATGTTTAATTAAGCCATGATTATTAATTATTTATAATGATTCTGTTATGTCAATTTTAGTGTTTTATCTATAAATGCCTGGTGAAAGCAATCAGAAAGCACCATTGATATTTAAAGTTTTTTCTTGGATACTGGACACATATTGTTTGATCTGTTCAGAGTGCTCATAAGCAAGATAATTAGCTAATAGAAACCCATCAAGAGATTGTGGAAGGGGTTGTTGGGCAGTAAAATACATTTAGACTGGCATGCACAGTTTAACCCTGAGGTAATGGTTGAACATGGTTGTTCTCTGATATTTGTGAAGCTCTCTGCCCAAGCAGCTCAGATTTATGTTGCTCAGCTATTGTGCACATATGCCTCTGCACCCACAGGGACCAAATAAAACTTAAAAGGTCGCTTTTTATTTGATCACTAAAAACCATTGGCACATTGTAAAAAAAAGAAAAAGAAAGGGGCAAGCATTTGTGATGCTTTTTGTCAATTCTCTGTCTCATTTGGATCCCTTTAATAAGGGGGGGGGGGGGGGGAACCACCATCATGGCTGCCACATCCACTCTCTCTTTCTATCTCTTCTCCATAAGTGTCTTCTGCTCTTTCCCTCTTCCTGAAGGTTGTAGTTAACCACTCCACACTGTGCAGTCGTCATCCCATGAGGAACGAGAGAAATCACTGTTCTCCACTTCCATTACCTACCCAGCTCCTCATCCGTGACAAAACCATTCTCCAGTAGTGCCCTGACATCCTTGCATCAGACCCTGAGAGGCCTGGCCTACTCCGGCCTTTGCAGCTCAATCAGGCTCCGGTCTCTGTGGGCCTCTCCCACCCTTCAGGCTGCTACCGATCCAACCTCTCCCTAACCAGAACTGAAGGACTCAGTCAGTCCACGGCTGGAGTTTGTCTGTGTGCTCATCACTGGATTTATAGAAGTGCCACTCAGGCAGCATGCCCTAGTGCTCAGGGCCCACCACCTGACAACTCCCATTCACAGTCTCTGATGCCTCTATTTGGGTCCACAGCATCAAGCCCCTGGCCTGTCTGCAGTAATTTGGGCCTGCACAGGCCTGTTTAATTGGTATTTCTCCAGCATGGCAGAGATGAGCCATTGACAGTGAGATATTGTTGCTAGCAACAGAAGATGTATTGTAACCTAAAATCTGCATTATTACATGTGACAAACTGTTCACAATTCACATATGCTATTCATTTATGACTATTATTGATTATAAAAAAGGTATATTATGAAACTGGTAGTTTGGCTATGGTTTTTCTAATGGACTATATAACTTTTTTTTTTTTTTCATGGCCGATACGATAAAGATTATTAGTAATCAAGGAGACCGATAACTGATATTTGGGGCCCATATGCACTTCAGGCCGATAATCAGTCGACCCCCATTTCATGGTGAAATACTTGTGATTTTTATTATTTATTTATTAAACAAGTGTGTCTTTATCATATTGCTGTTTCATCATATGAAGTTGTTTTGTATAGCTTTGCTTTGTTTGTCCAAACCTCCTAACCATGGTAAAATTACTGTGCTGCATTGCCTCTTGTGACTTATTGCTTATGTTAACACTGTCTATTTCTCCATTTCCTCCATTTAGGCACAGGCTTTGCCATGTGTAGCACCAAGGAGAGCCATGACAGTGATGCTGACCTGGATGTGGATGGCGATGACACATTGGAGTATGGCAAAGCCCAGTATCCTTCTTGGCTTGCCAGTAGACATCTTGCTCTTCAGTGATGCTGTAGTGTGCAAAAAACAACAGTAACTAATATTAGATGCAGTTGTTCCTTAACTCTGGCTCTCAGGTACACTGAAGCAGACATAATTCCTTGCTCTGGAGAGGACCAGGGAGAAGCCAAGGAGCGTGAGGCATTGCGTGGTGCCGTTTTGAAGTAAGCCTGTTTTTAGATTAGACCATGAGTTTATTTCATACCAGGCATTAAGTGGCAACAAATGACTAGACACTGACACTCAAATTCTTAATCTCATCTGCAGTGGTGGTGTGCCATCCAATAGAATAACACCTGAATTCTCCAAATGGGCCAATGATGGTGAGTTGGGCTAATTTCATGGTGTGTTTTTCTTTTTTGTCTGTAGAATGTAATTAGTAGGATGAAATGTTGCTTTTTGTTGTCTTACATGAACTGTATGCACTCTTATTTTTTGTAGAAATGCCCTCTACCAGTAATGGTGAAAGTAGCAAACAGGAACCCAGCCCTTGCTCTTCGTCCTCAACACCCAGGACCTGTAAAAACAGCGAGATCGAGAAGTGAGTACAAACACTCACAAAGCAAGTGTTTGCTGGTGTATTGGGGTGAGATTAGTTTGTGTAAGGACTGCAAGATCATAAATGATGCATTTAGTGTGCTCATCTCTCCAGAGCATGCTTGATCACAGGGAGTGGCTCCCAGTATTGATCCCAGGCAGCTGAGCCTTGTCTGGGCCTGAGTCTCTGCACAGCTCGGGAATGCTAATATTACACCACAGTCCACACATCTCCATACTACAGCTTTACATAGCAAAAAAGCCAGATAACTCTTGTTGTAGCAAGTGAACAAAGACACAGTTGTGACATATCTCAGGGAGACATTATTCAAATTAAGAGTATATTAAAAGAGAAAAAAAGATTCCATATAGCATGAAACTTAGTGTGAAAGCAAGCCTGCTGTTTCATTCTGCATGGCAAAGGGAAACATACCTTCACATTTAGTCAAAACTTAGCTAAATTGAGTCTCTTAGACCTTGATGTGTCATTTGGCAGACAGGCTTGCCTAAACTATGCAGAAATATTTGATTCAGAAATATTTGTTTTGTTTTGCAAGACAGTTTCCTTGCAGATCAGAGTTAAAACGTCTTGCCCTCCAATAAAGACTATGCGAACATGCAAACGATGGGAGAACACAGAGAAAGGGAGATGAATCTCTACCTCCCTAAGAGTGAACGCAAAAAGGAGGGAGTGTAGCATGCTGCCTCCAGCTGCAGATAAATTTGAATAACCTGAGTGGGTGAAAGGCCGGTCCCTGTAATTCCCTCATCTCTGCATCCTCATCCATATTCCCTGACAAGTGCTCCTGCTAAACTCTCTTCCTACTTGTGTGTGTGTGTGTGGGTACCCAGCCCCACTGAATTGGTAATTGAGGTCAGAGCGCAGCTCATGGTAGAGAGGGACTGATTGCCGCCTTACACACGGTGGTGTGAATATCCTCTTTGCTGGTTCTACCTCCCTCTGCTGTCTAGGGCTGGTCCAGGGTCAGCGGACTTGTCACAGATGAGCCTCAGTCTGCCTACCCAATAGCACAGCTGTCAGTCCAAAAGACCAGTGGCCTGTAAGTTTGCAGAGTGTGTAATTGTTTAATTAAAGTTGGTGTTTACTACTCATTTTGTTACCTTTTATGTGACATATTTCGGAAACGGATAGTAAAAAAAATAAAATGTATTGTGGGACTTGATTTCATTTGTCAGGAATTAATTACACTGGTGGCCAAAAGTTTGGAGTATTGTACAAATTTTTAAGTTTCTGAAGGAAATTAGTCATTTAATTCACAAAAGTGGCATTCAACTGATCATAAAGTATAGTCAGGACATTACTGATGTAAAAAACTGCACCATCACTATTTGAAAAAAGTAATATTTGATCAAATCTGGACAGGCCCCATTTCCAGCAGCCATCACTCCAACACCTTATACTTGAGTAATCATGCTAAATTGCTCATTTGTTATTAGAAAATCCCTTGCCATTATATCAAACACATTTGGAAGCTATTTGGTTCGTTAAATTAAGCTTAATATTGTTTTTGTTTTTGTGTTGCCACAGTATACAATAGACTGGCATGTCTTAAGGTCAACGTTAGGTTAAAACGCATTGTTTTGAGGAATGAAGTCTATATAACGCTTGAAATTGCCAAAAAAAAAAAAGATGATTTCATACAAAGGTACACTACTGTCTTCAAAGACAGAAAGAGATGTTGAAGACCAGTTGTTCATCTGAACAAGTGCATAAGTACATCAGAGTCTCTAGTTTGAGAAATAGATGCCTCGCATGTCCTCAGCTGATAACTTCATTGAATTCTGCTTGATCAACACTCGTTTCATGTACAACAGTAAAGAGAATACTCAGGGGTGCAGGCTTATGGGAAGAATTGCAAAGAAAATGACACTTATGAAACAGAAAAAGAAAAGGTTAGAGTGGGCAAAGAAACACAGACATTGGACAACAGATAATTGGAAAAGAGTGTTGACCCATTGAGCTTTTGTGGGATCAGCTATACTGTAAGGTGCGTGAGAAGTGCCCAACATGACCACCACATCTATGGCAAGTGCTGCAGGAAATGTGGGGTGAAATGTCACCCTAGTATCTGGACAAACTTACAGCTAGACTGCCAAGGATCTGCAAAGCTGTCATTGCTGCACGTAGAAGTTTTTTCATGAGAACTCTTTGAAGTAGTTTAAGAAGTTCTGAACACTTGTTTCAAATTGAAATAGTAATTTTTCACATTATTATTGTCCTGACTATACATTGTGATCAGTTGAATGGCACTTTGGTGAATAAAAGTACTAATTTCTTTCCATAAGAGCATCTGTACATTTCTCTATATTTTTGGCCACCAGTGTAGATTGTGCAGTGGTCTCAATATGACAGGTGGTTGGAGAGAAGTGTAAATAATTATGTCTGACAAAAATGAAAGGTTTATTCTTAGAGCCAATTGTTGCATTCTGATGAAAGACTAAAATGACAAATGTTTGTTTTTTTTGCAATATTAATGAAGATTCAATCAATACGTCCAAGGAATGCTTGTTCATAAAGTAAATTGGGTCAATTGTAATTCATGCTGCAAAGTTGGGATTTCCTTCCTGGTGCTAATGAAGTCTATGCATCCTCTTAAAAAGATTCACATTTCTTAAATGCAGCCGCCAATGTGTGCTTTTTTTTTTTTTTTTGTCTCTCTCTCTTCTGTCTCCTCTTGAGCATTCTTCTCTGGAGAGAGGCTTCTAGTATAGTTGAATAAATCTGGTGCGACTGGCCATCAGTGGGCCCATATTAAATATCAGGGCGGATAACTGGTAAATTAGTGCATCAACCCTGACACAATTGATTTTTCTCCTCAGCAAGTCGTGAGCACGTACCTCTCCCATCTCCAGTGAAGTATGTCTGCTTGAAATGACTTCATCTGTAGAATGGCTTGATGTCAGTTCCTGCTATTTAAAGTGTGTTAGTTAACCATGTTTTACCACGAGACAAAACAGTTACAAAAAGACATGACTTTGTGTAAAGAATTGCATGCACATCTATTGATTGAAAGGATCGACTGAGTGTGTAGAAATTAATATAAGTGGATGATGTTATGAACACTGTCAGTGTTCGTGTAAGTGTATGTCTGTCTCAGTGTGGATGTTTGAGTAGGAGGATGAAAATGGACCGAACAGTATTCCTAAGTGGTGCTGCTGGAGTATGACAGCTTAGATTGATTCATTGCCCCCCACCCCGACACGCATGCACAGAGCAGCAGGCAGCCGTTTTAGACTTGCTGTAGTGTTGTATCATGGGGCATTAAGTGTTTTAGCCTGAAGGGGTATGAATCATGCAGCTGTTTGATGTCATAGAGAAGAGCGAGCAATGAGCGTAGCCCACCCGCACACGCTTTATTAGCTTAGCGCTTAGCTCCAGACGTGACACACACTCGTTTATTTAATATCGGCCGCAATATTTCTCCCAGTCTGCGCCCGCCCTCCTCAGCCCTCCGTCTGAATCTATCCATCTCTTCCCTATTGTGGAGCACCTCTCCTTTCTCCTGCTGATTTGATCAGGTATCACAGGATGTTACGCGGGGGGGGACGTGAAAGGGGCCAGGAACATAAATCTCAATGATAATATCATTAATCAAATCCCGAGGGGTCATGAAAAGGAGGGAGCGAGTTCTTTTAACTATTTCCTGGCTAAACATAGTTGTCGTAATTGGACCATGTCTGTTGACTTTGGATATCATTATATGAAAAGCCTGCCAAGTTGCTATGTCTGTACTTTGCATGACATATGGGTGGTGCTTTGAAGAATTATCTAGGCCTACTTGTGCTTTGTTTTACATGTTCAAAAGATTTTATATTATGGAATTTCATTCAAATGGATGACGCATGTAAACTTAACGGCATAGCTGTGCTGTAGTATCAATTCCAATTTCCTGAAGTGAAGGGTCTTGATCTAAGCAAGCTTTAAAGAGGCCACCTATGGAGCTGAATGGTTTTATTCCAGCTCAAGCCTAAAAACAATTCCAACCCCATTGTTTGAAAAACATGTGTATTTCAATCTGCAATGAAAATGAGACTTGTCCCTTTTAGTTATATTGATTCATTGTGGATTGTGTGTGTGTTGGAGTAAGAGGGTGAGTTGTGTAAATGGTATACTTGCGTGTCTTTGTAAGGCAGAGGGGGCTGATGAATTCTCAGTGTGCAGATGGGTAATAATTTCTGGGTACTGGGGTCGTCTCTGTCCCTGCTCATTCCACATAAGATAAATGAGTCCTCCTTTGCCACCCATGTGATTGCTGCCAAATTTCATGCTCACCTTGAAACAGTGTAGCAGATTTCTGTATGCTTTCACAATAATCAGATTGTTCTCCAATTCATAAGTGATGACTCCCCTCTGCTCTCCCATATTTTTTCTTTAAAAAAAAAAAAAAAAAAAAAACACATTCATGTGGTATCTCTCCATGTCTCCCAACACATTTTTCCAACAAACCCTGCTTTGAGCAGTGCACATGCACTGATAAATATTACAACAATCATCTTTTATTTTCAAGTAGTTTTCTCTTTTTTTTGTGATTTAAAAAATTGAAGATGTTAAAGTTTTTATTCAAGTATGCATTGACCCTTATTATCATCTGTAAATCAAATGAATGATCAAGCAAGCCAAATCTAGACATCTATTGTATGTCTTTATACAGTATCTGTCTGTACATAAAACAAGAAATCTGGTGGTGTTCTCATGTCGGGCCATGTAGAGCTATAGATGTGACCGCCTTCTACTGTTAGACACAGCTCTGATGGATTTGGATGTGTAAGGGGATGGATAATGATATGAGAAATGGCTTTACACCCAGACCTAGAGCTGTAATAACACTGAAACACTGGCTCATCAACTTCCTGTTTAAACTTGCCTCCCAGCTCCACACTGGATTAAATTTCAAATTTGTTCCTTTACAGATTAAAATATACCATAAGAGTGCAGTGCCTGAATAAAGCATCAGATCTGCTTGTTTTAATATAAAAGATGTGATATTATTAGTTTGGATGTTAGTCCTCATTGTGGTTTCTTAATAACTTTAGTTTCTGATTGGAATGATATTATTCTTTTCCTAAATGACATCATGGCATTATTCAGCCAGCAGGCCATGACAGAGCAGAGATGAAGACCTATATTAAGTGTTTGGTTAATGTCTTTAAACTTTCCACACTGTCATCAGGACTTTGATTTTCTTTGTGGGCGAACTCACTCAGCCATCTCTGTCCAGGTTTTACACCTGCTTTTATTCTAAAGGCAGAGCAGCCCAGCACTCTTTCCCAAACCCCCTCTCTTTCTCTGTCCACATAAAGACTGCGTAAAACCCCCTTTTATTACTTGAGGGGAATTAAATAACTTTTAGAATGTGGTTTTCTATAAATCACTACATAATGAATATTCATGTTGGAATGGGTCAGGCATTACGAGGGAAAAGTTGTATTCTTTCTTGTGCTCAGTGACGGCATGCAGGCAAGTGAACCACAGCGATTTATGAAGCTGTTAAAAAGAAACCGCAGGCATGGAGCATGGTACACCTACTCTGCTGTCTGCTTTATAAGCATGCACGCTAATCAAGACTAAATGCTTTTTTACAAGCCGGACACTAATAAGAGGAGATTTTAAAGCTTTATAGTCCCAGTGCTGATTAGACTGTAGGGAATAGACCATTTGGATGGCTCGTTGTCCTTGGGCAAGGTTGGCTTCTTAGAAAGAGACCTGGGTGAGGTTAAGAATGACCTTGAGAAGGTGCCTTGCCAGTCCTTAAGATTTGAGACAAATGCCACATTCATGCAGCAGCAGAATACGATTGGCAGTCCTGTATTTAAGTGCTTAATACAGATACATTAGTCCCAAATTCAGTTATTTACTAATACGTTTTCAAGTCTCACAACTGCATTTTTGACAAGCCTGTGCTGTTTGAACTGAGCTGCACTGGACTAATAGTTGTGTCATGTCATATAATGTAAGAGGCTGTAAACGCATGTCTCGTGTGTTTACATGCAGTGTTTTGTTACCTCTCGGAGACCGAAATATGGGCTGCATTTCAAAAATCCAGTCGCCATCTTCCAGTGGGGCTACTTAAGTTTGCAAGCCACACAACACAAATACTAAGCTCTGCACTTGGTTAATATGCATTGAAATCCACTGTCAGTTAATTATGATCCTATGGGTGAATTTGCACCTCGATTGCCCTTGTTTATTAAATAACACAGCACCAATTGTGATTAAACATTTTTGAGAATAGAATACGGTTGTGACTGGTTATTCATCATACAGACAGTATTCAATCCGTTTTTGTGTGAACAGAACATTTTGAGACTCACACCTGTTAATAAATACAATCCCAAACAATGACTATGTGAACGTGGCCAAACAGACTGCTTTCAGATTGTCCATTATTGTGGAGTATATATTAAGGAATATTTTATTTAAAAATTATAATGCTCATTAATTCAGTGTAACGTGGGTTTAAGATGGGCAAGGAGGAGGCGAGAACCGGCATGACAATAAATAATAGTTTAATAATACACTTAAAACAAAAAGCACAAACACACACACAACGGACATGTCCGTGATTGATCTCTCTCCCTCTCGAACCGTTGGCACCGGCCGCCTTTATCCCTCGCGCACCCCATCAGGCCGATTGGGGACCGGGTGTGTGACATTCCAGCCCGGCCCCGCCCCTCTCCACTCCACATTCAGCTTTTGCGGTCTAGTATTACTTACTTCTGCGGAAACAAACAAAGATATTTTGTTGGAGATATAATGTGAACATATCCATACATCCAAGTAAATGATGTCAAACACTTCCCAGCTCCAAAAAAGACAAAATATTTCAGATGATAACAACAGGCAAAAATTTAACTCCTTTTTCACTATAAATCTTTAAATCTGTAGTCTTTTTGGCACGTTCATGATTTGAAGGACGTTCCTCAGGCTTAACCCATGTATAGAGAGAGTTTACAGCGCATGTACATGGGTAGACCGCATGAACAGCACCCAAAGCCAATAGTATCACTTCAGAAGACATGGATTAAACCACTTAAATCATATAGATTACCTTTTGCCTTTGTCCTATTTGGAGCTTGAAGTGTTGTACTCCATTGACTTGAATTGTATGGATATATTCACATCATATCTTCATCTAAAGCAGGGGTGTCAAACTCAATTTCATCCCGGACCACTTCAGCATTATATATGCCCTCAAAGGGCCGGTTGAAAAATCTGATTTGATAGCAACCATCCAATATCCAATAATATTGCATATTTTGTGTATTTAAAATGCATATTTGTCAGTAAAGCATTGAATTTGAGGTTGGGATGTATATGTAAATTACAGTAACATCTGTGAGAAAATGCCTATTCTGTATAGGGCTAAATTAAAATATTTTGACAGAGCAACTAAAATGGGTGTCCTCTATACATGCCTTTCATCAGGCTCCTACTTATTAAAGTACAGTTATCTTTTAGAATTTATGAAAGCAAACAAACCCAGTAACATTTTCCTACAATCATACAGCATTATAAGAGACCAGATTTTACACAGAAGGAAAACTGATTCATAATAATTATGACAATTATGGGAGAACAGTAAAGAAGAACAGTAATCTAAATACATTTAGAAACTATTACTGGCAAAATACCATAATACAGTTAGTGTTTTTACAGTAAATCCGTGGTAAACGTTTGTAAGGTATATGATGTGTGTGTGTGTGTGTGTGGAGTGAAAATTCTTCTGATTCATGTGTGCTCTGTTTGTTTTTTGTGTTTTTTTTTTATTATTATTATTTTCATGATTTCTCTGTCATTGCTATTTATAATCACTGGGCTGTTTAACATGGTTTTAAAGTAGTTCAATGATACATTTGAAGTTTTTGCATTTGAATTCAAATGTGGTTCGTTGTCCTTACCACACTTGACACAAGCACAGTTTATAATGGTCTGCACGGCATGATGCAGTCCGGGAAAAATGCATCAGCCCTGTGCTCACGCACCTCTTTTCTCCATTGATCAAGGCAGCAGTTAGCGCTGTTGGTAATGATGTGCAATATATGGTTTAGAGTGGTAGGCGAAATGAACGCACCTTCTCTGCGCTCACACCGCTTGACCAGTTGTTCTGGGTAGCGCTGTTTTGTTTCGCATTTGGAGAGAGTAGAATGCGCTCCAGTGGAAGGCTCATTAATATTCATGGAGAAAGAGCTAACGTATTGGTCAGTGAGACGTTCCATTTACCTTCCATCATACATTTTAGAAATCAGCTCGCAGGCCACATGAAATAAGGTGGTGGGCGGTTTTTGCCCACGGGCCTTGAGTTTGACACCTGTGATCTAAAGAGATGCAAATATCTTTGGATATCTTGGTAAGAAAACGATGGTGTGAGTAAATAATGATAGAATTATCAATTTTGGGTGGACTATCCCTTTAAAGGTATAGTTTACCCCAAAAAAATAAAAATTCTATTTTTTACTCGCCTTCATGTTGTTCCAGACCTGCATTACTTTCTTTTGATGAACACAAAAGTCAATGCCTAACATCTCTTCTTGAGCTTAGGTTCATGAAAAGCGCTATGATTCTTCTTTTAAAATGTCATTGTTCTTCCCTAAGTAGTAGACCCTATAGTAGAGATTAAGTCCATAAATTGTGCTTACCCTATTTTAATGACCTTACCTTGATTTACATCCTAATGCTACCTGATTGCAAAGAGGTGTGTGTGGAGCTTGGACTCATTGTAGAATCACACAGGCATGTAATAAATTAAGCTATTGGTAAAGGCAATGGAACGGCAGGCACTAATCGGGGGGATTGTGCCTAGGAGAAAGCTGGTGCAACGTTAAATCAATACTGTAGATCAGTTCTCCATCTGGCTGGAAAATGAGCAGATCACCATAAACATATAGCCAAGCGCCTTGCTGCACAATCAATGGTGGCCATATTGATTTAGTTATTGAGAGTTCATATGCTGTGGACAGTGTTAAATATACATTCACCAGCTGAGAGGCATTTGTCTGATGATGTTTTGTGAAGATGTGAGGTAGGAACGTGTCAGAGCATGACCTCCAAAGACTAAGGATGCCCTATATAATGAGATCTGCAATTGACATTGTAATGCAATAAAGCAGAAATGTATTGGTTCATTTTGACATCATGGTCCTTCTGTAGCTCAGTGGAATTCACTGTTTCCAGTTAGGTAGTCTGGTTTTAATTTTGCCTTGCTGTTGTTTGGAGTTTGCAGCCAGTTTAACAGAGCTGAAGCTGTGGGACATACACTGCTCAAAAAAATAAAGGGAACACTAAAATAACACATCCTAGATCTGAATGAATGAAATAATAGTATTAAATACTTTTTTCTTTACATAGTTGTATGTGCTGACAAAAAAAAATCACACAAAAATTATCAATGGAAATCAAATTTATCAACCCATGGAGGTCTGGATTTGGAGTCACACTCAAAATGAAAGTGGAAAACCACACTACAGGCTGATCCAACTTTGATGTAATGTCCTTAAAACAAGTCAAAATGAGGCTCAGTAGTGTGTGTGGCCTCCATGTGCCTGTATGACCTCCCTACAACGCCTGGGCATGCTCCTGATGAGGTGGCGGATGGTCTTCTGAGGGATCTCCTCCCAGACCTGGACTAAAGCATCCGCCAACTCTTGGACAGTCTGTGGTGCAACGTGGCATTTGTGGATGTCCCAGATGAGCTCAATTGGATTCAGGTCTGGGGAACGGGCGGGCCAGTCCATAGCATCAATGCCTTCCTCTTGCAGGAACTTCTGACACTCCAGCCATATGAGGTCTAGCATTGTCTTGCATTAGGAGGAACCCAGGGCCAACCGCACCAGCATATTGTCTCACAAGGGGTCTGAGGATCTCATCTCGGTACCTAATGGCAGTCAGGCTATCTCTGGCGAGCACATGGAGGGCTGTGCAGCTCCCCAAAGAAATGCCACCCCACACCATTACTGACCCACCGCCAAACCGGTCATGCTGGATGATGTTGCAGGCAGCAGAACGTTCTCCACGGCGTCTCCAGACTCTGTCACGTCTGTCACACGTGCTCAGTGTAAACCTGCTTTCATCTGTAAAGAGCACAGGGCGCCAGTGGTGAATTTGCCAATCTTGGTGTTCTCTGGCAAATGCCAAACGTCCTGCACGGTGTTGGGCTGTAAGCACAACCCCCACCTGTGGACGTTGGGCCCTCATGCCATCCTCATGGAGTCTGTTTCTGACCATTTGAGCAGACACGTGCACATTTGTGGCCTGCTGGAGGTCATTTTGCAGGGCTCTAGCAGTGCTCCTCCTGCTCCTCCTTGCACAAAGGCGGAGGTAGCGGTCCTGCTGCTGGGTTGTTGCCCTCCTACGGCCTCCTCCACCTCTCCTGATGTACTGGCCTGTCTCCTGGTAGCGTCTCCATGCTCTGGACACTACGCTGACAGACACAGCAAACCTTCTTGCCACAGCTCGCATTGATGTGCCATCCTGGATGAGCTGCACTACCTGAGCCACTTGTGTGGGTTGTAGACTCCGTCTCATGCTACCACTAGAGTGAAAGCACCGCCAGCATTCTAAAGTGACCAAAACATCAGCCAGGAAGCATAGGAACTGAGAAGTGGTCTGTGGTCACCACCTGCAGAACCACTCCTTTATTGGGGGTGTCTTGCTAATTGCCTATAATTTCCACCTGTTGTCTATTCCATTTGCACAACAGCATGTGAAATTGATTGTCAATCAGTGTTGCTTCCTAAGTGGACAGTTTGATTTCACAGAAGTGTGATTGACTTGGAGTTACATTGTGTTGTTTAAGTGTTCCCTTTATTTTTTTGAGCAGTGTATTTGCTGCACATTAGCAAATTCGTGTGAATTTGGATAAGTTTTAAAAATGTATTTGCATTCCAAAGTTTTCAGCATTGTGGTGTAGTCCAAACTGGTTTGTACTTCTCTGTTTTAACCACAGCTTTTGGTTCCTTACCTACAGAATCACGGAGGATTCCACAGCGACCACGCTGGAGGCCCTAAAAGCCAGAATACGAGAACTGGAGAAACAGATCCTCAGAGGAGACCGATACAAGTGTCTCATCTGCATGGTGAGAACTCTTTGCTTGCCAATATTGTGTGTGTGTTGGTGTGCTTGTAACCCATCATTAATAAGATGCCATTGTGATATAAACTAACACCCACAATCATGAACCCAGCTGGCTATAGTCTCCATCCTTCAGCTAAAACTAATCAAGCATGGCCTGAAAAATGTACCCCCACAAAGAGGTTCTGTTGCACTTGAGAATTAGTGGTTATACAGGAGTCATGGATATCTATGCCTCGCCTTTTCAGCTTTAGGTCCTGGAGGTGCTTCTTACAGATCTGACCCCTCTCAATGGGCCAAGAGATTGATTAGTTTCCTGTTTACTTTTATGTTTCATTAAACCAAAACCGTTACTGTAGCACCTCACAAAGAGATACAGATTGATCTGTCTTTGCCTCTCATAGAGAACAAATCTTATTGTCTTGAATAAAGATGCTTGTAAATGTTTTAATGATTTAATTGGAGTGATTCAAGGCATTTTGCCACCCTCAATGCTCACTTGGACTGTACAGCCTTTGGGGTTAAGCATTTCCCAGTGGTGGTTTACTGCCACCCACTGCTTTTATGAGGTGTAGCAGGCATGCTAGGGCACTTCCAAAAAATGAATTACCAACAATTACTTGCAGACAACAATAAGTTCTGTAAATGTGTTTACATCTGTGTCTGGCAGTCATCACATGCCTAGCATGATAGCCAAACTGAATACTTATGCAAAATGCATCAGAAACTCCATCCATCCAGTCCTTTATCCAAGCTCAGTGTCAATAGCTTCATCCATTGGTCTGATGTGTGTGTCTGTACCTTCTGTGGCGGCCATATTCTTGTTCTTAGTGCCGCTCTTGAATATCCCTGCAGCGGAAGCCATCTCAAACAGGGGCTGTCGGCAAGAATCAGGTGGCTGAGAGGCGCGGGAGCGCAGAGGCCCTGCAGCTCAGTGTGTACTGTTTGTACAGAAGCTACATAGCGGGCAGCAGTAGGATTAAGAAGCTGCTGCCCCTCCGGAGGGTAAGGCTCTCTGTGCTCCCACTGGCCTGACCCCGCCTGACCCCTGCACTGCCCTTAAGCTCCCTCACTGCACACCTGCCTGCCCCACTTGCTGTAATGTGCTGGTGTTGTTTGGTGATGTCTTGTGTTGTGTATGGGTGTTTGGATTGGTGCATTTTGTGCATTTGGCCTGGTTAAATTAATCTTATAATTTTGTTCCTCTTTTTTTTCAGGACTCGTATACAATGCCTCTCACCTCCATCCAGTGTTGGCATGTTCACTGTGAAGAATGCTGGCTTAGGACTCTGGTAAGGACCACACACATTCTTGCATATCTTACACATCACAGGCTGTTCCCTGGTTTGTTTTTATGTTCATCATTCTGTAAATATATCACTAAGTGATGGAATACAGCCAACATACAACACTAACAAACATACCAGAAAGGTATTAGCATGTGTTTTTGAAGTATGTACAGTAAATACCATAGTATATGCATAATGGTAATCATTTAGTACCATGGTATCAAAGTTCAGTGGTGTTACCATAAGATTATATTACTGTACCGTGGTATTGCCACAGTGCTTGTTTCTAAGGTAGGGCTCTCAATGACATGAATAAAGAGGAGGGCTGCTCGATTTTGACAAAAATATCAGATTGCAATTATTTTGAAAATTGTAATTATTGCGATTGAGATTTGAACTGCAATGTGATAAACAAAAAAACTAGTACACAATTATTTTTGACCAAAATTTTATAATGTTTTGCCCATGTTCTACTGCCAATATAAACTCTTTGAGGGTTCACACGTCAGTCCTCTTAAAAAGAACCCAACTCAAACTAATTTCATTTCTGCCACAATTAAAGAAATAAAACGGTGAAACAAAGAGAGGGAAAAAACAGTTTTCTTCATATTCACAGTGTACCTTTCCATGTGTGCCTGTTTTTGACTTTATGATACTGTCTCAGCCCACTATTCATAATCATAATTTTTTGGAACCCGATCAACTTCATAATGATGTTACTGGAATATTATAATGTTATCTTGATTTATAATTTTTTGTAATGTACAAAGCATTGCTATTCGGTCCAGTTAAACCAACGCATTCTAAACCATCAAGCTTTTATTTTGGTGTTCAAATACATAGAGTTTCTGTGTGTAGCTGAATTCACAACAGCTGTATCACGTGTTTCTCTCTTTAACGTATTCTCCCTGAACCATGGGGTGTATTATTTGTATATGTATATTAACATGTAGCGGCCAAACATATTTGGAATTATGCAAAATGAAATTAATGTTAATCTGGAGCACTTAAAACATGGTTTCTCACATTTACGGAATGAGATTCACTTTCTCATAATGTTATTATAGCATGATCTACCATGCACAATATGTAAGTAGTGTTGTCGTGATACCAAAATTAAATTATTTGGCAGGGAAATTTGATGACTTTCGATACCAATTTGGATACTACAACAAATAATATTATACTAATATTAATTTGTTAATTATGTACAGTAAGTGCTGTTTCATGTTCTCAAGCAATTATTCAAAGGATACAGTTTGTAATAAAATAAGAACAAAAAAATAAATAAAAGCAGTGAGGAGAAACAAATTAAAAACAGTTAAACAAAAAATACAAATTAAGAAAACTGCTTTTTAACAGCATTATCAAGTACTCAAATAAATGTTCAGAATGATAATAGATGTGACATGAAACTACTACTGGTCTTCACTGTATGATTATAATACATTAATACTTTTTAAAGCTACTAAAGTATTGTTTCATTGTTTCCTGTATTGTTTGATTAGTTTTATAGCAACATACTAGACCAGAGATCGGCAACCTTTTTGACGTTGAGTGCCATTTTTATTTTCCTGGTTAGTGGACCCTTCTCCACATTTGTGCAGAACCTGTTCATGATCCTGCATGTGAATTTTCATAAAGCATCTTTTGGAAGTGCTTTAATGTAATAAAACCTGTCCTTTTGTACAAAATGTGTTACAGTTAATGTTACAAATTTGCTTATTTGATTGCTGATCATAAAAAGTGTGGAATCTTAACTATTTCTTATATTATTTCATAAATTTTACCCACACAGAGCTGGGTAATGGAAATATCAAGGATTAAAAGTGGTGTTTTCCTTATTACATGACGTGTTGTTCTAAAAGCAAAAAGAAACAAATGTAACAGAATGTTGGCTGTCATCAGCTCAGCCTGAACGAAGCAAAGCGGTTGCATTTAATTGCGCGATTAACCAAAAGAGAAGCTCGTGATGTTTGAATGGCTTGCACGCACAGCGCGAGTCTCATCATAGTTTAACAGTGTTTAGTCTCCCATTCAGCTGATGAAAACGCACTGCATAATCATGAGGAAGGATTTACATCAAGATGTACATTGGAATGCAGGTGCGGAATTTATATAAATAAAATAGACTACTCTTCTCTCGCCGTTGCTGGCCTGCCAGTGATTACCCCCTCCTGGCACGCATACCATAGGTTGCTGACCCCTGTACTAGACAGGTCTATTATGTTACATTTATACTTGAAGTCTGACATTTTGAAATAAATCTGTTTATGTGTCCCTCTGTTTACATTGACTTGACATAACTGACTGTTTACATTAATACCTCGCCAAGGTGGGTCTTTTGACCGATTAGCATGCAGCCTGTCAGTCAGACAGCGCTCTCATGCAGAAGTGAGGAAATAAAAACCCTTTGCAGTTTAATAATCGG
The DNA here is from genome assembly GCA_032164185.1 of Moxostoma hubbsi. Taxonomy (NCBI): domain Eukaryota; kingdom Metazoa; phylum Chordata; class Actinopteri; order Cypriniformes; family Catostomidae; genus Moxostoma; species Moxostoma hubbsi. Next base: position 26,477,693 of record JAVLUX010000004.1, read on the forward strand.
ACAAGGTCCTATCGTGATTTCAATGTTCAATGTTATTTAGATTAACCATGCAGCCCTAATAATGAGTTTAAGCTCTGAAATGCTGATAGTTCAGGTGCATATTCAATTTCAATCCTATGCATTGCACTGTGTCCAAAACTACCTCATGGAATTAGTAATTCAGGGCTTTGTCCAGTGTATAATGTAGATAATTGAGTAGTTTATTTTGTAATGCTTTGGTATTTGGCTGCAGAGTTCACCTGTATCTCTCTTCAACCAAACCTGTGAGATTCCTCACATAGCGCTTCATTTCCTAATCCCTTTAGACAACGTTGCATGTTGAGCTAACCTCTTATCATCAGACGTGATTGCCTCCTCTTGTCTATTTGTAATCCCCACATTTACACTCACAGGCTCTTCCTCTTCTTGCTAAGCTATTTTAGCCAGTCTTCTTTAGGGAGCCCATCCACATTAGCCACTAACACATTCTGTCACCACACATGGAAGCAATTAATGAAATTAAGGAAATGTTTCCTAGCCTCAGCCTGCTATATATTAAATCAGCTCTTTTACTCACTGCTTATCACATGCTCTCTGTGTACAGCAAGCTGATGAGCGGGGGGATCAGAAACGGCTGTGTGTGTGTGTGTGTGTGCCAGCTCGTGCTGCCACAGTGGCGTGTTACTAATGCAGGCATTAAAATTGTTGCCTGAAGACAGCAATAAAAGTAGAATAGCGGGGCTCCTTGCGTCTTGATCAAAGTAAATGCGTGTAATTTGTTTAGCGTTAGCGATAGCCTTGTTTTATGAAGCTAATGGAGCGCAGCAGCCGCTTGCTGCTGCTGCTGTGAGGAGCCCGTGTTTAGTCCATGACCTGCCGGTGTTCATTAAAAGTAGGTAAACTCCTGCTTTCCAGAACAAAGGAAACAAATTCCATGCCCTCTTTGTGTCTGAAGTAATTTGGTTAAGGAGGGTGTTCATAGGAAAGGGAGGTATAGAATTAGGAATTGTTGCTGCTACACATCAAAATGAGCCTATATTGAACCTGCTTCATAGATCACCACACTCATTTACTCTTGCCACATCAAAATAAGCCACTCTAATAGTCAGACCATGATGCCAAACCTAAAGCGTTCATAATTATTTCCATATTTGAAATTGAGGTATGGTGTTGGACTAATTGAATTGCCCATTGCAAGTTAAAGTGCAACACAAGCCAAATAGAGTTTTACTGGATCTCGTTCACTTAGTGCTTTGATCTATGGACCAGCTTTTGGTGCTCTATACTGTAGAGATGAACTACAGGGTCATATGGAGACACACATCCTCTTTACAGACGGATGTGAACGTAGAGCGCAGTGTTCTCACTCTGATATTCTTACTGCTCCCAGACTCCTTTGTTTGCTCATGTCTGTGTACTCTTTAGTCTGGAGCAAGGTAGTCATTCTCTCCTACACGTTTTAACCCATCCTAAACTTGTCAGTGCATATAGGTGCTTTATGATATAAGGGACAGAGAGAAATGCACCCTGTGTGTAATCCATGTCAGTGGCACATTTGTGCGAAAGGTTTGCGCGCAAGGACATAACCTTTAATAGTAGCGAGATTCCCCACTGTAACGCTACTGTCTCCGTCTAAACATCACTTCACAGTCGGGTCTATTTCTAGAAATGGCACTCACAAACATGAGTATTTTATATCCCTCATGGCTTGGAACATACTGCAGTTAACCTGTACAGTCTACATCAAGTGTTCCTTTGTTGATGTGGTATTTTATGAAGCTGAGTATGGAGTTTGCTGAATTTAAGACTAGATCCTGTTGTGATATTCAGTCACTCCCTTCGCAGCATGTGTGTGGCATAGACAGCAGACCACACAGCTCACCTTCCTCCTCTAACTCTTCCTGCTGTTCTTCTGGCTTTTATGCACAGGCTTTATGGGTTCTGGCTGAACATCAGAGTGGTAGTGGGAAGGACTCATGTCTGTTGAACTGGGTGGGCCTCCTGGCACACCAAGCCCTGCCATACACTTTTTTTTTTTGTCCAAGTACATATACATGCGGTATTATATTAGACTAAGAGAACCATGACCAGCATAGTAACATGCAGTCAATTGCATTCACATTTTACTTCAGAAATTGCCTATTTAAATCTTAAAGACAATCTTCTCACCCACTTTCTAAATTTTTCTTCCAACAGGGAAACAAGAAACTTTGCCCTCAATGCAACACCATCACATCACCAGGGGACCTCAGGCGTGTCTACTTGTGAACAAAACACCCCAGAATCTGTTTTTTTTTTTTGTTGTTGTTTTTCTCAAATTTACATTTGCTCTATTGTATTTTGGTTTTCCCACCTCCTGAGGGGGTGATGTTTTGTCCAGCCTCATGCTCATAAGATGTATGAGCTCCCTGATTAAAACTTGACTCTAAATGGGGACTTAAACAAGCATTGGACTCACGAGGACTGTGTTGACTCAGTCATCCTCTGTAATTGCTTGTCTGAAAAGCCCTAGCCTCCCTACTGGGGCAGGTGTGTGTGATACTGCCCTCTTGTGTCGGTCCACGGTCCACCCTCTTTAAAGTCAACATGGTTCTTGGAACGTCTTCTACTCAAATGAAGGATATCCGCATTGCTGCTGCTGCTCTTCGTCTCCCACTCTCTCTCCCTCTGGCAACTTTTTCACACTTGTCAGCCCTGACTGGAACATCAGCCAATGATGATAAGAAGAGACTTGCGTGTTCTCAGCCGGACTGACCATCTAAGGCTCTCTTTATTCTCCATTGTGTTCTCTTTTCACCCAAAATCATTACTACTATTGTGGTGTTCTAGTGATGTCAACCAAATTTAATGAATCAGTGCAAGCACATGTATAATAGTCTGTATGTTTACAGTGTTGTGAGTAAATGACATAGAGAACAAAACACTTGTATACACACATGCATACACACAGAAATATATATTGATTGAAAGGTCCAGTTTGAGTTGGGGGTGGTTTAGGTTGGGAGGGATGGGTGTTTCAATCTTGGTAAGAAAAAAATGAAATGAAAACCCTCTGTATTTTTAAACAGATGTTGTCTTGTTGAAGTTGTATTTCATTGTACAGGAAGAAATTTAAGTAATAATAATAATAAACTACTCTGACTAGAACTTAAAAGATTTAGGTGTACATTTTTCATTGAAATACACAGTAAAAACTGTAGATTTAACCCTAAAGCAAGGGAGAATATCTTTTTCTTTTTTTTCTTGGATTTTCTTTTGTTCACTCTTTTTTCAGCTGGACATATTTTGTCCATTTATAATATTGTTCCAGCCCACCTTGCAGAATGTTGTCAGCCTGTTACAAAGGATTCAAATTATTGCTTAATTCCATTGAGCGTATTAAGACCCCTGACCAGTTTCAAATAATCGGCTTCCCTCTGAAATGAACTTTCATGAAAATGTCAAACAATTAGGGTGGTCTCATTTACAAGTTATGTTCAGATTTCATCTCATAGACATAAAGATGGTAATCATGATGATTTTTCGTTTTACATTAAAATGGATTACATAACTGGAAGAGTCAAAATTCACATTTTCCCTCGGAGTGAGACTGTGTGCTTTATATTTGTACATTTATGTATTCTGTGATTTCTGTATTGATGTAAGTGCTAAAAAAAAAGGAAGAAACAAAAGGTCATTGCTGATGCCAACACCACAATAAACAGTCAAATGTTGCTTTTGTTATAACTTATTTCATTGCTCTATAAATTATCTTCATAGGCTGGATCATCCCTTAAGATCAAGTAGTCAGCAGTTATTTATCATTAATTTTCACCAAGTAAACAAACCTCAGTCTTCACACAGAATTTGAATCACTGTTCAGAGCCAAACTCTTCAGACAGCTCTCTGCAACTATGTTGTAAAATACAGGTTGTAAATAAAGATTATGACTATCCTTTGCTGAACAGTTTGCTCCAGTCCCAAAGATGACAAATTGCACAAGGTGATTGTGTAATATGATTTGTTTCCTTGTATATATTCTTGAAAATGGTACGTGTCTTACTCATTTGCAAGCTACATTGGGCATAAATTAAATGACTAAATCTGAAATGATCATCATGTGCTGGCTTCATTTCCATTTCCGATGCCTTATTCAGTGTTTCAGATGTTCAACTATAAAGACTCCAAAAGTGAAGCTGCCAATTGTGTTACTTTTAATGACTCCACTTGTTCCACATATTAACGTAACTTTTGAAGTACTTCCGTATACTGTTTGTCTCATGAGCGTCAGGTTGTGAAATGGCTTCCTAAAGATATTGTAATCTACAGTGCCCATTACACTATCATGTTATGCATTATACTGCATCCAGTAACGATAATGAGCTTTTGAAACATCTCTATTGATCTTGTACCATTCCAGACTCAAAGAATGCATCATGATCTTTTTGGGTGAGAAAAGGAAGTGTTATTACTGTGTTCTTCCAGGATAAATTCCCTGGTGATTTTTTATACGAACAGCTGTATGAGAGCAAACAGTGCTCATTTTAAAGATTATGGACTGTAAATAAAATATAACAATATTACAAGGACTACATTTTAAGAAGCCCACTACCTCCACTGAAGACCTGTGGCCAAACTAGGTACTTCATCATCACTGCGGTGCAAGCAGTAGCAGAATCTGTAAGCACTTTCAGATAACTACAAAGTGTTAATAGATAAGTTGGAAAAACAGCAGGAGCTCCTTTTAAATAGTTACAGCTCTCCTCCACCCTTTTTGGAAGTGTTTGTGGGTTATTTTCTTCTGAAAGGAGCACAACACGCTTGGGAAACCTGCTAGTATACATTGGCTGTTCTGCAATTGAAGCTGCTGCAGTTTATAGACTTAAAAGGAATGTTCCAGGTTTAATACAAGTTAAGCTCAATAAACAGCATTTATGGAATACATTTTCATTTTTTACCTGGTTCAATGCAAGGCAGAAATGTGAAGCTTCTAATTTTACAAAAGCACTTCTCTAAATGTAATATTCTAATCTAAACAATTATTTGAGCTGTAAAGTTGTTTAAAATGTCAATTTAATAGTCATTTCAGGGTTTTAGGGTTTACGGTATCATCATGGCAAGGAAGTTGTGCAAGTGGATATCTCTTTACTTAGAAAAGGTTAGTAAACGATCTAAAATCAGACTAAAACCATGTTAACATGCATAGTGTTTAACATCTTTTGGCTATACTTTTGAACGTTTAAGGATTGGCCCCATTCACTTCCATTGGTTTTTGCTCAATATTTTTTTTTTGTGGTAATCAACATTATGTCACAAATGCTGTTGATGAAGCTTAACTTGTATTGAACAGGTAGCATATCTTAAATTTTAGTGCACAATCTGTGTATCTCCAGTTACCAGAGGTCAAAATGGGGTCAGGAAAGAAGGTGGTAATGTGTCTCCTATGTGGTGGTGAAAGTATGTAACTGTGGTTGGATCATCTCACCTCTCTACCATCTAAACGAAGCCTTTACTTACTGTCAAAGGCTGCATGTTCCAGACAGCAGTGCGATCCATAGAGTGCATTAGGCAGGCTGTGGGCCAGGCTCAGGTTACTGCCCACCCTGTGGCCTGAGTGGCGCTAGAACCAGGAAGAAGCCTGATGAATGGAAGCAGATCTATAGAAATTGCTTTTGGAGGTCAAAGCCATCCCTGATGGGGAGTATAAAGTGTGGGGCCATTATAGGCAGTTTACAAACATCTCCACAGACCAATCAATAAGACAGGCCTTCTCTGCTGTGTTGGGTAATTCCTCGATCGCATTGGCTGTCTGTACCAATGGTAATTTACACCTTCATGTGGGAATTTGACTTGAGGCCCCCCCCTGTGTCTCCTCCCATTCGGTGTCCACTACTTCCTCCATGGCTCTGGTTGAAGTGCTTGTACAACTCATTCAATTAAGAGCCTCTCCTCTTCTCAGCCTCTTTATAGGATCGATCAACTCAAGGTGCTTGATAGAAAAAAAGGCTTTATGTATTTTGTTATTCACTAGAAGAGGAAATTGTGGAATGTTGAAATGTGTGTCCAAATGGTATATTTTTCAATTGCTCATCTACCTTTAAAGCCACAAAATCTAAACTTCAACCAAGGTAAGCTTTTTAGCATAATGTTGAATACCACTAAAATTACTTGGGACTTGTCCCACTTTTTCTTAAAAATAAAGAAAGAAATTCTGTGTTGCTGTGAAGCACTCACAATGTAATCTGTAAATGTTAAAAATACTCACCATTTCAAAATTATAGCCACAATACATAAACAATATGCCTATTAACATGATTTTTCATGTTAATAGGCTAACCTTACTAACCTTTTTTTTGTGTAAAGTTATATCCTATTTTACAACTTTCTGGCCATACCAATGTAACGGCATCAAAATGACAATTTAAACAACTTTACAGCTCTAATAATAAATTATTTTCAACAGAAGACTTAATGTAAGTGCTTGCATAAAATTGTAAACTTTACATTTCTACCTTTAAACCATCCAGATATTGGGCCTATTCAATTCCATTGTAAGTGCCTCACTGTAATCTCAATTTCAGATTTATTTTTTTTAAGAAAAAGATGGACGAGTTCTCAACATTATTCCAAAAATACTGTTCATTGATCTTAACTTAGATAGTAAGTGTTATTTCCCAATTGCTTATGCCTCAAAAGTATAGAAAATATCTATTATTCCCCACAAACTTTGATTTTGTGACCAGGACAGTGATATTTTGAAATGTACCTATTTCCAATGAGAAAACAAGTGAATTTGTGTTTTTCGTTCAGATAAAGTCAGAAAAAAACAACATATGAATCCAAATTAGCATGTATTTATACTAAAGTAATACAAAAATGACAACAAAAATTTTAAAGTGAGTTTTTCTTTTCGAGATGATTTTACTGTAAATCACTTTCACGAATCAGCCCCCGAATTTAGTCTCTCATCAGGTTCTTGTTATACTGTCTTTGGTAGCGGTGTTCGAAGACTTTGAGGGATTTCAGATGTGGAGCTGAGGAGAGAAACCCATACTACACCAAGCAAAAAGACCTCAACGACTTGATTAGAGATCTTGGTCACACCAAGAAGAATGCCGAGCTTTTTACATCTAGGCTAAAGCAATGGAACTTATTGGATGAAAGTGTGCAGATCAGAGGAAGCATCACCAACCTTTTTCCAGCTTCTTCACACTTCAAGATGGGCTCTGCTTCTGCCACAATGTGACCAGTCTGTTCGAGGCATTCAGAATCGTCTGTAACCAGAATGAGTGGCGCCTCTTCAATGACAGCTCATCCAGGAGCCTCAAAGCCATGCTGCTCCATAATGGTAACAAGTACCCATCTCGTCCCCTGGCTCACTCGGTGCACCTCAAAGAGGATTACAACAGCATCAAGACCTTGCTGGACGCATTGAAGTATGATGAGTACAGCTGGAAGGTCAAAGAAGACTTCAAATGGTGGCATTCCTGATGGGTCTCCAAGGCAGTTTTACCAAGTTTCCCTGCTATCTTTGCCTTTGGGACTGCAGGGACACCAAGGCGCACTACCACAGGTGGGACTGGCTACAGTGGACCGCACTGTGGGGAGGAACAACATCAAGTGGGAGCCACTTGTGGACCCCCGGTAGGTGCTGATGCCACTGCTGCACATCAAATTGGGCCTTATGAAACAATTTGCCAGAGCTCTAGATAAGGAGGTGGCAGCCTACAAGAACCTTCAAGACTCCTTCCCTAAGCTGCCTGAGTTAAAGGTCAAAGCCAGTTTCTTCGTCGGACCACAGATAAAAAAGTTCCTGGAGTGCAATGAGTTCCCCAAGAAGCTCACTAGTAAGGAGAAAGTGGCTTGGAACAGCTTTGTCGCAGTGGTTCGGGGCTTCCAGGGCAATCACAAGGACGAAAACTATGTGGACCTGGTTGAGACTCTGGTGAAGAACTATGGCACAATGAGCTGTAGGATGTCCCACAAAGTCCATATCCTTGATGCTCATCTTGATAAATTCAAGGAGAACATGGGAATGTACTCGGAGGAGCAAGGCAAGCACTTGCACCAGGATATATTGGAATTTGAACGCCACTACCAAGGACAGTATAACGAGAACATGATGGGAGACTACATTTGGGGGCTGATTCGTGAAAGTGATTTACAGTATAATCGTAAATCTCGAAAAATGACTCAATTCTAAATCTTTTGTAGTCCTTTTTGTATTACTTTTGTATAAATACATGATCATTTGGATTCATATGTGTTTTTTTCTGACTTTAGGTCAATGAAAAGACACAAATTCGTCCGTTTTCTCATTGGAAATAGATACATTTCAAAATATCACTGTCCTGGCCACAAAAACAAAGTTTGTGGGGAACAATAGCCATTTTCTATACATTTGAGGAATAAGCAATAAGGAAATAACATTTACCACCCAGGAACAAAAATTGTTACATAGTGTTTTCAGTGTTTTTCCATTACTAAGCTAATTTCATGGTTACAAGCTTACTGAATTGCTCTTATATTCACAAATGTTTAAAAGATTGCCATGTGACATTATGAGGATTAAGCAGTGCCGCTTGCTTCATAACAAGGTAAGGTGAAATGGTTTGTGTGTTTGTGTAGGTGACAATGTGTGCGTGTGTGTGTGCATGCATGTGCATGCATGCCTTTGCGTGTGTTATCATTGACAGGATTACCATAAACCTCCTTGCATGAAAGATGAGATATTAAGACTGCGCTGCTGTCGACTCTTAATGGGGCAGCGTGGGAGTGTTGCTCCCCAGGCTCAGTAATCTCTCCCAAGAACTATTTATTACCAAAGAAAATCTGCTGTAGCATTCATATCCACTACTTCTCTAAGATTACATGTATCAATCACAAGATGAGTCTTACAAACCTGCGACAAGATGCATCAACACAAATCCACAGAGCAATGTTTTCTCTGTCACCTCTCCCAGTGTTTATCAACTCCTTACAGAGAACAGCAAGTGTGTAGGTTAAAATGCTTTAAATGATCAGCATCAACATATCTTTTCCACCTTATATTGTCACCTTATGTTTGATCTAGGGATGTGACTGAGTAACATAGGAACCACTGAAAACAGCCAGTAGTGTAGCTCAAACAGTGGTGTACTGCCTGCAAGAGAGGAGGCTGGGCCCCTTGATAATGAGTACCAAAATAAAAGTCACATTTTTTCATGTAATTGTTTAACATTAGCAAATAAGCTATGGCCTGTGTATTTGCAGCCAATGTTAGGTGGCCTTTAGATTTACGTCTTACAGTCAAAACGTTAAAAAAGTAAAGTTAAAGTAAATGTATGACTCCAGTGGTTATTTATGTGTTTAGACATGATATGATAGGTGTGGGTGAGAAACATATCAATATTTAAGTCATTTTTATAATAAATTCTCCTCCCTGTCCATTAGCGGGTGATATGCAAGAAGGATGTGAATCATCTAAAACAGGAGAAAGTGAAAGTAAATTGGAAATTATATATATGTGTGTGTGTGTGTGTGTGTGTGTGTTTACTGGTAGTCTGAATGTGTGAAATCACATTAAAAATTACGAGACATCCTAAATGCTGGTGTCTGTGTGCTTTGTTACAAATTGGGGCGATTATTCCCAGACTTCTAAAGTCCAACGATATCCTTCAGTAGTAGTAGCAGCCTACACTACAGGCCATGTTGTAGTAGCACTGAAGTACCACATGAGGCCGCTGCTGATCCCTATTTAAGATTATGAACCCGTCAAGCAGGATTTAATCAATATGTGTATATTTATTAATTTAGACCACATTAGAAAACAGAGAGGGACTGAATTGTATTACTTTATGAGTGTTTTAAATCCTTTGGCTTTTCATTCACATAAACAGACTGATAATGTTGTAACCAAAGTCATATTTGATACAGCAGACATGTGGAAGAGAAAATTACACACAACACCTGACCTGCATGATTCTAGGGGCAGTTCAGGCTTAATTTTAAGTATAGAACAGTGGTCCCCAGCCACCGGCCCTCGGCACATTCGCTACCAGGCCGAACATTATACAGCATTTATTTTTTTAATCGGTAAAAATAAAATATCCTGAATATGAAAATAATATTTTGTTATTATTGTGCTATTCGTGCTGTAATTAGGCTACATATTGAACCTTGTGCAGTCTGTCGGTCCTTTTCCATCCATCTCCACTCTATCTCAAACACACATACACACACAAAACCGTTTAGGCTACAGATTTTGAATTTTTGAAACGCGCGAGCTGTGTTCATCATGGCCTGCGTAAACTGAGTTGCCTGCTCACTTTGTAATAGCTTGCTGATATGAGTAAAAAAAACAAATGTCGCCTGGAGAGCTTCTTCGGTAGGGGTAAGAGAGTTGAATGTCACCTGAATTTAACAGCTTACTCAATGGCGTTATTCAAGTTATCAATCGCATCAAAGCACATGCCCTGAAATCTAGCATTGTGAGCGAATGGACGGAGAGCACAAACGCCTTCTCCGACTCAATGCCCACTAATTCAGCAACATGGTGAGATGCAATGTTTATATTATAGGGTCGTTCATGAAAAATATGTACTTTGTTTTAATAACATAAGTATGTTAGACCAACTTAAACTAAAATGTTATATATATATATATAAAAAAACCTATACATTACATTTATAGGCCTAATCAATATTTTGTGTGGTAGTGTAGTGACCTTTCCCCCCACGACCACCTGATGGCCGGTCCAGGAAAATATTGTCTCTATTAAACCAGTCTGTGGTGCAAAACAATTTGGGGACTGCTGGTATAGAATGAGATCTCATAGATATTTATCTAAATTTATTTACATTCATGGCGAAAACATGTATTTGCATGTCATTTTTGTAAAACATGCACATATAATTGGATGTGTCTCTAGATAAGTGGAAATTGATTTTTACTTAAAAAATATTTGTCTATTTCAGAAGAAAAGCAAATGCCCAATTGCTCTTCACTGCTTCGTCTCTCAGTACACTGGAGGTGAGACTCCTGTAGTTACAATCAGCAGTAGATCAGTTATTAAAATGTTCACTGAGCTACTACTAAATTAGCGAGACTATCTAATCTTTCATTCCTTGCAGATGCAGTGGACTTGTTTTGCAGTCAGTTGTGGAGGCAGAACCACCAGTGAAAACTTTGGAGCGACGGTCAGATCTTTTTACAGAGAGACTGATTTTCACATTCTTTCAGTCACTGTATTGTCTACGGTAGACGTAGGACAATGTGACCCCATTTTGCTGCTTCTGTGCTGAGACTCTGTCTGCTTCTCCAAACTGGATGCATGCTAACTGCCATCTACTGTAGCTTCTGACTGTGGATATGTACTGTATACACATCCCCACTTCAAAATTCCAGAACTAGCTCTGGAATATTTATTTTGAGGAATAACTGAGATTTTGAGATAACCAAAAACTTGTAATGATGTGGCTCTTGTTAAGAATAATGATGTGAGTTATATTTCACATCTTCTACATTCATACATACACATGAGCAAGCAAATTATGTTACTAGCTAAAGATAAATCAAAATAAAATGTTCTCTAACTTATTTATTTTGAGCCTTATTTTATGACACCACCTCTGTCCTGTCAGTCTGCGTGTTGATTAAAAAAGTTTCCCATCTACTGGTGAAATTTGGCAAAATATGTATGTTAACAGTTGTTAAGGTTTGCATACTGGGTTGCTAAAATGTCCACTGGCACAAGCCTGTTTAGTCAATGTTTTGTGCAATGTTGCAGGTGTTTGCAGAGTTCAACAGGATAGCAACCACAAACCTGGAGAATGACTTTTATGATGCATTGGGCCAGCACACACCACGGTTTGTCACAATCTTCAAGTCAAAGAAAGGAAATGTTGGAGAAACATTGGCTGAGCTTGTGCAACAAAAATATTCACGAGTGATTCTTCAAGAGGCTTCTTTTATATCTTTATAATGGTGAGTTGTCTAAAAATAGTGTTTTACTTTGTTTTTTGCAACAACACTGTTTAAGGAGAATAATACATTTGAACTGTCACAACTATTGTATATATCTATACAAACAAGTGTAATATAACTTGAATACTATATAATCTTGAACTTTATTTGTTCGTTATCACTTCTAGAATAAAGATGTGACAGCACTGTGATGACCCAAGTAAATTCTACAACACTTGCTTAGTAAGTTATTTTTATGAAATCTTAAAGGTAGCATTTTGGTTTGGATTTCATCAACTCTCTCCTGCTCTCGCTCTACTGTTACTGTGGAATAAAGTAAACCTGGCCCAAAAAATCTTAGAAACTTCTAGATGTATATGAAGATGATGAACAGTGTTTCGGTTTCCTAATTTCACAAGAACTAGGGCGAATAACATCACCCATACCATGGAGCTGCCATACATTTTCACTTGAGTTTCACTGCTGAGCTTAAAAGTCTGCTTGCCATGCTGCATTTGTGTACTCTGCACAAGAGTTAGAACATGATCTCTCTCCCTCACTAGCTAGAACATGCTCCTTAAGACAGCAATGTGAGGAATATTTTTTCTTTTGTTTTGTATGCAAAATCTTTAAACTGAAATGTTTTAGGCCTACTGTTGATAAACCTTCTAAATTCAGGTGCATGTGGATTGAAAAAGGCTGTAAGTTCATTGTAGGCAGGGCAGATGACACTGACAATTCATTGATCTTGCGTATGAACATCTTCCTGATGTAGTGTTTTTTTTTTTTGTTTGTTTGTTTTTTTTTTGTTTTTTTTTTTGTACAGACAGTGACGAGGCCTGGGCAGAAGTTTCTGTTGGGGTGCTGACTGTCATCTCTGAAGATGAGCCTGCCGTGCCAAATAATCTCAACCTAGACAGTACTGGCTGGGCATCTTTTGTATACTCTCATTTACATAGTCTGCAGAAGCCAGTATGTACCATGAACATTGTTTTAAACCAGCGCAATACACTTTTTAACTGGTGCAATGTGTAAAGACCTCTAAATAAAAAAAAACAGTTGAAATTGTGTCACTATCATGATTTATTTTGTGTTCGTGTAAATCTGATAATTTTAGGAGAATGGAACCTGTTTTGTGTAATGGATGTTTTCAGAACTTGAGTTGCATGAGTAACAGTTACTTGGTATTTTTAAGGCTATCGGTTTGCATGGTTTTAACAAGTAGATTGGATGGTTGTTCAAGTAAATACAACTGATAATTTCTAAGTAGCAGGAAATGTCACATTAGTTATCCCAACTTAAGTTGGGTAGTGTTGTAAAATAGTAATTGTGAGTAGTCTAAACTAAGTCAAGAGTATGTCTAAAGTACATTTTCAAGTACTCTCTACAGTTATGTAAAGTTACTAAAACTCAAGTCTAAGTATACTAAACTAACTTTGCATTCATTAGTACAGCATATAATACTTATTGCACTTAGTTTTTTTTTTTAAGGCAATCGGTTTGCATGCAAAGTAAAGTTAACTAATTAGAATTTACAGTGTAAATGTAAAAATTAAAACAATTATGAGGCACAAAATGATTCATGAAATATACAAAACCAACCTAAAAAACCTCTGCTAGAGAAAACACGAGTGTGTGCTTTTGGCTCCAAATCTTATAATCTGAGATATAGCCCTTCCCCGTGTGGCAACTAGCCCTGCTCTTCCCTGTTCCTGTAGTTCTGTAGCTCATTTACTGTTCTCTGTGCATCTATAACATCTAAATTCTATACATTTCTACTTTTCATAAGTAGCCTGCATCTACAAAACTTGGCATTTAGTACAGTAATAAAACACTGCAAGGTATAAGCTCTGTCTGAGTCACTAACCATTTGTTTTTCTCTGTAATATTACAATGTCTTGCACCCCTACTATCTTTAACCTCCCACATGGGCACGAGCAGTTGAAACTTTAGAACCTCAGTAGCCTCTCCACAACCCACTCCACACACACCGCTCACACAAGAGAAGCCTTTTACTTTGCCGCCTGAGATGCTCCCGCCATTATAGCGGCTGTTTCATCTACTCCGCTCATCACCTCACCTTTCATCTTTCGTCTGCCCAGGGGGCAAACACTGGCCCTTTGTCTGTGCGTTGGGGGGCTGGGGGTGTAGGGTGTGTGGGTCTGCTATTTGTATGTGCCTTACAGTATCTGTCTATCTGAAAGGTAGGTGAATGACAGGTCTTAGCATGGCCGCACATTATGCCTATAGTGCCACTCATGAGTTGATTGGGGACATAAAGACAGCTGAAATGAGTTTCAACCTGCAAATTTAGACTTACACTTCCCAATTCCCATATGCATCTACTGCATGGCCATACTCAACAGTAATATTGTTATACTTTAATCTGTTGTAAGTGGTTCAGTGCTGTTCAAACGCTTGCAAAGTTGTTTGTGAGCTCTCTTGAGTCGCTTCCTTTAAAGAAAGACGTTAAAGCAGCTGTTTAAACCACAAGTTTAGAAGCTTGTGATCGTACACAGCCATAACTGAGAGAACTGTCTGAAATAATGTCTTTGTTTGGTTTTGTCACTCTTTCATGAGCAGTGCTTACAGGACAGTTCTGTTGCCACAGCTCATCAAACTCTGTTACTTTGTTTCTCTTGGCGAGGATGTGCTCAGCTAATTGCGTTATAATACCATTATTTGTGTACATTAAATTATGACATAATCCTGCGAAGGGTCTTCAGTGTGTTTAATGGGAAGAGCCTCTAATGAGGGGATTTTTACAACAGTTAGCAAACGTTACGCTTACTCTCAAACAAACACAAACACAATGCATAGTTAAACTGGGCTTTGAATAAAGAAACAGTGTACTATACCGTTAATCTTACACCAATATTGTAAAATGTTCTTGGTGATGTTAGGCCCTTGTAAATATACGTAAGGATTTAGAGATCATGTACAAATTACACTACATTACAAATTACTGAGTACAGTTCAAGTTTTTCTTTATGTGGAGGCATGAGTTTGATGGTAAATGTGTGGTTAAAAGTCTTGGTTAAAAATCATGCCCAAACTTAGTCCTTGGTTTGCACAGAAAGAGAAGAATTAAATGTTTTCAAGTGGAATGTACCTGACATTTAAAACTGCTCTGACTAACTTTGTCACAACATAAAGGAATTATTGTCGGCTTTCACGTTTTTGTGGTTAATACTTTGTGGCTAATGGTAGGTGAATGCTTTATTATTTTTTTTATTTACATTTTTTTGTGGTAACAAACAACAATTTTCTCTACATAACCATGGCCAAACTTCAACCTTGTTTTGTACAAGATGAGATTATTTATTATACAGATTCTCTTCTAATCATCCTTTTCTTGGGTGTCCAAGAAAAACAGAAACAGTAGGCATTAGGCAACTGTTGTACCCCAGACAGAATCAGAGGAGTAGTAAGATAAGGACAGCGGGATGTCGGCTTGTGCACTCTGTTATCACTAACAGCCTTGATCCCTACAGTCAATATAGTGGGAGTCCAGAAAACGTTACTCTGACTCGTCCATCATTCCTGCTAGGAGTAGCATTGATACCTGTGATACCTGTCTGCCAATGGTGCTAGGGAATGGATATTTGCTCTGTCTGCCAGTGTGTTTTAGTGTGTTATCTACTCTTGAGTATATTAATCTCATCTTATTTTCTATGTGGCATGTAATCATTCCATGGTTATTCCTTGGTTTGTTGCTGCCTGTCTTCCGCTGTGAAATCCACTAGAGGGCAGCAAATCGATTTATAACACAGTTTGAGTTCCACTTCCACCATATAAAATTTATATATTTGTATAGCTATCTAGCTTTTTTCTTTTCCTGCAGAATATCTCAACCAATCTTGTTCAAACTGGGGGGCATGGACTTTTTTGTTGTAGTTTTGCATATGAATGTAATCTATACAGGTACTTGCAAAGAGCAGTAGCAGCAGACTGAATTGTGATTATGCTCTTTTACCCTCTTTCTTTATCATCCTTTTTCTCTTATAAAGAAAAGGTAGAGTGTGTTGGCCTGAGGCGTCCGTGGCTCACCTGTGCAAACAGGGGGTTGGAAAGACTGGTTTTAAATCTGCCAAATCCACTGTATTCTGTTACTGACTGCCACCTTTATTTTCTTGTAATGAACCACACATTTTTGGAATGAGGAGCTTTGGCTGTACATTTTACAATGGTAAACTGTCCTTCTTTTAATTACAGACACTTGTACTCATCAACACTACAGGAGAGGTAAAGCAGTGTTTTGAGTATTCAGAGAGAGGTTGGAAGGGGGGGGGGTGGGTTGACAAGTATAATCCCCATCCAATTTATGTCACAGTTGACAATATGTTGGGACATAAAGTAATGTTGTTTTCTTACCCTATTTTTTTGTGGTTCATACAACATATTGTGAACGTAAACATAGCAAGAGTGCAAATACACCATATCACTCTTCCTAATAACTCAATGTAATGCAATGTAAATATCGAAACAGTTCTGAATATGAAAATGCTTGTGTGTTTCATCACCTACCAGGATGTTGACTATGTTATCTGTTTTTCATCTTCCCATGGAAAAGCCAGACATAACCTTTCTCTAGAATTAAGTAAAGCTAAAGAAAAATTGTAATTACTGCACACTGTCAGATTGAGTATCTATTCTCCCAAAAGTTATTCATCTGCTGCATCAGTATTTTTATTGTGTTGAATAACAACAGTGCTGAAACAAAACAAAATTATATCATAATCTCTCTTCAAGTAATTACCATTGGATATGTTTTTATCTCTTATCCAGAAAAAAAGAGGCAAATCTGAAAGTATCTGCCAAATTACCATAATTTCCCCAATTTTGTCTTTTTTGATGTCAGTTTTAAAGTATGTATATGTGTTTACTTCAGTAAGCCTAAAGGGGAATATTTTTAACTAAGTCACTTTCTCACACTCACAGAAGTTATGTTTGACAGCCTTGTTGAACTAAAACTTTTATCATGAGTTATCATCAAAGCTTATATCAGATTAGTTATGACTGAGCAAAATAATAGTCTAATGTTCGCTTGTTTTTTGCCTAATACCATCTTTGCTGTGTTTGTACCAGCATAAATCTCCCTCACAAAACACTGGCAGAACTGGTGGCACAAAAAGACGATGCCAATTCAACACGCAACGTCTGGCATTAGTTCAAGTGCGGCTCCTGCGTGAGGACATTTATTCTTCGAAGTGCTCTTTAAAGTCCTTCTATATCCTCTGTCAAAAAAGAGGAGCAGACTGTAGCATGGCCCTCCCCCCACCTTCCTGTGTGTATTGAGATTTTTGATGTGGTGTTGGACAATGGGTGATTTTGAGATTTCCTGTTTGAGAGTGTCATATGATTTGTCCTCAGGCAGTGATGTTTTAGAACCTTTGTTGCAGAATAGGACCAGTGGAAACTATACTTCCCAAAGGTCCTTTATGCCACCTGTTGAATACCAGGATTTCAAGGCATTGTGCAGTGATTTACACAGGTAACTTTGGCTCCAATGACCCCTGCTTGACATGCGCAGAGTTAACTGTGTATTTGATATGGCCATCTTTACTTCTACCAGAGCTTTCTGTCAGGAGAGAAGGCATTGTAGGGGACAATGCCTTTTGTCTGCTTGCACAAAGGAAAGGCTTCAAACATCTATTCATGTTTCCACTGTAACTGAGGCACATGGATGTATAATTCATAAGAGAGAAATAGACTGAACAAAATGTTTGCCTAAAAAAGCCATATTAACATGCTAAATAAAAGCGATGACATCCAACCATCCTTCAAAATGCCTGTGGCGCTCATTCACAGGGTATTGAGGCATGATATGTGCAGTCTGGGCCAGCAGGTGTGATGTATATTGAATGCTCTCATGGCTGTATGTTATGCTGTGGAGCTCAGGCATTCAGTTTACTTCCTGCGTGTCAACTCCAACACTTCTGCATGAGAGGGTGCAACATGGTGACAGGTAAACAGGATTGGCAGGGAGGAAGTGCAATGAGTTTGTACATACATGTGTGGTTTGAGGGGGATTAGGATGAGGGCACAGGAAATATTCACACAATTGAAGTGAAAATGAAAGAGATAATGACAAAAGGGTATCTCGCTTATTGAGAGAACATCAAACGGCTCTCAAAGGGGCCCTCCTCCTGCATGACAGGTTTTGGTCATCTGCCTGGATCATTGTTGTTTTACTTTCTCTTCTCTGCTTTTATCTAAAAAAAAAAAGTTTATTGCTTTACCATTTAGAAACAGCTTACAATTACAGATATGTAGGACTTTCTATCTTCTGCAGAACACAAATTAAGATATTTAGAAGAATATTTCAGTTGTTTATTATAGCTGTGGGTGAGAAACAGCTGCCCAGTAGGGGGCGATATGCACGAAGAATGTGAATCACCAAAATCGGAAGATGAAGAATCGGAAAGGGAAATTGAAGTGGAGATTAGCTGAGCATGGAGGAGAATTTATAGTAAAAAAAAAAAAAAAAAAGACAAATATTGATCTGTTTCTCACCCACACCTATCAAGGTATGGATTTAACCACCAGAGTCGTGGTGGGGATTAATGTGGATTTTGGCACTTGAAAATTTTAGCACCCATTCACTTTGTATCCACAATTTTCCTATGTCCCGTGATGCTTAGCGTGAAATGTGGGCGTTACTTCCATTGTTCATCCATTTATTCCTTCATTGCGTGTTGGGATTTTGAGGAGAGCGTGTATGATTTCATGAGGACATACATCAGTCACTATATCAGTGTGTTACTGAACGCTAAAAAAAATGCAAAAAAGTAATAAAGACAAAGAAAGCATGAACAAAACCAGCATGCTTTTTCTCCCAGATGCATTTGAGATTTTATCTAAGCACAAACGCAACATTTTGAGAAAATTATCGGTTGTTTTAGAGGAGCACCTGTGTTAGTTCAGCTTCAGATGTGTGTACTTGTACTTGTCACCCTGCATGTTCATATCAGACAGACACACTGAGGAAGAGCTGGGAAGTTCTCGTCCTTGAGTATGTAATTGCTTTTTCAAGTTTTCCAATTGGATGGTTATTTCCTTTTAAATTTGCATGTAAGTTTAAACATTTGTTTGGCGGGTGATTGACTGGTGAGAGGTGGTGCTTCGCTGCCATCCCGGACGTATCAGAATGGCATTTTAAACCTCAAATGTGATGTGGTTTTTGACTACCTCTGTTTGTGTTATTGTGATTGAATCACAAAACATTTTTCATCCCGTTTACAACTATATTTAGCACTTACTATTTGCGATGGGATCATCCGAAATGCATCTTATTACCAGCTGTGAACAGGGTATAAAATAACTGCAGCCAGAGCTAGCGAATGCTATAGAACGGCTTCCGGCGGAAGTCCAACCCACATTTTTGGAAAGAAATAAAAGTCATACACATCTTGAATGGCATGAGGGTGAAAAAATTACACATTTTTGGGTGAAATATCCCTTTAAGATGTCAATTATAATCATGTACTGTTGATGATGACAGAATTTAAATTTTTGGTTGAACGATTACTTGTAAATTTACATAGATTTACAATTAGTGAGGCCATTAATATTTTTGCATCATACTAAAATGTGTTATTATGTTCATGTTTTTACTAAAAAGTTCTGTCATTGTATGGTCGAGGCTAAAAGCCTTTGAACCCTTCTAGCTTAGTCTTCTCTCGGGCTATAAAGTTTACAAATCCTCTTGCTGCTTCGAGGCAAGCTAGTGGATAGAGCAAAGTCATCTGTACACACTATGAATATATTTAATTCAAGACTCATTATGCCTTAAACTGATCAACTGAGCACTCATTTCTGGTTTGTCCCTAATATAGACCATGTTTAGATGTTTGAAGCTAAAGAGTGTATAAGACACCTAGTGTAGATTTATTTTGTTGAGTGTGGTGAGCTGTCAAAGATGATCAGATAAAGATCAGCTATGAGAGAACCATGATTGGCACTTCCAGCATGTAGATACCTGTCACAGGAAATATGCTAAATATTCTTGCTGTTAAAGGCGATCCTTGGAGGAAATACTGAATACTACTGCAAGCTGCAGATTCAGATCTGTGCTGCTCTAGTTCTGGGAGAATTAAATTACTTTCAAGTAATTTTTATCTGGTTTGCAATTTTATTTATTTTTTAATTTTCTCCCCAATTTGGAATGCCCAATTTCCAATGCACTCTAAGTCCTCGTGGTGGCATAGTGTCTGGCCTCAATCCAGGTGGCAGTGGATGAATCTCAGTTCCCTCCACGTCTGAGACCGTTAGTCCACACATCTTATCACGTGGCTTGTTGAGTGCATTACCGTGGAGGCTTCACACAATTATCCGTGGCATCCACGCACAACTCACCACACACCGCACCGAGAGCAAAAACCACATTATAGTGACCATGAAGAGGTTAACCCAACATGACTCTACCCCCCTAGCAACCGGGCCAATTGGTTGCTTAGGAAGCCTGACTGGAGTCAGTCAGCATGCCCTGGATTCCAACTTGTGACTCCAAGTGTGGTTGTCAGCATCTTTACTTGCTGAGCTACTCAGGCCCCTTTTCTGGATTGCATTTTAAGAAATAACACAAACTAGATAATACCTTAGGAGGACTGTAAAACCTGATGGTTTGCCAGAACTATGCATGAGACATGCTTACCTGCTCCTTGAATAGTTTTTCTTTAATCGAAAGCATGGATTCTGTTCATTGCATAACATGTTGCATTATAATACTTGTAAAAAGAGTTAAATAATTCATTTGGGGTTAAATAATTATATATATTAGCTTTTAATTGTGTATTATTGTGTATAATTGGTCATGTTGCCAAAGCCTCAACAATGTGTTGTGTACATAAGCAGATGACTCCAGCTAACTTTGGGATTTACATGTGATACATTTCTTTATGAATGTAGTAAACAATAAAGAATTGTGGGAATGGTTTCTGTATGTTATACCTGCTTTTTACAGGCCAACTTGTGTTTGTTCTGTTTTGTTTGTTTAATGTTAAGTGAATGGCAAGCAAGGAATTCTGGAAGAAGTCTGTCCGGTTTAGTAAAAATGTAATACAATTTATCGATGTGCAGTGAAACAAGAAACACAGCACTCCAGCTTTGTCTGTTTTTAGGCCAAGCTAGAACTCTGGTGATGTGGGAATATCCACTAACCAACACATTGCACAGACACGGATTAAGAAGGTGGGGTCCACCACAGTCCAATAGAGTCTAATTACGGCAGGTGGGGAGTACAAGATAGCTTCACTTTCTGTTTATTGTTTTAATTTTCTTTAATTGTCCTTTTATTGGTCATGTTGGGTAATATATTTAAATGATTAATTTCAAGGTGTGTATTGCATTGGTGCATTAAAGGTTTCTGTAAACTTATAAATCTGCTGAATTACCTGATGTTATGTATGTTACGCAACACTTCGAACCATGTGAGAGACAGTCACTCAAAGCTTGGGATGGAAATCATAGGAATTTTAACAGATCAGATTCCTCTTATCGATTCCAGTTCCTTAACAGTTCCATCAACAATTTTGTACTTTTGAGAAAGAAATATGGATATAATAAATGTATTTCACAGACTAATTAAGATATTTTATACAGTATTTTTCCATATATTTCAATATGTCTTCCTGTGGTTAAATCATACATTTAAGTAAATCTTTTCAAAATTGTAATCTTTAACAACTTAATATCCAGTGATTGTTCTGTTGTAAGTCTCAGAAATTAGGCTGTTTGTTTAGAGTTGTAGATTTAAAAGAACCGACTTATAAGAGTCATTCGTTCGGGAATCTGATTTATCAGCTGATTTATTAGCAGTGTTGCAATGCTGTTGAATGGTAGCACAGGAAACACTTTCAGAGTATTTAAGGATGGTGTTCTGTCTGCATGGGCGGAAGAATGCATATCCAAGAGCTGTTTACAAAACCGAATGTCATTAACTTATTTGGTTCTGATATTTTATATTATTAGTTTCTGAATAAGCGCTGGTTCTCGGCCCCCAATTCTATCTAAAACTCTGGATAATCTGTCCCAATCAACTCTTCAAGCTCCTTAATGTGAGAGCTCCGCTGTTTGAACAATTCATTTGAAAGATTTGCTTTAAACTATTCTCTGTTATGACATTCTGTTTTAAGGGAGCCATACTTGCGTGTTTTGCAAGTTTGTGGCTCACTGCAGAACTAAGGGTGAAGATTAGGTTGATCTGCTGACAGAAGAATGGCTCAGAGAAAGCGCTTGAGGGCAATTATCAGTGAAATGATGTAGCCAGGCTGAATACAAGAGGGGCACCTGTCTCATCAGTGAAAGCGTCAATCGCACAGACAGACAGATCACTGCTCCTCAGGCACAGACTGACACATACCTGGCCCTTGTCCAGATTCTCTCTCTCTCTCTCTCTCTCTCTATCTATCTATCTATCTATCTATCTATCTATCTATCTATCTATCTATCTAGATGCCTATCTGTAGATCAACTAATATTTTGCATTTGTCTTTTATCTCTTTGCATTTATCAAGAAGTCAATCGTCTAAAATATGAAATGCACACATTTTCATCTGTATTTGTCCAAAAGTGGCATATTAATTCTCAGAAGAGTGTGTGTATATGTACTTTTATTAATTTTTTTGGATGACATAGCTTAAACAAAGCATGTAACTCATTACGAGGGATTAAAATCTTGTCAAATCTTTTTTTTTTCAAAGGCTGTCAAGTGTGATCAATCAGTTCCTTCGAGCTTGCGGGTTTCACATACTTTTGGCATATTAAGTGGTTTTTGTATACCCTGTTTAGGGAGGTTTACATGTCAAAATATACAACATTTCCCCTCTCGTGAAGTACTGGTGGACCTTACCAGTGAAATGAGTGTTTACATCAGTGTTGCACTGCAACTATTTATGTCATTTATATTTGACAGGAAATACTGTTGAATGGTATCCTTATTGCCTTATTGCATTAATGCATACAGAACATTAAAAGACTAGTGCTTTTTTGTCAATCATGGAACCTTGGAAACAAACGGGTGTGTTCCATTTACTTGCAACAACTGTGCTACTGTTATGGTACAACTATAGCCTATTCATTGTGTCAGTTACATTTGGTTTAAGAGTAAAAATTAGGTGAATAAAGGACACAGATATGCCCTTTCAAATAATTGTTTTTAATGCTTTACTGTTTGTCATCATTTCAAAAGAGCATGTATGAATGATATCATTCCTGTTGAAGTACTCAGGATCATTCTCAACTATCTCTTAATTTAGGCTTTACCCCAGTTTCACTCACAAATCAATGATGCATCAAGTACAGTGCATCCAGTTGAAAGTCATCTGCTGAAAGAGTTCAGATATTCTACAGATGCCCTATCATGGAGCTGTAATTCACTGATCAGTCACAGTTATCTGGAACTTGATTTATTTACACTGACAGCCTTGCTGACGCTGTGTAAAATATCTGGATGTGTTGACAAATTTATTCATTGCCCAAACACTGGTCAACAATGCTGTCCTTAAAATGAGAGCTATACTAAAATGACAAGCTACATCAGACAGTCCCGGTTTGACGTGTTAAGTTAAACAAAGTTTGTTGTTCTGTTCTTGTTGATTCCTGTTCATAAATATGTAAAACAAGTATTAGTCATTGGCATAACATTTATTTTCTTAAGATCTTTAGAAAAAAATTCCACCTTGTGTAATGCATCCTCAAGCACAGTGTTGGCAAAACAAGACTGACTTTATTGAAAATTTTGAGCTCTTGAAACTGTTAAGTGTCAACTTTGGGGTCCATACATAAAACATTGATGGACTTTAATAAGTGGACAGAAATGTAATATCTTTTGATTCTTCATAATGTTAATAATGAAAATAGCAATAGCCATAATCATCATCTAGAGTAAAAGTCACATAACTTCATGTCACATGCAATAACAACCACAAATTAGTTTGCATTATCAAATACCTGATCACTGTTGTCAGCTTGTTTGAACACAAGACGTTTTCGTTTCGCACAGTCTGTGACAATTTTGATAGGGCTCCCCTGGGCTACACAGTCACGTCTACCAGCTTGACTGCGCTTCCTTATCAACTGCTTACTTATTAGTTCATGAGCTATGATGATTGCAAAGCCATGGCTGTTGCTCTGCACAAGAGGGGAGATTGCAGAGGGCTTTTAACATCTAACGGCATAGATGCATATCAAAATCTAGGAAAAACAAACAATTTATCAGATTCAGAAAGCCTACACAGAATGTAATTTTCATTTGATGTTTGGAGTCACAATCAAGAATGGCGGGATTTTGTTTGGTGCCAAGCGCAACAGGAGACTAAATCGCCCCAAACTTCCCATTCAAAATGTGTGACTGTGAGACAAACGTCTTTCGTACTGCTGGTGCCACTATTCCAATAACATCTAAATAGAAAATCTCAAGTGGAAATTGTCATTCTATCTCAAGCCTTTGATGTTGCGCAGTAGTAAAATAGCTGAATTTCCTCTTTTCTGTTTGGAAGCTGCTGGTTGCCGACAATCCCCTGGGCCTTTAATACGTGCTGTGGCCCATGCAAGAGATGAGTTGGAGAAGAGCCACATACCTCCATGCCCCTTGGGTTTGGACCCTCACATCTCTTTTTCCCTCAAAACCATGCATTCATAAAGATTCATTAAATTATTACTTCTTCAGAACATAGACCTGAGGTCTGCTGTTGATTGACTGTCCTCAACCTTCTGAGATTCTATTTTTGAAAGGGCGTTTTTGAAGGATCTTTACCGAAGGCTTTCAAAAGACTTTGATGGATGTCCTTGTTGGAGGCATTGAATTTGTGATTGATTATGCAGCTTAATGTCAGTAAATATGACAGAACAAGAAGATAAACTCTGTGATGTTTGCACAGTGACAAAGGAATGCAAAAATTGTGCATATTTAAAAAAGGCAAATGCTTATTTGTGGGGGCAGGGGGGAGGGAGGGTATACCTAAAGCACTTAAAGGGTACTGAACATCGTTGGTGGGAAGTAATTCCTGTTGCCATCAAAGCAAATGAGGCATTGTCACAGAGTTTACAAGTTTACTCAAAGCACCGTCATGAGGGTTTGTCTGAACCTCTGATTCCTGAAGGACGAAAGTATTATAGGGACTGCCCTGCTGACTTCCCTAAATTAACTGTAAGGATGTGAGCCAAAAATAGTCTCTCTTAAGTATCTAATTCTAACTGCTGTATTTTTGCGTGTTTATTTTTTAAATTGTTGTCATGCCAAAATGGACTATGTGGGAAGAAACGTTGGTTGCCTGTACCACTGAACTCTGAGTCTGCCCCAGTGCAACACAATCCAGCAAACGTGGCATATGAAAAGGTCTATGCCTTTGAACTTGTTTTGTCTTGCCAACAATAATGCCTGGGTAGCTTCATATATTGTGTTCTGTAATCAGTGAAACATGTTTGTTGCTCTAAGGATATCAGCAATTGGCTTAAAGGTGCACTTTTATCTTTGTGTCATCTTGGACTGATACCTAGTGGCTTGGATGCAGCATAATTTAAAATCAAATAAATTCTGTTTCAGATGTCTTTGTAGAAATTTAGTATTCACAATCAGCCATGATTACTTTAATCTATGTGTGAAAGTGTCAAATAACAGGCTGGATACTGAGATTAAAGGTGCAGTGTGTGAGATTCAGAAACCCTTCTTATTAATGACACCTGTGGCTGTTAAGTGAACTGCAGCCACCTACCAGTTGCTCGTGCTCACACACATGCACACACTTCATAGGGACGTGAGCTGGCATCATGCTGCCAGATGAGGTAGCATAATTAAAATTACACAGTTATAATTGTTTTACTACAAATTTTGAGACTTAACTAAAATTACTTATCAGCTAACATAGCATACTGATACACACATAGAACACATAGAGTCTACAGGCTTCAATAGGCAACCTAGGAATTCCGGGAAGGGATCATTTTTAAGTTGCGTTACAAGCCGTTCACACGTTGACAAAAAAAGGAGAATATTACATAAAAATGGTTGCATACTGCACCTTTAAGCATGTAGTATTCGGCTGTTCATGTGATTCTAACATGGCAGCCCCCATGTGTGGATTCTCAACATGTAGAATAAAAGAGCTTTTATAAGGTTACTCATATGACTGGAGTCATCATTTCTGATGCGAGTGGCCATGGTTTCCACAAACAGTATATTGTAAAATTACAATTCAAGTTTTTAGAAGTTTAACTTTTTTTAATGAGGAAAAAATTACAGCGTGCACCTTTAAATCAGGGATACTCTCTCAGTTAAGTTAAGTTTCCCTTTTCCACATTTTAATTTTCCTTTTTTTTGTTAAATGCAGTCAGTATCTAATCAATTTCTAAAGAGCTCATCATTGCATTCCAGCAGATTACTCAGTCATGGTAGACTGACATGCATAGTGCTTGTAAATGTGTTTACACTGACAGCACATTAACCACATTTAGGTTGTGGGCAGCAGGGGTGGGAATGGGATCTTGAGTGGTTTATGAGTTTTTGGCAACCAGCCAGTACACATACCACCCATGTGTTTTTCCTACATTTATTCTGAACTTTCGACGTGATTTTGAAAATGATTTGTTTGCATTATCTTTTTCTTTAAAAAAAAAAAAATATTTTTGCACATTTGTTTGATAGGCTTCAGAATATTGGCAGAATTGTTCTACATAAATACCAGATTTTTTGACAGATAATGTGTTATTGAGGCAAAAAAAAAAAATTACAGTATGCTATTTTAAGTAAAATTCTAATTTTCAGACATTTCTTTCTTTTCATTTGAAATACTCTTTAGTTAATTTTAGTGTATGTGAATTTTAAGGTGCTAATGAAGTGTTTACTGGTATCTTACACTTTTTGTGCTCTTTGTATAAATATGCAGTCAGGTCATTGGCAAATAATTTTGTATGCTTATCTGAGGTCCTATCAGAGCAACTGAAAAACGAATAAAAGCAAATATTGACCAATCTCTCCTAAAGTCAATTGTGGCCCATTTTGGAAAGTTGATTGATGGTCCACTAATGTGGTGAAGAAGTGGATTTCTTAATCTTATATTAACTTTCGAAGATCAGTTTGCATACATTGGGAATGATGGAGATGACTCACATGTAGATCTTATCAGGTTTGCACAGCTGGGACGCATTTGTATAGGTCTGCATTTGACATACTGTGACACGTATCAATGGCTCTGAAAATTATTTTATGAGCAACTCTCTCAAGTCCGATCATGTTTTCCCCAGTGTTCTGCTACAACTTTAGTGTGTTGTTTTACATGAAATTTTTCCCAAAGAAATTTCAGTCTGTCAGCAATAAACAGATGACAGGGGTTGATACTACACACAGCTCATGGGTTGTGTGGGTGCAGCTGAAATGACTGTGACTCATCCTTGGAATTCCACCCATCTTTCTGTCCATCTTGTACTAGTTGAGGTTCCCACAATGTAAATCATAGCAATAATAATGATCTGAATGTGAGGGAACTTGTATCATCTTTGCTATGTTGCCATAGAGCCATTCTGTTAGCTTTACCAGTAGTTAGATAAGGCTTAAAATTGTGATAATGAATTTCACAGATTTTTGCATATATAATACAAATGTATCTGGAAGAATGTAGCATATGTATGCCAGTGTATCTAGTTGGCCTATTCTGCATTATATTCCTTTTCTTATGAACGTGAAAAGCATGATGAACATTGTACATTTTCCATCTCAAATGATGGGTCTCTGTAACTGAACAGTAACAGGGGCCAGACTGGCCCACATTCAAGCTCTCCATAATTGACTTTAATATGCATTGGGGCATGAGGTGCTTCCTCTGTGTCCGCTAGGGGAACCAGTACACTTCCGTGTGCCATGTCTCTATCAGTTAACTGCCAGATCCTTAACTTAGTCCTACGCAGTCTTGCAGCAGTGGGCCTGTTAGTGGTTATGGCCTGAACCCCCTCACCAGGGCTTTCGTGGCTCCATGTAGGGGGGACATGGGAGGCACTGGGGTTTTCCCTGTCACCCTTTTCCCCTTTTTCCCATATCCAGGACTGTTTGATGTGAATAGAGTGTGAAAGGTGGGAAAGGAGGAAGGTAGACAGGCAATTGCCTAAATTTGTCACAAATTTCCTGGAAAATAGAAATCCCCAAACTTCATTCTGTCTCCCCTGGCGCTCTGATCTGAAATAGATCAGAAAGCAGAGGCCCTTATGATTGGCCAGTACTTAATTAATGTGATTGGGCTTGATACCGGAATGGTTAAAACAAGTCCTTGTCCTAGTGTTGTGAAGTATCTTTGTACTTGGGCAGTACCTGTGCAAGAAAACAACAACAACAAAAAAGTTATCAACTTTTAGGTATCTGTATTTCTGTACTGTAAATTTTGTAAATGGTCCTCCTTACTCATTTTTTTTGGAACGAGATACTAGAACAGTTGTTCCATGACCAGTATGTATTCTGCTGCTGAACAGCTAAGCTTAGACTAAAACTATTCTCATCACCATACATTATTCAAGATCTGTTCAGGGCTAATTGATCTGCAAATATGTGCACTGTTTGGAATCTTTTGTTAAGAGGAAGGTAAGAGGAGTCCAGAGGTCAGCAGAACACTGAGAGCACACATTCATTATTAAGAGGTATTAAGAAGTCATAAATAGTATTTAAGGATTTTATTCAGAAATTAGTTTGATTATGTTTTGCTTTTATTTAATTGAGCCATTGATTACATTTGATCATAAAGAGGTTTCCTCCAATTTATCTCTCATTGCGTTTAACTGCAGAAAATAGGTCTTTCCCTGGCTTCACTGCTACAAATCGGGTGAGGCTGTTGTATTGTCCATCCAGGAAAGCTTGCAGAGCCCTCCTTTTCCGCTTTGTAGAAGACCTTTAGACTTCATTAAACCATCAACAATCCTGAGCCTCTCCTTTACTTGCCCTTGCTTCCTGGACTTCCGTCTCACCATCTATGCAGTTAAAAATCGGAGCACATTGTCAGTCTCCATGCCAAAAGAGCCCTAGAACATAGAGACATCAAAGACTGCTGTTTGCATTGGGTCAGATTCAACACAAACATGCGGACAAGCTTTTAAACCAATGGTTTAACCTCAGATGAAGGTGCAGTTTGGAATCATAATCTATCCAGTTTTACAACACTTCTTCAACAGCTAAAATACATTGTAATTCCTGTTTTGTCAATATTTTGTATTTAGTATTTGCAGTGGTGATCAGATGACATTGCTTGTTGTATTCATAGCAAGTATTGGTAAATTTGCTAACATACAGTGTGTTTATAATTTTCAAAGAAGAATTTTGTATCCTAACCCTTTTCACATTTCCTGTTGCACACATTCATACTTATGTTCTGTTCTATTTACACCAGGTAACTGCAGGAAAAATGCCTCTGTTGACATTGCTCCAGATGTGTACTTAACATTTAAATCAACAGTGTTGTAATACCATGGATTACAAAACATTATACAAAATGAATAAAAGAAAATTACACCTCAATTAAAATAATGATGAATTGCAGTGAGAAAAGGACAATCCCTAGATGACTGTAGGGGAAACATATGTGTCCAACATGATGGAGGTCCTGATCCGAGAATGTCACTGCTGGTGTGAGTGGTATGGCTGTTCTCTATAATTAGTGGGGACTGATGGGTGCTGATTGTGGAGTTAAAGATCAGAATCTCATTATCTTAGCAGGGGACCAAGCTTTCATCCAGATCATACAGTGGGCAGTAAAACAGTTCTCTACATGCAGGGCTGTAGCTCACATAAGATTTGTTCTCACATAAGACTTCAATGTGAAATACATAGCCTCCCAACCTCCCTTCCTTTTTTAGGTAGCTGGCTGCAGTTTCCCAGTGCAAGTGAAATTATGCTGTAATTACACAAGGATTGTTAGGTGAATTTTAAATGGAGGCTTTAATGAGTAAAACGTACCTCCCTAGCCTAAAACTCAAGCCTAAACTTCAGTAGTGTCCTTAAAGAAAAATGAGAGGTTATCCTTAACCTAAACCAATGCCTAAACCTAAGCGAATAGTCAGTTTTTTAAAAGAAAATTCTACATGAATAGCACATTTTCTGATGCAACCACGTCGTTTCATGTCCATGTATAGCTTCTATGACACTTTAGCTTGCATGCTTGACTTCTGAGTCCAAAGTTCAAAACTCTATTAGGTGGCCTACTGTGGTAAACTAATAATCATGTTGCAATAAATAATAATATTGGTGGGTCTGTAAAACAAGCATTAAAATTTATAATTTTTCAAATGATGTATTACAGTAAAAGTGTGTTGCTATCAAGCCATAGCAGTGTGTGTGTGTGTAATAGTGTGAAAAATAAGTGTTTATGTCATAAATAGACATTGTACTCATATGCGTTTTATTCACTTATGTGAAAGTTGTTGAAGCTCCTCTAGTGTTAATATTACCAGGAATCTGCGGCGAAACGTAGAATGTGCCAAGTACAACTTAGTTTGCAAAAGCTTATTTATAGTAAACTTTATTTTAATGTGACTGCATACAACTTTGCATGAATGTCATTCTATCAGGAAGACTTGCAGACTTGAGTGAAATTTAAGATGGCATTTATTTGATGAATATAAAACAGAAAAGTAATGTCTCGCTTTGGCATAGGCCCCGTCTGGCGGTCCGAAGAAGTTGTACTCGGAAACGTCATATCCTGCCGGAGATAGGAGGCAGGGACGAGGATCCTACCCCCGTGCAGTAAAGGACTCAACTGGTGGTGGTGGGGTGGTGGAGGTTGCCATGTTAGCACACTGAAACAGCAATGTGATAGATTGTGAGCAGACTTATAAAGCAATGGCTTACATGCGATTGGCTAGGAATTACCCAGTTAATGGTGTGATGATGTACAGCTGCTAGTCTCCCCGCTAGATCTATGCTGCACTTACATTAAAATTTTTTTTAAATTGGCAATATTAGAAACATTCTGAAACTAAAACCAGTCAATACTTGAAAACAGAATCACCAAGTAGCTTCCTCTCAAAATAAAGCTGTTTGAGAAATCTAGAACTTGTTGTTTTAACTGCTTTTAGTTCAATATTTGTTTGATTGGCTGAGATATTTAATGGGATGAAAGTGGAAAGAACATTGAATTATTGTGGAGAAGCTTGAGTGAAACAAGTATAAAGCATCGCTTCAGAAATTCATGGAGTTTTTATACACAGTATGCTTCGCTGAAAGTGTCATCCACACAAATAGATAAATCTGTTTGTTTGTTTGTTTCCTTAAAAAGTAACTGAATGTATTAAGACGTTAATTTCAAGATTCATTGTTTTTAGGGTCCTCGCTGAAATCTAATAATAAAATATTATTCCAACTATTTATGCAACATTCTTTTTTTTTCTTTTTTTTTTTAAGAATTTCAGCTTTTAACGAGACTTTTATTTATTTATTTATTTATTGTCTCCGGACAATTACACTAGAAAAAAATATATAAAAATTATTTTGAATTTAGAATTTAAAAAAATAAATAAATGAACTGATCATCATAGAGCTTCAGTTACACAGAATTTGTTTTGTGTATGTGTGTGTGTGTGTGTGTGTGTGTGTGTGTGTGTGTGTGTGTGTGTGTGTGTGTGTGTGTGTGTGAATTAGAAAAATTATCCTCACGTCACTGACATTTCTTGACAGCCCTTATGTTTTTGTTGTCAAAATTTTGTCAAAGACTAAATTTCATTTTTTTACGTTTAACAAAGCAAAATCACAATCTTTCAAAGTACCCTATTAAACCTGTTAAAATATGTGCGCCCATGTTTTGGATTCACAAAACTGTTTAATTTGAAGCAGGATGATAGCTGTGCTTTGTGAGCAGGTGGGCTCAATTTAAATGCACTGCTTCAGATTCCAGTAGTGGGGTCAGAAATGTGGAGGAACAGGAGAGATGGGCTTATCTGATGGCAAATATTTACTCATCCTACTGTCTTGCCCTAGAGCAGCAACAATGTCCAAGCTAGGCCACATCTTTATCATGTCCACTTGCACCAGTGCACTTGTGTCTGCAGGGCTGCCCACCTTTTGTCATCCTTTGCCCTCAATTATTTATTTATTATTATAATTTTTCTCCCCAATTTGGGATGCCCAAATCCCAATGCACTCTAATTCCTCATGGTGGCGTAGTGGCTCGCCTTAATCTGAGTGGTGGAGGACGAATCTCGGTTGCCTCAGAGTCTGAGCCACGCATCTTATCACGTGGCTTGTTGAGCGCATTATCGCAGAGGCTTCATGCTATTCTCTGTGGCATCCATGCACAACTCACCATATGCCCCACCAAGAGTGAGAACCACATTAAAGTGACCACAAGGTCAGTATAGTCACTCGGCACACCCTGGATTCAATCTTGCTACTCCAGGTGAGGTAGTCAGTATCTTTACTCGCTGAGCTACCCAGGCCCCCTTCTGCCCTCAGTTCTTAAATACTCACCCTGATATGCAGCCATGCTGTGTTATTTCTGCTATTTCTTTATTTCAAGTTGAAATGGTTAATGAGGACTTTTTATGGCATTACATACCTGTCATTTAAGGTAAATATAAAGCCATGGATCAGTGGTTCATTGTGGTCTATTTTAGCCATTATAACAAAATTATTTTGAACATAAAGGTGACATTACAATTTGTATTTAGTTCAGTATTATAAGCCTTCTCTGTTTAGGATAATTCCTAAATAATTCAACATTCATAGAGAACTGAACACCAAATTATAACCAGCATTTTCATGATTGTTTTCTGGAATTACACCCTAGTGGAACATGAACCGTGAAAATTGTTGAAGGAAATGCACTCTAATTTCCATGTTCTTCAAAGGTTTATGAAGAACAGTATGGCTCATGGGCAACACAGTTTCCTTAATGTTCCCCAGGAGATGGGATAACAAATCTGGCTTTTATGATGCAGAAATGTGGGTGGAGGAAACACTTTGCGCCCTTGTCTTTGCCTTGTTGTATCAGGATTCATACATTGTTAGACATGAGCTCTCTGCCTCATTTCAGTAGACCTGACCCTGGGCAGGTGATGACGTGGGCTGTCCACCTCTTCCCTCATATCGCTCAGTCTAATGTTCCCACTTCTGCCTAAAACAACCAGCAGCATGCACCTGTGAAAACAGAGGAACGAGCAAAGAGGCGCTCAAGAGTTTAACCACAGTATCACCTTGAATGTTAAACACTGCAGGAACATGCCTGACCTCTTCAGCTGCATCCATTTGAATGTTCTTCTCATGCAATCTTTAGTACATTAAAGTTCACTGTGTGCTTTGCATATATACTTGCGACTGAACTTTTTTTTACTTTTTTTTTTTTTTTTGTATTCTGGTCATTGACAAATAAAAAATAATAAGTCTTATTTTGAAGCATTCTACAAATAAATTGATTTTATGACTTTTCAAAAAAAAAAAAAAAAAAAAAAAAAAATATATATATATATATATATATATAGAGAGAGAGAGAGAGAGAGAGAGAGAGAGAGAGAGAGAGAGAGAGAGAGAGAGAGATAGATTTGTTTGTGACAGAGTGTTTTCTGATGTACTCCAACTGACCTGAACAAAATGTGCCTTTTCATAAAAAAATCAAAATCGTTTAAACATTATACTAAATCATAATAATCTAAAGGGATCCTGTCTGTACGTTTGTTTGATTTTGATTTGGTGGATAAAACTGTTTTTTTCAAGAACGTTTTAAATGTGTATTATTTGTCTCCGGAAGGTTACGCCACTTATACATTTTTGTCTTAAAGCCTCATAAAAACATAAAAATTACTTGGAACTTAAAAATGTAAAACATTATAATAGAGGTGTCATTGATTAAATAATTCAAGTAATTGTTTTGTGTGAATTGCATTATTTTGAATGTATTTTCAATATCTGATTAGATAATAAAATGAGCGCCACTTTATTGATCCATACCAATTAAAAGGTTAGACACATTTGAACTAAAGGTTTATCATGATTTTAGAAACTTTTTTTTTTATCTAAAGCCTTGTTCTTAAATGCTTGAAATTTGTTTTGAAGACAATTTTAATTTATCTATGTATGATTTTATTTATTTTTTTTACACAGCAAAGATTATTAAAATGATTGTAAATTGTGAAGGCAACAGTTTCAGCATCCATTCAGTTTTTTAAGCATCCAAGTTGGATATCTCTGGGAGCTAGTTTTGACAATTTATATTGTTAAAACATATTTTAGAAGAGTGAATGACTCTTTAACTAAGGAATTTTTAAAGGCATAGATTAGGATGTTAAGTATGCTTAACTTTTGAGCATTATTTTCATTATTAGTGCAACCCAACTAAAGGCTACGGCATGGCATCTGTCAATAGTGACCTAACAAACTTGAACTTCACCAAGTTTGAAGCAGAAACTAATGCCCAATGACTTCAACAGCATGAACACACACATGTAAGGACCACCACTAAATCTGAACCCTGGACATGAAGAACTTCACCTCACCTCTTCAAACTTCAAAACGTCATCCTAAGTGGCCTGTACCACCCAGGCTAGCCCCATTGGAATTAGGCAGACTATTTGTTGTTATTTTTATGAGTTTTTTAAGGCTGGGGATGCACTGTGTCTCACCTCTTCCTTTAGCTCTATGTGTGCTTTAAGTTACAAAGTGGATGTCAAGAGCTCTGTTTATCATACCCCAGGAAAAGCGTGGGATTGGAACTGTCAGGGTGGAGGCCTGCATCTGGTGCAGCTCCACCTGTGGGAATGAAGCAGTGTTTTTTGTTCGCAACATAACAACACATCCATCAAATCCACAAAAATATTGAATTTAATGCACAAATTAACTAAATTTTCAGATGTACAATGCTCATTTAATGCATGAATGGTTGAGTCATTATCTAAACCTATAGATCTGTAATGGGCTGCTTTGGCACTTGAGCTGTGTAACTGGTAGAGCATGTCCTGCTGAGGCCTCTTGAGCTGGAAGCAGGGCAGCCCAAAGGCTAGGGCAGGCCTGTGATTGTAGCCCCCCACTGGGCCTGAATGAGGGTCCTGCCTCCCATCAATTTACCCCTGGGACCAGCCCCATGGAAAACAAGACTTAACAGCTCCAATCCAATCGAATCCCCAGGCAATAGAGGCCTGACTGAAAGAGAGCCAGCAGGTAGTAATAGTCACTTAAAACAGCAACAACATTCCTCTGTGGGCAGCCTCGCCCTGCCTGGTTGAATCTTAAAGAATCCCACCAGGTACCACTCATAAAAGAGACATGATACTAGCTGACCTCCCCTTCAGTCTAGCCATGCATGAGCCTGAAATTTCGCTATATACTTCACTATCAACCCGCGGATATTACCTAACTTAAATATAACATTGTTTACGATAAGTTTCATCGATGTGTACATATGCCACACTGTGAAAACATGGTTGTTCAACGTGCCACCATCCGTCATAAACGTGCATCTCAACGTGTCTGTTTTGGCAAGGGTACAGCATGACTAAGCCTTGAACTAGCTGATCTAGAACTAGTGTAACCGCACCCATGTACGGTGTCAATGCATGTATAGAGTCAGCTACTTCTCATTCTGCTGTGCCAGGTTGGCTCAAACAGAACTTGAATGTGCATGCAATGGTCTACGTGACAGGCACATATTGACAGGCCTGTACAAACCAGTGGCACCACTTTCACCATGTTTGCCTGTTACTCACCTGGACAGCTCACCACCATGGGACTTTAAATTCACCATGCAATTCCTTTCATCAGGTCAGGATAACTGCTGTCCTTATAAAATGCATTTTGTTAATCCAAACTGCTGTCCAAAGGATGCATATTTTCTCACCAGCCAATAAACTTTGAGATAATTAGACACTTAAATGAGATGGACAGTATTTGACAGAAGGAAATTTGACAGAAGGTCTGAGCATTGTTCGGATTTCATCTGTAACATTTATGTATTTCATTCCTAGCATGTTAGTAACTATAATGATACCCTGTGCACTATAACTCATTTATCCTGTCTCTTTCTTCTTTCGGTTATTATAACTGGCACCTATTGTCTGATGACTAATAGTCCAGGAAGTGGCATCCAGCTGAGTTCCAACAGTTCCTCTGCACTCTTCCCCAGGCTTAGGTGGGTTCTGCTTTGACCTGTGATTAATCTCACATGCACACACATCTACACAATGTGAATATCTCCAGACTCAATACACTTAATTAGTTCATTAGATTCTTTTGTGGTTCTATTAAATAATTTATGTATAAATGGTTATGCTGATAACTGTAAGACTTTTGACTGGAGTATGGCACATTATGTTGTATGTCAATAGTTGCTGGTGTTGGCTAAAAAAGTCTAAAGATTTTTTTTTTTTTTTTTTGTATGCTCGACCTTTATATTTGTTCCCTTGGAAAATGTGCTTTTATTTTGGAACATTTCACAAAAGTGTCACAGTCACGGAAACACCCCTACCTCCTGCCAGGATTTATGGAATTTTTGCAAGCTGTTCGCTACACAAGCAAAACAGCTTTGGATGCATGGTGCAGATGTTCATAACAAACCATGTGGCATTGTTTGCGTTAGAAATGGTAATGCAGCTTAAATTAATAAACACTTTCACAGTTCAGGCTGATTTCCAAGACAACATCAGGTTGTTAAAGGAGTGCTAACTGATTAAATGCGACATGCACTGCTACTTTACACATGACTGCATGGAAAATACACTTCAAACATGCTACTGTTGTTATTTCGTTATCAAAGTATGGTATTTCATTCCTGATATTTTTTTAAACAACTACAGGCACGTGACACTTAATGGTTAATACCTGTACATACCATATTCTACACTAGAACAAAGAAGCTCATAAATCTTGCACTATTAGAAAATTACCTTATTTTGCTTCAACTAACATTTTTTTTAACTCTAGATTTTTCAACAGAATTTCTCTGTTTCTCTATAATTTCCCACTATTGCATCACTCAAAAATGTCAATTTCAAAGAAAACAAAACACTCTCTGAAATGTCCTCAAGTATGGCCCATTTGTCCATCAAGATGTTTTCCTTTGAGAGCATTATACTGTATTATATCTAAGCCCTCACGCAGAGATCCTTCCTCTCCCTTACACTCACCTGTGTGTTCTCTTTGCTGTGTCCTGGCAACTCTGTGGTCTGCAGGGGGTCAGCGCTGACTGACAGAGGCCCTGCCGTGAGAGGTGGAGAGCTCCTCATGAGCCTCAGCATGCAGCTCCTTTCCCAGGACCGCCTTGAAGCCTCCGGCCACCCTCTACGAGGGCACCACTTCACTCTCAGACCTCATCCCTAAACCTTTGGGGCAGGTGAGTCTAAACCACACCAAGATCCAGCCTTTAATGTATTATGTCCCACATCTATATTTGGCATTGTGTGTGATTAAGGACTATTGCTAATGACCACTGATTTATGGTAAATGCTAGGCATTAGGATGACCAATACTGCCGTGCAAAGGAAAAATGCAGTAATTAAATTAGGTCTCTTAAACCAGGAGATTTTAAACTGTGTTCCAGGGACCCCCAAGGGACCGTGAAGGGGGTCTAGGGGGTCTGTGGAAAATTGCAGAGAAAGAAAAATGTCTTCCATGAATGTTAAAAAAATGCAATTAAATAAAAATAACCAAATTATTGTCATTGCATTTTCCAGTTCCTGGAAATTGCATTTCATCGCCCGTTGCGTCCAAGGTCATTTCAATCATTACCTTTTGTGTGGCCATCGCTGGCTCCTTATCACTCAGGCCCCAGAGTGGCTGCATCAGCCACAAAACACGATTCCACTGTTCTACTATCCATCTCAGATGAGATTGAGATAACTCAGTGGTGTTTCTGGCCAGTGTTAATCTATGGCTTTTGCTTTGCTTAGTAAAGCCTTAAGTCGAATCTGTGGATACAAGTGCAAATGGTTTTGTCTGACTTACTTTTTGTAAGTAATGGTTTACTGAATTATTCCCCAACCAATGTTATGATATCATTACAGACTAATGCAATTTTTTAAGACAGTGACATTTGAGGGATCAGAGATCGACTACATTCAGAAGTGGTTTCCCAGCAGGACAATGCCGAACCACATACTGCCCAGATTACAAGTGAATGAAAGCCTAAGCAGAGAGTGAAGGTGCTAGATTGATCTGACCTGTCTCCAACTGAGAATATGTGGTTCATTATGAAGTGCAAAATACAACAACGAAGGCCCGTCTAATTGTGCAGCCTGGGATTTTGCTTGCTAAACTTAACAAACTTGTGTCTTCATTGCCCATACACTTAATAGAATCAAATAGAAGAAATGATGACGTTACACAGTGATAAACACTTGTCTCAACTTTTTGGATCATGTTGCAGTCATCTCACTTTTTAAAATATAATTAAGAAAAATAAAATCTGTTCACAAGGTAAAACATCAAATAATGTCTCGATGTAGTGCTTCTAAAAAAAAAAGCACAGGGTAAATAGAATTTACAAATCACTCCTTTTTGTTTTTATTAGCATGATCCATACTGTCCCAACTTTTTCAAATTTGAAACATTATGGATTGTACTGTATACCAGCGTTTTCAAGCGTTTGCGATCATAAGCATGAAAATGCTGCATTGAAAAACTGATGGTAAATGGTCTGCACTTACATAGCCTTTTTTTAAACTTAGAGGTTACCAAAGCACTTTACACTGTGTCCCAATCACCCGTTCACACACACACATTCACACTCATACACCAATGGCCCATGCAAGGCGCTAGCCTGCCGTTGGGAGCAACTTGGCATTCAGTGTCTTGCCCAAGGACACTTCAGCATGTGAAGTTGTGTGGGCCAGGAATCGAACCACCAACCCTGTGATTGACAGCCGACCCGCTCTACCACCTGAGTCAGAGCCGCCCCATCATGGCTGATATTGCAGGTTTATATAGAACCAGTGACAGACAGGTTTGGCTCAATTTACATTTTGAGAAAACCAGAGTGAGACTATTTTATAATCCACATTTAGCTTTTCATTCAAAAACATTTGAAGCTGTTTTTCTCAATTTAATGTTAGCGTAGTTACTGCATTTAGATTTTTTTAGTGCACAAAAAGATTTACAGTAGCTGTGTATATCAAACTTGGGTTCAGTTTGTAATCAGCATAAGCAGAAATGGGCTGCCCTAGACTCAGATTCATCCAAATATCTAGAGAAGAATCATCATATTTGCTGCGAAAATTAAATACATTTGTTACTTTAATTTCAGCTCTGTCTGGGTGTAGTCATATATTATGTAATGAGGTGTTAAATATTTTCTTACATTTTCCTGTTAAAGATGTGATGAGTGTGTGTTTTGTAGGAGTTGTATTAATTTTCTCACACAATTATCTTGGCTTGTAGTAATTATAGGGGATTATAAGTAGGGGTATTTCTTGAGCTGCATCTCCTGTTACTATGGAAATGGAAGATCTGTTACAGAACAGGTTGTTGAAAAAATCCTTGGCTTAATTTTATTGCAGAACTTTCAAGTAACTCCAAAATGACTCAATAAGATTTGAGTCCTGCATGTCTCTATTATTCATCAGTGTAGCAGTCCACGTTCCTTCTGAACACCTTGCTGGACATGATGGTGGTGGGATAGTATGGTTCATGCGTCTCCTGTAGAATCTTCTCAGACAGGGTTAGACACTTGGGGTGAGATTTTTGCTGCAGAGTGTTTGTGAAGTATTTAGTATTTTGTAAAGTTAGAGATGTGACAATGTTTTATGTAGACACCGGTTATGTCATGCTCTATGTGAACACCTCATTCTCAAAACAATATTTACCAAGGTTTACTTGTACTTTTGTCAGTGTTTTTTGTTTCAGTTTTACTCAAACATTTTCCAGAAAACAGTTATGCTCCATCATAAAATGTATATGTGTTTCTTATTTTTCTGTATGGTATTTCATAAATGGTTAAATCCTCAAAATATGATATGTGTATTGATATATTTTTATAAGTAATTATTTGTCAGCTTCAACCTGTTAATGAATGCCCAGCATATATTTTTTTGAATATCACTCTATTGAACTTCTAAAAAAAATAAAAAAAATATAAAATTGCTTTATGATTAGCATTTCATACTTTTTTATTGTTTTTTGCTTCTTCACATATTGTGTTTGAGAGCTGTATAAAGGCCAGGATTAAAAAGGATGTGCTTCACACACATATCATTGTGGGTGGACATTGACCGGTAATGATAGAATATATTTTTACAAACAGCCTACTGATAAATCCAGCAGGGTCAATGGATACAAAATATGTAGGGCCAGCCACACCAATTCAATAGTGTTATTGCTGAGGAAGGCTCCAAGTTTTTATAAGATTCCATTGTAATGATTAGGTTGCAGCTTCCCAAAAACTGCAGCCAATTGTGCTAATTAAATATTGATAAAAATGATTTTTCACACCACGATTGTGCATTATTTTTCAATAAATCAATGGGCAGGAGTCAATTATTCTGCTTATATCATGGCTACCACACCTCAAGACATCTTTCAGAATTTTTTATCAAGATTTTTCTGGTTTTAATCCCTAAAAGTAAGCTTCCTCCGAAGGCAGCATTTTAAGGCATCATAGGTGCACTCCCAAAGTGAAGGCTGTGCCAAAATGTAGGTATCTTAAATATGCTGTATATACTAAGATACCTCTTTTTTGGTCAAAAGATTTGAATGTATCATCTTATGTATCCTTCCCTGGGTAGGTGATCCCATAATGCACTGTGATTTACATGTATATTTATTAATTTAGCAGGCGCTTTTATCTAAAATGATTTACAATATGAACAAGGATACAATCAAATCTTTCTAGCAAGACAGTCCACTGTCGGCCATCTTTGGAACGCTCTCGGGAG
Source organism: Moxostoma hubbsi (assembly GCA_032164185.1). Taxonomy (NCBI): domain Eukaryota; kingdom Metazoa; phylum Chordata; class Actinopteri; order Cypriniformes; family Catostomidae; genus Moxostoma; species Moxostoma hubbsi. Next base: position 26,518,415 of record JAVLUX010000004.1, read on the forward strand.
GCTATTTCCAGTCATGACAGTGCAGCTCCTATCTACTTGAATGGGAAACACCGAAATCGTAAAAATGGTTGGTCAAGATTGCAATCAAAGAAAATATTTTAAATCAGCAGTAAAATCGGACAAAACTGGTACCTCATATTACGCTAAAAAACTATCCCCCCTTTGTATAGCTAATTTGGATGCACGTTCTTGAATTCATTGACAGGTGATATCTGTATCTAAAAGGTGATTGGCTCTTTTACCTGTAAGGCGGGACTTGCTTTCTGCATAAGTTGACCATTGGGCGTGAGCTCCTTGGTTGGGTGAAATTTTAATAGAAGTGGCCCGTCTCTGCTAATTAGTCTCTGATACAACATAAGTGAAATTATAAATGAGAAATTGATGATCCCGGTGGAAAAATAAATCCAAGATGGTGGATAAAGTGAGAGAATAAATTTAATTATAAATAGTTAAATAACTGAAAAGTATCAATAAATTGTTTAATATAATATAAAAATGTCTCTTTTTTACTCAAAATCTGTGTGATATGCATATTTACGCTTATTAGAGTATTGCAATATTCCTCTCATGTCACCTGCATTGAATTTAGTTGCAAGGAGTGTTATGAATAACGCATGACATTGCAGCCTATGTAGAGCGTTGCAAGAACAGAACCCATGTATGTGTATGTATGTATGTGTGTCAGTGTGTTTGAGTGTGGGTGAGAGCGAGAGAGAGAGAGAGCAAGGGTGCTTTCCACAGATATTAAAATAAATGTTGGATAATATAGAAACTATTGTATTGATTAAGTCGCAGGGGTGCATTGACATCACGGTTCTGTGAGTTGCTCGCGAGTGTCTATGTGTGTGCAAATGTAGGCCCTATGTCGGAAGAGAGAATGCAGGGGTTCTTTCCACAGAAACAGAAATACATTTAGAATATTAAAGAAATTGTTTGTCATTCTTATCCGATTGACTTTCGTTTTATTTTGTTATTCTGCTCTGGTAGCCTGTACAGCTCTTTGAAATTACTTACAAAAGTAAGTCATGTGATATGGAACCGTTAAGTTGTCAAGACCTGGAACAGCTTCTTAGCCTTCCGTTTATTGAAAATTAATTGCACACCTTAGAACGTCTATCAACCAATCAGAATCAAGCTTTCAACAGTCCTGTGGTATACTGTTATCTAATGAGTTCTTAGGAGATCTGCCAAGGTTTTTTTTCCTTCCATTTTTTTCTTTGTTCTATATAATATGGGTATTATATAGCAAGCACAAATATTAAACACATCAAAACTATCTTATATTTTAGCTTCTTCAATGTAGTCTAGATTTCAGAACTGCACATTCTGGGATATCCTTTAGCCAACTTCACGAGGTATCCACCTAGGACGCTTTTTTTTATTTTATGTTATGTTAGGTGACATTCACTGGCTTCTTTTCCTCCACTATTCAGAAATTCATTTATAGACACATTTGTCAACAAAAAATGTATTAAGCATAAACCTTTAGATAAGAAAGGTTTTAAGATGGCAAATGTGGCAAATAGCAAAACCTCTGTGAAGACAGCTCTTTGCTTTTTTTGTAAGTTAAATGCTTGACAATTAGATATAAGTGTTGGACTGAGGTTGACCAACGTGCTAAAACTAGCCAGCAACACATGCCTTTGAAATGTCAGATGTCAAGCAGCACTGCTGTAACCATTCCATTCTTATCTGATATTATGCTATATTACATTTTAATTTTATTTTTGTTTTTCCACATTACCTAATGTCATCTCATGGCTCTGGCTTGATTGTGTTGTCAGGTAAAAATAGTAATGATGTCTGTTGATGTCATTAATGTGTTTCTGATGTGATCTGGAAATCTGTTTGTGCATGTGAGTTGACCTTATCCAGGTGCAGGTCTGTGGATTCAGAAGGTTTTGCTCCATATGGGAAAGTTGCCTGACCTTTTCCATAATTTCACTAAAAAGCTAGAGGTGTCTTCCTGTTTCCAAGTGCCCAGACTGGAGCTGGCTCAGGGAGATATCAGAATACAACACACAAACTTCCCTCATACCCCTGACACCTTGAAAAAAAAAATTCAAATAGATGATTCCATCTGGTTTGTGCAGTTGTTTTACAATCATTGTCACAGAAACAGGCATCGGCTCTCCTTGTGCAGTTATTCCTATGGCTTAAATCATGTTGAGCATGATAAATGCAATAAAGGTTGTTGCATTATAAACTATCATGAGTGTTCATAAAACAGAATACTTCTTAATGTCTCGTGTGGAGAAGCTGCAAAACATTATAAGTTATCATGCCTCTTTATAAACACAAATTGTGGGATGGATTAATTGTGAAAGACTACTGAATGAGACAAATCTCACATCTGTGGGAAATGATAATTGCAAAATGGTTTTGCACCATGAACAAGAGGCTTTTTACAAAAGTGCAAAACATCTACAAACCTCGGCTATAACACAGGCGGAACGAGATGTACTTGAGCCCAGCACTCTTATACATGGTATGAATGAGTGTTTGAAAACACTGCTGTTGTCCCCTCGTGCCCCTCTCAAGAATTTTCCCAATTTTGAAATTGCCCAATTAATCAATGAAGTGGCTTATTTTCATCACATTCTGTGCTGTTTGGGGTGTAATTTTGAAAATAATCTTTTCTAGAGCTCTTAAAATACCATTATTCTCAGCTTATATGGTCTTTTTTTAAATATTGTACCCATATTTTTTATTTTATTCTTTGAAGGGCAATATGATTACCTGAACACCCTGAAAAAGTAACATTTCATGTACTGGGCTTTTTGTAACATATTTCCTGTCTGCTTGATCACAATTTATTTTCTGACGTAATGAGGCTGCAGTTTATCTTTAATTGAGAGGGTTTCAATAATGCATATCTATTTCAGGAGCTTTAATCAGATATACAGTGATGACTTCCATGAATCAGAAATGCCTCTAAGATGGATCACAGACATCTGGAATGTTCTCTAAGCCTTCAAAGGCCAGCTCTTACTGTTCCAGTGCTTTGCAAATTCCACTTCCGTTAGAAATATCAACTGGAAACAGTTTGTTTGATCTCTGAGTTCCCTGGAGATCACAGCTTGAGAAGCGATGACATTGGCACGAGTGAAAAAAGTAGAGGTAGAGAAAGAAAGACAGAAAGAGAGAGTTTGAAGAGGCTTCAATTACAGTGAATACAATATGTCAAAATTTGAGTCAGGAGGTATTTCAGAGCAGTGTCACTCTGAGACAGTTAAGAGAGGAAAACTTAAGGGAAGGGAGGCATGATCATGAGAAGGTGATCCCTCCCTACGGCTATGAGACAAATTATCTTCTTTTCTTTTTCGTCTCTTGTTTTGAGAAGTGGTCAAAGCTCATGGCTGCTTATCATTGTTTCCCTTAGGCCTCAGTTGCAGGATCACTAATGGATTGTGTAATGGTCCCAGCATTTATAGGATTTAATATTATTTTAATACCAGTCACAGAATTACTAGTTAATAATAATTCTGAGTATTTCTGATCACATATAGGAAGAGTAAAGGATGGGATTGTATGTGGCCATCCATCCCAAAGAACTCCTCTGCAAAATGTCAGATTTAACTCTATAACTCATTACTTGATTCTTTCTCATTGGCCATTGGTGGCATTCTGCAGCCAAATATTTTTGTATAATGACTGTTAAAACGCATAACTGACCATTGTCATATGGAATTTATTTTCCTACATAGCTGTGCGAGTTTCATGTCTCTTGTGTCACTCTGCGGCCTCTTTCTTCTCACATATTATAATAATTTAAAATCATAATTATTTATTGGCAATTTATTTATTTATTTACTTGGTATTTAGCCTTGTGTAAAGAACCCTGACAGGGCGATCAAGGGTTTCTTTTGCAATAATGCTACCAATACCTAATGTAGTCATTCCACTTTTTCTGTAATATCCATAAATTCACTATATAGTTTTCTATGGCTGTATTGCTGATTTGCTCCCATGACAGTTAAATGTAATAGGAGATTAATTATCAGTTGCATACAACCCATTCAACTTGTCTCATGACAAGCTATAATAATAGTATGAGATGGTGGAATCATAAGAAATCTTTAAAGAAATTTAACCCCTTACCCAAACCTTAAACCTAATAATGATTTTATGAAAATAACTTTAGTATTCCACAGAAGAAAGAAAATATTGGTGTTTTGAACAAGACAAGGGAAGTGTATCAGTGTACAACAGGGCTAATGGCTCTGCTGGTTAAAAGGCTCCATTGATTTTATTTTCTCCCAAAACACTAACTGGCATCAAAAACGGCCACAGCACTTTCCTAAACATCTGTTTGTCACTATGCATGGCATGTGAGCGCAGTGTAGTTCTAGTGGGAAGACTAGCAGCTGTACATCATCACACCATTAGCTGGGTAATTCATAGCCAATCGCAGGCAAGCCATTGCTTTATAAGTCTGCTCACAATCTATCACATTGCTGTTTCAGTGCGCTAACGCGGCAACCTCCACCACCCCACCATCACCAGTTAAGCCCTGTCCCGCACGGGGGTAGGCTCCTCGCCCCTGCCTCCTATCTCCGGCAGGATATGACGGTTCCGAGTAAAACTCCCTCGGACTGCCTGACGGGGCCTACGCCAAAGAGAGACATTACTTTTCTGTTCTACATTCATCAAAGAAATGGCATCTTAAACCTCACTCAAGCCTGTGTGTCTTCCCGATAGAAACAATTTTCCTGATCCATGAGATCTTTGCATGTAATGTCTAAAGGTTGATTTTAAGGCAATTTGATCTATTTATTTATTATATTATTATTATTTTTAAATGCTGTAAATTTATGTAGCTAATAAAAACCCTGAAATTAACACATTTATTCTGAGACAAAATACTAATTTGTCCTTTTCAGTTTTGTTTAAGGTCATTAAATCAAACATTTTCAATAACTGTCCCATAAGTGAAAGGATGGCATTTGGGGTTAAAGCCCACCTGTTGCAGGGGCTAAAGGCCCCTATTAAACACATTGGATTTTTTTTAAATTGGGCAAATAGATTTGTTTTGTAAAATGTTCAAAGTGGGCACACATTCATTCACAAATCATAATGGAGATTAATTTGTTAATAGAATAATTAAGATGTAATAAGTTTGAAATTAACAGGAACTTTTTTTCTGAAGTAGTAATTCTGAGTATCATAATCTTAATTTGTCACTCAAAAAAGCATCTTGCTGTTTCAAAATCATTTGCATTAGATGTAAATTGTAAATTTTTGTTAATATAGTACATTTTTCACTATAACTATTGCCCATATATGTACACGATATGACGTTAAACCCCCTATGGGCCTTTTACCCCAAGTGTGGTGTAAAAGGCTCCCTCACCACCCTTTTTAAAAAACAGAATTTTAATCAAATCAGCTTCACAATGTATGTTGCTCTAGAAATATTTAATAATAAAAAATTATGTATATATATATATATATATATATATATATATATATATATATATATATTATATATATATATATATATATTATTATTTTTCTTTTTATCTTGATACATTCTGTGACAACAAAAATAAACATTTCCTTAAGGGGTGCCTTTAGCCCTATTGTATCCTACAGGTTATTGACATATATCAGTCATTTGTTTTGCATTAATACATATGGAATGAAGAACCAAATTTGTTCACTGATTTTTGGTTAAAATAAAGTGTTGGATAGGAGTCTAGCTAAAGTTTGATGCCTTTACTGTATTGATTTGACATTCTGTTTGTTGCTGGGTTTGTCTCTATCTGAACGGATAAGCCAAGTCGTACAATAAGAAGATGTTGAATAATAAACCCTGTGTGGCTTATCAGTAGAGGAATTAAATGAGTGAGGATACAGTAATCAGTCAAGACTAACAACCAATGTATCCTTTGTAAAAAAAAAAAGAAAAAAAAAAGGTAATCACTGGACCTTAATACTTAGTTTACTAATCTTAAACTATGACCTGCACTGCACACAAATAACTAATATTGGCATTATATTCATTCTGTTAGCCAGAGGGGAACTGGCCCCCACAGTGAGTCTGGTTTCTCCCAAGTTTAGTTCCCCGTCTGTCGCTCACTTCGACGTAGTGTCGAAGAAGCGACACTAGGGGTCTCTCTTGAGTGCCGAAAGATGCCTCTGATCTATGAAAAAAGTCCAATGAGAGTTGGCGAACAGTATTTGCATACCCCGCATCCGGATACGGATATAAAGGCGAGGGAAATACGCTCATTCATTCAGTCATTTTCTTCGGAGCCGATGGTCGTGTGTATGCAGTCAGCTGCGAATGACACAAACTGATCCTGCTTCTGATCCTCTGACGCTCTGCTTTGCTGTTGGATTTACGGCGCACTTCAGCGGCTTTTCTCTTCACTGCCGGCGTGCAGTTTGCCCCTGGGCACTTCGACAGCGCAGAGTTAAAAGAGTTAAAAGAGTGATTTTCTCTGTAAAAGAGTTTATTTCTCTGAAAGAGCATTACACAGCGGCGTTGAACGTCCTTTTCAGGACGCGTCTTTATAAAGATGTCATTTCCGCCCCTGTGTAGTTTCTGGATGCGGTGATTTCTCCCCACCTCTCTCGGTCATAAAAAGCTGTCTTGCATGCCTGGGCTGCGATCACACGCAGGCAGCGTTTTATGAATGGTTCATGTTCTCAGTGCGAGAACATAGCCATGGCAACATTGCAGTCGTGTGGCTTTCTTTTGTAATGAGAGAAAGCCGCTTCAGCCGCCCCCCCCGTGCCTCGCCTCCTTCCTACGGGATTGGCGCAGGCGCCGCGGGCGATGAACACGATTTGGGGACAATGACGGGCTCTGTTCGCCGGGTAAACCCCCTCGAACCTCCCGCCTCCCCGGCACGCTTGTTTGCTTCCGTCTGAGCCCGGGATGAGCATTCTCTCCAATGGTTCATCTTCTCAGTGTGAGAACATGGTCGTTATAGCATTGCGGTCGCACGGCTTTCTTTTGTAATGAGAGAAAGCCACTTCAGCCGCCCCCCGCGCTCCGCCTTCTTCCTACGGGATCGGCGCAGGCGCCGCGGGCGATGAAGGCGATTTGGGGAATATGACGGGCTCTGTTCACCAGGTAAACCCCCTCGAAGCGCCCGCCTCCCCGGCACGCTTGCTTGCTTTAGAATTGGATGACATCACCGCTGCATCGGAGAGCGTTACAGCGGCATTGGATGCTGATCACTCGCCTGGGCCGCCACCTTCGGGTCTGCCGCCCAGCCTGACGCACGGAGATCCGCTATGCTTTCCCGGGCTACTTGATCGGTCCCGCGGGCAGGTGCGCTGCTCACAGCCACGCCCCACCCCCCCCCCCCCCCCCCGGTTCCTTTCTTCTCGGACGTGCATGACGAGTTGAGCAAAGCCAAGGCTTCTTCGCTCCTTCGCTCTCACTACCCTTGCGGTGTTCCAGACCGCTTCCACTCTGCACGCCACGGCCCTTCCTGCAACCAACGCCAAGCCAAGGCACTTGCACCTTGGGTAGTCCTGTTCTTGATGTGCTGCAGGAACTGCGCTGGATGACCAACCGCGCCCCCGGGCCACGGAGGTCAGTAGCGCCGGCACTCGAACAGGCGATGGCCACCCCTTGTGGTCCAGAAACGCATCTGTGGACTGGACCTGGTCGAAATGCGGGAGGTAGACAAGGCACACCTTCTCTCACACCCCCGTCTCCCAGCTCCGTCCATTCGGCGCCACCGTTGACGACTCTGCCCAGCAGTCCTCAGCGGTGAGGCAGACGGAGGCCACTGCACATCCTCCTGCACACATCCTCCTGCTCCGCCTCAACCCGGGCCCAGCTCTCAGCCCCAGCGTCGAGCACTCCGCAGGAAGCAGACGCCCCCGTCTCACGGACCCCCTCGAGGACCCGGAAGGCTCCCAGGCTGTCCGTAGATGCTCAACCCAGGGACCAAGATGTTAGCTCCGGAGGTGGTAAGACCGCTCCGTCCCCGGTGGAGAATTTTTTGTCGGATTAGTTTTCACATTCTCATATTCTCTGTAACGAGCTATTTCCTTTCGTCTCTGGGTCACCTGGCCCGCAAATGCCATTCTCACGGCACTCTGCCACCAGATCTCAGCAGTCCCGGCTTCCTGGACATGGACCACCCGTCTCCTGCCCCACGACTGCCCCCCCGGCTGGCCGGTTCCGACGAGTCTAGAGGACGCCTACTCGAGACCTCCTCCTCAGTCGCTAACCCGCCCCCTGCCGGGTGTGCGGAGCAAGGTAAGTGCTTTGAGTCTTTTCTCAGCACCCCAGCTGCGGGTCGCCCTGTCGCCGCCCAACGCTGCCCTACCTGCTCCGCCCCGCTGCGAAGCCCTGCCGGGTACGTCAAAATTAATCGTCCCCTTGGTGCCCCTAGCGCAGAGGTTGGACGCGTGGCTTTCACTTCCCAACCCGTCTCGCTGGCTGGCCCGGACCATCCGACTCGGTTACGCAATTCAGTTTGCCAGGCCCCCGCCCCCCTTCATGGGCGTCCGCTTTTCCGCAGTATACGGTGAACATGCCCAGTCCCTGCACGTGGAAATCGCGACTCTTCTGGCCAAAGACGCGATAGGGCCTGTCCCTCCAACCGAGATGAAGGAGGGTTTCTACAGCCCTTACCTCATCGTACCCAAGAAAGGCGGCGGCTTACGACCAATCTTGGACTTGCGAGTTTTCAACCAAGCGTTGCACAAACTCCTGTTCAAAATGCTCACGCTTAACCTGCGTCCGGCATCTAGATTGGTTCGCAGCGATTGACCTCTTGCCCCGCTCCGAGAAGCCGGCAGCCGCATACTCAACTACCTCGACGACTGGCTCATTCTGGCCCACTCGTGAGAGTTACTATGCGCCCACAGAGACCAGGTGCTCAGGCACCTCAGCCGTCTGGGGCTTCAGGTCAACTGAGAAAAGAGCAAGCTTAGTCCAGTTCAGAGCATCTCTTTTCTCGGGATGGAGTTAGACTCGGTCTCAATGTCGGCATGTCTCACCGAGCGTGCCCAGTCAGTGTTGAACTGCCTCGCTGCCTGCAGGCCAGGCCTGTGCCGGTCCCCTTAAAACTTTTCCAGAGGCTCCTGGGGCATATGGCGTCCTCCGCGGCGGTCGCGCCGCTGGTGTTGACGCACATGAGACCGCTCCAACACTGGCTTCAGACCCGAGTCCCGAGACGAGCACGGCGCCATGGCACGCACCGGGTAACAGTCACCCCCGCCTGCCGTCAAACATTCAACCCCTAGACAGACCTCTGTTTCTTACAGACTGGAGTACCCCTACAGCAGGTGTCCAGACGCATCCTGGTCACAACCGACGCCTCCAGATTGGGTTGGGGCGCCATTTGCAACGGGCACACAGCCTAAGGCCATTGGAAAGGGGCCCAGCTGCGTTGGCACATCAACTGCCTCGAGTTGTTGACCATCCTTTTGGCCCTGCAGAAGTTTCTCCCGTTAATTCGGGACGAACATATCCTAGTCAGGTCGGACAGCACCACTGCGGTCGCGTAGATAAAACGCCAAGGTGGCGTACGCTCCTGCCACATGTCACAACTCGCCCGTCGTCTCCTCCTTTGGAGCCAGCACCGACTCAAGTCGCTGTGTGCCACTCACATCCCCGGCAACCTCAATGTGATAGCGGACACGCTGTCATGACAATGCTTGCCTGGTGGAGAGTGGAGGCTTCACCCCCACTCGGTTCAGCTGATTTGGGAACGGTTCGGCCAAGGCCCAGGTAGACCCCTCTGCCTCCCGAGAGACCTCCCACTGCCCGCTCTGGTACGCCCGCTCAGAGGCTCCCCTCGGGGCAGATGCACTGGCACACAGCTGGCCAGCTGGGCTGCGCAAGTACGCATTCCCCTAGTGAGCCTTCTTGCACAGGTATGTGCAAGGTCAGGGAGGACGAGGAGCAAGTCACTCTCGTGGCTCCTTACTGGCCCACCCGGGCCTGGTTCTCGGACCTTGTACTCCTCACGACAGCCCCTCCCTGGCGAATTCCACTGAGGAAGGACCTTCTTTCTCAGGGACGGGGCACGCTCTGGCATCCGCACCCAGACCTTTGGAACCTCCACGTCTGGCCCCTGAATGGGACGCGGAAGATCTAGCTGGTCTACCACTCACGGTCGTAGCCACGATCAAACAAGCAAGAGCCCCTTCTACCAGGCAACTCTACACCCTGTTCAGCTCTTTGCCTGCTTTGGGCGACAGCAGAAAGGGAACGCTGTCTCCAAACAGAGGCTGTCCCACTGGGTAGTGGACGCCATTCAGTTGGCCTATCACACCCAGGCCGTGCCCCCCCCAAAAGAAAAAGCGGGTCTGAGCCCACTCCACCAGGAGTGTGGCGTCCTCTGGGCACTGGCTAGGGGCGCCTCCCTAGCAGACATTTGCAGAGCAGCGGGCTGGGCAACACCTGACATGGAACACAGCCACGCCCAAACACAGCTTGGAGATCTTACAATCTCAGGGTTGAGTCAGTCCAGTCCCATGTTTTCTCAGGTCCGAGCCCGTAGAACTCGGTACACGTCGACGGTCTGACCGGGTGAATCGCTTGTTCCAGCGCCGTTTCCCTCGGTCGAGGTAAAACAGTGCACCTTCTTTCCCAGAGGACCTAGGTCCCTGGTTGATTCCTCCCTAGCCCTTCGGGCACGCAGCAGTTCAGCGGAGGAACTTGCTGGTCCAGTCCACTACGGGTACCCCAGGCTACCCCTACTGGAATAGGTGCTCCACAGATCAGGCCTCCAACGGGACTCCTCCTGTGTGTACTTCCGCGTACGGTCACCTTACGAGCTGACCCGCGTCTCCCTTAGGCAGTCTTTGGTTGCCCTCCGGTCGCCGTGTTGTAGCAACTCCCCCCTCCTCGAGGTTGGATCTACCACCGCGCCATTTTTCCCACATGTGACCCAAGAGGCCATGTGATGTATTTTGCCACCTCTACCTCCCGTTTCGGGTGGGTGTGGCCTCCGCAGGGTCTTTTCCCCCTAAAAGAATAGGAATTCGGGATAAGACCCCCTTCCCTCGATGCGGTAAGGGCCCCGGCTGCTCTTGCTCTATGCCGAGAAAACATAGAGAGAAAAGAGGCCCAGCCAGGCTTGGCCCGTTCCCTAGTTGGGAGCGTCACCTTGTTCCCCCCTTGGGTAACCAAAAGGATTCTGATGCTTTTTCGGGGCATTGGGGAAGAGTATGTGCAGCCTGAGCACAGTTGGTCGTTTGTGCACGTAGAAATACCTGCCCGCTTCTGTGTCAGCAGTACACGTACACGGCTCAGCGCATGGCGAGTTTTGAAGTGGACCCCTAGTGTCGCTTCTTCGACACGACGTCGAAGTGAGCGACAGACGGGGAACGTCTCAGTTACGTATGTAATCTCCGTTCCCTGCTGGAGGGAACGAGACGTCGTGTCTTCCCGGCCACGTCGCTGAGCTGAGCCGCTGAGGTGCCCGGAACACTCCCGGCTCCTCAGAAAAATCCTGAATGAACGAGCGTATTTCCCTCACCTTTATATCCGTATCCGGAGGCGGGGTATGCAAATACTGTTCGCCAACTCTCATTGGCCTTTTTTCATAGATCAGAGGCATCTTTCGGCACTCAAGAGAGGCCCCAAGTGTCGCTTCTTCGACACGACGTCTCGTTCCCTCAGGGAACGGAGGTTACATACGTAACCGAGACGTTTTCTCCATTAAACAACATCTTGCTCACTGGGGTTATAAATTCAATTATTATTTACTTATTTATATTTATACACAATTTACACTCACATTTAGTCAAACTACACAATGATCATTTTATGACTTATATTACAGTTTCATTTTCTGTTAATGCATGATTTTCTGTAAAGCTGCTTTGAAACGATGTGTGTAAAACGAAGTGCTAAACAAATAAAAGTGACTTGACTTGTATCCTGGTGCAAACTGCCATCTCTTTAAGATCCCTCCAAAACCCAGAGGCTGTGGGAACACCCATGGAGGGTGGGTGTCGCCATGGCATAGCCCTTGGATTTTCTCACAGTGAGATAAATCATCCTCGCCTGGTTATCCTGCTTCATGCCCCTGAGGCATCCTTAATCGCACCCCCCTCCTCCTCCTCGCTCTTAGCCAGGCCACCGCAGATCCGTTTACCTCTCCGACAGCAGTTTCAAAACAGGCCTCTGAAAGGAAAGGACTTGCATTACAGTTTCTCTGTGCATGCTTTTGCTCTTTTTAATTACCTTTTGTAGGATACACTATATGGTTTCAGGCACCCGTGAGACCTTCATATAAAAAAATGGCAGTTTTTGCCTCTAGGCACTGGCAAGACTAACAATCTGTACTGCCGAAGGTCCTCCAGGGATGAAGAAGAGGCTTCTAGCAGCCTTTTGCTTCCCGCCACTGGATACTGGCAGCCAACTGCAGGGTTAAGGCGGGATGTAGCCATACAACATGGAGCAGAGTGTAACTCTAGATTTTGGATGTAATATCAGTCCAAATGTTAGAGTGTATATCATCACATTTGCAGAGGGACACCTTTACAGTTATGCTAATGTTCTTCTTTGATTGCCTTTGCACGCAATGAAGATCCTTGTGAACCTGCTTGAGAAGGTTTAACAAGGAAGAGTTTAGCAAGTTTATTGCTTCACTTGACAATTTACTTAACATTTATTTGTAAAAATCTACCAGAAAAAAAGTTACTTTAGATGTTCCTTGTCATTTTCTTCTAATTCTAGCTAGTTTAAAACAGGACAAAATGCAACTGATAGAAAAGACTTTGTCTATCCTTTGAATGTGCCTCATGAATTAAGCCTTCAACACGCAATCTGTGACAACATGTATTTACAAAACAATTTATGCATTTAAACTTCAGCCGATTGAGCTAATACATGAACTTAAGATATACATTTGCTGTTGCTATACTTATTAAATATGTGGAAACTATATAAAGTGTCCTATAATCTGTGTAACGCTGGAATGAGAAAGACAGACTCTTGAATATACTGTATGTTCAAAGATGACACAGTGTTGAATCATTTTAAAACATGAGATTAGTAGCTTTAATGAAATGAATGATAAAACAGCAGTACTGTGAACAACAATTTGCATGACATGATGACGACTGCTTGGATAAGACTTGTCTGAACACTTGAAAGCTGATGATAAGATCACAGACTCATTGGTACAGAATGAGTCAACAATTCTAAGAAAGACATAAATAGTCAGTAAACAGAAAACCTTAATGACATTGGATTGTTTTAAAATGTTTTGGAGCTTCATTATGCTGCAACTGTCAGATAAAACTAAATGAATGTCTAAAATGCAGTTTGGGTAAGAATCAGCAGGGAGCTAGCAACATAATATTTTATTGATATCTGGGTTGTGAGAGATCATTTTTAGAGGACTTTTATTCTTTGTGCAACAAGTGTTGAACCATCTGCTTTACTTTATCCTAGAGCTAAGAAGAAAAATGACATGAGGAAATACATGTACCTTGAATCCAGGGTGTTTATCATTACACAAAATAATTTGCAGTCAAGCTTTACAAGTAAGTCATCTTTTCATACACTTACTCTGTCTCTTTTTCTCTCCTAAAACATTGTGGTGAAAAGTGTGACAAAAAGATAGATTCTTGGTGTTAGAATATCAATACAGAATAAATATTAAATATTGTGATACTTCCTAAACAAAATACTTACTTTCTACCTGGTTGTTCTTATTTGACATCATATCCAGACATCTTCTTTTCCACCAAAAGGATGCAATCAAGATTCGCAAATATATAAAGTCTACTTACTTTTCCATCCTTGTTTCTGTGACAAATGTCTTTGATGCCAATTACTATATGTACATATACATGCAATGTTTATTAAGTCATCCTCCTCACAGGATGTTTGCTATGTTGGCAGGATGCCAACGTGTGCCACATTTGAAAAAAAAAAAAGAGAGAGGAAGAAAAAAGAAAACATTTATTTTTGCCAGTGGCTGTGAACATTTGCGATTGGGACCTTTATCTCAACCTGCAGCAGTAATAGTGTAATTAGTTGTTGGTGTTCTCTTCATGTGGTCCTGGCTGATCTTTATCGCAGGCGCCATTTAGAGGACCTGTGGAAAATGGCGATGTGCAGTAAGCTGGGTCTGGTCAAGCTGTGTGGTCTGTGATATGAACTGCCACGCTGTTGCTGTTGGTCTGTTTGTTAAGAGGTTGCTTGAGATCCCCGTTGTGTCATATGCCTGTCACAACTCATTTGAAGCACACTAGGGACCTGAAGGGGCAAGTCAGACATGGCTCCTACTCCAATGGCTGTCTATGCCAAGGAGACATCAGCTTATGCTTTCTCATGATCAAAGGATCACAAATAGCTTCAGGATTTACAGATTTGATAGTCAGTTGCCAGTGTGTTGTTAAGAGAGAATATAATACCAAATGATCCCCAACCGGGGTGCATTAGAAGGTTCCAGGGGGTACGCAATTAATTTTTTAACATTTTTTTTTTTTGCTTTGTTTAACTAATAAAACAAAAATAATGGTTTTAGGGCTAGGTAAAGCAGTAGATTTTCAGATAAATTGCTATCAATATTTGAATAATTTGGATATTTATTCTTAAAATCCTAAGACTGATTCACTCTCATTAATATGCACTCCGCTCAACCAAAACAAATTCTGAACTCTGGTTTTCTTAAAGAGATAGTGCTGTTTTAGCACTTGTTCTATGTACATATAAATATAAGTACTTGTATATAGTACAAATTGTGCTTGCATACAATAAACACATATATTCATAAATATATACAACATAAATATAAATAATATACAGCATTTACCACAAACAACACTCATCCATTTTATTGGTAACATTTTGGTAATTGAAAGCATATTTTTTATTACAGTTTAAAGGAATAACAGCAGGGCTCGACATTAACGCTTGTTTAATTTTGAAGGTGCGATTAAAAATGAATTGTACGTTCCTGTCCGGACAAGTAGCCTGAGTAAAACGTCAATAACGTCAAAATAACCGTTAATATTTGTAATATATCCTGGGCCTTTGTCACTTATTACAAATTTAATTTTCTTATTCTGCTGTTGAAAAAAAATTGTGTAATTTGATAATTAGCTTGTGATCTAGTAATAGCTGCGATATGTGTGTGCTGACAGGCGGCTTATGTGTGTGTGCTGAACATGCAAGTGTGCTTTGAGAACTCTTGTGATAATGCGGATACGCGCCTGTATGGTCAAATACATTTCAAAATTCCGCCAAATTAGTCATCTTGTTGAGGTATTCATGTAAACACAGTGATTTATATCTAAAGTGAACATAAACAGTGGGGAAAAAGCAAATTTGTATCAAAATGTCGGAATTTTAATGTAAATATCAAATAAAAGACCTAGGTAACAGCCTATTAATCAAACAACCATAACAAGAAAATGAGAAACCCATCACTCCTCTTGGCTGGAGAAATTTAGTAGCTTTAAAAAATTAAAAAATGTATTATAATCATACAGGAAGACCAGCAGTAGTTTTATGTTGTATTTCATTCTGAATGTTTACTCGAATACTTAAAAAAGGCACTGTTTGCTTAATTTGAATTTTTTTGTTATTTTACTACTGAGCCTTAAATAATTACTTGTGAAATTGAAGCAGTTCTTACATAATTAACAAATTAGTGTTATTATTTGTTGTGGTTTTGAAGCTGGTATCGAGAATCATCAAATTTCACTTCCGACTACTGAAATTGTGTTATTGTGATAATGTAAAGCCTTTATTGTACATGGCAGATCTTGCTGCAATAATATGATGAAAAAGTAGATCTCATTCCATAGAACTGTGAGCTTCCCAACTGTAAATGATGGCGATGGAGGCTTTTCTTTTTTGACTACTGTAAGTAACATGATATAACTACCAGTTGGCAATAGCCTCCTCTCCAACCCAGCACAGTTTATATTTCTGTTGCAGAGATTTGAGTTAATTGCATATGAATACTATTAGATTAGGCATCTGTTGGAATTTAGAAAACATGCAACAGAAAATTTGATATGCTACTTGATTATGCAACTATTACTTAAATGTCATTTTTTTTCTTTCCAGACATGTAACTTTTTACTCAGACAAGTGAATGACCTATTTACTTGACTCAAATACAAGCACACTCAATTCTAAGTGTTGAGCCCTGAACAGGTTCCTTTTGTGACTGTCTGTTGCTCAGTCCATCACCAGCTTGAGCATATTGTTCTGTTAAGGTTTGATCAGCAGTAATCACTTTATTACAGACAAGAGTGACCAAAGGCGGGCTGTGATAGTGACCTAGCTCTAACGGAAACACAAGAGGGGACAGAGAGATAACAGTCAGACTCCCCTAAACTCTGCTAGTAGATGTGTTATATGTGCTCTCTCCTTTCTCAGAATGAGCTCAAATACATGGCACACTAAAATGTTGCGAAAGCTTAATCTGGTTTTCTGTGTGGACGGGAATCCCCGCAGACCATGTAGTGAGGAGAGCTAATGCTTGGAGAGCACCACAAATGTGGCCAGTGTAACCGTTTTACTTGATCCAAAAGACTCAAAAGACTGGATAATAAGAGAGCAAACCTTCTGTATTCATGTAAAGTCCATTTTATTTGCTAGCAAGTTAATATAATTATATTTGCAATTACTTTTCTTTAATACCATTTCAGGTCTAAGGACTGAGAGAATTCCAGCGCAATGCACACAAAGCAGTGGTGCTTTTCCTTCTTGGGGGTTTGTTGGAAGGTGACTGTTTTACAAATCACCTCTAACTGTATAGTTAATGCTCATTGCGGTTGAAACCATGCTATAATGACATTTGAGATTAGACCACTAGAGGTAAATTCTGAATATCTAAACTATATTTATATCTAACTAAATAACTTTTTGTGCCATCTGATCATCTATGATTTACAAGCTCCACTACTGATCTAACCAAGGGCTAAACTTCCTTTTCCTTGTTATTTAATGACCTATGGCTTGTGAAATGCCTTATGTGACAAGAACCAGCCCAGATACTCTTATCTTTAATGGCACTTTTCCACTGCACTTTACATTTCGACTTGCCTCAACTCTGCTCGCTTTACGTTTCTGAGCTTGCATTTCCACTGCAGTTTAGTGCCATTTCAACATGGGTGGGATTATATGCTGATCGTCATAGTTGCGCCGCCAGGTACCAGGTACTATCCACAGTGGAAAACCCCAAAAAACCGAGCAGAGTCGTGTTGTACCGTGAAGTGGAAAAGCCCCAAAATGGAACCATTACTTTCATATCCTAGGTGAAATACATTTCTGGGATGTAGTAAAGTGTTATCACATTATAGACATGTGCCACTAATCTGTTTTATTTTTTAGCTATAGGATTCATTAAATCAGTGTCATTGTGACAGTCATCTGTAATGTTATTACTCACAAGTTGAAGATCTCAGTTGTCCTCAGAGAACACTTTTGCTGTTTATGCTTGTGCGTGTCACTCTGTAATTATCTCAGCCCCCTGGCCTGGTCACATTTCTAAACAACACTGTTTAAAAGGGGTTACTGCAACATTTTAATCATGCAGGGTTTTTTAATGTTGTGACAATCTGATGTAATATCTCTTCCAATTTACAAATTCGTCAAATTCGTCATTCCCAGTCGACAAAATTACACTGTTGTGTACAAAAGCTTACTATTATAATTATCATCCAGACATTTTAAAACTCCTTGAAAATAGCTCTTCCTTGTTCCATTTCAGTCACATGTTTTATACACATGCAATGTGTCGTTAATATTGCACTACCGCTTGTATTTTTTATTTCTTCCTTTATCCTTTGTTGCACTGACAGAAGATCTCTTTAGGCAATAAAGGGTGGATCAATTTATGAGTCTGCCACGTGAGAGGGCACACAGCCAAGTTTGATTCCTGCCCACAGGAACATACTTAGCAGTCTCGCTGTTTTTTCTCACCAGACAAATTGAAAGTAGATTATCGTTGGTGTGGCTCCTGGCTGACCTGGCATTAGTCCATGTCAGGAATTCCTGAGATGTGTGTGCCAGGAAGACCACACTTTACCCCTTTGCATAATAATCTAGCTTTGTTGAGTTTTTTCTGCTCACTGTATCTCATCTTGCTCATCTTTCTTGGCTGTACTGAGATCAGCACAAGGAAAAGTGTGGTTGACTAGAGCCATGCAGAAACTCTCATTTGAGGTGTTGAGTCAAGTTGTTAAGAATTTGTACAATGACTGTTGTTCCTTAGGTTTCGGTGCTGCTTTAGAAGGGAAATTTTACCAGTATTTGCATTTGAATAGAGAATAAAGATTATATCTACTATGAATTTTCTTCATTACCATTTCAGGCCTAGGGAATTTCAGAGCAATGCATACGTATAAGATGCACAACACGCACATTTAAGGAAGCTATACCTAGGGCATGCAATCACAAAAAACATATTAAAACCTAGGACAAACCATGTCAGTTAAGACATCCTATACTATAATAATAATAATAAATTAAACTTCGGGCACTTTCATGTCCCAGAGGAATTCAATAAAATTGCAATTGTTAAAATATTAATACAATTTGTAACATATTAAAATAATAGTGAAACCGAGTGAAATATAAAGCATTTAATATTTGTTTTGTGAAAAAAAAAATTATAAATTTTTCACAAATTATGACTAACCCACATGACGTCATTTCCACCACATTATTTTGTCCATGATATTTTTTCTGCCAAAAGGAAGTGTATTTGTTTATAAAATCAACAAAAGTGTCTGTTAAGGAAAAGCTAGAGATGAAACATTTATGTAAATATCACTTTTAGTATTTTTTTTACCATAAACCTGTAATTTTACCAAATCATGCAAAAAGTGTAACAATATTTATTTGTTTGTATTTAGGTTACATAAAATGTTAGCTGTGAAATTAGCCTTAACATGACCAGGAGTTTGCCATTTCAAATACATTAAAAATGCCCACCAATGTCATTTTCACCACAGAAATGCTGAAAAATCCAATACAGAATTTGAGAATTGGTGGTGGAAAAGACACTTTGGGAATTTCCATGACGTTAAAAAAAAAAATTACAGAAATTACTGATATAAATACTGTTATACATGTACATACACTGTTGGCCATTAGACAAATACAAAAAAGAATGTGGTGAGTGTGTGAAAAATGTTGTAACAAGACTTTTCTCACAGTGCTAAAAGAGCTTAAAGTTGAAGTACAACATGAAAAATATACATGCATA
Source organism: Moxostoma hubbsi (assembly GCA_032164185.1). Classification (NCBI taxonomy): domain Eukaryota; kingdom Metazoa; phylum Chordata; class Actinopteri; order Cypriniformes; family Catostomidae; genus Moxostoma; species Moxostoma hubbsi. Next base: position 26,537,584 of record JAVLUX010000004.1, read on the forward strand.
TTTTTTAAAAATAATATACAATAAAAAGAAAATGACCAAAAATTTAGTAGCATAAAAACTAAAATTATATCATATACAAAATATATAACAAAAAGTATAGAGTAGTGAATTGTAAAAACAACAACAACAAATAGTCAAAACAAATCCCTCAGTGTGTCTGACACTGAGCAAGTGTGCATGTAAGCAAATTAGATCAGCCCCAGTCCTGTCCAGTCAGGTGTGAACGGGCCTGCGGTGAGTGTGAACTAACTGTTAGGCTCCCTGGAGTCTCTCAGGGTTATTAGCAGCTAAAAGACCTGACTGTTGACAGCCACTGCTGGACTAGTTCCACCTGTTTAAGCCAGAAAACACCCAGGACTGCTCAGAAGTCTGGCTAACCATGAGCATAGAGCTTTTCCTGAAGGCCTGGCTTGATTTTCCTCAATTGCATGAGAAAGTACCGAAATCGAAAAATGCATTTGGACAAAAAAGGAAACAGATGGAGGCAAAATAAAATTGCATATACAAAATTAAATGTTTACCAACACCAAAAGAGGTTTGACTCTCAACGTTGAAAACTGTACTTGCATTTTTGTAATAATGTCAATTTTTGTGCAGGATAAATTTGGTTTCATTGAGTGGAAAGGATTTTAATATCATGTTTCATGTAAAATACATTGTGTATAGTTGAATGCTCATCATGATTTATTTTGTGAGTCTGAGCATGCTGCTCACAGCATGGAGCTTCATTTCAGTGCTATTCACCAGTGGTGATTGCTAGTTTTCATGTAAATCCAGCCCAGGACTAAACTAAGCCAAAGTGTTAAAATCCCATAGCAAGTATTTGCCTCAAATATTTGGTTGTGAAATACATTAATGGCGACGCTCTTATCAGCTAGAAAATTGTAAATTAGCTCTACTTAATTAACCTAGTAATTCTGATTAATATCTCCTTAATCTCATTAAGTACTTATCGGCACGAATGTTGATGTTCGTAGTCTGATCCCACAAATCATTTGCGAGGAACCTTCCATCGTAAACAAAGGAGGAATTAATTAATGTGGCCTCATGCTGGTGGCTTGGTTGTTTTAGTACAGAATGCTTAATTGGTGTAAAGATGCTTAAACATGACAGATTTATACTCAGTTATTATGCCAAACTTGTGTGCACAGAGGCATTTAAATGTTAAAATGAGATCTTCAGGTTTGAGAGATCAGGTTTAGCTAATGAACACACCGTTTGATAATTACCTTTAGAGATAGGACACTCATTGGTAATGGATTCACACCTCAAACTGATGAATAGTTGTTGCAAAACATGGGTTCTTTCTATCTCCCAACAAACCTCCAGGGTGCTAACTGATAAAGCCTGCTTCAGCTGTCCCAGTTGGGTCACCTTACCGAGACTGTGCCATACACATTGTGCAGGAAACTCAAGTAGTGTTTCTCACAATAGCAGGTCCATTTCATACATGCACTATACCTTCTGTTGTGCTCATTTTGGGTTGAAAGCCTGCAGGTAGGTACTGACGCGATGTTTTAGTTACACAGTACACAACATTGTTTTCTTTAGCAAGGGATATTATGTGTATTGCTACGGCTTGTTGAGGCCAACTTGTCACAATATGAGAAAGTGCTAGGACTGTAAACATGCTGCTGATCGATATCTGACAGTGATATGCCCACTAAAATATTGCATTTATTTACTTTGTGCATGGACTGTGGTTGTCCTGTTGTACTGTAATCAGAGGTTCTCTCTTTACCAAAGATAGTTCATGATTTGCTGCAGAGCGTTTCCATAGATTTGCATTTTTGCCTTCATTTTACATCAATGGATGAATGGAAAAAGTGAGGGCAATGACAATGGCAGAGCTTAGGTCTGTCAGATGTGAAAGGCATCACGCAGACAGGTGAGCTCTTAGCATGGCGTTCTTTCTAATATTTTTTCCACATTCTTTACAGTAGAAGTCACCCCTGATGAATGAAAACAAGACTCACAGTCTGCAGGTGGAAAAAGGCTGTCATTTCAAGGGCAGGTGTTATTTCTTTAAGCTGCAGTGTGTTTTCCATTTAATTCAGATAAAAACAGTGTCAGAACTACTGCAGCTTAACAAAACAAGACTCAAATGTAAAGAGACACATAATCCATCAACAATTACCAATTGTTTGGTGGAATGTATGATGACAACACTTATTTTATGTCCAAAAATGTTTTTACAAGTTGAATTCCAGATTTGCTGTTAAACCAACACACTGATATAATTTCTATCCTAGTTGTTCAAACAAAAAAACACAGGTAATGATGTTTACATGCATTGCACATACAGGTAATGGGCAAAAAAATTAACCTGTGTCTTAAATGTTTTCAGCCTAAGCATGTTCAGTATAAGCTTGTGAATATTTGAACCAGAACATATTTAGAGTTTTATGCAGTAGAAACATAATATTTACAGTATTTCATTAGAAAGTTGAGATTTATTCATTTATATTATTTTTGTTTACATTTTTTTTTCATAGTGCACAAAATGTGTTTTTGGGTCAAAGTGACTCAAAATTATGGAATTGGCCACATTCGTTCTTGTAATGCACTTAGTGGTTCTGATGACTAAGTAACTGATGGTCCTTATTTCACAGAGTTCTGGCAACGAAAAATAAAAGTGACATTGGAGTGTAAATAATTACTCTTCTCCAATGCATCACCTTTGTCTGGCATCTGTGTGGACAGGGGTTTATGGAATGGCTTTTCTTGTGGACTTTTGACCCCAAACACATGCAGTCATTCACAGAGACAAGTTTTGTGTCCCCAGACAAGAGTTGCTCCAAAGCAGGCAGAGGCAATTACACTTGGAGACAAAGAGGCCTCCAGGGGAGATGAGAGACATGGAGCAGCACTCTGAATGAGGCTGAGTGGGAGAGACTTATCAACTACTGAAAGTTAGTATGGAACATCCTTCACATTGTTGACTTTACATTAGATAGCATTTAGTGTTGACTTACATTACCAGTCCAAAGTTTTGAAACACTTACTCATTGTTTATAATAATATTTTTTTTTTTTTCACATTTTAGAATAATAGTAAAGTCATCAAAACTATGGAATAACATAAATAGAACTATGAGAATTATGTTGTGACTAAACAAAATCCCAAATAAATGAAAACTGTTAGCATCCTCAAAGTAGTCGCCCTTTGACAAGAATTTGCAGACATGTACATTTTCTCAACCAACTTCTTGAGGTATCACCCTAGAATGCTTTTTAAACAGTATTGAAGGAGTTCCCATCTATATTTGGGCACTTATTGGCTGCTTTTCTTTATTGTTTGGTCAGTCATAAATTTCAAAAACTTTTTTTTTTTTTATTACATTTTAGTTTTATAATTAAATAAATTAATATGGTGGCATAATTATACTTTTGGCTACAAAACTAATTTCAATTTAAAGTTTTAGCAAGATGTTTAGGATATCTACTTTATGCATGACACAAGTAATTTTTCCAATTGTTACAGATAGATTGTTTCACTTTTAATTGACTATATCACAATTTCAGTGTGTCAGAAGTTTACATACACTTAAGTTAACTCTGCCTTTAAGCAGCTTGGAAAATGATGTCAAGACTTTAGGCAATTAACCAATTAGCTTCTGATAGGCTAATTTGAGTCAATTAGTGGTGTACCTGTGGATGTATTTTAAGGCCTACCTCCAAACTCAGTGCCTATTTGCTTGACATCATGAGGAAATCAAAGAAATCCACATTCATCTATACAAACAATAGTACGCAAGTGTAAACACCATGGGACCACGCAGCATCATACTGCTCAGGAAGGTGCCATATACGTATTTTGGTGCAAAAAGTGCAAATCAATCCCAGAACAACAGCAAAGACCTTGTGAAGCTGCTGGAGGAAACAGGTAGACAAGTATCTATAACATAACCTGAAAGGATGCTCAGCAAGGAAGACGACACTACTCCAAAATTGCCTTGCTTTGGTGATTTGCTGTAGGAGGGACTGGTGCACTTCACAAAATAGATAGCATCATGTGGAAAGAAAATGATGTGGATTATATTGAAGCAACATCTCAAGACATCAGCCAGTAACTTAAAGCTTGGTTGCAAATGGGTCTTCCAAATGGACAGTGACCAAAAGCATACCTACAAAGTTGTGACAAAATGGCTTAAGGACAACAAAGTCAAGGTATTGGAGAGGCCATCACAGAGCCCTTTCCGATAGAAAATTTGTGGGCAGAACTGAAAAAGCATGTGTGAGCAAGGAGGCCTACAAACCTGACTCAGATACACCAGTTCTGTCTGGAGGAATGGGCCAAAATTCCAGCAACTTATTGTGAGAAGCTTGTGGAATGCTACACAAAATGTTTGACCCAGTTAAACAGTTTAAATGCAATGCTACAAAATACTAACAAAGTGTATGCAAACTTCTTACAAGCTGAAATAAATAATTTTCTACTATTATTCTGACATTTCACATTCTTAAACAAATTAGTGATCCCAACTGACCTAAGACATCTGTTAAATGTCAGGAATTGTGGTACAATGTGCAGGATTTGGCTAAGGTGTATGTAAACTTCTGACTTCAACTGTATATAACAGCCTAAATCATCAGCAAAGCAATCTGAGTGAGAAGTTTCAGTATGGTCTCAGACTATTAGACCCCAATGTATATTTCTGATGTGTTCATTAGTGCTCTGTGGTAAAAAGAGTTTCTTGTAAATTTTTACTGATTACAAAAGGACATTTTTGCATACATTGAAGATGTTCTTTTGTGCATCCATTGCTACTAGTGTTGGGTAAATTACTCAAAAAGTAATCAACAAATGATTAATGATTAATTAATTGAAAAGTAATCACATTACTAATTCATTCAAATTTTTAACTACTTTCTTAAATGCTTTCAACAGAATTTTTCTTCCGCTTAACAAATTCCAAATTCCAAATGCCTATATTTCCTTGTTCATTGTCACTCGCACACACTTCAGCTGTCACAGAAATGCAAACAGAAATACATATGAACATACAATTTCATATTTTATATTTATTTTTTAAATGAATAAAACAAGTAATGTGCTCAAAATGAATGACCTTAATTGAAAGTCTATACATTACATTGTTACATTGTACCTGTACTCTGATACGATTATTTAAAACATAATGTATTAAACTACTTTTTTGATAAAGTAATTAGATTATTGTAATTAATTATTTTATTATACATTTTATTTATTATCAGATTACACCCAACACTGATTGCCACAATACAAACAAAATGTTCCCTGATAACACAGATATTAATAAAATATGCACCTTTAATACACTGTAATAAAATATTTCACAAATTGCATCCATTAGCTTATCTTGTAATTATGTAAATTTGTAGATGTCAGACAGTTTTCATATTTTATTCAACAGGGCCAACACAAACAATGATCACAATTTTTCCTTTTCTTTTTCCATGATTATCCATATCCCTGACCCATCCCCTTATCAGACCATATGCTGTTTGATAAATTAGCAAAGGTATAGTTTCTGTGATCTTTATTCAGATCATGCATAGGGGAGTTTTTATGTTAGATAGCAGTGGGTTTCCCCTCATGCTTGTGTGATGAGGGATAATTGCTATTCTGGAGACTCTGATTAGATTGTAATTGAAATTCGATGTGCCTGAGCTAAAAGCCATTAGAACAGGAACACAAACAGAGGGAAAGGCGATTGAGGCCATCAGCCACAGTAAATACTGTTCATGCAGGACTCATGACTGAGGAACCTCTGCATATGGCATATCTGCATCTCTCTGCTGTGTATGGTTACACTGGCCCCATGGCCATTTAGACCACCACTGAGGTAGAGGTTTTGTCCACACCTGTATCTTGTCTTGTCTGAGATCTTGCAATGGGTCTTGAGTCTTTAGCATGGTCCAGTGGAAGTGAAAGGACTTGTCCTTTTGTTGTCCTTGTATACTAGACAGTCACAGAAAGATTGAGTGGAAGGCTCTGCTGGTGGTCAGTGCAGTGGACACAAATATTTGCTCCAATGTCCACACACATTTGTCTAGGTGGTTGAGTCAGTGAGTTATTTGAATTACCTGCACTTAGACACCACAGAACAATGAAAGGGAAAGAATCAGATCCTCTGTTTAAATGTATTCTATTTAATTTTTTTTTTAAATATTATGTTACATGTTTTCTAAGATCAGTGTAGCAATTAACTTTGCAACTGTCTTGAAGACACCCTTTTGAATTTAACATGTGTATACAGCTATAGCATAGCAGAACCGATCCATAATGTTTTTGTGGAAAATATATTGTGGGTGTGCAGTGACTGACTCAGCTATTTGTCACTAGATTAACCAAATATTAAAAGAGAGAACAAATATAAATGAGATGGTATAACAGGTGTTTTTTTTTTTAAATACTAGTGACTCAAGACCTGTGTACCCTGAAGGGTGCTTCTTCTCAGCTTGTTTAAGGAGTGCTGCTACAACTTGCTTATTTACCATTAATACAAAGTGATAGATGGATCTTGCCAGTATAATTTCAGGCTTGAATCCGTTGGGTCAATGCTTAATTATCCATTCCTGTGTGAGAAAGTGCAGAAGCAGCCGCTGCTCTATCCAAAAATTAGTACAACACTAATATCCTCCAGTCTCATTTACAAGTCTCAGTACAATCAGTTCATGTGAACTGAAGATAAACTTAAATGCAGGACTTTTTTTTAAACCATTACAATCACATACAAATGCAACGCCTACCCAGTAAAAATAAATACAAAAATTAAATGTAAAAAAAAGTAGCTGTAGTTGCCAGAATAATTATGTAAAAATACAGTAAAAATGTAAACAGCTTTACAGAACAACCTGTATATTTTACAGTTTAAAATTGTTGCAATTTACATAACCACAATGGCAAAACATTGTTACATTTACAGTAAAAAAGTCATAAACTTGATATTAACTTTCTGAAACTGTAAAAATAAGCTTTTTACTTTATAAGGTATTGTTAATCCCTGTAAAAATGACAGAAGAGCACATGATGACATAAAGTTCACCAATAGTGGCTCTTCCAGGAGCAATGACCAGTAAACATGTAGAGACAGTGTTGCACTCTGCACTCACACAAACACTAAACACCATCAGCGTAACATGTGAAATATAAATAATCTTAACTTCATTAAAAATAAAACAGAACACCCCAATGTAACTGATATTACAAATAAGAAGAAACATAACTATTCCCATAAAACATAATGAAATATGATGGGTCATGCAGGGATTTGTGGGAACAACCGATTATTGTTTTTTACTGTAATTTTAACAATAATTTACTGTAAAAGTACATATGTTCTCTTGTAAAGCATAATGTACATAATTTTTTACTATTAATTACACAGAAAAATACTATTTCAATCTACAAAAATATATTCTTACAACATTTTATTGAAAATCTTCTGTAATGTCTTTTAAAATATATTTAAATGTTTTTACTGTGTATTTTACAGTTAATATTCATTAATCATTCATTCATTCATCTTCAACCGCTTATCCTGTACAGGGTCACGGGGGGCTGGAGCCTATCCCAGCTAACATTGGGCGAAAGGCGGGGTACACCCTGGACAGGTCGCCAGTCCATCGCAGATTCATTAATCAATTAACATTTTATTTCTGTAGCACTTTTACTGTGTTTTACCATTAAAATTACAGACGGTATATTTTTATTATGGTATACTACTGTATATATGGATATAAACAGACATGTTTAAACATTTACTATGCACACATATACACTTGACAAATCTCAATGGCCTGTGAAAGTATCTTTCACAGGCCATAAGTGTGTAAGGGTGGAGACATTAGGATTGTGTTCCTTTCATAAAATCAACATTTTTCTTATCTAATTTCCTTAAAAAATAAATTTAAAAAAAAGTCCAACAGTAAGTCTTACATGCCTCTGACAGACTACACGCTCCCTAATCTGCTGCTCTGTCTGTTATAAAGCAATGTTTGTTTTACACTGTGTTCTAAAATGTTTCTTATGAAGACCAAACATGCAAATGTTAGCAGAGTTGCAGACTCAGACAGCTTCAGTCCATTATGGCTGAAAAGTATAATTATTGTTAAATATATCATAAAAAAAGAAACATTTAAATATAAATGTTAACTGGCTGACACATGTTTTATCTTGTCACAGGTGTTGTTTATTATTGTTCTATATAAATATATATGTATTGTTCTATATTACAATATTAAATGTGGATTATATATTTAATCTAATATAATAATATACAATAAATAAATATAAAAAAGAAATATAGTTTTCTGTATTATGTGAGCTATGGCACATAAGCAGGCAAGTAAGATACTAGGTCATGCAAACACAACTCATATAGCCAAGAGCATCATTTCAACTTGAGGAACAACAAACAGGAATTTTCTTCAGAATTTATATTGTAAAGATATTTTAAAGAAAATATATTAAAGAGAAGTGTGCCAATGTTATTGGTGACATTGATGAGCAAGACAAGACTGTCAAAATATATTAAATGCAAATACTATGAAAAATGATGCGTAGTGTTTAAATCAATCAAATAAATCAGTGGTACACGATACTCTCATAGAGGAGTTTTAACATGTATTGCTATCTGAACTGCAAAATATATATTTGCAATAACCTAATGGTGGAATTTCTCTTCATGAATAACATGAATGAATGAGGATGGCTTCTCTAGAAGTCCATGCAAAAATAACTTACACAGCCAGGGGCATAGATTTGCAACTGCAATATTCTTTGCAATATTTAATGTTAAACAATATAACAGTATACTTTCTCAATGATGGTGGGACGTGTCCCCTTTATATCCTAATGCTGCCTGACACCTTCATTCAAAAGTACTTTATTCTCTTAATCATATTTTGGCATGTAGACATGTCTGTTAATATAAAAAAGGAGGTCATTCTGCAGCTATAAAATTATTGTCAATTTTAGCTGACTCTTGATTCGGTTAAACTGGTCACGCATGAAATCATTTCTCTGGTCAAATTAGGCATCTTGTAAATATAGCTGAATGTCTCCAGGAAGATTGTGTCCTGTCTGCCAATCTGTAATCTCCTTAATTGTGTTTAGAAAACAACAAAGACAAAAAAAATTCCGTCTTTCGTTTCAAAGATTAGGAGAAACATGACGGCTCTTATAGCAGCACAACCAATATATAGCTATTATAATATAATAATGAATGCTATTATATAATATACCTCATTATACTCAAATACATCCAGTTGTCCTAACAAATTATGATTATTATTATTATTAACATTAACAGCTTTGATGCTACAAAGTGTAAGATTATAATTATTTCTGCACTGCAATTTCTTGGACATTTCGCACGTCTGCGATTGCCTCAGTCATACATTGTTGCGTTTAAAATAAATAGACTTGTACACTGCTCTGCTGGGAGAAAATGACACTCTTTGTATTTCAGGAAATTCTATCCACTGCCATTTCCACCTCTTTCCAGGCAATGCGAATGTACCGGAACCTGAACTGCGTAGAACGGATAAAAATATCTGGAGTATATAAACCGACAGAAAACAGTTTGTGCACATGCAGCTGGTTTGCGCGCACAGAACAGAAACTTCCAGGGACATGCAAAAACTTTGAGAAACATTGCGCTCTTGCACTGGGAAAAAAAAAAAAAAAAAAAAAAATCCTGTTATTAAATATTATCGAGTCTCTTTTCAGTTCTGTTGGTTCGCAGTTTAGGCTATTACAAATTTGGTTACAGCACCATGCCGACAGTATTTAATGCTGCGTCCTGAAGGCATCAGGTGGAAGTATTTGGTTAAAGCTGCCCACCTTGTCTGTAAACATGAGCCCGACAGCATTAGGCCATTCATTTGCATTTTAATCAACTGTAAGAGGAGGTCTATTGACTCAGAGATCATGAACTAAAATGTACCTGCATTGTTTAACACTGAGATTATCATGTTGTTTCGATGACTCCGAGATTTTCAAAGCTCGTTGTTCAAATGCTAATTAAGCAAGAGTTCGATCTGGATAAATTAATACCTGTATCAGACACATAGCACTGGGCAAATTTTAATACGAATGAAGTGTCACGATTCGATGAAACTTAGTTCAGCACTGGTTGTACTGTAGTTGTTAATCTAAAACTTTTGGTTGCACACATTGTTGTCCCAACCTATTTGTTTTAAAAGGCTAATTATTAAAGCACATAATTTATGTTTTCATCTTTTAACATGTTCTTTAATCATTTTGAGCATTACATTTCACGGAATGCTAGCTATTCACCACGTACGTTAATTTTAATGTATAAATAAAAAGCAGACTATAGATTATTTGATAAATATCAAAAGATCGAAATAATAATAATAATAATAATAATAATAATAATAATAATAATAATAATAATAATGTTTATGTGGTCCCCAATAGCCTACATTTTTAAGAAGTCTTGCCGAGCAAGGGATTTGTGGCGCCCCCTTCAGCAATCAAATTTAAGTACTCGGATATTTTAAAAACAGGAAAATAAAAACATGATAACCACCCAAAAACAGTGATTGAATGACAAATTCGATGTCACTTTACTTGCTACGGTAAATTGTGCAGATGTTAAAGTTGTAAAAGTTTTGAATAAAAAAGGAACATTTAGGCCTACAGTGAAAATAGCAGGTTCGGTGTGTGTGTGTTTATGTTTGTTCTCTATGCAAATGTTCTTTCTAGTCTTTCTAATATTTTTATACAAATTCTCATGTAAAATCAAAGTTGTCTTTATTGTTTAATGAAATAAGGAGTTGTGCTTAATTAAAGACAAAATAGTTGACTGTGCTATAGCAATATTTGCATGTTGTCAAGAATAGCCAGTGCGAACATCTGATAGGCTACAACTACACGAGAACACGCCCACTCGACATTCTGTCCCTCCTTAAAATGAGACAGGTAGATAGCCAGGCAATCGTATTAGAGACGCGTCCTCTGTCTCGAGCTGAATGAGAGTGGACAGTTATTGAGTTCCCTAACATTTGCAACATGGCCCTTGCCGATGCGATGTTGCCTTCGATAGATACATTTTCAAGCATCCAGATTTTAGACGAAAGGCAGGCTGAAATAGTTCAGGTGAGTTCAACTTTTCATTTAAATTGCAAGGTATATTTGTGTGTAGCACTTACAATATTATAATGATTTTTTCTTTTTTCTTGACAAAAAACATTTCACTGCAAAATGAAGCAATCTAACCCAAAATAAAAATATTTTTTTTTCCCCTCCAGAACTGGAAAACTGACCCCACTAAAACTAGCTCAACAGGTGGGGACATGAGACCCCGCATCGAAGTGGAATTCAGCATTGTTGAATCGCCAACTTTGTCCAAAGACGAGGACGACCTTTCCAAATTTCTGGATCTTGAGTTTATTCTATCCAACTCCGCCACATCAGAGAATGACAACAACTCCGTGCAGCAGCCGGCCGCCTATTCTTTACCCGAGTCACCCGAAAGCTGCAGTACTGTCTACGACAGCGATGGCTGTCTCCCGACGCCAAACGCTTATTGCGGCAACAACTTTAGCGCACGTCCTGGTCACAGTCTGGTGGCAGAGTTGTTCACCCCGGACATGAATTATCATAGCGACTCGTCGCAAGAATATAATTTAAAAGGACCTTTAGAAATGCTGGAGTACACCGAATTAAGGGCTCTAAATTCGCGAACCCAGGCACACTTCCACAATTCAAACCATGCGGGACACAAAATAAAAACTGAAAATCACGAGCAACCTTGCATGATGGCAAACGCATACGTGGGACATTATTATGGACAAGAACCCCAACGCGTTCAGCATCAGGCTTATGGCCACCACAGTATGCAACACGATGTGTCTAGGGACATGTTAGCGTCGAAAGACTGCATCTTAACCGATATGAACTCTCACCATCACATTAACATTGCACAACAGCAACAGTTCATGAACAGCGCGTCCTTCCCACCGCAGTATGGCCAGCATCAACAGTATCACGGACATTACAGCGTGTTTACCGAACCTTTGCGAACAAATCACCCGGCAATGCCAGGTGTGATGTTGACCCCACCATCTTCACCGCTCCTGGGATTGCTGAATCCAGACGACAGCAAGCCCAAACGAGGGCGTCGCTCGTGGGCACGAAAACGGACTGCAACGCACAGTTGCGAATTCCCCGGCTGTGGGAAAACGTACACTAAAAGTTCCCATTTGAAAGCCCACATGCGGACACACACAGGTAAGCGGGGGAGACATTTGTTTTACTTGTTGCTTTTGCTCAATTAAAGTAGCACGATTCAGATTTCACTCAATAGGCCTTTATAAACGTTTTTCTCCCTGTCCGGTTCACAGGTGAGAAACCTTACCACTGCAGTTGGGAAGGCTGTGGCTGGAAGTTCGCCAGGTCGGACGAGTTGACGCGTCACTACAGGAAACACACCGGACACAGGCCGTTTCAGTGCCACCTGTGCGAGAGAGCCTTCTCCCGCTCAGATCACCTGGCCCTGCACATGAAGAGGCATATGTAAAAAAATAAAAAATAATTAAATAATAATAAAAAAAAAAGACTATATCTATTTTAAACGACTAGAGGATTTTATATTTTAGGACAGCTACTATTTTTTGGATAGCAGTTATATGTGAATATATGTGTAATATAATTTGCTTTAACTTATGGCAGTATTTAATAAGAGATACACGTACAATTAGAGGGTAAATTATGTAGTACTTTCCCAGATGTATAAAAACGGGGCAGGACCCATGCTTGTGTGTATGTGTGTGTGTGTGTGTGTGTGTGTGTGTGTGTATATATATATGTGTGTGTGTGTGTGTGTGTGTGTGTATATATATATATATATATATATATATATATATATATATATATATATATATATATATATATATATATAAGATGAGTTTTTTTTGTTATTAAAAATTTATACCTGCATTTGTATTCAGTCAGGGATTTTTCTTTTTTTCATGGATTTGCAACAGAATTAAAAGCTTTGTCATTTTTTGTACTCCGGCTTCATGTCTCATTTTGTGAAGTGTCTCGTTTAAAATGCTGAGATATCACTTTGATAAAGATCAAGATACCAAGACTTGCATATAGCACACATAATTTTTCCTCTAATAGACAAAGCAATAGACAAAAATGATAGTAAGAAATTAAATGAAAATGCTGTGTTGTTATAAACCCAAGCTTTTCTTAACACAAAGGGAGACATTTTGAAAAAAAAAGTTGTGCTCTGTGATGTCATTCAATTACAGGTGTGACAAGTGCAGTAGCTAGTGGGGTGAAAGTTGGTAACGATTCTAGTAACAAATTCTAAACTTAATTTTTTTTAATAGGAAAGAAATTATACAGACAGGGGGCCCAAAATACCTTGCTACTGCCCTGATGGTGTCCACCTCTTCAAACTTTAAAAGGATGCAAAAGTGTAAATCAGAAGACTAATAATTTATGTTATTGTTTTGAAGGCGTACAATAATGTCTGGTGGGAAACAACCCAGAATTGAATGTATTATTTAGTGAAAATCTTCAATGGCCGATAAGAATTATACTTTTGTGTCCTTTATGAAGCTTGAAGAGGTAGTCACCATAAACTGCCATTATATGGCATCACTGAGCACAATTTTTTTTTTCTAACGTTCTCCCTTTGTGGTAAGAAAAGGAAGGAAACTCATATGAGGTTATAACAACACAGGGGTGAGTAAACAATTACTGAATTTTCATTTTTGTGCTATCTATTCCTTTAAGGTAATGTGCAGTTAAAATAGCAATGGTAATTGAAACTAGAAGTGATTGTCAAATAAAGAAAAATATTGATGTGATCTGTAGGTCTACGCTCTTCGTCGATTTAATTAGCCATCTGAAAATGATAATCTACATTGCAACTCTACTACAATCAGCCCTCTTGTAGGCTAGTTTTGTTACTGTCACTACTAAATCTACAAGTAATTAACTGTAATTATTTAACATAATAACATAATCATCGTCATCAGCAGCAACAATAATTATCATCACAAATATTGGGATTAATAACTTATTAATAACTCATTCTCCCACATCTACATGTATAACAAGGGCAGTGGTGGCTCAGCCGTTAAGGCTCTGGGTTACTGACCAGAAGACACCACTGTTGGGACCTTGAGCAAGGCCCTTGACCCTATCTGCTCCAGGGGCGCCCTATCATGGCTGACCCTGCACTCTGACCCCATCTTAGCTGGGATATGTGAAAAAAAAAAAAAAAAAAAAAAAAATATATATATATATATATATATATATATATATATATATATATATATATATATATGTATATGTATATGTATAAGCTGTATAAGCTGTATATATGCAGAAATGTATGTATAATGTGTGACAATTGATCAATTTATATTTAGATATTATTTACATGTGATCAGCTACAGGTGCCCTTTGTCGCCCCCTCTTGTATAAAATAGGTATTGGAACTCATGGTTCTGAACAGAGGAAGCTGACATGGGTTTCTATTCTGACTTAGTTATAAATGATTGGAAAACAAAAAACGCAATAGTTTACTAGATACATAGAGGTTATCATTCGATAAACATGTTATTCACATGTACAACAAACGTTATGGTTGAGTCAGCTAGTAGGAAATCAAAACAGCACCGTTATCACTGTTGGTCATGAAATGTTTCTACAATCGGCCTTTAGTCAGAGTTATGTTATTAATCTAATTATAATCTACTGTCATAATCTAACAATCCCAATTGTAGAGCACACTATAGCCTACTAATAGAGAGGTTTGTATGGTTGTAAATGTCAAAAATAAAATACAAATGTTTGCTCTAAAATTGTCTCCTAACCAATTTCCAAAATCTCATAAAATTCATAAAGTTGCACCTTTGTAGTCTTTCATTTTAACTACTCATTAAACCTAATGAGCAAGTGGTCCAAATATTGTACTCAGCACGCAGAACTTGTAACTTTTGTTGCCACCTGTAACGTAAAATAGAAATCGGTATGTACTTTATACCAGTTCAAATCACTTCTACTTATAAACCTGACAGTGCTGCTCCTATTGTAACCCTCTATATTAATAACGGAATATTCAAAACGGTGATATTACTACTGAATTAATTAATAAATGATAAGCTAGGCCTTAAATACCAACAAGAATTCTTTAACAAATACATTAAATATCAAACAAATAAACAGCACGTTGATAATTAAATTACAATGCAACCAGCATTTACTATGCAGGCCAAGTTGATTCCCTCAAATAAGACAAGCGCGTGTTTACATTACAAGAGGTGTGTTTTAAAGATATTAATTATATCTTGAGGTTTTTTTTTTTTATTATGTTGGGATGTTAGAAATCATTACATTTGCATAAATGTACAATGCATAAATAGGTCTGACCTATACAAATAGGTAAAACAATCTATAACATTACACTATTTTTTTTTAAAACATTTAAATTTAATAGCAAAATTGAATTGTGTAATGTAAAAAAAAAAAAAAAAAAAAACGTAATAAATTTATTTTTTATTTTATTAACGATTACTCATTTCAATTTGATGGCATTTTGTTACAAAATGATTGTTAATTTGTTGATTGAATGTGGACGTATGATCAGGTCCTGCAGTGTTTCAACTCACCACTAGGGTACGCAACGGCGCTTACATGGAGAAGCGTGTTCGCCGGTGTATGTATACTCGTGTCGTCTTCCAGCATCTTGTAAAGAATAAAAAGGTAACGAATGTGTCTCTCGTTAAATGTCATCATTTCTCTCATGACATCCATTCCACACATGCACATTGGGTTGGTTACGCAGGCTGTTGCTATGCTGTACAGTGACATGGCATAAGATTTTGGCACCACACCTCTCTTTTGTACATCTATCGCATTGTAAAGGGTTCAGAACATTAATATAACTAATGTGTCATCGTAACATTGGAGTTTTGCAGTTTATTTGATATCTCAGCGCACAGCCTCCATGTCCCTGATAGCACACGTACATCACCTAGACGTTTATTAGATATGTGGGTGTTTGCTCACCTGCAATACGTCTAAAAGACGTTTCCTGTCAATAAGACAATCAATTCATGTTTTTGAGACGTTTATGTTCAAGTATGTTTGTTAATCTGATCTTTTAGAAATGTTTAGCTGATGTTATCTAGAATGTAATGGTTTCCAGATGAAAAGATCTAAAACTGACATCTCAGAGAAATATTGCAGGAAGTTATTTATTTATTTATTTATTGGGTAATGCACAGGCACAATACTGTTTGACAGTTGCTAGGCTTTACACCATGCTTTAGCTAGTCACAAAGATTTTTATTTTTTTATTTTTTTTAAAGGGATGGGCAACTATTTTGGTAAAGGGGACACATCAGGCTTTAAGTAGTGCATGGGGGGGGGGGGGGGGGGGCACATTGTATTCCCTTTGAGATACAATGATGTTCTGCATTGATTAGGTGTTTGTATCTTTTAAGCCCAGAGATAGTTGTGTACTAATTTTTCTGAAGTGTATCTGTGACTAATGGGACTATTCTGCAATTGCCTAAAGTATTGTATTGCTCTACAAGGTAGATATTTTTCTCTCAGGTATTAAAAAACTAAATAAAGGCTGAGCTTATAAATGTATTTTGCCATCTCTACTTCCCTGGTAATTTATTATTCAATCTCTACATCAGGGGTCTGTTTTAATAAAAAATAAATAAAAATGTATAGAACTCTTAATGTTTGGGCAAAGCGGGCGAGTTTACTTATTTTTTCTAAAACATTACCCGTTTACATGCTAAAAGGGTCATGATGCGGGTCTCCTCGATGGTTTAACTTTCAGCACACAACTGAATAACACAGGCTGCATGACTATGATAAATGATTAATGCAAGCGTTAGATTAACATACAGGTGGGAAGGGACTTCAACATTTCTAAATTGCACAAATAAAAAATACGTATTCGTCTCTGGCTTGCTTTTGCTCACATGTCTTAGGGCAGAAAAAAAAAACACACAACGTGGCATATAAAAGACAACTATTAAAGGTCTAAAACTAATCTTTCCCAATGGGTCCTTTACATAAAATGTGCTATATAATTTTTTAAAGAAATTGCATTAAATATTTTCATGGTTAAGGCTGCATTAATTGTGAAGCGATATTGTAGGTTCCCCGTCTGTCGCTCACATCGACGGTGTGTCGAAGAAGCAAAACTAGGGGGTCTCTCTTGAGTGCCGAATATGCCTCTGATCTATGAAAAATGGCCAATGAGAAGTTGGCAGACAGTATTTGCATACCCCGCCCCCGGACATACGTGTATAAAAGCGGGGAAATATGTCGAGTTCATTCAGAAATTTTCTTCGGAGCTGATGGTCATGCATGCAGTCAGCTGCGAGTCACACACCTGTTCCTGCTTCTGTTCCTCTGACACTCTGCCTGCTGTTGGATCTACGGCGCAATTCAGTGGCTTTTCTCCTCTGCAGCTTGCCCCTGGGCGCTTCGACAGCGCAGAAAGCTTAAAAGAGTTTATTTAAAAGAGTGATTTTCTCTATAAAAGAGTATTTTCCTCTAAAAGAGCATTTGCACAGCGGTGTTGAACGTCCTTTTCAGGACGCGTCTTTATAAAGATGCCATTCCGCCCTTGTGTAGTTCCTGGATGCGGTAGAGTGCTCTCCACTTCTGACGGCCACAGGCGTTGTCTCGTGTGTCTGGGCAGCGATCACACTGAGGCAGCATTTGTGGATGGTTCATGTTCTCATTGTGAGAGCATGACCATGGTAACATTGCGGTTGCGGGTCGCTTTCAATAGGAAGCACGCTACTCCAGCCGCCCCCCACATTGCTCCTTCTTCCCACGGGATT
The DNA here is from genome assembly GCA_032164185.1 of Moxostoma hubbsi. Lineage (NCBI taxonomy): Eukaryota > Metazoa > Chordata > Actinopteri > Cypriniformes > Catostomidae > Moxostoma > Moxostoma hubbsi. The sequence goes on from JAVLUX010000004.1 coordinate 26,555,442, forward strand.
GAGGACGATGCTGCTGGCGACGGAGGCGATCTGGGGATAGCAGCGGGTGAAGCTCCACCGGGTATGCCCTCTCGGACCACCCGCCCCCCAGCACGCTCGTTGACTCCCGTCTGTGCTCGAGGCAACAGCGGCTCGCCTCACAGCCAGCCTGCCTATCCTCTAGAGCTCGAGGTGTATGAGCTCCGCTCTGACGTAGATGACTCCCCTGGGCTGCCGCCTTCGGGACAGCATGTCCAGGCTGAGGCTGACGCGCGGATGACCGGACTGGAACCCTCCGTCCTCCCCACAGCCTTCGTGGTTGGATGACTGGTTCCTGGGGTCTGGGCAGCTCACAGCCTGTGAGGCATGTGACTACCTACTGGCCCACCCAGGCCTGGTTCTCGGACTTCGTACTCCTCATGACAGCCCCTCCCTGGCAAATTCCCCTGAGGAAAGACCTTCTTTCTCAGGGACGGGGCACACTCTGGCATCCGCACCCAGACATCTGGAACCTCCACGTCTGGCCCCTGGACGGGACGGAAGATCTACCTGGTCCACCACCTGCTGTCATAGACACGATCAACCAAGCCAGAGCCCCTTCTACCAGGCAACTTTACGCCCTGAAGTGGAGCTTGTTCGCAAATTGGTGTTCTTCCCAGGCTGAAGACCCACAAAGATGCGCAGTTAGGTCAGTGCTCCTATTTCTGCAGGAGAGGCTGGAGGGGAGGCTTTCCCCTTCCACCTTGAAGGTGTACGTTGCTGCTATCGCGGCCCATCACGACGCAGTAGCCGGCAAGTCTTTGGGTAGGCACAACTTATTCATCAGGTTCCTAAGAGGCGCCCGGAGGTTAAAACCTTCCCGGCCAGGCCTGTTCCCCTCCTAGGATCTCTCGGTGGTCCTCATGGGCCTTCAGAGACCCCCCTTTGAGCTGCTAGAATCAGTTGGACTCAGGGCCCTCTCACTAAAGATGGCCCTGCTGATCGCGCTCGTCTTCATCAAGAGGGTCGGGGACCTGCAAGCGTTCTCTGTCAGTGACACTTGCCTGGAGTTCAGTCCGGCAGACACATATGTGATCCTAAGACCGCGACTGGGCTACGTGCCCAAAGTTCCTATTACGCCATTTAGAGACCAGGTAGTGAACCTGCAAGCGCTGCCCTGTCGTTGCTGTGTCTGGTACGTGCTTTGCGTACCTACTTGGACCGCACGTAGAGCTTTAGACGTTCTGAGCAGCTCTTTGTCTTCTTTAGTGGACAGCGGAAAGGGAACGCTGTCTCCAAACAGAGGCTTTCCCACTGGGTGGTGGACACCATTTCATTAGCCTATCGCACCCAGTCATATCTAACACTATTCACACTTAGTACAAAGAAAATGCTTTTTGTTGCAATTTAGTGTAAATAGCATCTAGCCTATCTCTATTTGCACTTAGCAGCCTTTGTATTATTATTATTATTATTACATCATAAAGAAAACACTTATTACTATAGTCTTTTAATTTTTATTGGAGCATGGCAACAATAGGGAAATGTCTTGGTTACTGCCGTTACCTCCGTTCTCTGATGGAAGATTGTGTTGATGTAGTGACACTAGGGGTCGCTCTTGGGAGCACCAAACTGATCTTTGAGAAAAGGCCAATGGGAATTGGCGAGTGGAATTTGCATGCCACTCCCCCTGATATACGGGTATATAAGGAGCTGGCTCGCAACCACTCTTTCAGGTTTTGCGCTGAGGAGCCGAGACAGGGTCCCAGACATTTCAGCGGGTAGTACAGCGTTGTGGCAAGAGGGACACAACGTCTCATTCCCTCGATCAGGGACCAGAGGTTACAAAAGTAAACAAGATGTTCCATTTTGACACTTACTCGACATTGTGTCAGTGTAGTGACACTAGGGGTCCCTTTACGAAACGCCACAACTAGCTAAACTGTACGTGGACTGCCGGTGCAGGTGCAAGCAAGCCGCTGTGTGCCTAATAGCAGATACACTTGGTCTGCACGTAGCCTCCCCCAACGCCCTTTCACAGAGTGAAGTGGAGGAGCTCTACAAATGTGGCGACCGTTGGCAAAGGAAGCTCTGCCCAAGGGAAACGTGGATCTACTGATAGGGAAACCATACAACGGAAAATACTTTGCAGGGGTTTACCACAGGTAACAGCGCATGTGGAGCACCTACCCCAATACAGGGCATATGAGCACACATACTGGGCTCGGCTATGAATAGCTCTGCCAAATTTTCCAGCCACAGGGCTAGGGAGGAAGGACATCCAGGGTCCACCATCTTGTGAACTTGCATGGGGGGAAAAGCACACGTCTTCCCCTCACAGAGGGGAAAGGTGTTGTACGCAAGCAGTACACCCGATCAGCTGCCCAGCATACTTACCTGTTTGTACCTGACAACACATTGGACGAAACCATCTCAACCTGGAGATTTGCGAAGGTGTTGGGTGTTGCACAGCCTGCTGCCCTGCAGATTTCTGCTAGTGAGGCGCCATTGGCTAGTGCCCAAGAGGATGCCACACTCCTTGTGGAGTGTGCTCCTAATCCCTAAGGGGACAGCATTCCCTTTCCGCTGTGTGCCAAAGCAGACAAAGAGCTGCTCGGAGCATCTAAAGCTCTGCGTGTGATCCAAGTAGATGCACAAAGCATGCATCGGACACAGCAACTATAAGGCTGGGTCTGCCTCCTCCCAGGGCAGCACTTGCAGGCTCACCACCTGTTCCCTAAAAGGGGTCATGGGAATCTTGGGCACATAGCCCGGTCAGGGTTTCAAGACAACGTGAGAGTACTCTGGACTGAACTCCAGACAGGTGTTGCTAACAGAAAAAGCCTGCAGATCCCCAACCTTCTTGATGGATGTGAGCACAGTCAGGAGGGAAGCCTTCAGTGACACCACCTTTACCTCAACTGACTCTAGGGTCTCAAACGGGGATCTCCGCAGATACAGGAGGACCACACAGAGGAATGGAATGGTCTGGATACCAGCTCCAGGGTTCCTGCAGATGTCTTCCTCCCTGGGTCGTCTGACTCAGGGGTGCTTAGGGGTCTACCTAGGGCTCTTAGTGCTGAAATGTGAGGTGGGGGAATCATCTTCCTGGGGGGGCTCTATGCCGGGGCCGAGCGGTTGGCTCGGGCTCCAGCGTAGCTGCCTGAGTTCCAGCTGCTTCTTCACTGCTGAGAACTGCTGGGCAAAGTCCTCAACGGTGTCGCTGAATAGGCCGATCTGGTCGATGGGGGCATTAAGGAAGTGGACCTTGTCACCGTCCTTCATCTCGACCAAGTTCAGCCATAGGTGGCGGTCCCAGACCACCATTGCCTGCCCAAATGACCATATGTGTCCTTCTGTGACCTTCATTGCCCAGAGGGTAAGATCGGTCCCAGAGCACAGCTCCTGCATCACTTCGGCACGTACAGCTCTTTCAATGCCCCTGGTGGGTAGGTACTGCAATGGTGTATTTGCAGGAGGTCCATGGCATGCATGTTAGAGGTGGCATGTCCAGCGGCACTTTGACTTTGGTCACCAGAGATGACGTAGACCTTCAGGCCCTGGACGTGAGTGCTGGGTGATTCTGTCAGTTGCCAGTGTTTTGCGGGCACAAGTGTTCTGCAATTGCCTTATCCACATGAAGAATCTCTGTGTACCCCAACGAGGGTAGTGAGTGCGGATGAATCCAGAAGTTGGGTCCGGGCAGTAAAAGGTGCCCTCCACATATTCGTAAGTTCTTCGTGCATCTCCGGGAAGAATGGTACAGGGGGAGGGCATTGCCGTGAGCGGCACTATGAACCCAGGAACCAGACATCAAGCCGCGATGGCTAAGATGTTTCAGCCCGACACTCGCTGCAGCCTGGGCAAGCATAGTGGTCAGTTCCATGTTGGCCTTAGACTGGGCGGCCACACTCGAAGGTGGAAGGCCACTCGAGTCCCTAGCATCCGACTGCGCCAACCTGCTCTCCGATGCTGCGAATGAGAGCTCATCCTGCTCACAAGCTCCGAAAGAGGCATTAAACTCGCCCTGAGGCGAGCAGCCTGTCTCATCCCAGAACTCGACTGGGGCAAACGAGCATGCCCCCAATGGGAGGTCCGTGGGGGATTACCCCCCATTGGAGACCCCAAATAGCCCCCAGCACTAACTGACCCAGCCTCGTAACCATAGGTAGAAGGCCCAGGGTGGAGAGTGGCCTCGGAAGAAGGAAAGCCACAACCGCAACGTTGCCATGGCCATTCTCTCGCAATGAGATCACGAACCATCCACGAACGCTGCCTCAACATGACTATGGCCCAGACACACGAGGCAGTGAATGGTGGCCTTCAGAAGCAGAGAGATAGCGACCGCATCCAGGAATTACATACAGACATATAAAGGCATCTTTAAAAAGACGCTGTCCATGAAATGCACCATATATCCAACAGCGTAAGCTTCTCCATGAGGTGAATGGAACGGCAGTGGAACTCACTGCTCAACACTGCTCTGAAGAAAATATCTGAATGAGTGGTTGCGAGCCAGCTCCTTTTATACTCGTATGTCCGGTGGAGTGGCGTGCAAATTCCACTCGCCAGTTCCCATTGTCCTTTTCTCAAAGATCAGAGGTGTTTGGGGCTCCCAAGAGCGACCCCTAGTGTCACTACATCGAAGAAATATTGAGTGAGTGACAGATAGGGAGCTATAGCATTACATGACTATTAAAAATGGTAAAACACTGAAGTAAAAGTTACATATACAGAAAATTAAACAATATGGAAACAAGGATAAAAATTGACAGACAGGAGGAGTAGTGCAATTTATTCAGTGCTGGGCCAGGATCAAGTAAACACTGAAAGAGAAATATTTAATCGATTTTAATGTTACCTAATGGACACTACAGGTCTAATTACAAGACCTAAAATTGTATTTATTATAAAACTGAAGTTCTAATGCATGTAAAAAAAATGTTTTACATTTTACGGCTGTTAACATGAGAACAGATTTATTCTGTTCTGTGTGATGTCTAAGGACTGGGTGGAAGAGCAATTCAATATGCAACATTGTCCACATTTATCACTAAATGAAGGACCAGTTAATAATCAGTATAATAATTTCTACAAACATTATTGGGATTTACATGAGAGGACAGCAGCGGCAAAAACATCTGTAGCCTACATGAATGCATCCATATAATGTCAAAAACCTATCATGGCTATTAATTATGATACAGGCTCAAATTCGTGCCCCTGCAGAGTGCAGACCTCTAACACAGATCTGACAAGCACTTAAAAAACAATGTGCACAAAAAAAAAGAATGCGTAAACATTTTAGACAGCTTCACCTGTGTCGGCTTGTACCTGATTCTCAGGTATATTTGTCTCTCCTACCAGAGAGAGAGAGAGAGAGAGAGAGAGAGAGAGAGAGAGAGAGAGAGAGAGAGAGAGAGTATAGAGCCAAGATTAATTTTCATAAACGTCAAGTATACATTTTATCTACCAATACATAACGGAATTTAGAATAGAATAGAAGCAAGAATTTTTTGACTTGCCGTTGTATGGGCCTACTTCATTATGAACTGAGCTCAACAACAAGCGCTGGCTGACTGCATATAACTCATAGAGGCGCCGATGCAAATAGGCAGATTTTTTTTCCTCCTCCGAATGATCCGAGGTCAGATGGAGTGCAAATGATTATCTATTTATGAATGAAAAATGAAGAAGATTATGAACACAGAAAGAAGCATTCTCTTCAGAATGTTGGTTCCGTGCCTATTTACAGTCATGGTAGTTTGTTGTAATTAGTCTGTAGCTGTAATCGTCAGATAAAGTGTAAATTACTGTAATACATTGCACATAATATTTAAGGAAAAGTGCCATCATGGATTAAAAAATAGACAATCAACAATAGAAATATAAAGTAACTGACTACAATTGCCTCTTATAATTTAATTAGCCATGTACTGTATTACTGAAGTATGTGTGGGGTATATAGAAAAAACATGACACCCTTTTTGTTTTAATTTATTTCATCATGCTGCTCAGCAGTTCTGTAATGTCTATGCCATTAATTGTTCATTCAGCAGCATTGATGTTTCAGTTTTCTACCACTAGGTGTCAGTAGGCACACTGGGTGTAAAAGTGATATTACCCTTTTAAGAAAGATTGACATTGCATTTCTGTTCAACATACTATTTGCATAGTATGCAAATGTGCTCTGGAAATAATACTAGTACCTATTAAGTTTGGGATATCTGTGAGCTAAATAGTTACTAGTCATTAAAAATTAAGTACTAGTACTTTCTAGGATAGTAACATTTAAATAGATACTAGTCACTGTTAGAATAAGTACTAGTATCTATTGAACAGGTACTAGTGCCTAATTAATTAGTACTAGTAAATATTGAAAAAGTTATAGTGCCTAGTGAATAAGTACTATTAATTGTTGAATAAGAACTAGTATCTAATGGAATAAGTAAAAAAACAAGTACTAGTAACACAAACATTTCTACTAGTAAGTTTTAAGGAATAAATGTCAAAACAGCTTGCCATACCGATGTGATTAACTTCTTCACATGAGTGGGAGGGTCTCTGATGAAGGGGTGGGGCTACGTCTGAGTGGCTCTTTCTTTGAATATTATAACTTTAACAAAGAATTGTCTTTCAATGTGATGAGGTCGTGTTCATAAATCACCAGATGCCGGTACGATACATAGATGCTTCTAAATCAACTTCATTGGCAGTGCTGCATTCAGTATAACATCAAGGACCAAACGATGGTAAGAACAATTAATAGCTATTACACGAGATACTGTATAACACAGTACTATTAGTTCATGTATCCGTATCACCTACAGTGGTACCTCCCAAGGACTTAAACGTAATGTAGCCTAAATAATGAGAGATGAAAGCTAGCTTCCTGACAGCTTAAAACAAGAGGTGTTGACAGTAAAGGACATGCAGATACAACTTAAAGATTGTGTGGAAATTGACGATAATTTTTTCAGTTGCATAGTTATACAGTTGTTTGAAATGTACTGGTTAACAGCAACATTAAAACATTATTTGAATCACTACAGGTTTTATTTTAACAATTGGGTTACCTGTTATTTTACAACAACAAGCAATGCTTTGAGATATAAATTAACGACGTAGCAATTGCCTCTGCCTTGTAGCAGTCATGAATCAGTGCCATTAAACCGTGAAAAATGACACTGTCTTGAAAGTTATAGCTTATGAGGTGCAGAATAATTACACAATATCCATCCCTAAATCCTAGCCTTTATTAGCCTTTTTTCTTAAATAAAATTGCTGATGATTGACCTGTTGCAAAAATCATAAGTCATCTGCTTCACAAAATGGTGACTAGAGGATGTCTCAGTAGTTTAAGTCTGGTTTTCCTTTCTTAAATTTTCAGTTTTCATTTGAGTAGATGACTCCAGAATACCAAATGCATTAGAGGACACTTTGATTACAGTGACTTACAATGACTTTTCATCTGGCATTGGTAGACTCTCTTTCTAAAACAAAATTGTCACTTCTTTTTTTCAAACTGATAAATTGTATGTTTAGCATAAAAGCATCTGGCACATGCATATATGTCAAATCTAAATATAGATATTTAGTTATATGATGAAATCTTTTGGCCAGTTTTCTTTTTTAGGTAGTGGTACAAAAGATAATAAAATATTATATAGTACTGTGCAAAAGTTTTAGTTTATTGTGAAAAACTTTAAAGGTGAGGATTTCATTTATCAATTAATGTCATACAAAGTCATAAGAAGAGCTAAATCAATATTTGGTGTAACCACTTTTGCCTTCAAAACAGCACAAATTCTCCTACTTACACCTGGACAGAGTTTTCCTTGGTTTTTGGCAGATAGGATGCTCCAAGCTTCTTGGAGAATTCACCACAGTTCTTTTATTTATTTAGGCTGGTTCAATTACTTCTGTCTCTTTGTGTAATCCCAGGCTGACACGATGTTCAGTGGTTGGCACTGTGAGGGACATGCCATCTGCTGCAGGGCTCCCTGTTCTTCTATTCCATTTGCTAAAGAAATGTTTGGGAGTATAAAATGTATTTTTTATTTATATTTAGAATTTTTTCCTTCACAGTTAACTTCATACCTTTGTGTCATATTTTGGTTATATAACTGTACAGATTATAATTGAAAAGATTATTTTATACATCTATTATATACTTACATTTAGTGAAGATTTATTAGGCCAAGATTTTATGAATCTATAGGAATTTAGTTGCAGGTCTGTAGGTTCAATCTGCCATACGGGTCTAGTCACACTAGAAGTGTTTTCCTTTCTACCATTTGTTGGACAAACAGATTTTCCATCTCAATCTCCTGCAATTGGTTGAGCCAATGTTGTAATGTCAGGCTGGTCATGATTCTCATCAAACAGAGCAATGTTTTCTTATTGCCACAGTGTTAAGACTTCTTTGGGAAAATAACCTATGAATGGCTTGCTTATAGTTGACTCTACGGCCTATTAAGATGGGATAGGAAAATGTATTTTAACATGAAAAACATTACATGCATCACTGTTAAGAACATTGTTGCTGAAATTGATTCAAATGTTCTGAAAACCAAGAGAAGAAAAATGTCATTTGTAAACAAACAAAAAGCCCAACTTCTGACATTCAGTTGCATACAGAGGAAATTAAGTCCATCAGTGACGTAACAGATTGTTACAACATAGTTTGCACGTGACTATATCCATCATACTTCAATTCTGATGTTGGACATGCTGAGATCATTTTTTATCACTGAGGAGATGGGAGGATGCAGGATAATCACAATGCAGTGCCACATCTGGGCCCAATCTGTGCACAAATGTCGAGATCACATATGATAGGGTACAGAAGTGCAAAGCAGTATGTCAAATCATGCATTAAGTGACCACACAGTCAACGCAGAACCTCTGTACCATATGTGGTATAGTAATAATAATAATAAAAAAATCCAGTGTAAGCATCCAGTGGATGTTTTGTCACAAGCAGGAAAAGTGACAGACTGTAGTGCTTTATCAGACCTCCTTAATAATCATCCTTAAATATATTAAGTTGTTTGCTTTTGCTGAATTTGTTTAGTCAACCCTTTGGAATAGCCACAAAAAAAAAGTTCAACTCAATTATCTTTTTCAGTCTGTCTGTTTTTATTCAACATTTCTTTAAAAGTTATTCTTGATTTACTATGCTCAATGTTGTTCCAAACTCAGATGACTTACTTTCTTCTGTGTGGTGGCGTAGTGGGCTAAGCGCATAACTTGTAATCAGAAGGTCGCTGGTTCGATCCCCACAGTCACCAGCATTGTGTCCTTGAGCAAGGCACTTAACTCCAGGTTGCTCCAGGGGGGGTGTCCCTGTAATAAGGGCTCTGTAAGTTGCTTTGGATAAAAGTGTCTGACAAATGCATAAATGTAAATGCAAATACATGTTCTATGAGAAACAAAAGTTTGATTTTTAGGTATTGATAGCCACAGTCACCATACACTTTCATTATATTGCAAGAAAAATAAAATGCAATGAAAGTAAATGGAGACTGAGGCTGGGAGTCCCTAATATTCTGCGTTACGTCTCTTTTTGTGTTCTTCGGATGAAAGTCATACAGATGTGAAACCAGAGAGAGATAAAATTATTTCAGAATTTAAAACATTATAAAATGTTTATAATACCAAAACAGTGAATATTGTCACACCAACCTTTTTTTTTTTTAATAATAGTTGAATGTGCAAAATTGGGATTGAAAATCAATGAGACTGAAAAAACACTGCAAAGTACGCTGAGTTTTTTCCCAAAGATCTGTCATAAGATGTTATGTCCAGTGGGTTTTAAAAGCCACACATCTATTCAGATACATTTCAGAGAGTTCCTTGAATAGCGTGCAGTACAGAATAGGATGCCGTTATCATGAGGACATTTATGATGAGTTCTTATAATTGTTTTTGTTTCACTGTCATAAAGCCTTCTGAAGAGGAGTACTGCCCATTTATATAAATTTATGTGAACATGTAGTCTTTTTTCATATTTACTTGTGCTCACATCCATACAGTAGCCATCAGACCAAAAATCAAAACATTGAAATTCCTGGCCAGACAGACTGTCCACAATTTGTCCACAATATAAAGTGGATGGGATTAAATGGTTATGTGAACAATATTTCTTCGCTGGTTGAATGGAAATGGGGAATGCTGTTGTCATAATGCTATACAATGCTGTCATGCTTGAGCTTGAGCTGGAAACAATGTTAGGGGCTGTTCACACTTAAATGCATTTTTGCATTATTCTGCACAGTTATTAAAGGCTATTTATGTAAGTATGCGCTAAAGCAGGGGTTTTCAAAACTTTTTGATGATAAGTACCCCCCAATATGATGATACTCTTAGAGGAACTTAAATTTAACTGAAACTGGGAAGGGGATTTTTATTTCCCAGCATGTTTTACATGGCACTCGACAGGGAGAGTAAATGTTAAAATTAAGTATGTCTTTGTGCAATATGAATGTAAAGGTAGAGCATTGTTAGAGTTAAATTTTTTGTTTTGTTGCTTAGAAGAGTTTCTGTCATGTTAAAATTTTTTGGGGGGTTACCACTGCGGTGAATAGTGGAGCTTGAAATGAGATTTAGGACAGGTACAATATTAAATCATTCTATAGTATATTGACATACTTGTTGAGCAATTGTTATGTTAATCAAAGCATGATTTATCTAATTAGCATGCATTCAGCATGCTAATATTGCCTATACTAGCTTGAGTTAGCTTGTTCTAGCTATTTAGGTTACCTCTATGTTATATATTGAAGTTGAGCCTACATGGTGATTTTTAAGTTCAGTACCATTAAAATGCATGTTATCTTATTAAATTTTTAAAGTTAAGAAAAAAATTAACATGCATGAGTAGTACAAAATAAAAATCTGACCGTTCTTCTTACTTAAACTTGTAATTTATTAATTTATAATATTTGATGTAACTGATTACCTCAATATTTTTTTATTTTTTTTAGTTCTGCTAACTTATTCAGGTTTACAGTGTGGGGGTCCCCGGACCCCAGTCTGAAAACCCCTACACTAGATGGACATCTTTGACGGGTTTTTTTTCTCCAGCGTTTTGCACATGAGATCTGTATTTTAACTGTTCGATCTGAATGATCCCTTAATAAGCAAAAATGCTCCATGTGCTGTAAATCAGGTGTTGTTTTTCAGAAATTCACTGGACTAGACCTAAACTTTGAGGTCCAGTGTTTAACTTGTGGACAAATAGCCTATACTGAAGGAATGGTTCATAAGGTTAAAAAACAGACAGAAAAAACATTAAAAAAATCATCACAACTTCATGGGAACTTTTCCCACTTTTTCTCTGTTGGACAACACAAAATGGACACTCAAAATCAATAAATACAAATGTGAACAAAGCAAATTCCAATCTATCTTCAATATATGTCAATATATTGCTCACAAGTATTTCCTCAGTAGAGCACTCAAGAATGTTCCCTTCTGTTATAAAAAAAAAATTATCAGGACACTCAGAGCCTTTTGCATCTCTGATCTATGAGAAAAGGCCAATGAGAAATTGGCAGACAGAATTTGCATGTCCCGCCCCCGGACATACAGGTATAAAGGGAGGGAAATGCGTCTGTTTCATTCAGGATTTTTCTGAGGAGCCGACAATGAGGTTCGGCCGTAACAGTGGCTCGGTTCAGTGATGTGGCCGTGATGACCCAACGTCTCGTTCCCTCCATCAGGGAACAGAGGTTACATCTGTAACCTAGACATTCCCCATCTGTCGCTCACTTCGACGTTGTGTCGAAGAAGCGACACTAGGGATCCAATTTAAATCATGCCATGCGCTGAGCCGTGTACTGCTGACACAGGAGCAGGCAGGTATTTTTGTGCCAAAGCGACCAGCTGTGCCAGACTGCACGTACCCTTTCCCAACGCCCCATAAAATCGTCAAAACCTTCTGGTTCTTTACACCACGATAGGGGGAACAAGGCGACGTGCCAAGCATGGGATCAGGCAGCGCCAGCCACGCCTTTTCTCTCTCTATGTTTCTCGCATAGAGTTAAAGCGGCTCGGGCCATATTAACACTATCATACGCATCGGGGAAGGCGATTTTTCCCAGTTTTCCTATACTTTCAGGGGGTAAAGACCCTGCGGAGACCACACCTGCCCAGACTGGGGGAGGTAAAGAGTGGTGAAATACATCACATGGGATTTTAGGTCACATGTGGAGAGTGGCGTGGAGGTAGATCCTACCTCATTGGGAGGGAGGAGTTGCTACAAACACGGCGACCGGGGGTCCGTGAGGACTGCCCAAGGGAGATGCGGGTAGTACTGCGGAAAATACACACAGGGGGATAAGTCCATGTAGGAGCCCGTCCTGTGGAGCACCTATTCCAGTACAGGGTAAATTGAGTACCTGCAATGGTCTTGGTCGGCGAATTCCTCCGTTGAATTCGTGGACATGAGGGCTAGGGAGGAGTCATCCAGGGAGCCAAGTTAGTGGGATCTCCTGGGGTAAAAGCACATGGTATTACGTCAGCAGAGGGGAAAGGCGCTAGGTGCAAGCAGTCCACCCGGTCAGTTGTCACAGCGTTACCGAGTTTCTACCGGCTCGGACCTGAGAAAACATGGGATGAAACTGACTCAACCCTGAGATTGTAAAATCTCATAAAGGTGTTGGGTGTTGTCCAACCCGCTGCTCTGCATATGTCTGCTAGGGAGGCACCTTTGGCCAGTGTCCACGAGGATGCCACACTTCTTGTCGCGTGCGGGTCCGAGCACACTCGAGCATGGCCTGGGTGTGATATGCCAATTTTATGGCGTCAACTACCCAGTGGGAAAGCCTCTGTTTGGAGACAGCGTTCCCTTTCCGCTGTCCACCAAAGCAGACAAAGAGCTGCTCAGAACGTCCAAAGCTCTGTGTGCAGTCCAAATAGATATGAAAAGCACGAACAGGACACAGCAACGAAGGGGCTGGGTCTGACTCCTCCTAGGGCAGCTTCGCTTACAGATTCACTACCTGGTCTCTAAAGGGAGACGTAGGAATCTTGGGCACGTAGCCCGGTCATGTAGCCCAGTCATGGTCTTAGGATCACATGAGTGTCTGCTGGAACAAACTCCAGGCAGGTGACACAACTGTGTTGTGGTTGGCCGCGGTGGCGGCTACCTACACCTTCAAGGTGGAGGGGGAAAGCCTCCCCTCTAACCTCTTCTGCAGGGATGAAAGCACTGACTGAACTGCGCATCTCTGCGGGTCTTCAGACTGGGAAGAACACCAATTTGTGAACAAGTGCCACTTCAGGGCGTAAAGTTGCCTGGTAGAGGGAGCTCTGGCTTGGTTGATCGTGTCTACGACAGCAGGTGGTAGGACAGCTGGAATCCTCAGGGGAATTCGCCTGGGAGGGGCTGTCGCGAGGAGCACGAGATCCGAGAACCAAGTCCAAAAGGGCCAATAGGGGGCCACCAGAGTGATTTTTCCTCGTCCTCCCTGACCTTGCATAGCACCTGTGCAAGAAGTCTCACTGGAGGAAATGCGTACTTGCGCAGCCCCGTGGGCCAGCTGTGTGCCAGTGCATCTGCCCCGAGGGGAGCCTCCATTAGGGCGTACCAGAGCGGGCAGTGGAAGATCTCTCGGGAGGCGAATAGGTCTACCTGTGCCTTGCCGAACCGTTCCCAAATCAGCTGGAGTGACTGGGGATGAAGCCTCCACTCTCTGCTGGGCGAACGTTGTTGTGATAGTGTGTCCGCTACCACGTTGTGGTTGCCCAGGATGTGAGTGGCGCGCAGTGACTTGAGTCATTGCTGGCTCCAAAGGAGGAGACGACGGGCGATGTGTGATGTGTAACGGGAGCGTACAGCACCTTGGTGATTTTTGTACGCTACCGTAGTGGTGCTGTCTGATCGGATCAAGATGTGCTTGCCCGAACTAGCAGGAGAAACCTCCGCAGGGCAAGAAGTACAGCCAACAACTCTAGGCAATTGATGTGCCAGCGCAGCGGGGGCCCTTTCCAGTGGCTCGCGGCTGTGGGCCCGTTGCACCCGGTGCCCCAACCCAGTTTGGCGGCGTCTGTGGTGACCAGGACGCGTCGGGACACCTGCTGCAAAGGGACTCCTGTCCGTAAAAAGCAGAGGTCTGTCCAAGGTTTGGTGGCAGGCGGTGATAAACACACGGTGAGTGCTGCGGCGCGATGCTCGTCTCGGGACTCAAGTCTGGGGGACAGGGACATGCCGAAGGGGAGGACCTTGTACCGATTTGCCTGGCTGTCGAACTCAAAGAAAGGGTTGATGTCGAGGCAAGATTGAGAAGTGGAAGTACGCGTCCTTCAGGTCTACCGCTGCGAACCAATCTAGATGCCGGACGTAGGTTATGTGTTTTTTTTTGGTGCAAGGCCCGGTTAAAAACCCGCAAGTCCAAGATCGGTCGAAAGCCACCACCTTTCTTGGGTACGATGAAGTAAGGGCTGTAGAAACCCTTCTTCATCTCGGCTGGAGGGACAGGCTCTATTGCGTCTTTGAGTAAGAGGGTCGTGATTTCCACGTGCAGGGATTTGGCATCTTCACCGTATACTGCGCTAAACTGAATTGCATAACCGAGTCGAAAGGTCCTGGCCAGCCAGCGTGACGGATTGGGAAGTGAGAGCCACGCATCCAAGCTCTGTGCTAGGGGCACTAAGGGGACGATTATCTTTGACGTTCCTGGCGGGGCTTCACAGCGGCGCGGAGCATGTAATGTGGCGTCGGGAGGCAAAAATGCGTCCCGAGGCTCTGGTGCTGAGAGAAGACTCGAAGCACTTACCACGCTCCGCACACCTGGTGGGAGGGCGGGTAGTGTCTGAGGAAGAGGTCTCATGTAGGCGTCCTCTGGACTTGTCAGAACTGGCTGGCCGGGGAACAACAGTCATGGGGCTGGAGGCGAGGGGTCTGCATCCAATGTGCCGGTACTGTTGAGGTGTGGCACCGGGGTGCCGTGAGAACGGCATTTGCAGGCCAGGTGACCCAGAGAAAGATGAAATTGCTCTATTCTTGATGTGTACAGAAAAATGTACAGAAAATGCCTTTAACTGAAGGTTCACTTCCTGGCCCTCCACCGGGGGATGGAGTGGTCTGCTTACCAGCTCTGGAGCAAATGTTCTCAGGAACGCTTGGGAGCCCTCCTAGAGGGGGTTCATGAGATGGGGGCGTGCGCTTTCTGCGGGGCGCTCAACGCTGGGGCAGAGAGCTGGGCCCTTTAGGCGGAGCAGCACGTTTTTTAGAAGCAGCAAGAGGATGCCCTCGGCGGGCAGACGGGGCACGGCCTGTGCTGGAAGTGTGACGGGGCATGATGTGGGAGATGGCCTCCATCATTCAAAATTTCTGAATGAACCAGATGCATTTCCCTCCCTTTATACCCGTATGTCTGGGGGCAGGACATGCAAATTCTGTTTGCAAATTTCTCATTGGCCTTTTCTCATAGATCAGAGATCCAAAAGGCGCTCAAGAGAGACCCCTAGTGTCACTTCTTCGACACAACGTCAAAGTGAGCGACAGATGGGGAATGAGAGAACCCCTCTCTCTTCCTCTTCCTCTTCCTCTTCTTCATTCCTCCAATGACTGGTTCAAATTGGCTCACCTATAGTCTTTTTAAAAGGCAGTAACAAATTGCATAATGATGCCTAATTTCTTCAATTCAATTCTGTAATAGTTAGGTAATACATTTTATAATAAAAATGTCCATGTTTGTCAGTATGTCCACCTTATTTTCATTTTGAGATGACAAACATCTGGACATACTGGCCAAAGTGATCATCACATTCGGACTGCTCCCATATAATGAAGCACTTAAGTTCAACTTTATAGTGAATGATCTACGTGCTGGTTTGGGAAACAGGCGTTCCCCTTCTGTCACTCACTTGACGTTGTGTCGATGTTGTGACACTAGGGGTCACCCTTGGGAGCCCCAGACACCTCTGATCTAGTGGAATTTGAAAGCCACTCCCCCGAACATATGGGTATAAAAGGAGCTGGAATGCAACCACTCATTCAGATTTTTTCCTCAGAGCTGAGCAGTGGTGTTCAGCAAGCTGAATTACTCTGCCGATCCAGTCACCTCTAAACTCCAGTGAAGCTGTTGGATTTTATGACGCATTACAGCGGTTCTCCCCCTCTTGCACCGGCGTTGTGCAGAGAATGCCCCTGGGCAATTCAGCAGCAAACAAAGATTATATATTCTTCCACTAGAAGAATATATTTTTTTCTTTCTGCGCTCTCATTGAATGTCGCAACTCGCCTGCCGTCTCCTCCTCTGGAGTCAGCATTGCGAGCCACTCAAATACCGGGCAACCTCAACAGCACAGCGGACGCGCTGTCATGGTAGGTCACTCTCAGGGGAGAGTGGAGACTCCACCCCAGATGGTCCAGCTGATTTGGAGTAAATTCAGTGAAGCGCAGGTAGACCTGTTCGCTTCCCAGGAATCCTCACACTGCCTGATCTGGTATTTCCTGACTGAGGCTCCCCTCGGCACAGATGCACTAGTACACAGCTTGCCCCTGGGGCTATGCAAGTATGCAGACATTGTGCAAGGTCAGGGAGGACAAGGAGCAGGTCATCCTCGTAGCACCTTACTGGCCCTCCCTGGCGAATTCCCCTGAGGAAAGACCTTCTTTCTCAGGGATGGGACACCATCTGGCACCCATGACTAGACCTCTGGACCTTCCACATCTGACCCTTGGATGGGACGCAGAAGAACTAAGTGGCTTACCAAAGCCACCTTTTGAAGGTGTATGTCGCTGCCATATTGGCACATCACGATGCTGAGAGGCGCAAGGAGGTTAAACCCCCCCAGATCACATCTCATCCCCTTGTGGGACCTCTCTGTGGTCCTTTGGGGCCTACTCAAGCTCCATTTGAGCCCCTAGAGTCAGCTGAGCACTCTCTTTGAAAACTGCCCTTCTGACGACACTCACTTCCATCAAGAGTGTAGGGGACCTGCAGGCGTTCTCTGTCAGCGAAACGTGCCAGGAGTTTGTCTGGGTTACTCTCACATGATCCTGAGACCATGACCAGGCTATGTGCCAAAGGTTCCCACAACCCCATTCAAGCATAAGGTGGTGAACCTGCAAGCACTGCCCCAAGAGAAGGCAGACCCAGCCCAGTGTCCGGTGCGTGATTTTCGCATCTATTTGGATCGCACGCAGAGCATTAAACGCTCTGAACAGCTCTTTGTCTGCTTTGGTGGACAGTGGAAAGGGAGCGCTGTCTCCAAACAGAGGATCACCCACTGGTTCATTGACACCATCGCTATGGCATATCACGCCCTGGACGTGCCGCCCCCCCTTGGGGCTTTGTGCCCACTCTAAAAGATTGATTTGCAGTGGTAGACCTGAAGGATGCGTACTTCCATGTCTTGGTTCTACATCAACACAGACCCTTCCTGTGGTTTGCTTTTGAGGGCCGGGCGTACCAGTAAAAGACCCTCTCTTTCGGTCTGTCCCTGTCACATCGCGCCTTAACGAAGGTCGCAGAGGCTGCCCTTGCCATGTTAAGGGAAGTGGGCATCTGCATCCTAAACTATCTCGACGACCGGCTGATTCTAGCTTGTTGTATGTGCACAGGGACCTGGTGCTCAGGCACCTCAACCAGCCGGGTCTTCGGGTCAACTGGGAAAAGAGCAAGCTCTCCCCGGTTCAGAGCATCTCTTTTCCCTGTATGGACCAGGTAAATTCCGGGACAGCTGGCCGGGTGTACTGCTTACGCATAGTGTCTTTCCCCTCCGCTGAGGTGAAGACGTGCGCTTTTGCTCCCAGTCATGTTCACACTTCCTCCTGCTTCCTCCTTAGCCCTGTGGCAGGTGAGTTTTCAGGTCTGCCCATCTCACACCGCACGTCTACATAACACAGTTCAGTTAGTCATGGTGTTTTGTACACAACATCAAGTGAGTGACAGAAGGGGCAAGTCTCAGTTCCAGAGTGGGAATTGAAAAAAGAAAAAAAAAAAAGAAAAAAAAATCCTGATACCAGAGCAGGACAGAATCTAAGGGGACCGGGACTGAAAAATTTGCGCAGACCACTACTTGTGGGCTTGCATGTGGTAGCGGGACAAAATGTGAAAGTTGCAATATATTACAATTTCTTTTGCAGGAATGGGACATAATCTCGCAGGAGTGGGTCTGAAAATCCACCACACACAGATACAGTATTTCAAGAATACCTGCAGTGAGAATTTGGGGAGCTGATGTGGAGGGAGATATTTGATAAGAGGGAGCATGTGGTACATTAACAGCAGCCACATGGTCACTGCACACTGAGACAGCACCAGACTTCTTTATGGGCATTAAAAACCTATGCATTGCACAAAAATATATCTTATTACGTTCTCGCTCGTGTGATGTTTCGGACTCTCTGGTTCGTCCCCATATTGCTTTTAACCAATGCACAAATTGGAAAATAAATAAAATAAATATGATATATATATATATATATATATATATATATATATATATATATATATAATATTTATTTTCCAATTATATATATGTATTTTTTTTTAAATTATTATTATTATTATCCTGCGATGAACTGGCGACCTGTCCAGGGTGTACCCCGCCTTTCGCCCAATGTTAGCTGGGATAGGCTCCAGCCCCCCGCGACCCTGTACACAGGATAAGCGGTTGACGATGGATGGATGGATGGATTATTATTATTATTTAAAACTGTGTTTCCCGTGTTTCCAAAATGTTTGATTGGGTGGGCTCAGCCCATCCCTGCCCATGCCTACATACGTAGTGTTTACTACAAAGCAGGAAATAGGAAAAAAATAATTTTTTAGAATTGATCTGAACATGAATATTAATAGTAATATAAGTCTGTCATTATTATTTGAAAACGTGGTATGGTATGAATATGGAATAATTTTGCACTCTATATATTTTAATTTTTGTACTTGTAAAACACTAAACAATTAGTCAAGTATGTTTGAAGGTGAATTTCTGAAGGTCAATGGTAAGGGTTAGTCTCAGTCTCAGAGAGTATGAAATGGCCACAGACCATTCACAGCAACATGATGTAAATTGCAGCATAAATTGCAAGAGCTGTCAGTAAATCTATTCTGATTTGCTGACAGCTCTTATGAGGTGCATATGCTTTTATCACTTTATCAGATAACAAAATGTTGTTTAGAAGTTACCAGGCTACAACAATGAGCACATCTGTGGAAGAACTAGTTGAAAACTACTTGACTAGATTAGATTTGCCAAAGCTTGCAAAAAAAGAAGAAGCTTTGAGTACTGTTAAGAGTACTACTTCAAAAAGATTGTTAAAGTGATTATTTAAATGATCTACCACTTTTTATTTGTCACGAAACATTAAATAATAAAATTATCGGGGTCTGCACTTCACTACAGCGTAAATGCATCCGCTTTGCGCGGTCCAGTGGGTGTGCATATTTACCTCACCTTTTGATAGAGATTTTGATAGCTGACAGCTAAAGAAAATAGGCTGTGTGTCTAAGAAGTAGGCTAAGAAATTTTGCTTGCAGATGTGAGAGACATCAATAGGCTATTTCTAAAACAGACAACTAATATTTCTAAGGCACACATTTGTTGTAGAACCCATTAATATGCAGAAGAATGTTGGCACAAATACACCCTTACCTGACTAATACAATTTGTGTCACAGGCATTCCTTAGTCCAGTTGCTTAATGCGAGAGAGATAATATGTAGTTGCATTAAAAGATGAGCAGGGGTGGATAATTATTCTGTTGCACGGCATTGAGGAACTGATGATGACGGGGGTTGACCAGTGAGTGGAAAGGTGTGTTTTATGCCCACCCACATGTGCAAATAAAAAATGCATCTATTTTCTACCCATGAACAGTTTTGAAAAACAAACTATCAAAATGTACACAGCTGTTCTCTCTACCTGTAGCTTTGGCCTTCAGCAGTCAAAACCAAATTGCATTGCACCACCTAATGGTAAGAACGAAAAACACCAGGCTGAGATTGTGCATCGGTACTCTGCTGCTTTTCCTGCAGTTCCCGAATATGGAAGGGTTGAATTTCGGAAGCAAATTTTGCTAAGCAAAATAGAAATATTTGAATATTACCTGTTGAAAAATCTACATGTATTTGCAAATTAACTGAATATTTTTATAAATAACTTTGGAAGGTGAATATTTATTGTTTAATTTTCAATAATGAAATTAGTAGTGAAATGTTTCCAAATGAAATATTCAATGCCAAAAAATAACCATGTCAAATTTCAGCCTTACAAAATGCAAGCACAGTAAATGGAACACATTTAAATGCAAGCACTGATAATATAATGCATTTTATTTTTTCAATTAGAGCAATTTAACATGCTTTTAAGCTTCAGAGACTTCAGTCATGAATTTACCTCCATAGTAGCTGATTGAGTTTTTTAAAATGTAACTTAATCTAATTACAAGATTTTTGTAATCAGATTATATAATCAATATTACATGTAATCTGTTACTTCCCAGCTCTGTTAATAAACAAGAACTTTGTAGGGATAACAGTTCAGGGATGTTGATTTCAAAATTGGTCATGTTTGTTGTCCCTAATGTGATTCTACTGGAGCTCAGAGACATGTGACCCATAGCATATTTGTTTACTAGAAATGCATGTAGAATCAACAGACAATAAATTAACAATGAAGCAATATTTTTTATATAAAAAAAGGAATAACAAGTCCATGGATAATGCATTTATGCCTTACAACTGCCATCACTGTCCATCACCCTGGGTTACAAGCAGGAGGAAATCAACAGGCCAGTCAGTGAGGGCTTGTCAAACCCAGGTTCGAGCAAGCCACACCTGGAAAGCAAAGGAGGTTGTAAACAGGGCAGTTTCAAGACTGAAGCAACAAGAGGTTGTTGGAAGTACCCAATCAGGAAGAGCAGGTCTTGGATGGGGGATAGCTCCCAAACTGTGGTCTGCAGCCTCTAAAAAACAGAAGAAAGCGATGGCAGTGGCAAAAGTAAATAATAAGATTTGAGCAGTCAGCCAACAGCAGCAAGGACGCTGGACAGTATGGGAAGATGCACCTAATAGAGTTTTAGGATGGCCTGACCTGTGGAAGATACCCCAGGCCAGGCTAAAATCCACCTTTATATAAAATCCACCTCTGACAATCTTCCAAGCCTAGAAATTTGTCTGCGTGGTTTGTTAAAAAGGAGAGTTGTCCTCTCTGCGAGGCCCAAAGAGTAAATCTGCAGCACATGTTGGTGGGGTGCAAGACCGCCTTGGCACAAGGACGGTACAGGTGGTGGCATGATCAGGTTCAGCGAAAGCTGGCAGAGATCCTTGAGGTGTGTAGAATAAAGGTCAACGAAGGCCCTCATGTTCCTCAGAGGAAGTACATTGAGTTTGTAAAAAAGGGAGGTGCCGCAAAAGGCACGGCATGGAGGGAGGAAATATCAATCCTGGTACATGGAAGCGATTGGTCAATGGTGGTCGACCTTGGCCAGCAGCTAAAATTTCCTTCTGAAATCGCCATTACATCCTTGAGGACGGACATAGTGTTATGGTCGGCATCAGCTAAGAAAGTCATAATGATTGAACTTACTGTCCCGTGGAAAGAGGGACTGGAGGCAGCAGCTAAAATATGCTGATCTGGCCGCAAAGTGCAGGGAGAGAGAGAGGGAGAAAAAAACACTCCCGCTCCTCTGCCCCCTGGCAGATTGCAGCGGGCTCTTCCACCTCCCCGACGGACGGCAATGGCGAGTTCTCCCGGACAGCATGCTCTTCCTATTTTCCCGGGTTTTGGCACCAGTGTGAAGGATCTCTGTTTGTTCAGGAAAGGAGGAAGCGGGAACCGGATTAACAAACAACAAGACTTTAATTAACACAAACACTGAACTGAAAACATAGCAACAGACATCAACACACACACACACACACATACACAGCTCTGCATGGTATGTCTCGACGAGAAACAAGGAATGTCTTGATTGGAAAGCAAGAACAAAAGGTAATCAAAAGCATCCAGTGTCCAGCTGTGGGGGGTGGAGTCGTCCCTGAATGCTGCCCGACCACCAGGAGATGTTCTGGGATAATGGGGTGAAACATCCGTGATAGGTGGCTTCCAGCTGATGACCCCAAAGCTTGACAACTGAAGACTCCATCGTAGTTTTGGCCGGCAGTATTGCCCAGCTGGTTTAGACATCTACCTGTTCATCTGAATATTGAATTTACATGAACAGTCAAATCAGTGGCTAAATACATAACTAATCAGTAAGTAAATGATAATCAGGAATAGTTCTTGATTTAAACTAAAATATTTAAAGAGTAAATGCCTTGATAAAGATGACAAGCATCTTGAGATTCTAATGAGACTGTGTAGTGGAATACATTTTCCCAACCCCAAAGCGCCCTCTGTAGGAGGGAGGTTTTTGCGACCATGGGGAGCATTTAAATAACCGCCTACATAATGTTGTGTTCTGTGGCTGTGGGTCCTGTTTCAGCTATCTCCGACTGTAGCAGGTGGTAATGGCAGCTTCCGGTTGCCACATGACCTGATACCTTCAGATGCATGAGCCACGCAAAGATTCAACTTGTATGGGGGGGGGGGTCTTGCTCTCAAGTCACAGTGGTATGTAGTTAATATACACCTTACAACACTATAGCCAACATTATGCTTCAATTTAATAATACGAATGATTTATAATGATGGTGCCTTTGAGACACATTATTTGTTCACATGTGGGTTTGTTTGTCTTCATGGTTTTTGTTGTTAGATGAGAGCAAACCAAACTTGTAAACTTGCAGTAGGTATAAACAGCAAAGAGATATTTTTACAAAACAGAGCATTCAGAATTAACACTTTTTATCTACAATTGATTTCTCTTTCGCTAATATTAGCCTAATTTTAAACTTTTACTAAATGGTCTTAGAAACAAAAGTGCATGCAAACAGTTTTTAGGGTAGAAATAATAATTATTATAATTTGTTACTATTATTACCCATTTTCACATACATTTCTACAAAACTTCTGCTTCTGCCAAAGTGTTCAGACAAAGTTTGATGTTTTGTGTGGTGCAAGTCAAATTATACATTACTGATAAGTGAGAGTATGTTCTCTCTGCTTATCTCATGCCTTATTTTGTTGCTTTTTCTAAATAAAAATGTCCTTTTGTGTAGTGGGGCTTTGACACGTAATCTATTGTATATGCTTTATCCTTGCCCTGTGGCCAGTGCAGGTAATTTTTGTGCATTTGATTAAGTTGATGCTCTCGTTTGTACATTGTCCCACATACCCCCAGTGATCTGATTTTCTCATTGACAGAATTGAACTTCAATTGTAAATCAAAGCATGAATGGAAGTGTACTTGCCTTAAAATGAGTGAAAGTTCACTTGGCCATGGATGTGCTATAAATCAAGGCCAAGGTATTAATTTCAGACTGTCTTTCCGGGAAAGCGTTCACTGTAAATCAGCATGTGTAATCTGAAGTGTTGGCTCGCATCAGAATGAGTAGCTCACTAGTACAACATGAGTGATTTTAGAGGCTCCAGTTGGTGAAGTGCTACTTGAGTCTTGGCCCTGCCTTAAACTGACAGTATGTCTTTGATTGTGAAGTAGGCCATTACAAGTTTGTAAAGGTATTACAAACGTGATCTGAGCAGATTACATAATTTCTGGTCAGAATCAGTGAGAGACAACAGATAATAAAGCCTTGTGCAACATCACAATTTTAAAGTTATGTTCTGCACCTGTCTGTACTGCAGCCCTTTGTTTTTTTAAGTTGCTGTATATACTGAAAATACTACAGTTTACCATGTAAGCATCCTTTGCATCACTTATTGTGTGTACTTAAATATCAGTCTTTGTAGTCTGACATAAACCCCATCTACACTCCCAGCCATCTCCATCTACACTCACATAGTCAGTGTTACTAGTGCTTATCAGCAGTTATGACATGATTGATTTAAAGAGAGAATAACACAGTTGGGAGATACCATAATAGCTTCTTTTCCCCCCTTTTCCACCCTCCTTCTCCATGTCACATGTCCCTTTCCCAGCATAGAAAAGTTCCTGGATTAACGCAGAATTAGCACAAAGCAGAGACGCCACCTCAGCCCAACAATGCAAACCAGCAAGTAGCAGAGAGAGGGAAAAAAGATTGAGAGAGAACCAGTTTGCACCAGAGACACATACTCCAGCAGCTCAAGACGAGTCCCAGAGAGCAAAGATACACTGTGGCCACTACGGGTATCCTTCTGGAAAGGGGACCCACACCGAAGACAGTTTCAAAAGCATGGAGGAAAAACAATTGTCTGCCATATTGGTGAGTCACTCACAAAATGTTAATTTGGTAACCTTTTGTAGAGTTTCCATTTTCCCTCATCAGACTTTATTTATTATATATTTTATGCGCATTTAATTTGATCTTTTATTATATATTTATTTCTGATTAACAAATAAGCTAACAAGTTTTTTTTCCAATTAAAATTTGCCATGAGTTAGTATAGTTGTCAAACTTAAGCAGGTCAAAGCATTGTGCATCAGGCCACAGTTTTCTAATTGTCCAACACTCTCTTTTTAGTGGATTAATTAGCATTGTCTTCTCATAATGTGTAGAGAAAATAATGAATTGTTTTGCTGAGAGTGTTCAGACTACGCTGTTTAGTTTGTGTCCAATAGAAGTTCTTGCAAGAGTTTCAAGAATAAGTTATTATAGATTAAAGCTTAAACCTCCTCACAGGGTCTTTTTGCTAAGCTTATAAAGACTCTGAAAAGAAATTAGAACAAAATGTCCTGAAAGCTTTTAGGTATCAGTCACTAACGATAAAGAGAATGTAAAGAAACTTGGATATATTTAACAGTGAATGTGCTATAATTTTGATAGAGGAAAATACTTTGTAATTTAATTATTTATTTGCTGCCATTCTAATAAACCTCACATTAGTATACTTTCATTTAGTTAAAAAAATCAATTATATATATATATATATATATATATATATATATATATATATATATATATATATATATATATATATAGTAAATATTACTATTAATATAGTAATATTTACTGTAATAATAAACCCACAAATGATACAAAGGGAATTTAAACTTGTCTACTGAGTCAGAAATTGAGAGGCTCTAATGCAATGTTTCTGAGCACCGACAGCTATGTTTGCTAACAATCACTGTGCTGATGATAAAAACATCTGGCAGTATGGACTGACCGAAAGCGTTTGATGGGACTTTTGCAGTTGCATGCTGAGAGTGTTGAAAGTGTGCAAGGTCATATGACATCTTGACATATGTTCCAACAATTTCTCTTCCGTAATGACTGATGATATTTTTTTTCAAGGGGACTTAGCATGTAAATAATTAAAATAAATACTTATTGATATAATGAATGTAATAAATTATTGTCACCATTATTGTTATGTTTACATTTACTAAATGAATCCTGTTTAGATTTCATGCATGGCAATGTACTGTGTGAAGTGCAA
The DNA here is from genome assembly GCA_032164185.1 of Moxostoma hubbsi. NCBI lineage: Eukaryota > Metazoa > Chordata > Actinopteri > Cypriniformes > Catostomidae > Moxostoma > Moxostoma hubbsi. Next base: position 26,580,845 of record JAVLUX010000004.1, read on the forward strand.
GGGGTTTGTATTGAGCAGGTTTGTGGCTGTTCTCTTTGTCTTTGTTCAGGAAGAGTGATGCTGTTGTCTCTTTTGTGACTTGAAGTGGGTAGCTTGTTTCTGGTTCTGAGCCATATTGTAACAACTCACTGTACAGACAGAGTGTTTAACAAAGTTTAAACTGCCTCTTCATGTAAACAGATCAAATTTTTTTCTTTCTTAAAAGCCATGACACCTGATTCATAAATACAACATGAAAAGAGACTAATAGTAATGACAGAAAAATTCTTAATTTATTTGAGGCTTTTTGAAATAGACAATTACTACATTCCATGAATGTTTTAGTGCTATTTACATTGCCCCACCTAAATTAGGTCTCAAAAGCATTTTAAAGCCCAAAAAATGTATTTGGAATGGATATGAAGGTTGTAAACATGTTGTAAAACTGATGAAACCTTCAGTCACACCTGTTGCAGGGGTCCTAAAGCAAATAAACCTCTGAAGTCCATCTCCACCCTTTTCCTCCCCTCATGTGATTGGGTTAGAGTGGTTGTAGTGGTTTGCCTCTTATGTCAAACATAAAGCCATTGTGTTCATTCTACAACTGTCCTCTACTTGAACTTGTACTTGTAGTTCATCCTGCACTTGTAACCTTGTACTGTGTCCAGTAGTTTGTGTATGTGTAACTGTGTATTTATTTTTGTGAATGGGTAACTTGGATGGAACAGATGGAATACATTTTGATTTCATGTTTCCATCACATATATGGTCAAATTCAGACTTGTGGTTTTACAAAACATTTTTTTGTTTTCACTTTACAAGTTAAACTTTGTTAAATTCAATTTAACCTTCTTTCATTCAATTTAACTTTATTTCTTGTTTATTCCATTCCTTTTTATTCGACGGTACATTTTACGGCTTTTTGTACAAAACAATTGACAATTGAATAGTGCAGGACCGATAGAGCAACCCTATTAGCCTGTTATAAACTTATTTAACCAAGTAAAATTTACATAACAAATTAAAACAGTCAGGATATTGTTTAAAATAATGAACAGGTAAGAGAGAGAGAGAAAAAAATGTGATGAATAGTTTTGTGCATTTCACCACATGCATATTGATCTAATATGACAGCTCAGTTCGGTAAATAACATTAACCAATAGACCTAACAGTTAAGATGTAAAAATAAATAAATAAATAAATAAACAATATATATATATTAGTATAGAAAAAAATAGGCCTGAGAAGTACAATAATCCTAATGTTTTCTAAACATGACACTCACACAGAATAAAACATGCTTTAACATATTAAGCAGTTGGCACCTCATTGGAAATAGCCTTCTTAATCAGTAGATTTTTAAAAAATGGCATACCTAGCCTTAAAACACTCATTTTCTATGCTACTTTCTAAAAAGTATAGATTTTTTGATATTGTGTAAATTAACACGTCAACATGGTCCTGACCTGACCTGACCCATGACCTGACCCACCTGAGGCGACCAACCTGCGCTTGGAAAAAGCCCACTAAACAGAAAAATAACTTAAAAACACAGAAGATTCAAATGTGAAAACATCCATAGCGACTTTCAAGCCAACGTTTCAGAAATCTGCTTCCCGCACCACCACCAATGTGATTTCATAGCTACTTTGCTGAGTTTGCATGTCTAGCGAGAACATTTCCCTGCGTGCCACGAGTGAGAGAAGCATGAGCATACCTGAGGTGAAATTAAATTATATGCTCCAGATATCCACTTTTTAGTAATATTTGTATTATTCATTATGTTTGAAATGTGTATCATTAAGATACAAAGTAATTTAAGTAAATTTGTAATGGTTTTGAACAGTTTAAAGGGGGAAAAATATTGACCGACTTGTTATTCCAGTGTCGACTAGCAGCGTCAGAACTGTTATGTTGACTTGTCGACTAATCTCACGCATCCCTAGTTTTAAATGGCACATTTGTTTTACTCATCACACTTAACAACTTGTCCTGATTGGGAGAGTGGCACCTCATTGGAGACAAATAGTTTTGCTTAATTTATGATATCTGTCCAGGGAAAGCAAGGCCTTAAATGTACCAGAACAGATGGATGTGCATACTGTCAAATTGTATAAAAGCACGAAAGCTTGTGCCAATGCTTTGAATAGTTTTAATTCCTCTTTGTCTCTTTGTCAGCTGCTCAGCTTCAAGAATATTCTGACGTGTTGACAATGAGAAATGAACAGTGTAAACCCTATTGTAATGATCCACACCGTCTTTGGTTTGTGTACCTTTTATTTTAAGTTTTGGCACCTTTTATGTTCCATACTGTTCTTTGTTTATGCACTCTTATTTTAAGTTTTGGCACCTTTTATGTTCCATATTGCCTTTTGTTTTATGCACTCTTATTTTGAAGTCTTGTCATGTCCTGTTTTCCCTCCATGTCTATGTGTCTGATTTTCATTGGTTCATTGTCTAATTATCTTGTTATCAGTTCTAATTTATCATTGGTTTTAGTTTATTGTCTTGTTATCTTGTTTTGAGTTTTGGTTTGCCATTGGTCTATGTTTCCCCTTGTTTTGTATTTAAGCCCTCATGTTCACCTCGTCCTTTGTTGGTCGTTGTTTGGTGTTTCCTGGTAAATGTTACATGTGTTTCCTGCCCTTGTCCGTGTTTCAGCCTGAGCCCACCTTGGAAGATTCCCAGTGTTAATATCTTGTGTTTATACCTTTGTTTTCCCATTGTGGACTTTTCATTTGTTCCTGTGTTTATACTTCCCTTTACTTTGCGTTTTTTTTTTTTTTTAAATAAAGCTGTACCTGGATCCTCACTCCCTCGTCTGCCCACTTCGTTACAGAACGACCAACCGCTATGGATCCAACGGCTTCTTTCCTGGAGCTTGCTAAGGCGAACCTAACCATCCGCGAGTTCACCCACTTTTCCAATGTGGCCAGCTACTCTGGCTGGAATGACCATGTGCTGAAGGAAGTGTATAGGGTCGGTGTACCCGTCCGCCCATGGAGAAACTTGCCGGAGACCGGGGATTGCACCTGGCAGGAGTATGTGGATCTAATCCTGGAGATTTACGCTGCAGGGGAGCCGCCTCTCTCGATTCCGGGCAGGGCTCCAGGGTGTCCCACGCCTGCCACGGCCAACGAGCCAACGCCCACGCCTGCCACGGCCAACGAGCCAACGCCCACGCCAGCCTCGTCCGTCCCAGCGCCAGCGTTGCCAGCCTCGTCCGTCCCAGCGCCAGCGTTGCCAGCCTCGTCCGTCCCAGCGCCAGCGTTGCCAGCCTCTTCCGCCAGGAGGAGGAGGAGAAGAGGAAGGTCTTCCGCTCACCAGTCTTCGCCTTCCACGGCTTCGTCCTTAGAGCCAGCGCCAGCGCCTGTAGCCTCGACCGTCCAAGCGCCAGCGCCAGCGCCTGTAGCCTCGACCGTCCAAGCGCCAGAGCCAGCGCCTGTAGCCTCGACCGTCCAAGCGCCAGAGCCAGCGCCTGTAGCCTCGACCGTCCAAGCGCCAGAGCCAGCGCCTGTAGCCTCGACCGTCCAAGAGCCAGAGCCAGCGCCTGTAGCCTCGACCGTCCAAGAGCCAACCCCCCTTGAGCCTCCCACGGCTCTGCCCCTCGAGCCTCCCACGGCTCTGCCCCTCGAGCCTCCCACGGCTCTGCCCCTCGAGCCTCCCACGGCTCCGCCTCTCGAGCCTTCCACGCCTCTGTCACCAGAGCCTTCCACACCGCTGTCACCAGAGCCTCCCAGGTCTCCGCCTCTGAAGACTGCCTCGGCTCTGCCTGCACCTGCTCCGCCACCAGACCCTTCCACGGCTCCGCCTCCAAACCCTTCCACAGTTCAGCCTTCCACGGCTCTGCCTGCTCCGCCTTCTACGGCTCTGCCCCAGAGGGCCTACATGGTTCCGCCTTCCACGGCTCTGCCTGCGCCTGCTCCGCCCCCTGACCCTTCCACAGCTCTGCCTTCCACGGCTCTGCCTGCTCCGCCTTCTACGGCTCTACCCCAGAGGGCCTTCATGGTTCCACCCTCCACGGTTCTGCCTGCTCAGCCTTCCAAGCCTCTGGAACCTTCCAAGCCTCCAGAACCTTCCAAGTCTCCTTGGTCGCCGCCTACCATGGCACCGCCCCTGGAGACCTCCTCGACTCCTCCCAGGCCTTCTGACCCTGACCCGTGGCCTCCTCCCAGGCCTTCTGACCCTGTCCCGTGGCCTCCTCCCAGGCCTTCTGACCCTGTCCCGTGGCCTCCTCCCAGGCCTTCTGACCCTGTCCCGTGGCCTCCTCCCAGGCCTTCTGACCCTGTCCCGTGGCCTCCTCCCAGGCCTTCTGACCCTGTCCCGTGGCCTCCTCTCAGGCCTTCTGACCCTGTCCCGTGGCCTTCCTCTAGGCCTCCTGTCCCAGTCCTGTGGCCTTCTCCTTGGCCTCCTGACCCTGTCCTAGCCCTGTGGCCATTCCCTAGACCCCCTGACCCGGTCCCTGCCCTACGGCCATCTCCCTGGCCTCCTGACCTAGTCTCGACCCCGCAGCTGCCTCCCAGTCTTCCCGACCCGGTCCCCCCCCTTCAAGTCGTCCCCTCGGTCCCCTGGGCATCTGCCTGGCCTCCTTGGTCTCCTGGCCGCCCACCTGTTTTGTCATGGTCTCTCTGTCCTAGTCTTGTCCCTCTGTGCCCCTCGTGTCCCCTTGATCTCCCTGTTCGTTTCCGTTGTCGTTTTGCCCTTCCTTTGGTTAGGAGCGTCTGGAATCCGCTCCTTAAAGGGGGGGTTCTGTAACGATCCACACCGTCTTTGGTTTGTGTACCTTTTATTTTAAGTTTTGGCACCTTATGTTCCATATTGCCTTTTGTTTTATGAACTCTTATTTTGAAGTCTTGTCATGTCCTGTTTTCCCTCCATGTCTATGTGTCTGATTTTCATTGGTTCATTGTCTAATTATCTTGTTATCAGTTCTAATTTATCATTGGTTTTAGTTTATTGTCTTGTTATCTTGTTTTGAGTTTTGGTTTTCCATTGGTCTATGTTTCCCCTTGTTTTGTATTTAAGCCCTCATGTTCACCTCGTCCTTTGTTGGTCGTTGTTTGATGTTTCCTGGTAAATGTTACATGTGTTTCCTGCCCTCGTCCGTGTTTCAGCCTGAGCCCACCTTGGAAGATTCCCAGTGTTAATATCTTGTGTTTATACCTTTTTGTTTTCCCATTGTGGACTTTTCATTTGTTCCTGTGTTTATACTTCCCTTTACTTTGCAGTTTTTTTTTAAAATAAAGTGTACCTGGATCCTCACTCCCTCGTCTGCCCACTTCGTTACACCTATTGTTACCTTCTGAATATTGACTATGCCGCAGTGATAGTAGCGACTGTGAGAGTTGCAGTAATCCAAAACATAATTAGAGCAGAGTAAAATGACATGAGGAAGATAACAGCTTGAGCTGTTCAACAATAAGAAGCAGTAGCAGAGGCTCTGTTAACGGGGATGACCTTTTGCTCTACTTGCTTTTTCTCCAGTCCTGCTGGCAGCTCTCCAAACTTTCCCAAGGGTTGTTAATGTGTCCTGCTCTCTGTGAAGTGGAAATTAAATGGAAACAAAATTTGGACCCCATAGAAAGTCCCACAGGATGCTGTGCCATTGCTGTGCATGCTTTACCTCATGTCACTTTGGCGCTAGGGTCTGTTTCTGACACCCCAAAGAACTGATCAATCCTTTATTTTATAAAGGATGGCCAAGACTCTGTCCCAAACCCTAGTGAGCTACCTCAGTGTCAGCTGTCTAAATAGGCAGCTAGCTTCTATGGCAGCATCACATGTGGAATCTCACAAGTGACTGACTGCTCTACATAGGCAGCAACTCACAAACACTGCTCCTCACGAGAAGTGCATGACTGTTGACTAATGCTCACAGTTTATTCCAATAATGTATGACATTAGCTGGTTACTAATCTGCTAGGATGTGATAATTAAAAGCCCCAAAATACATAACGCACACAAATAATAGGTGAAATATTCAACTTTAAATAAGATTGTACTAAGATAAATTATTCATCACCACTTTGTCATTGTGTGTTCTGGAACTGCCTTATTCTTGAGGGATACAGTCAGTGATTTTGGCCTATACAAGGCATATAGGCCTATATAAGGTAGCTACTGTTGTAAACAGACTTTGCATCTAAAGTGTATCAATGATGCTTAAAAATGCTAAGTAGGCAGCTATATTTCAGTTGCTTAGGAAAAGCAATTGTATGCTTTATTCTCATAAAATTTTGTCTTCTTCATAACCAGAAATCTCACTTTTAGGTGGTGAGCATTAACTTCAAGGCCATGCCTAGGTCAGCAGCACTTTCAGACTTATGTAAGTAACATATTGGGCTGTCACTCACTCACATTAGCTGCAGTGTTCACATATTTGTAGCTGTGCAAGCATAGAGCCTTCAGGGGCATGGGAACAGATGTGGTTGAGCAAAGGGGAAGTCAAACATGATCTTGTCTATGTTTGAGCCCCAGACGGTACTGTCTGTGGAGCGTACCAAGCCCACAGAGAAGGCAGCCACCATGGAGTATGCACAATTGGAGGACAAGGGCCACCAAATACCAAACTTGTCCACTGCTGAGATTCCTTTAAAAAAACACTTGCCTCCGCCAAAAGGGCCCATTGGGTTTAAGCTAAAATTATGGACTGCAGTTTAGCACTGTGTTCCACCCACCTGGCTTCTAAAATATTCTCATCCTTCTATTTTTATTAATTTAATATTTAACGGTTCTTTCAACCCATATTAAGGTAATTTGTTGTGCATGAACCCGACCTGCTCCACCCGTTGTGTAGTGAATAGGAGAAAAGGCATGGGATGGGGGGTGGGGGTCTGCTGTTCTCAGGGTTTCTCCACAGAAACAGCCCCTTGACCTAATATCAGTTTGAAGCTCTCCATGTTGAAAGATCACAGCAACACAACTCTTGCTTCATGTATAAAATGAAATGCCAGGAAATCCATAATAAATCTTGAAGATAACACAATATTAATTCAAGTCTTTGAAATACAACTAAGAATGTTTACTGTATTATAGTATTCTATGTTTAAAGGTTTTATTTTCCAATATTATCCCACCCAAAATTCTGGCATGATGTGGAAAATTCTGAACATTTGACACAATGTGGCAGATGTTCATGTGCTGAAAAGCTCTGCATTTGATGTCACATACTTTTTCAGTGATGAACTGGCCATATGACGCACCGGGCAATTTCCTGGTGGGCCGTTCGAGCATTGGGCCTGTCAGTTGCCCTACTTTTATTTATTAAGCACTGGCATTTACTGCTGTGCAAGGAAAACACCAAATAGGCTACTCAAAAAATATGACGAAACACCCCTACCCAATTAAACCTAGCAGTGCGAAAGCAGAGCGGGACCGTCCCTCCCACACAACTCATCCACTGGCCGCAGCGTGAGAGCCGAACCGGACATCCCACACAACACATCCACTGACTACAGCGCGAGAGCCGTGTGGGACCGGCCCTCCTGTGCAACGCATCTGCTAGCTGCAGAGTGAAAGCTGAGCGGGACGAGCCCTCGCACGCAGCGCTATAGAAACTGCTCTGCGCTCGCACCGTGCAGTCCCATGGTAATCACAGTACGAAATATGAAAACCTTGAAGGCTCCATGCAAAGCTCGTTGAAACCAGATTAAACTGCAACAGCAATGATGATCAGTAAACAGGAAAACATTGTGTTATTCTTTTCAATCCACACATCACCATTCTTATTGCATTGCAGTTAGTAACAGTAACTGACATATTTGAAATACTGTATGTCATTTAAATATAATTATACTATATATATATATATATATATATATATATATATATATATATATATTAGGGCTGTCAATCGATAAAATTTTGTAATCAAATTAATTACATGGTGTCCCGATTAGTTAATCGCGATTAATCGCATATACAAATATTTGCTGAGAAAGCCCCTTATATAACAATAATTCAATATATAATGATGAAATAATTATACATAGTTATCTTTAAATATTAAAAAAATATATATAAAATAAAAAAATATTCAGATAATTAAAATGATTTACATTCTTGTGGCAGAAGAGTTAATCATTGATAAGACAATACAAAAAGCGGCTTTAGAATACAATGTATTGTTTACTACCATATTATTTAACATAAGTCCATCATTTGCACACAGTTCACAGCAATCCATTTCACAAGTAAATTTGTCAATCAGTTGGAGATTTATTATGAGGGGTTGTTTAAGGACCCGTCAATGTACTTGTTTTTAGAAACAAGCCAGAGGTATACATAGTACACAATACTACAGATATATTTTACAATAATGCCAAGACATTATATTCATTACATAGTGCAATGGTTTTCAATGCTTTGGAGTTGTTGGAGGTACAAAGAGTATTTAAATAATATAAAGTCTTCACAAAAAAGTGTAAATAGGGGCTTTATAGACATAAAATTACAATTATGTATAAAAAACTTGGCAAGAAAAATAAACAGATTAATCAGAAAATATTAACTTAAGTTATCAAAACCGTGAAAACCAAATAAAACGTCTTTATAAAGCAAAGAAAAACTAGTTAAAATAGAGGTACGTACAAACAAACAAAATTTTCAAATTTTCCAAAATACTGCAGCGTGGACACATTCCCAAAAAAGGTGAGGGGCAGATTCATCTAAAGCTTTACAGAAGGAGCAAAGTGGATCTATTTCAGGGAGCATGTTTCTTAAATAAAGATTGACTGGGTAAAAACTGTGTAACAGTTTAAAGGACACCTCCTTAAACTTGTTGGCAATTAAATATTTGTGAGGTAAAGACCATACGACCTGCATCAGACATGCTTGTGTTGCGTCTCGGGTGTGTTGCGTCATAAAAATAAAATGTTTAGGTCACTGTGTCAAGTTAAATATAGTTTAATACTCAATCTTTAAACACATCTTGAGATCCCTTAGTTAGCATTTGCGCACCTTCAAGTATTTGAACGCAAGAACGTAACGCATGTTTGTGTTGTGTGTCCGCTGAAGAGTTGTTAATGTTTTGTTCACTGTAATAAACTGTGTGTTGCTCATACAGCTGAAATTTCACTTACTGCCCTCTGGAGTAAACAGGTGGTACTACAAGCTTGCATTTCTCAAGAATTTCTCAGGAAAGCATTGCGATTAATTGCGTTAATTTTTTTAAATTAATCACACGTTATTAACACGTTAAATCGACAGCTCTAATATATATATATATATATATATATATATATATATATATATATATATATATATATATATATATATATATTAGTATATATATATATATATATATTAGTATATTCTCCCAATTTGGAATTTAAGTCCATGTGGTCATGATTAACCTCAATCCGAGTGGCGGAGGATGAATCTCAGTTGCCCCGTCTGAGACCGTCAACCTGTGCCTCTTATCACGTTGCTTGTTGAGCGCATTGCCACAGAGACATAGCGTGTGTGGAGGCTTCACAAATCCACCGCAGCATCCACGCTCAACTCACCACGTGCCCCATCGAGAACGAATGACATTATAGCGACCACGAGGAGGTTACCCCATGTGACTCTACCCTCACTAGCAACCGGGCCAATTTGGTTGCTTAAGAGACCTGGCTGAAGTCACTCAGCATGCCCTGGGATTCAAACTAGTGAACTAGCATACCTCAGGGGTCAGGGATGGACTGATAATCTGGCATACCGGGCGTTTTCAAAATGGGTCCGTGATATGCAGAAAAGGACAGCATACATTCCACCTCCCCTCAACATCTTTTGGCAAACACCCCCAATACATAAATTTGTTAACATAATTTATAATAGTTTTTGTTTTGTACTGTGATTTCTTTTACAAATTCAAATCTGCGAAAATGAAAGGAAGTAGGCTACAGAGCGTAATAGTATGTAGTAAATAACGTCATTTTTTTTATATTGCAGTATAGAAAAATGGGGGTAAAATGTGTTTAATTTTCATTAAAATAATTTAATAATTTAAAAAAATCACAAAAATAGGCTTAATTTTATATATGCAAAAAATTATTTCTTATTTGTTTCTTTTGATTTTGGTGTAAATCAGTTTTCTGGTCAAATTGTTTCATATTGAGCCATACAGGAGTATATTAATGTAATAGCTACTCAAATGTTTCAGAAATTTGGATGTGCTTTCCCTTTCATGTTTAATCCATTTCCAGGAGTGACTAAATTCTGTTGTGACTGCTGGTTCGTATGACTGTAGTTCCGACTTCTGCCACTGCGGGAAGTTTGGATATTCAGATAGCATAAGCTGTGTCCCAAATGACACACTATATACTATGCACTTACAAAATATACTCAGTGTTGGGTAAGTTACTCACCTACCAAAAAAAAAGTTATTAATTACTAACTACTAATTACATCTTCTACAGTTAATTAGATTACTGTGATAATTACTCTTTCTGAAAAGTAATTTCATTACATATTACTAAATTACTTTCTAAATCCCATTTCATCCTCGACCAGATGAACAGATTAATGTCTATACTTGTATTGTTCTTTTAACGCTTTAAAAAATATATTTAAAAATCAAGTACATTTTTCCTGAACTGGCCAAAGAATTTAAGGGGGTAGCGTTAAATTAGAAAACATATATTTTAACATTAGACTTCAAATTCCAATTGTTTTATATTGAATTGTTCTGTAGTCTGTAGTACAGTAATTAATGCAGTTACATCAGAAGTAACTAATTATATTACTAAAAAAATTAAGAGTAATCCCTTACTTACTTTTTTTTAAGGAAAATTATTTAATCACAGTAATGCATTACTTACTTAGTAATGCATTGCACCCAACACTGAATATACTATCCATTCAGCCATGTAGTATATGAATTTTTAAAGTGTAGTATTGTCCCAAATGGGACACTTAACAGTTTTTTGCTACACGGAAGCATTCGTCATTTAACAGCTGAGGAAGTTACGTTTCAAACGCATGCAATGTGTTGCCACTAGGTTTATCACATTATCCAACCTCAGCTCAACATTTGTATCTTAAGCTACTGTATGTACATATTCTCACTGTAGGGGGTGATATTAAAGCATTCAACTTAAATCTGTAAGTTTTTGCCTTCATTGAAGTTTTGCTAGTTGCTATATTCTTCATTATATACCATTGTGGTAACACTTACAATAAGGTTCCATTTGATAACATTAGAAAATGCATAATATATATTGAACATATATATTCGTTATTTGTTATCATTAATTCATCTTTGTTAATGTTAGTTAATAAAAATGCAATTGTTCGTTGTTAGTTCATGTTAGTTCATAGTGTATTAATGTAAAAAAAAAAATACAACTTCTGATTTGTCCATTTATTAGTAGGCTTTATGTTGAAATTAATGTTTAACAAAGATTAATAAATGCTTAATAAGAATTGTTCATCGTTAGTTCATGTTAATGTTGTTAACTAATGGTAACATAGGAACCTTATTGTTAGGTGTTAACACATTTTTTTTTTTTTTGTCAGACCAGCAACATTGCCAGGTAACTCCAACCCTTCCAAAATGTATGGCAAACTGTGAGCGCTGAGTGCATGAAGTGTCCAACATTCCTAAAACTATGTGTACAGAAGTACAGAAGAAGTACATCATCTGGGTTCTTGTAGTACACTTCTTTTTGTTGCATTTTCAGTGTAAAACAACTACTCATGCGACTCGCACTACAAAATGATGTAGTAGAATAGTGCAGAAGTGTGTGTGTTTGGGACGCACATATAGACCCAAATATATAGCAGACACAAAAATATTTGACCTCCTATTGCCGATATTTCGGCTGTAATATGAGTCTTTCTTTTAATAGGTCTTTTGAATGCTTGCTTTCTGATTGGTTGATGGATGTTCTAAAGAGTGCAATTATTTTTCAATAAACTTTATTTTTCAATAAAATATTTTTCAGTCTATGAAGTAGTTCCAGTTCTTGACAGCTTAACACTTCCATATCACTTCACAAAATCATTTAAGTTATTTTAAAGAGCCGCACAGGCATGGTTATTTACAACAGCTAAATAACCATATACAACAAATACATTGGTGAAAGTAAATCGGTTAAGATGGACAAAAATATCTATAATATCCTACATTTATAGAAATTTCGGTTGAAAAGCACCCTTGTGCTCCCTCTCTCTCGTCTCACTTACACTTACACACGCTGACACACATACTTACGCACGCACGCACACACACACATATGCGCATTCAAACTCTCAGGAGCGAAGTTCTGGAGATAAAACATTGAACAATTTCCTAAGGTGTGGTAACCATGGTATAATTGGAATAATTGACTTCGGCCCATTGAATTATTGAAAAACAATGCACACCCAAGGTGTACTGGCCACTCCGCTGCATGTTGTAATCAGATTTTTCAATAATTCAACTGTCCGTCGTCAATTATTCCTTACATAATAAGTACGTTAGTTGTTCTAGACTGTTTTAATTGTCATACTGATTGTAAAAAAAAAAAGTTCTGTAAGAGATTATAAATACTGACAATTACGCATTAAAAAAATTTAGCTTCATATAACATGACCTATAATGTTTTCTGTGAGAGTAAACAGTTCTCACTGTGTGCCTCTCATGTACCCTTGACAGGAAGCCTCACTTGAATGTCAGAGAGCTTTCACTGTTGCTTTATACTAGTTCTCTTTGTGTGCTGAGAGAAAGAAAACCTTCAACCCATTGGCAACTGGTAAAACTCTAATGTTCTGTAGTTCAGGGTCTCTGCTCTCTTTCAAACAGATTTTCAAAGCATGGAAGGCTCAATAAAAGCCCTGGTAAACAGTAATATTGCATCTGTAAAATTTTCAGCTCATAGAATTCTAATTAGGATTTTTGTGGTGAGCATTTATTTAACAAGAGAAATGAAAACAAACTTTTTCGCCTCTTTTCTTGACCTGACATGCTGCTTCATAGCCAGTTGTCACTTTTAGAATTGTCTGATTGTTGAATCCACGTGAGGCAAGTCAAAGTCACATGTACCTCAATTTCATCCTCAGTGATGGTCCCATATGTTTGTCAAAATGTGTATGTTGTGCTTTTTTCCAGCCTGATTTGTGCCCAAGCTATTCCTCTGAGCCCCGTTCTCCCTGGAGGAGATCTGAGCTACACTCTATTTATAAAGAATTAGCAGCTGGGGCCCTTCCAGCCAAATTATGGTGGGGGGAGAAAGAGTGGGGGATAATCATGGAAGCTTCAGGTTAATCCAAGCGTTGGAAATTGCCCTTTAGTTTCCTGAAAGCCGTTGGACCAGGCGGACATCACAAACTCCCTTTACACTACACCCACCAACGGAATGGGACAGGAAGTTGTTTTCAAGCAAAGCATAAATATGTCTCGGTGTTACCTCCTTGAATAGTTGTTCCAGACTTTTCACTGACTTTCCTGTAGTATCTGGCCCGACCTAGGTTCAGATTTAATTTCATGGCATTACTTCCTGCTGTGCAGAGTAGGAATTTCCTTACGAGAAGTTCCAAGCAAGAACGGCAGCACTGTTGAGGCATAATCCATAGTGAGAGCATATTAAATTGATTTGTGATGATAGACATGACTATGAATTCAGAGTGATGCAATGGGATCATTGAACTGGTGAATGTTTTAAATTGATTAATTAAATTTTTGAATAGGCCTCTGTCAGATTTGTGAGTTTTCTCTCTGTGCCGTAAAACTACTTTTAGGTCTTGAACATAATGATAGATGCTCATCTTCCCTTTTTGTGAGCTTAGGTGTTCTTTTTGCTACTTTTCTTAATTCTGTAACACACTAAGTCACATTGCATTCAGCTGATGTTCCAAAGCAAAACTATTGAGCAATATGAGAGTTTGTAATGAAATTATACCTTTTTAAATTGTTACTTTGTATTTTACAATAACAGTTCACTTGAGCTATGCTAAATTCTGAATTCAACCAACAAATTCAAATAGTATAATATACGGAGGATGTAGTCCTTGTGCTAGTTGCTAGGTACTATTGGAAAAATTATTCCTGCTTCATGTGTGATCATGCTAATAATATCCCAAATAGTTTGTCAATTTTATTTTGTGATATTATGAAATCATATGTGACATTATGAAGAAGGGTCCATACACTGTAAAAAGTGAAAATGGGCAGTTGTTACCATGTGGAGCTATTTCTACCTGGATTCAGTCATTTTATATAATATTTTTGACTTGAATAAATGCAGTAAATTTAGATGTTACCAGATAAAGCACCTTTTTTCTAGCTTACGTAGATCACAGGGATGGCTCAAATATTATGTTTCCCATTTTATTTATTAACAGGCTGTGGCATACACCCTTCAGTCTTTCAGCCTTTCTGTTGTCATGTGCAGGGGTGAAAATCATGTGAGCTTATTGGTTAAAACCATGGTCCTATGTTTTGTGTGTGTCGGACATGCCACTCCAGATTGTAATCGGGCAAAAGAGAGCTCCGGAAGGAGATGGCTCATCAAAGCTGAAAAAGTGATGTTTTTAGTCAGCAGTAGTATTTTAGTCCTCACTGAGGCTCTCTTGTTCAGCTTGTCAATAGAAGGAACGTGCCCTGAATGGGAAACACCTGCTTAAAGATTCTTGCTGGAAACCACACTTACAGAAGCGCCCTGGTGAATCTGGAAACCACTTATGTTACTTTCCTGTTTTCAGGTTACACCGTAGACCCTTGCTGTGTGCTCCACATGACCCTCATGTCTCTGTATTGATGTCATGCTTTTTGTCTGCAGTGTGGTGAAGTTAATTGTTGTGCTTTTTTCTTTATTTTTGGTTTAATACTGTAGTTATGTCGACACATTTTAATGAAAGGTTGCAAAATGGAGGATGTTCTAGTAGCCTAATGATTAAGGATTGGGTTTGATGCAAGTTCTTTCATATGTTAGGGCCCATTATCTGCAGTTATCAAGCTCAAAATCCTGCTCTTTTTTCACTTAAACCCTTGATATTCCAGAAGGATTATAATAGTTACTGTACTGGGAATTACTTTGAATGAAATGCACGTGCTAAATGGGAAGCTGACAAGAATGCAAGCACAGTTGTATTTAATAATGTGCATTAATGTTAATCTTATAGATGTGTGTGAATTCACCATATTTGATCTGCACAAACATGTTTTCTAAGCTATAAAAAAATTAAGTTTCATTGAATTTTATCATAAAAAAACAACTTTAAAACAGAACAATTACTTTTCAACTAGTGTTGTCGCGATACCAAAAACAAGGATTTCAGAAGTCGGTACAGATTCCAGTGGAATTTCACCGTTTTCGATTTCGATACCACAGTAAAAATATACAAATATGAAAATGTGGTATTGATCACACTCCCATAGACTATTTAAAGTATTTAATCCCCTGCTCAACAACTTTTGGCTCACTCCCCTGCCCCCATGCAACAAGTTTTGGGGCAGTTGCCATGTAAAATCCCAGGCCCTACTGAAATCTGTTTTATTTTCTCCCAAATCCTGTTTTTCCTTGTTTTAAAGTTTAATTTTATGTTGTTCTTTCATACAGACAGTATTCAAACTACTACTGTAAGCTGTTGTATAAACAGGACATTGAAAGTAAATATGATTGTCAATCCCAAACACTGACTGTGTACATATAGACCACGAATGATAAAACAACAGGGCTTTAAATACACCAAGGGTAATGACTAAATGAAACACTGATGAGGACAATGAAGGACAGCTGCAGAGATGAGAGCAGGGGATGTTGGGAAGTGTAGTCCATGGGGAACAGAAGACAGAGGCAATACACAGGGCAGACAACAGTGAATCGTGACAGTCCGTCAGACTTGACTACTGTTACACACGCAGTTACAGATGGACAAACACATTCTGTTCAATAAATCTGACTGAATCGAGATGATCTAATAAGGTAATTTATGCAAAATGTTATCGTTTGATTTATGTTCTGTGTAAATTAATAACCATTTAAATGTGATGCAGTCTTTCTCCTCATGTAAATTAGATTTTGTGATGATTGTTTAAAAAATAGATTGCAATGCCCCACTCCCGATACATATTTGATAGTAATGGCCATTTTTACAGGTAAAACTCAATATGGGAATCCAAAGAGCTTTATTTACTAAATAAAACCACAGGTCTGTATGTTGTCAGTGAAAGCTCAACGCGAGTCACAGTCACAGCTGCGCGTCTCGCACCCCACAGATGCAATACAACTTTTGGCTTACTTGAGGGAGAAATGACCACTCCGCATGTGAAATTATTAAGTTTTACTAAGTAAGGAACTGAATGTCCAGATGCTTAAGGCCATTATACACGGTATGTGGCAAGCGACATGCTTTTGCTATCTGCATGTAGCACACATGCAACAATGCCCGCAATTTCTGGAACTCAACACGAGTGAAAAAATGTCACGTGAATACTGTGAATATTGTATTCCGTTTTGCATGCAAGTGATAGTTAAAAAAAAATACAAAAATACAAAATTTGTATCTCTATAAAATAGTTTAACCACATGTATAACTTACCCTAAATAAACAAGATTGGTAGGCAGACATTGTTTCTGAAAAGATAAAATATTTTATTTCCATGGCCTCTTTCCCCATATTTTAAATGGGTAGATCATGTTGAATTAATTAAAGTAAAAGTATATCTTGCATTTAAAAAGTTGGGCACACCTGGAGAAGCCAATCTCTGTCACCTTTAATATAATTTTTTTTATATATTATAGATCTGCTTTGGGTGTCTATTGGCTATAGATATTCTAATTAGGTTTGTTGGGATACAATTGTTGTAATCACAAAATATTTAACGAGAGCTAATTAGTAGAGATTAGTAATTAGGGGAAATTAGGAATTAGGGTTCTCATCACTCACTATTATGCTATTGATATGGGGCAGTGCAAATAGCGAAGTGTACATATCCTCATTAGAAGCGAGTGTTTTTGTGATGGGAGGTGAGGCTCCATGCTGCTGCTTGACTAATAGGGCTTGGCTGGGGCCCCTGAGGAGTTTCTAATGACCGCCTGTGTCAGATTCCCTTACAGCTGGGCTCGTGGCTCAGTCACAAGGAGCTGCCTGGATGTGTGTGTGTGTGTGTGTGTGTGTGTGTGTGTGCGTGTGTGTGCTGAATGGTAGGTGTCACAAATACATGAACATGGTCTCAACTACCTTTGTTTTATTCATGCTTTACTTGATCTTCTTGATGTTTATGAAGCCAGACTGAAGTCCAGGGTTCATACAAGGTGCTTGAAGTGCTTTTTTAAATTTAAGTCGTGGAAAAACCTTGAAAATAGCCATTTTTACCAAGAGTTGGCTAAAAAGTGCTTGAGCTATAGAAAAACTTTAAATACGTTGCTTATATAATTTAAATGTATGTATTGTATAGTTATATAATAAATATGTAACTAATATGTATATAGTTAAATGTATGTATTTATTTTCAGAAAACATAGTATACAATCCTGTTAAAGAAAGACAACACGCCCCCTGCTGCTACAGCCAAACAACAGATCTCTCTCTTACAGCTTATTGCTCTCACACACGGCTTGTGTCATGAATCATGGAGAACAAAGGATTTCTTTTAATATTTTTTGGAATACTTCTCTCTGTGTGCTTTATGCTTCTTATTCAGAACCACTTACATGAAAAAAATAAAATAAAAAAAATAACACTGGATGATTTTCATTACTGTCGGTTCCATTAATTGTTCTCAAACATACTGTATGGCGCTGTCATGTGGCACCTCTTACTTTTGATAGCACTGTTCAGAATGGGCCAATCACAGTCGATTCTTACTGGATGTAAAAAAACATTTTATAGATACTGCTTTGGTGGATTTTACAAGTATGAATCCTTGCAACTATAAATTTTAATTACAAATTACTCTCCAGAGTGAAAAGATTCTCCAATGACATGTAAAATGTTCTGAATTCAAATGCAGATCAATGGAGGATTCCAACCCATTCTCATTAAAATTCATAAATATTTTATGAATTTGATATTTTGTACGATTTCATTCATATAAATTTTTATGATTTCATCACGTGCAAATGCCCGGAAGTCTAATGCAGAAGCACAAGTTCCATGCACAAGGTGTTAAGAACATGCTTATTAATACTATACACTTACCCAAACCCCTTATCTTATTTAAATTAGTTTGTAAACATGATAGGAAGCTGTTGTTGGTGACAGAAGCAAGTAATTGTCGCATATTAGATGGAAACGCTGTCCAGGGACGCCATTGGCTGTGGTTAATGTCATACAAATTCATATGAGTGCAGTCGTGCAATATCATACGAATTAGCCAAATTTAGAAAAGTATTATGAATCCTTCAGATTTAGCCGTGAGAATGTGTTAAAGATCTGCTTAGTGCCCCCTTGTGTAAAGAGAGTTTTGTGTCTCACAAATCAGGGCTGTGGTTCCCAAAAGCATCGTAAGCCTAGAAACCATTGACTTTTAAAAGGTATCATTTTGCACATTTTTAGAAAGTATATTTGAATTTGTCAATTGCCTAAAAGAAAAAGATTTTCCCCTTCATCTGGTCCACTTCTATGACATCATATCAAATCAAATCAATTTATTGTCACACTACCATGTACACAAGTGCAACAGTAGGTGAAAGTCTTGTGTGCAGTTCCGAGCAACATAGCAGTCATGACAGTGACGAGACATAAAACACTTTACAATAAACAACATATTTACACAACACAATTTACATATCAAATGTACATATACTTACAGAACACAATAATAATATACAATGTACAGTAAACAATACACACAATATAGAATGCACATACAATAAATATAAAAATAAGAGTATATAAAAATATATATGCTGTTGTTATATTGTGGAGAATATAATTATGACACTCCAGTGTGAGATATAAGATTAATAAAGTGCAGTGCTGATTATTGATCTTGAGCGAACAAGTGTTCAAAAGTCTGATTGGTTGGGGGAAGAAGGCATTTAACATTTACAGTCATTTATGTGTTTATTTGTATTTTTTTAATTTTTAATACAAGCATTTGTGCAAGGTCGAACAAGTGTGCAAATAAGCAAAACAAAATAATGATTAATAATTTAAATAATCTAAAAAGAATGTTTGTCTCTTGATTTCATGCCGTTATCAATTTAAAAAAAAAATTAATTACAAAATGTTGTGGAAAATAATTTTAAGGTCAAAGTTCAGACACTGTTTAAATATGCATATAGTGATTTTCCCAGCTTGTTAAAAAGTTATTAATTCACATTTTAACTGTAATATTTTCTCACAACAAAATTTTGTGTTGTAATCTATTTAACCCCCATTAGTGTTAACCCTTGCTTCATCCATGAAACAAATTTAAATAACAAAAGAAAGAACAACAGCCAAGTTGTCATTTATGAATCAAAATAATGTCAAAATGTTACAAAATGTTTACCCTCAGTGTTTGTGGGCAAAAACTGAACTGAATGGAAATTTGCAATATTATGTAAGTTGGAAAGTCAACATTTTTTGAGAATGACCCATTAACAATTTCGGTTCAGTTCCTCACATGCTATATATCTGTTGTGTGACTTAAGAAAACATGGAACATAGCACATGAGTCATATGGACTACTGTTTATGGACCCAGTTATTCACTTTTGTTGGAAAGTGAAGTGCGTTTTAAGGGAACATTTTCATTTGTATTTGACACAATGTATGCACAAAGGGTCAAACAGACAGGCTGTCCAGTTGTTGTGTAAGCTCAGCTGGTATAGAGCATCACCAATAACTCACAACTCATTTTATTTTTATATACAAAGGTTAGGATCTGGAATATGAACTAGTTTTCACTAAAATTGCATATATTCTTACATACAGTATATCTTGCACATATTCTTATTCTTATACACTTATGTATAAAGCAGTTGTTTTGAGGTGTCTGTAAGACTTCAGAAAAATATTTTCACCCATGAGTAAATAAGGCTAATTAACTTAGTTATGAACAAGAAACCTTAAGAATTTATTCTGCACTATTCCAGGTCACTAATCGTGTTATCTCATTTGTACAAAAGCTAAGATTCCTTTGCTTCAATAGAAGCACACAACCTGCTATTTGGAACATTCACATTTTATGCTGGGATAACAGGCTTGATTGCATGATGTCATTAGCCTAATGCAAAAGGAAATAGGGGCTAAGAACATTGATCTAATATAATATATATTAAATTAGAAAAATGCTAATTAAAAGTGGACTTTTGAATACCACTTTGTATTTTTACCTAAACCAGCTTCATAACTAGTGACTTGGACATTTGGAAAATAAATACTTTAACAAATATTCTTAAAGATACAAATGAATGAATGTATTATTTAAACCAGTACCATACTGTATGTAATTATCTGTATGGTCTATTCGATATCATGAAGCTGATAAAGCTGTTAGGTCATCCCATCTTTCTTACAATGTCTGAACTGTGTTCATTAAATGCATCTCCACCATTATACACCTCTACCCTATTAAATGCTCATTAGGAAGAGTGCCAGACGTCTGTCAGCTTTTAACTCCAATGACAGGATCTCAGTTGGGTCCATAGCCAAGAGCAGCCACTGAGAGCTTTCTTTTGTCTGTTGAACTCTGTTTTTCAATATCTTTTCACATATATTGTAACATGTATTATTTTAGGCATATAATGTTAATTTTTAACTCTTTGTTAATTTTTGCCTATTTATTGCTGAGCAAATCTGGTAACCTACAGAGAGTGGATGAATTATAGGACACAACCTAACAACAAGCGGTAGGGTATATTCGTCCTTTGGGTTCTTGCAGGACCTTACAGGAGATTTGGCAATGTCAAGGGATTAGGATTTGAGAGTCAAGTGTTGCTGAATGGGAGCGTTGGTGGTCTGGGTCTGCAGCTGTCTCCTGAACAAGTGGAAGAAATGCAGAGACAGCGAGAGTAGTGCGCCCCATGGAAGTCGACCTCTCCTAACTTTCGTCTTTTAGCGTGCGGGCCGGCTGCTGAAAAGCTTGGCAGCGACTGTGACTCCAGGCAGCTAAGCTAGCAGCTCCTAGCACTCAGTATGCAGCCAAAGTGCTGGAATGACAACAGCTCCATTCATTGTGGAGGTAGAGGCAAAGGCTGTGGATTTCCTCTGTCTGTTTTCAGAATGGGGATACAGAAGGTTGGGGGGGGGGGTACTTGCTCTAATTTAAAGCACAGCAGAATGGACATTCAAGCACGAGAACTAAATTAAATAATTTTTAGTTCAGTTAACAAAAATGTTTAGTAATGTAGTTGGAAAAAAAATGAAACAAATGCATTTCCATCACAATAAAATCAAAATGACCTCAAAGTTTTCGTTTTTGATGCACAGCATATTATAAAATGTGAAACCTTTACAACCCGCCTTCATAAATCCTTATTATGTCATCTGTATTATGTGGTCAGATTACAAATATTAAGTGTTTGTAATAAGAACCTATACATACTTTAATGGATTACATTAGGGCTGCAATGGAGCACAAAATTCATGGTTCGGTACAGCTGGGAAAACAAAGAATCTTTAAATTATTTAGTTTGAAAATAGAGGCTGATAGGCAATAATTCTTATTGTGAAGGCTCATTTATACATGACTGCACGATGCATATTTTTTCAACAAAATTACAACACAATACTTAAGAGCCTCTAATATGCACATTGTATAAAAACATAATAATAAAAGTAAAGAAAACAGCGCAATTATAATAATTTGAACAAAATTAAGGCACTATGGAACTTTATAAAGGGGCTGAAGCACCCTTTAAGCAGATGCTTAAATCCTGTGTTCTCGACGACACATGGTCACATATGAAGAGTAATAAATACTCCTCTGGTTTTCGTTATCGCTTTTGTTCTGTCTGAGCTTGCAGCGAGAGGCTGCTTGAGTGCCGTTGCAAATCTAACTTATACAGGCTGTTTATGCTTTGCTCCCATAAGCTCAAGAGACACGTGGATGATGTCACCGTAAATGAGTCATCATGTAAGATGTTCATCTTGAAACATACCTTGTGCGCGGAACTCACGCTTACTTCCGTATTAGACATCCGAGAATTTGCACGTGATGACGTTGTACGAGTTTATGCGAACAACATCGTGCAAGACCATATGAAACAGCCAACTCGTAAATTATGTATGACTTTTTATGAGATCGGGTTGTAAATTTTGGTTCTGTGCAGTCCCGTGTTCTCTTTTTAGAATTTTTGTTCTACATGGTTGTTTTAATATTGGATTCATTTATGCTTAGATATGTAATCATTTGTGTGACTGAATTTTCCATACCAAAGTCCCTATATCCGTTCGGTTTGGCGCGGATACATGTACCATTGCAGCACTAGATTACATGATTATATTTTGTATATATTACCAACGGCAATAACTACTGAACATTTTACTGATAATGATGATTTTATCTGATTGTGATAACCCATGTATAATGCAAACTTTTCAGAGGTGTCAGTCAACTTCGTAATTTTGCACCATGCAAATGCCCTTCTTTGGTCCATGCTTCAGGATGTCGGAATAAGCAACCATCATAGATCATGGACAACTTTCCATTACAGTACAGTTAACTTTAGATTACAGTCATCTAAAAAGTAATCTGCTCAACACTTGCCAATAGATGGTAATAAGACTAATATTAAAAATATAAAAATATATATACATATAGATTTAAATTAAATAAGTTAGTGTATTACCTTTTGCATTCGCCATCCTAAAATACCAAAAAAAGTAAAAATGACAAAAACTATCTACAATGAATCTATAAAATACTGGGGGGAAACTAAGGTTAAACTAAAACTAGCAGTCATAAAGTAAAAACTAAACCAAATTGAAAGGACAAATTGAAAATAAATAGAAATAAAAAGCATATAAAAAACTTGAATAACCCTGCATTTAAGCCGAGGCAAGGGAATGGATAAGGGAGGCTGAGAGAGTAACCGAAAGGGAGGGAGAGAATGGGTAAGAGGGAGAGAGAGAAAGTGGCGGTGGTGGAGGGGGACCTTCCATGCCGAATGATTAAAAGAGGCGGAGAGGAAACAGAACTCCATCAGATGAAATTAGGTGAAAATAATTCAGGCATTAATCAAGCCTGGCCAAAAGGAGGGTGCTCTTTTTTCCCCCCATCTCTGTGTGGAAACAAACAGAAAGGTGTGAATGAAGAACTCGGGAATTGAGGCAGACAACTACTGGGCACTATCAAATCATGTCGGAGTCCAACAGCAATGCAGCTTGTGTGGCTGATCAGGTCAGTCCAGTTTTCTATAATATTTCTGCATTATCACAAGAGAAAAGAGTTTTATTATCCAGCAGACAGGACAAGTAGAACTCTCATGAGAGGGAAATTTGAAATTTTGCTTCTCTTGAGAAAGAGAGTGCGAGTGCCTTAACCGACGCATCAAAGCGGCAATTGTACAGAGCTGCCCGGACGACGGTGCAGGGTCCTGAAAGAACTGAATTAATCAAGACCAAGCATTGTCTGCAGTGCCTTATTTTTCAGCCATCATTCAGGGGGCCTGTGACGACTCAATAGCCCTCAGACCACGTGAGAAAGAGGCTGCAGCTCTTTAAAAACCAGACCACGTGTGGGCCAACTGAAAAGTTTTTATAACAAATTGCAGTGGGCAGTTCTGGCAGTGCTGGTGGAAGGGTATGTGATAAAGTTTCAAAGGAAGTGGGCAGGAGAGATGTGTTCAAGAAACAGAGGGAAGGAGGAAAGGATCCCAGCTTAAAGGAGGCTGGCCCATATTTCTCCTCTTTTTCTGTCTTCCTTCACCCCTTTTTTGTCACCAAGTCACTTGTCACTTAAACTTAAACAATCGAAGATTTGTTGGAAATAAAACGTATAGATATCCAAGAAGGCACTTTGTTCCTCAAAGATTTATGCGCAGTGCCGATTTTGGTTGCAGCCTTTCCTTTGCCTCTGTTTCCGTTTCCCTGTTCTATAAGAGTGTGCGGATCAGGATAATGTAACTGCCTGTTAATTAAATAAAAACTGACATGACAAAATTAGGTTGCTTGCAGTAAGTGACAAAGATAAAATAAAAAAAAAACTAAAATTAACCGCAAGATGTCCTGATTATGTCGTCATGTTTGAGGATTGGAATATTTTTTAAAGCTAAATCCATTTAGCAGTGTGATCTCGCTTAATCTTGAGTGTTGGTATAAATCTTTAGTCCTTAATTAAATCTGTTTCTATCATATATCTAGAGGTCGGGGAAATTGCATTGTCATTAAGTTTTATTCTTGAACAGTTTTTAATGAAGGAAATTACTTTTAATATTTAATTTCTACCGAGAAGCATTTATAGTGTAGCTGTGTATAATGAGCTGGCAAATAGATGAAATGTCTGAGAGAAAATATTGAATTTGGTCTTTTCTTTAGTCATGTGAAACCTACCTTATTTCCCATAAACTCCTAATGTGTTGTTTTAGAGGGGGTTTGTTTATAACCTTTGACTATTGATTACCCTAACCATAACCTCTATTTTTTACTTTTGTCTATTATTCATGTACTTAAGAGGCAGATATGTATTTTTTTGTCCCCGGTCTATATAGGTCACATTTAGTACTCGCATACAATAAATGTGATTCCTTGATGCTAAGGATGTGACCTTTGAGTTCTCACCTGACCTTATCAAGTGGGTGGACAGCAGCTATCCATTCATTCTTAGTCTTTGTGTACAGACTTTGAATTTTGACTTTGAATCATGATTTTAAATGGCATGCATATACAACATCATTTATTAAAGAGGGAAATAGAAGTTTATTTGCTCTTTTGTCATAAAAGTTTGATGTACTATATCGATATTTTCTAACTTTCACAACAGAAAGTTCCCTCCCCTGTCCCCTCAGACCATTTATAGAAACTATAGTTACATTTTACATTTAGTTATCAGACGCTTTTACCCAAAGCAACTTACAAATGAGAAACTTTGCAAGCAACTTGTCATACAGAAGTCAGCAATATCTTCAGTATCACACTGCCAAGTTCTCAAAGTGGCTGGATAGAAGCTAGCACAGAAGAAAGAGACATGGAAAAGTTTTTCTCTTTTCTTTTCTTTTATTATTATTATTATTGTTATTAAATAGTAAGTGCAATCAGTGTGGACTGGTTAAGCGCTCGCAGAATAGAAACTAAGCTGTAAAAACGAATTACACTGATATCTTCACGATAGTAAATTGACATCACATTCATGAGCACATTAACATATGGCACCCAGTTTTGTTCTGTGTTAGCTTACACCTTATAAACATGCCATTGCTGTACTGCAAATATTGTTGGCTCTTGTGTGATAAATTACTTGTGATATCCCTGAGTTGTAGTAGCTCTGGATAAATGTGTCTGCTAAATTATTGGATGTATTTATTTATGTATTATTCAGTATATTAAATATCTGCGTGTGAGCCAATGAGAACAGTGTTCATTTACTCATTTACTTATATAAGTCGTAAAGATAGAGTACAGTAGCAAAAGCAGCCTGTTTAATTCTAAGGGTCAGAGGATGGAAAAAAAAATGGTCATGTAAAACTTAATTGTGTTTTTGAAATCTTGACTAACATCATAAGTGGACTTCATGGAATAAAAATTAAAATGCTTCAAAAGGGAAGCATTTTTTTTCTTCTTCCGTGAACACAGCAGAGGGCATTTGATGAGGTGTGCTGATTTATTTAATGATTGCAAGCAGTGCCAGAGCCCCGAGAGGCAGCACAGTCTCAGGTGTCCAGCTGTAGAGCTATCTCTCTCTCTCTCTCTCTCTCTCTCTCTCTCTCTCTCTCTCTCTCTCTCACACACACACACACACACACGCAAATACACAGAGAGGAGCAGGTGCATCTGCTTCAGTCTCTAGCCTCCAAATTGTGTTTGCATGCAAGTGTACGTGTCACTTGTTCATACGGTGGGGAAATATCACCATTTTTCAATTTTGGTTTAAAAATGCACATTTCCCTTTTTTAATCCTATAGTTGGCCTAAGCATTTGAATCACTTATTACATAAAAATGGGCCAGTTTATCAGTCACAGCTTTTCTGTTTTTTATCTTTATCTTTTCTATTTGTTAATGCTGTACTTTATATCAAGCTTTGTCTTGTTCGACAGCTTGGGCTCTATGAAGATTAGAGCCCTTACATTAGGGCTGGGTATCGCCAATCACCTCACGATACGATAAGTATTGCGATACACTTGTCACGATTCAATATATACTGCGATACATCATGATATCATGATTAGATTTTGATTTCACTTTTCATTTCAATTAATTTGGGTATATTTCAGTCATATTTTGCTTACAGTATGAAAGAATATATTAAAAATTAAAAGTAGTCCATGTATAACATCAATCAAAATTATGTATTGAAATTGCATATATTGCATATATACAGTATATTGTTACATTTTTGTTTGTTTACATGCCTAATTTGTACTATTTACAATTATTAACTTAGATATGTAGAACAAGCGCTAAAAGAGTACTGTCTCTTTAAGACCTGTGGCAGGGACTTTGACAGTAGTGTTTGTTTGGTCAAATTGCTTCTTTGCAGCTTTCATGCAATATGTGATAAGATTTAAAGTTTCTTTCTTTTTTTTCTTTTTTTTTTTTTTTTTTATAAATAACTGTTGGACCACTGACCAGCCAGACCGAAGTATTTATAGACCAGCCTATTTATGAGTTTACAAATGAAGAACGTATGAGAGAGTTCCAGGATGTCAGTGAGAAAAAAATGTGAATCCTGCAGTCTCTTTGTGCCTCATAGAAGTGTCTATGACTGCACTGTATCGTGATATATCGATATTTGATTGTATCAACACAGTCCTACCTTACATTATTTCTGTGATGTGGCTAATTCTGCTGTATGCGATTGCGTTGTCTAATGTTATCTGCTAATGCAGAGCATGCTTGACTAGTAATCGAGATAATACAAAAATCAGAATGAGCCAGTGATTACATAGTTGTCGAGTCTTATGGGTCAAAATGTCCTCACAATGATGTAGAAGCAGCATTTAGAGATTGAATACAGTTTGTTTTGATTGCAACACTCAATGTTTTGTGTTGTGTGCTGTTACAGATATGCTGTATCTGATTCACATTCTGTGAGCCATTTAGCACCAAATAATAACGGAATTCATGCTCAGAAAGAGAGAGACAAAGATATCAGCAGAAAGTAATTGACTCTTATACAATGCTGCTTTAAAACTAGGGCTGTCAATCGATTAAAAATGTTAATCAAATTAATTACATGATATGTGTTTAATTAATCAAATTAATCACGTTTCAACATTTCCTGAGAAAGGTCCTCAAATAACAATAATTCAATATAAGATTAAAACATTAAAACATATTAATTTAAATAATTATAAATAAAATATATTTTCTCAATAGAATAATTCAGATTATTAAAATGTAGCACTTTATTGGGGTTATATTGGCTAAATAAAGCACTAAAGTGACAATACAAAAGTGACTTTAGAAGGTAATATATTGTTTATTCCATATTACTGGTCATTAACATATCATTGGCAGCAATCCATTTTACAATTGATTTCGTCAATATGTCCGAGAAAGATTTATTGTAAGGGATTTTCTAAGGACACATCAATACACATATGCATCGAATGGACACTTTTGGAGCATCTCACTTTGGTTGCATTGCGTTAAACGTAGTTTGAAACATCTCGAGATCCCTGCATTTGGGATTGTGCTCCTTCAAACTATGTTTGAACACAAGAATACTTATGTTGTGCTGTCGCTGGTTTATTGTCTATACAACTGCTGGTTGACTATACAGGTGAAGTTTCGCTTACTGCCCCCTGCTGAAAACAGGTAATTCTTCAAGCTTGAATTGCTCAGATGATAGAAATATTCCTATAAATCCAAGGGCATGATTAAATGTGTTGTGTTTTTAATTTGTTTAACACTTAATTTTTTTATATAACAAAATTGTCCATGAAGAAGTGACCCATGTGCACAGATATAAAGGCTTGTATAGGAATGAGAATAATGTTTATGACCTAGCACATGTCAGCATACTGTACAGATCATATGTGTCATAGTGTGTGGGACTGTCTATTTTTTCTGTGTACTAAGCTCTTTTAAATTGATTTTTGAGTTTGTCTGATTAATGATCCTTAAACACATAGGTATCTTGTTTACAACAATTTAAAAACAAAATTGTGGGGGTGGGAGGGGGCGGGGTGGCTTACTGATAAAGTTACAGGTAAAATTAATCTGTTTCTTATACAGAGAGAGAGAGAGAGAGAGAGAGGGAACAAAAAAGAGCAGTTCAGAAGCATATGTTTGCTCGGAGGCAGTGGTCTCACAGTCCACGTCCTGTCTCAAACGAACTGTGCTCCTGGGCATCCAGCTGCTCTCTCTCTCTCTCTCTCTCTCTCTCTCTCTCTCTCTCTCTCTCTCTCTCTCTCTCTCTCTCTCTCTCTGTGTGTTGTTTGCTGGGAGTGGGTTGAGAGTGGTGTTGGGTGAGATCTGAGCTGTGTGAATTCACCTTGCCTTGATTAAGTTTTTTCTATTTCTTTTTCCTTGCATGGTTTGTTTAAATTTGATTTAGGCTTAGTTTGATTATTATTGCGATTATTGCACAAGGAGATGGCGTCTCATGAGGAGACGCCATCGCTGTCCTTGCGCAGTGGCTTTAGGTATGTGTCAGAGGACGGTGTCACAGTGGAAGATGTGCTCATTTCGACTGCCGAGAAAGTAGGACATGAAAATATTGTGTCCGCTTCTCACATGAATAAAGCCGTAGTGGTGTTCTTGAAAGAGCAAAACCTTGTTAATCATTTAATTGAGAATGGCCTTGACAATTTTGTTCAGGTTACCCCATTACATGCTCCGACAGCGAAAGTCACGGTATCGAATGTTCCACCTTTTATTCCGGATGACGTGTTGGAACGGGAATTAGTAAGGTTTGGCAAATTTGCCAGCACTTTCAAAACTATAACGCTAGGCTGTAAACACCCATCTCTGAAACACGTTAAGTCTTTCAGAAGACAGGTGTTTATGTTTCTAGACTCCCCCGAGAATACCCTGGATGTTTCATTCCGAGCATGATACGAAGGGAGAACCTACATGGTGTATGCAACAAATGTTTTTTTAAAGTGCTTCGAATGTGGCGATTTAGGTCATAAAAAGTTTGCATGCCCACATGCCCACACGTGCAAAAGAGAATGGGCCTACTGTCTCAGGAGAGGGAGATGTGGCGGAGCACACTGCTCAAGAGGAAAAAGCAGGTTCATCAGAGGTAAGCGATTCTGGTGCGGCGCCGTCCGCCATAGAAACGCATGAGTATGTTGTTACTAATACAGATACTAATGTGAATGAACATAAGTAAAATGAAAATATTGCAAATATTGTACAAAATATTAACGTAAACGAGCAGCAAGATAATATTGTGGTTAATGCAGGGCCCAGCTCAAGTAGGTGTGATGAGCCTGTTTGTTTGGGTACAAGAAAAAGAGAGTTGTGTCTCAGTAATGATGGTAGTGCAAAGGATGATGTTGAATCTGACGAAAATGGTTCTCTTCTTGATTATGAATGTAACTCACAAGGAGGTTCTGTATGTGGACCTGAAGGTGAATCTCAAGATATGTGCATGAAAGACCCTTCTTTGTATACATTAGAGGAAATTCATGATTTTCTTGATGAGACGTTTGGAAAACAAGTCAACAGCAAAGATTTTTTTCCTGATGTTGAAAAATTTGAGAGGTCAGTGGCGTCTCTTCAAAAGACTGTGAGTCTTGACCAACTGAGTGAAAACTTTGATGTTATTGATTGTTGTATTTCTCCTATAGGTTTTTCTGATCACCATCTGGTTTTTATTTCAGTAAATATGGTACAGTCTCCAAGAAAATCTTCTTATTGGCATTTTAATGCTAAACTGTTGCAAGATACTTTTTTTCTCGAACATTTTGTGGTATTTTAGAATTATTGGAAGGAAAAAAAATAGAATTTGAAAACTTACAACAATGGTGGGAGGTTGGTAAAACTGAAATAAAACTATGCTGTCAACAGTACACAGCATACTGTACTACCACTCAAAGAGAAACTATTCTAGCCCTATAAAGAGATATAGAGTTTATAGAGACAGAAATGCTTAAAAAACATGACCCAACAGTTAAGTTTTCATTTGAATGAGAGGGTGAAGGCAGCATTGGTGAGGTCACAATTTACATCAGTCACTGATATGGATGCCCAAGTGCCTATTTTTTAATTTAGAACATTCAGTGGCACAATATAAGCAGATGACATGTTTATGTCTTCCAGATGGGAAGATTACAAATGACGTTATAGAAATGCATCACCATGCTGTTGATTTTTATTCTTGTTTCTACAAAGCTGAGCATTGCAATTCTGGTTGTGAAGCACAACTTTTGCATGAACTTCCTCAAATAGACTCTGTTTATAGGACTGCTTTGGACATGCAAATTACCTTTCAAGAACTCACTATTGCTGTTGGACAGTTAAAATATGGTTGTTCTCCTGGCATTGACGGGTTCACTCCTGAATTTTATAAACATTTTTGGAAGCATATTAGAATGGACCTTTATGAAGTCTTTTGTGAGTTATAAAGATGGCATTCTACCGGTTACATGTCAAGTACTACCTAAAAAGGGAGACTTGACTTTGTTAAAGAACTGGAGACTTGTTGCTCTATTAACAACAGAATACAAAATCCTATCCAAATGTCTTTCTAATAGACTTGCATTCCAAACAGATCTATAATGTTTTTTTTTTGGTGAGAGATACCTTGGATATCTGCAAAATGTATGATGCAGAGGTTGGATTGATCGCTTTAGACCAAGAAAAGGCATTTGATAGGGTTGATCATAATTATATTTTTAATCTACTTGCTGCTTTTTGGGTTTGGTCAGGATTTTATCAAATGGATACAGTTGTTATATACTGGAGCTTCTTGCATTGTTAAGGTGGGGGGGGGTGGTCTGTCTGCCTATTCTAGTTTCAAGGGGCATTAGACAAGGATGCCCTTTATCAGGTATACAGTATTGCTATTGAACCATTACTTTTTAATATAAGGAAAACTCTGACTGGTTTATTAATACCCACAATGCCTCAACATGTAAGAACTATAATTCTATCGGGAAGACACACAGGCTTGAGTGAGGTTTAAGATGCCATTTATTTGATGAATATAAAACAGAAAAGTAATGTCCCTCTTTGGCATAGGCCCCGTCAGGCAGTCAGAGGGAGTTGTACTCGGAACCGTCATATCCTGGCGGAGATAGGAGGCAGGGGCAAGGAGCCTACCCCCGTGTGGGACGGGGCTCAACTGGTGGTGGTGGGGTGTTGGAGGTTTCCATGTTAGCACGCTGAAACAGCAATGTGATAGATTGTGAGCAGACTTATAAAGCAATGGCTTACATGCAATTGGCTAGGAATTACCCAGCTAATGGTGTGATGATGTACAGCTGCTAGTCTTCCCACTAGAACTACACTGTGCTTACATTTACTGCTTATGCTGATGATGTTACAGTCTTTGTCAATGACAATAATGATATAAAAGCTCTGTCTAGAGTACTTGTTTTGTATGAAAGTGCATCATCAGCAAAAGTAAATTGGGATAAGACTGAGGCTTTCTGGTCAGGACAAAGACATTTTGAAAATCTCCCACAACTACCAGATAACTTAAACTGGAATAAAAAAAGGTCTAAAAATTTTATCAGAGTTTCAAAAGATAAATTGGGAGTGAGTTTTGGAGAGAGTGTACACCCTATTGTCTAGATGGAACTGGTTGCTACCCCAGTTATCCTACAGGGGGAGAGATTTAGTTGCAAACAATTTGGTTGCTTCTGCTCTGTGGCATAAATGTATTCTGTTACAGCCTCCCGCTGGATTAGTTCAAGACATTGATGTTAGTGAACTTTTTTTGGTCAGGACAGCATTGGGTCTGATCAGCTGTTCTTTTTATGCCTTTGCAAGAAGGGGGACAAGGTCTGGTAGATATCAGATCTAGACTTATGTCTTTTCATCTACAAGCTGCTCAGAGACTGCTGTATAACAATGATGTTGCTTGGTCTAACATTGCAGTTGCACTCCTGAGAAAGGCAGGCAACCTGGGACTTGATAAACACTTATTTTTTTATGAACTTGAATGAAACAATTTTAACAGACTTGACTTTTTTCTATAGATCTGTGATGGAAGCCTGGCAAGTTTTTTCTGTCTCAAGACCTGTTGGAATACATGCAGGTTTTTGGCTGATGGAAGAGCCATTGTTCCAGAACCCTTTTTTACCTTCTTGATGCTTATGCTCTGCCAATTTGTCATTACGGCTTATAGCTGCTGGATGTGTAAAACTTGGCCACATTTTAAGTATCACTTTTGATACCCTGGGAGAGAGAACTGGGATCAAATCTTTTTGAAACTTTTTTTTTTTTGAAATTTTTGAAACAGCTTAGTGATGAAGTGGTTGGAGAGCTGAATTTTGATCAACAAGTCTTTATCAACAACTCTAACCATATTAAATAATGGATAGCTGGGTGTGACTATGATTTTCCATCCTTGAAGATAACTGCTGACGTAAGGGATTGGCATGAGGAAATTCTTATATTGTCTTTTAAAAACCCTCAGCAGTATAGTTTTGAGACTGCTGGAAAAAAAGCTCTGTATGTGACTCTGTGTGAAAGTGACCAATGCACATCTTTTATCTGGAGTAATGTCATCTAGATGGACTGAATTTTTTGGAGTGGACATCTCCCCCAAAGGTAGCTGGTGGTCACTGTACAAACGGCCAATTGATAAACGGTCTGGTGTCTGGCAGTGGAGGATTGTACATGGTGCAATAGCTACAAACAGACATGTGGTGCACCTCAATCAAAATGTATGGGTGGGTTGCCCTTTTTGTTCTGAAAATGAAACCATTTTTCATCTTTTTGTTCAATGTGTACATTTGTGTAATTTGTTTTCTTTTTACTTCAATGGGTATCATCTTTAGGTGAAGATTTATCTCATCAACTGTTAATTTTTGGGCCAAAATATTCTGTTAGTCGTAAAAATGTTTTGGTTTTATAAAATTTTGTGTTTGGAACTGCCAAACTCGCCATTTGGAAAACAAGGAAAAATAAGATGCTTGGTAAAGATACTTTAGATCCTTTATTGATGTTCATGGGTTTGGTACCATCAAGGCTTAGGATAGAATGTACATTATTACAAACTGGAAGGGTGCTTACCAATGTTTGTGAATACTTGGGCCATAAATGGGGTGTTATGTACAGTTAATGAAAATTATGATTTACTGTTGACTTTTTAAGTTACATCGTTTTTTACACTGTTATTGTATTTTTTTTTACTTTTTACATTTTTGTTATTTTCTAAATTTTCCCTTTGTATTTGAGATTGTAGAATGTAGATCTTCAGCGGTAACACAGACTGGGTTTACCTATATGTTTTAAATAAAGGTGATTCAATCTCTCTCTCTCTCTCTCTCTCTCTTCTCTCTCTCTCTCTCTCTCTCTTTTCTCTCTTCCCTTCATATATCACTCCCATAAATTATATGTTGGTAACACTTAAAAGTAAGATTGTATTGGTAAACATTACTTAATGCAATAGTAAGCATGGACAATTAACAATACTTGCAATTATCATATATTAATGGTATAAATATATACATATTAATGTTAATTAATTAATGTATTTTTATATTAAAAGTTGCACATGTTAATATACATTAGTTTAAGTTTGATGAATATAATTTACATGAATTATTTTGTTATTTTGTTAGGGGCATATGCTTACCATATTCTTTATGTAAGATGCAAGTACAAAACGAGCCGAGAACTGTGTTTCTAAACTACATTAGTGTTGTTTTATACATCAGTAAGTCAATACACTGCCTAAATTGGCGGCTTCACATTTGCTGTCTTAGCTGCATGAAAAGCTACATTTTCAACACAATGCTTCACAAATGAAATTTTAAAAAGTGTAGACTTAAAGTGTAAATTTAAAGAAGTGGAAAGCTGTAATCGAGTTTCCATGAATAGTTAATGGTGGTTGATGGTAATCTAGATTATTTATTCGATTAATAGTGCAGCCCTTGTATACATTATTGCAATATGAACTAACATATGAACTATAGTAAATTTATAGCTTAACATTAAGATTAATAGATTCTCTTAAACATTGTTCATTGTTAGTCCAAGATATCTAATTCATTAAATAATGTTAACCTATAAAAATTTGCTGGGAAGTGTGCCCAATGCTTTACAAATCATTCTTTTCACACCTATTTGTGCTCAAAGGATTTTCAAAACTTTGAACTCATTTAATAGATTCTTTGGTTTTCTTTTTTCCTAACATTCGTCATTGAAGGTAAGTCTCTTGGCCATGTTGCCTTCATGTACTTCACGGCTAGGTGAAGATTGTCTGCCTGAACAGCTGTCTTTGCTGCCAGCATTAGTGATCCTCACTTGCAGTCATGGGTACTGTCCTCAGGCTCACACACACTCACCCCTCCCTATCTCACTTTCAAACCATCACTGCTTCCTTTGCCTTGCCCTTTCTGATTTACACCACCTCTTTCCGGCACCTGGTTCTTCTCTATTTTTTTAGTCTGTTTTGAATCTCTCTTGCTCATTTATATTTTAGTACTGTTGTCCCACTGTTTTGTTAGCAGTAATGCAAAGAATTTACTCAGTGATTAAAATCAAAATAAAACTATGCCCGCAATCCATTTGACTTCCGAAATGTAATGTATTTCCAAGATAACTGGATATTCAACAAGAAACAATGTTGGACAGGACATGATTTTATCCTTTGGGAATTGATTAGGTTGTGAAAAATTACCAGAATGGAGCCAGACTTTGCTTCTGAAACATATAAGGACCCATTGGTTGAAACACAAGCAGCTTTGGGTGCATAGCTTAAAAGAAAAGTTGTTTGTTGAGGCGGAGCAAGTTATTACATTTTGAAGTCAGATTAAAAACACAAAAATTGTATATATATATATATATATTAAACTACACTGATGAATTTTGCACTGTCAGACAAGGAATGTGTATTAAAGTAAATAGGGTCAATTTTGATGTTGACTTTAGTGTTGAAAACACTGAACAGGTGTCCCAGGGGTCCATCCATAGGTCGATCACCCCATAATATTGAAACGGTCATTCCCGTGACCTTTAATAACCATCTTCCTGAGGTCCAAATGTCTATCACTCTGTGATCTTGAAGCTCTTAACTCCCAAAGACTTTAATAATCTGGACAAACTGACAGCTAGAATGCTAGGGTTCTGCAAACCTGTCCTTGCTGCAAGTGGAGGATTTTTTGATGCAAACTCTTTGAAGTAGTTTAAGACAATTTCAATTGTAATTTTATTTATGTCCTGGCAATACATTGTGATCAGT
Source organism: Moxostoma hubbsi (assembly GCA_032164185.1). NCBI lineage: Eukaryota > Metazoa > Chordata > Actinopteri > Cypriniformes > Catostomidae > Moxostoma > Moxostoma hubbsi. Next base: position 26,616,184 of record JAVLUX010000004.1, read on the forward strand.
TAAATGCCACTTTAGCGAATAAAAGTATTAATTTATTTCCATTAGAGCAAAATCAAATCAAAATCAAATCACTTTTTTTTTTACACAAGTGCAACAGTAGGTGAAAGTCTTGTGTGCAGTTCCGAGCAACATAGCAGTCATGACAGTGACCAGACATATACCAATTTAATATGTACATTTTTCCAAAGTTTTGGCCGCCAGTGTACATGTTTAATTTCTTTTATTCAGAAAGTTAAGATCAGGAATATCTAAGGAACAGTGGGCAGTTAATAGTGTTATTGACAAAGGTCTGGACTGAATTTCTCAATCACATTCTTCTTAGAATTAAAGGCATGCTGCATCTTGGTTTATAAGTCATGTTTGTGAGTTATTTTTTTAGCATTCATATGTATCCATTTTTAAAAAGGAGTGTACTCTGTACAAACAAAGAATCACTCTGTTATTTTTGCATTCTGTTATTAAGATTCAGTTTGTAAACACGTTTTGTTTGTCTTTTGAACATGTGTGTTTTGGCTAACCCCACTGCCACCTTTGCAGCTGTCACAGCAATGAGTCTACTTGTTTCCTGGCCATAGGGCAAAGACGTTCTGTGTAAATACAAATATTTTTTTTTGCACAAGATTTCATTTAAATCACTGACTTTTGGGCATGCAAAATGTTGTGCAGAATGATTTAGGCTTTGCTGATTCACTCTGTCTGGGGTAAGTTTAGGGTATCACATGCATATGGGAAGGAATGCCCAAGGGTTTTTGAGGGAGAGTGTTGGTCTCACAGCAAAGCAGTCACTCAGTCATGGTTTCAGTAGACACTATGCTCTGCACGTGCCATGACAAACTTAGTCCTCAGGATGTGAGAGAGATGAAATAGTCAGCACTCAGATTCAGATCTGTCAGGCCAGGAGAACAGCATCATATCAACATGCTTTATTTGCCCCCGATATCACATGCACTATATTGTAGAACAGTTTCTGAGCTTTTTTTGTTTGTTTGTTTTGTTTTACTGGTAGGTCTTTCTCTGGTCATTTTTTTTTCCCTTATTCAGATTATTTTTCTTTTTAGATTCTTTAACAAAACATTTAGGTCGACAATTTTTTTTAAGTGCAATGAGATGTCTAAATGGGGTTCGCACACCAGACGTGTAACATAGCGCATTCTAAATTCGAAACAATTGTTTTCAATGAAGATACGTCAAGCAACGACTCTGGAGGCTGCTCAAATTTCTTTCACACTACGGAAAGCAACTCGCCAATTTTCCATGAAAATCGACCCAAATAATTTTCAGATTACATCGATTATTTACTAGCATTGTTCATTCTTGCAGTATGGAAAAAAACTTTGTAACTATTGTGTGCACTGTCTGCCACCTGAACCGCATTGACAAGCCCTGTGTTTGATACCTGTGCCGTGTCCTAGCCGTGATGTGGGGAGGCACTCAGGGTCGTAGCTAGTGGAGTGAAAGCTGGTAATGATTCTAGGGGCTCACAGTTCCAGGGGGGGCCAAATCAAATTCTAATCTTTATTTTTTTAATAGGAAAGGGACCCAGAGGAATATACAACCAGGGGGCCCAGAATACCTTGCTACGGCCCTGGAGTCACTGAGTTGATTGACAGGTGATGTCTGTATCTAAAAGGTGATTGACTCTTTTACCTGTAAGGTGGGACTTCCTTTCTACATCCATTGACCATTGGGCGCTAGAGCTTCTCGGTTGGGTGTTCCACTTTCTTCCATTAATTAAAATGTGGCCTGTCTCTACTAAATAATCTCTGATTAAAGCGACCGGGTGATGCCTTACCACATGTGATCGAATCATCCGAGACGCATGTTAATACCAAGTAAAAACAGGGTCAAATATGTTTTTAAGATGTTGTTATTGAGAGAAGTTTGTGTAGAGGAAAAATTGCTCGCAGACCATAGTGATGTTTGATTTGTGAGTAAATAATTGTTTTGAGAAGGTTCTTTTGCTGGAATTCTGAACGATTCATTAGCGAATATGTCAGACACATCATGAATTTTAAACATTCTTATCCAGTAATCACAAGTGACTGGATACACTATACACACTATACACATTGTTCTTTTAAGTTATTTGAAATTCTGGTTTCTATATCTTGTTGGTCAAAATCTGATACTAATTGACTCTGAAGATGTTTGGCAAGTCTGAAAACTCTGCATTTCTTTAAATGCAAAAATTGAATTGACATTTCCATACCCGAATGCAGTGGGCCTTTAAATACGGGCTAATTGGCCATCTGGAGCTTATTGTAATTTAAATTGAATTGTTCCCCAAAGTCAGTCATTCCATAACAAATTTCTTTCTTTCTTTGTTTAGGGACAAATAATTATAGCTCTGCATTGAACAGTTTACTAACAAGTGCTGCATCGGAATACTGCATGGCAGTCAGCACAGTGCAAATCAGAACTGAATACAATGAATTAACAGAGAAAGACCAATCGATATGTCTTATTATATAGTATGTTGTAATGCATTAGGACAAAGTTATATGAGCACTACAATGAATGTGTGTGTGTGTAGTGTTTGCAGAGCAGGTGAAACACTTGCAATGGCTCACAATTCTGCAGACTACACCCTTTCATCATTCTCATTGAGCACTAATTATATGATCTAGTTATTTGAAGTGTGTGGGTGCAGCTAGACCTGGTTGTCTATACAAATCAGTGCTCAACATTATCCACAGGCCTGAGCAGCTTTTGGACTTTGTGGAGCATTGAAACTATTCTTAAGGTATCATCATTAAAGATAAAACATTATTTATAAAAACATATATGATGAGATCTGATAGGTAAGGGATAAAATACAGTCAGTCAGAACAAGAATATTGCATAATTAACCCCAACAGTGTGACAGGACCCTGACATGAAGCAGATTTGAGTTGAAATTATTTTATTATGTGTGTGTAGGAAGTCTGTAGAGTAGACACTAGCACTAATATGTAGGAAATCATTTGCCTGGAACAGGTCAATTATACAGCTTAGAAAAATATTTGACTGTGTTATACTCTGATTGCCCAATCAGAATTAAGTATTCCAGAGTGTACCTTTAAAAATTATTGAATGAATTTTCTCTGACATAACTGCAAAATAAAGAAACAGAAAGTACCTAATTGGTCATTTGTAGCGCATTGTCTTGTAAACTAAAGACACTTCAATTTTCTGTCAAGTTGTGAAAACCTGCATCAGTATAGCTAGTTTTACAACTAATTTTAAATATGTTCTATTGGCACTCACTGAATAGAGCCACACCTCCAGGCCCCTCCCATTTCCCCAACAATGGCCCAAGGGTACAACAGATCCTGCATGGAATGGTGTCAGTCTTCCCTGAGCTATCAGACTGACATAGAAACAGTTCTGCTTCTGACCCTGCTTACACACTGATGCTTGCCTGAATGCTGTAGATTCCTGCTTGAGTAAGGTCTACTCTGGGGTATACCATGGAATATTTAAAGGTAAGATTGAAAGAAGATGGATGCAGTTCAGGGAAGAAAAACATATATATATGGATGGTTGTACCAAACCAGTTTGACTTTTTACCTTCTGTGGAACACAAAAGGAGATGTTATTCTCAATGTTAGCCTTAGTTACCATTCACTGTCATGACATCTTTTTCCCATACAATGAAAGTGAAGAGTGATTGAGGCTCTCAGTCCCTTCGATATTTGCTAAGATCTCCTATTGTGTTCCATGTAAGAAGGAAAATCAAAAAGGGTTGGAATATCATGTAACAGAATTTTCATTAAAAAAAATGGAACTGTCCCTTTAAGAGCTCATAATTTGTGGATGAACTTGTCAAGAAAATCATTGAAATGAACTAGGAATTAAAAAATAATGAGTTTCAGAAAAGTGCTTTTAGGTTCTTTAATCTCTGTTGAAATTAGTTTCCAGCACCCAATAATGGATTCAACATAACAGACTTATGTTGAATGCTGCCATATCTGAACTGTGTGTATAGCAAGGTAAGTTTATTTAATCATATTTGAAACATTGTGTAACAGTTGTTGATTCATAATTCAGTGATTAACAATGATGTTTTGATGGGACCTAGATTTGACTCCAGGTTTTTTAGAAAACCACTATTTGTTTAGAAGCTTGTTTGGGGGCATTGCCATTAAAACAAGGGACATCATAAGGGAATAGTAAATATAATTTACTGTTGAGTGCATTTGGTTATGTATAATGGCCAATTTCTTGGCTCTTATGTGACCATGGATAGAAATTGTTAGACCTAATAAATCCTGTAAGATTGCAACCCAACTGCCCAATGTTTAACAGTTGCAATAGGCATTACAGATTGAAGGCAGACTCGTGCTTTCTCCAAACGTGAACAGCTGTATCACAAATCTGCTTATTCACTTCTGTAATAAGGTTCTATCTTTGTACATTTAGCAACTATCTTAAATATCTGTCTGTAAATTCATGCCAGTGAGCTGCGACTTGTGACCACTGTCTCTTTTGGACAATATACTTTCAACAATGTCTGAGCAAATGCAGTCAATACTCAGTGCTTTAATAATTGTGCAGTTTTTGTGACCAATTCACCTACAATTTGGTGTAAACTTTGGAACTTTACTACCACATGTTCACTTGAAAGTCATAATTGTCAGATGTCTTTTGACACATACAGGGATATCTTTGTATATATTAATTTGCCATTAGCTCCATTTCAGATAGTGTGTCTATTATTTTCTCCACCACCTATATATTAGACTACAAATGTCTTAGCAGTAATTACACAATCAGATGGCTTACAATGAACAGAGAATGTCAAAGAAAAGAAAACTCTTCAAAAACCGGATTAGCATGTGTTGCTGGGAGTGATGTAACAGTATTTAGACTGTGTAAATTTCACTCATATGTGTGTGTATGCAAGAGTGTGTTGATTGAGCTTGACTGACGTGAACTTTTAGTGACCTGACACTTGGACCACCATCACTTCCCCACTTTTTGTCTTTTGCCCAGGTTTGAGATGCCCTGCCTTGAGTCACCATTGCAAATGATTGATCAAGCATGAGAAGTGTGTTTTCACAGTCTGAGCCAATGTGAGGGCAAGAATGTGACCCGCTGCTCACAGGGTGAGAAGCCGCAGCTCTGCATCTTTAGCAGAATTACTTTCACCTCACAGAGATTGAATAATGGCTTCTTTAAGGACTGTCCATGCTGGTTAATTTCATTCCAGTTGAGGAGAATGAACCCGCCCTTGTTTACTCCTTGAGTGTTTTTAGGGGCCTTAACTAAAGGAGTTAACCAGGACTGGTGAAATATGGAAGATATGTACTTATCCATCTTGAGTTTCATTTGTCTTAAGGAATGAATTCGCTGTGGCCTTCTCACCTTTTTCTTCCAAGCTTTAGTATTGGGAATTTTCATTAATTACTTGTATTTTAAGGTACACTTGTTAAATTAAGCTCTTTCCTCTACCTGTCATTGTTAGGACAAATAGGTAGGCCCACTTCAAACCTGTGGCATTGGTTTAGACCAAAGTTGACATGTTGGGTCACTCTAACAAATGGAGTAAAGCTTTGAAAGGCAAACAGTGTTCCCTTTACAGAAAGGTAACCTATAAATGGCTAACTTTTAACTTTTTATTTTAACTTTACAACAGGAATAGGAAAACAATCAGGCCTGTTGATTTAACGATCGTATAAATGATGCTTTAAAAAGCAATTCAAGCTTGAAGTACATTTCTTTTTTATGAACGTGCCAATAGGAGGCAGTTCAGTGCACCTCAACAAACCTCATAAGCAGCACAGCCACAGATTAAGAGCATTTCACACAGGTCGTGTTCTTGTCAGCTTACAACAGAATACAGGGATCTTGATATGTAATTTTTAAAGTTTCAACTTCTTTTTTCTTAACACAGTCTCTTAGAAACGCAGAATATGTGATGCTGAAATCCAGTGAGATACCCCAAAAGTGGACAGATTTACGAATTCAGTGCAAATGGAGTCGACTGAAGGCTTATATATGCAAGATATTTTGACCTGATTATCTGATCTGTTATGTTTATTATAGGCCATACATTTGATATTTAGCAGAGATTTGGCATCTCTCTGTCTTTCTGACAGTCCTTTTTTTTCTTTTAGTAATTTGTGGAATTTAAATATTGGATTTTTATTCTTTTTCTGTTGGACCAAATGGGAAAATAATATTTGCTTTGATATCCTGTTCAGAGCTATGTGTTCACCCTGCTAGTTTACTTGTTATATTTTATGTGAAAACAGTCAATTGCATGAGATTAATTATAAGGCCTCGTCTCCTTTCTTTTTTTTCTCCCCTTTTCTCCCCAATTTGGCATGCCCAATTCTCAATTCGCTCTAAGTCTTCATGTAGGCGTAGTGATTCAATTTGGGTGATGGAGAACGAATCTCAGTTGCCTCCGCATCTGAAAAAGTCAATTTGCGCGTCTTATCACATGGCTTGTTGAGCGCATTACTGCTGAGACCTAGCACGTGTGGAGGCTCATGGTATTCTCTGTGGCATCCACACACAACTCACCATGTGCCCCACCGAGAGCGTGACATTATAGTGACCACGAGGAGGTTAACCTAACGTGACTCTACCCCCCCCCTAGCAACCTGGCCAATTTTTGCTTAGGAAGCCTGACTGGAGTCACTCAGCATGCCCTGGATTCAAACTTGCGACTCCAGGTGTGTTAGACAGCATCTTTACTTGCTGAGCTACCCAGGCCCCTTTTCATTGTTTTTTGGCATTGAACACAACCATTGGTCTTACCTCTGACCTTGATAAACAAACCAGGGGCGAATGTCTTGCTGAAGTCTTTGAATAAGCCTGTTGTATGTCTCATCTCATCCTCTCCCGAGGAAAGTTAATGCCTCAATCAGCAGAGAAGGAGAGAATGTTGCCTTTGAAATGTGTCATGGGGGTCAGTAGAGGGCACTGAAAAACGAAATGGTCAGCTTCAAAGAGGTGGGGAACACAATGGACTTGTGTGTTCCCCAAGCATTTTAATAGAGCTTAGAGCACATTTCCTCCTTTTAACCTGTCTTCAGTCACATCTTTGTCTCTCACTCTCTTTTTCACTCCCTCTCTCTTGGTTTTTCCCCATTTTTCTTGCTCCTGTGTCATTATTTTCATCTCCTCCTTTATCAAAACTCACTAGCATAATGGGAATGTTGCAATTTCTCTTTATGCCTTCTTGCAGCATTAGTCAGCAGTGAGTCATTAATCTCCTTTATGTTTGGATCTGTGCAGCCCTGTGAAGTTTCGCTGCCCAGGGTGAGTTTTGGAATCATGGGCTATTTCACAGCATTGGCCACACCTTTTACATCTTAAATTCAGAGAGCAGATAGTCATACGTTTATGTAAGAGAGAGTGCCCAAACTATTATCACATCACTCCTCTCAGGGCAAATAATGATATAATATTTTTCTAGCTTTATATTGCAGTGCCAGAAGTTAATGTAACACATAAATCAGGTGAGCTGGCACATTTTCTGAGGTGTGAAAGGTCCCCTGATAAGACTCTCTGTTTGTATGTTTACCCAGTGATGCAAAGTTGGCAGGCAAAAACAGGGCACATAATGTCGCTCAACCATCTGCTATTGAACTATGAGAATAAAAAAAGAAACTGTGCTGCTGTCATTCAAAGTCTTTTGGCTGCCATGGGTGTTAGATTCTCTTCACCTGCTGAATGTTTAAGGTTGTAGGAAAGGAAACTGTGAAACAATCACCTTTTATGTAAATATCTGGTCATAAGCAGATGTCAAGATAATGGTAGTATTGTTTTGAGGCTGTTGTTTTGTAGATGCAGTGTTATGGAGTTCTGTCACTACAGGTAAATGGCTCAATGAGGCTGGTAATTGGTGATTGTGTTGAAAGAGTGGTGGTGGTGTAGTGGGCTAAAGCACATAACTGTTAATCAGCAGGTCACTGGTTCGATCCCCATGGCCACCACCATCATGTCCTTGAGCAAGACACTTAACTCCAGGTTGCTCCGGGGGGATTGTCCCTGTTATAAGTGCATTGTAATTCTGCCAGATGCATAAATGGAAGAGTTAGCTAACAACAACATTTCAATAATGATCAAGTTTTCTTTGGTTTTCATGCTGGGTCGACTATTGTAGATTAAATGAACATGGGTTTTTATATGGGTTTTAACAACTGGAATCAGATATTCCCATATTCTGAACTGAATAGTTTATGAACTGAATTGAATCTTTTCCTTCCTTCTTTCCTTCCATTTAGTCACTAAGCACACACTTTTAACCAAAGCGACTTACAAATTAAGAACATAAGCAATTTGTAGTACAACAGTCAACAATATCTGCAGTAATGAACTGTTAAGTGTTTCTTCTTCCTTCCTATCTTCCCTCCTTCCAACCTTCTTTTTATTTTGTTTACTTATTTTATTCTTTCTCTCTTCTTTTTTACCTTCCTTCTTTCCTTTCCTATTTACTTTACTCTTCTTTAGTTTTTTTCCTTCCTTCCTTCTTCTTTCCTTTTCCTTTCCTCTTTCCTTTCCTCTTCTTTTGTTTTTTCTTCCTACCTTCCTTCCTTCCTTCCCTCTTTTTGTCTTCATTCAACCATTCCACCATTTCTTTCTTTCTTTCTTTCTTTCTTTCTTTCTTTCTTTCTTTCTTTCTTTTTTTCTTTCTTTCTTTGAGTCAGTTCCCCATGATACTTTGTGAGTGTGTGTGATTGTCTCTAAGACTTTTGTAAAGGGGCAGATGTGCCCAGCTGTGCAATCTCTCTCTCTCTCTCTCTCTCTCTCTCTCTCTCTCTCTCTCTCTCTCTGTGTGTGTGTGTGTGAGCTCAGCAAAACAGTGACAGCTCAAACACCTAGGCATTCCACAGAGCAGCTCTGTGGCAGGGATCATAGAGTTTATCATAGAGTTTACTTTAGATATTGTAAAGTAACTACAACATGTCATTCAAAATAACTTCTGAATGAAGGTTCCTCCTAAAGAAACTGTTTTTTAACATCCTAAATATTTGCTAGACATAACCAAGCATATACAGTATTTCATGACCATAATGCTTATTTCTGGGTAGAAATTGATTGAGTGAAAACATTTTCATTAATAAATTATAAAAAACAGCTTATAAATAATACTAAATTATGTTTTTTGAAAATGTAAAAATGCAGAACGTTTTCTGTGAGGGTTAGGTTTAGGGGTAGGGTTAGGGGATAGAATATATAGTTTGTACATATAAAAACCATTATGTCTATTGAAAGTCCACATAAAACATGAAAACCCAATGTGTGTGTGTGTGTGTGTGTGTGTGTGTGTGTGTGTGTGTGTGTGTGTGTGTGTGTAATAGGTCAAAAGGTGTGGGAACCCTGTTTATTGTCTTAATGGGACAGTAATGGGATTGTGAAATGGTGCAGACCAAACTAGAACCTGCATCCCCATTGGAGCAACACATCTTTGTGTTCAAGCCATCATTCAACAAAATTGTCAGCAGTATGTGCTCTGCCGCTGTGCAAGGGCTCTGAATTCTTGTGACACATTTTTATAATTTTTTGCCAATATCTTATGTTTAGAGAAGTATTCTCAAGTTCTGTTTTGCCTGAACTTATTTTAAACATAATTTGTTCTCACTCAATCATGAAAAGTATACATGTCAGTTGTTCTCACCAAGCAATATAGTTTTCATTCATCCTGGAGAACACGTTGGCCACTATCTTACAATCTGTACATGTGTCTATGTTTCAGAATGGGGCAGTTCCAGGTGAGCCAGTGAAGAAAGATGAAAACTCTAGAAGGGGAAACTGGGGCAACCAGATTGAGTTTGTCCTCACCAGTGTGGGTTATGCAGTGGGACTTGGCAATGTCTGGAGGTTCCCTTACCTCTGTTACAGAAATGGAGGAGGTGACCATTGTGTTTAATAATTTATTTGTCTTTCTTCTTATTAAATAAAATCTTCCCTTCTTCTACATTTTCTTTCTTTCAATACCGCTCCAGCAGTTTGGCTTGTATTTTATAATTTCTTGCCTGATTACTAAAGTAGAATAATTGTTGACATTATGTTAACAAAGTCTATGGATGTAATCTACAGCTATATTGGTGGAATTCAGGGTTTTGTTTTCATGCCATTGAATCCCATTAAAATTTCCTGTTCCCTTAAAAGGACAGTCCTCTTGCATCAAGTCTCATAACACTCATCTGTAAATAGACCTGCATGGCAAGGCAATGGTTTAGCAGCAGTTATAGCAGAGATTTTATAATCCCCAGTGGCCTGCCCCGGAACTCAGTGCCCCATGAGCTCATACACCCCGAGCTGAGGCTATACTCTGAATTAGCCCATATATCAAACAAGAAACAGAAGCCACAGGTTACAATGTACTTGTAGTCATGCACTACAGTTCAATAAATCGTATAGTAGTTTGTTGCATTTAAAAAAAGTTTTAATCTGCGCAAGACCAGATGCTCTTATCATCAGTCATACCACTGAGTTTGAATGCTCACATTATGTTATGCGTATTATAGTTACATGATTTGTTCCACTGTAGTGTAACTAAGCAACATAACATGAGTGGTTATGCTTTTGTATGAGTATCAGCACAGCTGTGATTCTTTTGCATGAAATCACAGCTGTGCTGATGTTTAGTGCAAAAGCATGATTCAATTCACTTCAATACTGTTATTTGTAAAGTGCTTTTTAAAATATATAGTACCTTCCCAGAAAGCAAACCAAAGTATGTTTGCCACATCCAAAAGATATATATGGTGGAAGAAACCTTATTAGGAACTAGACAGTGTAATTACAAGTTTGATATTGCTTTTATGCAACCACTCTGAACTATTATAAAGATAATATCAAGTGAATGGCATTTCAAAAACAGTGTGGGCAGCTATATTTTTTTCCAATTCCATAAGAAGCCAAAGCAGTGAACACCGACAAGCAGAGCGGTGCAAACATTGAAATGTTCCAGTGCTATTATACAACTTTTCAGTACCCTGGAATGCCACTCATCCAGTCAAATGAATGGACCAGAACTAACTGTTGTATAATAAAGATTATAACACGGGTGTTAACCTACTGTATTTCAAATGAATTGTGAGGTTATTGTGGAACAACATAATGGAATGAGACGTTGGCTAAATTGTTTTGTCACTTTAAAATGGACTTTTGTTTTCAAGTATTTGTGTTATGAAAACACCTGTTTCTGTCATCAGCTTCAGAAGACTGGTGTGTCAGAGTGAAGCGAATGTTATGTAACTGTGTGTGTGTGTGTGTGTGGGATGGGGTTGTGTGGTTTACGAGGACTTTTTTTTTTAGGTTACAAACTGATAATTACAAGGGTATTATGCTATAAATGTGGTTTATGAGGACATTTCCAGTGTCCCCATAATTCAAATTGCTTAAACATACTAAACTATGTTTTTTGAAAATGTAAAAGCGCAGAAAGTATTTTGTGAGTGTTCGGTTTAGCGGTAGGTTTAAGGGATAGAATCTATTGTTTGACAGTATAAAAATCATGTCTATGGAGAGAACTCATAAGGATAGCCGCACCAACATATGTGTGTGTGTGTGTGTGTGTGTGTGTGTGTGTGTGTATGTGTGTGCCTGTGTATCACAGGTGCCTTTATGTTCCCATACTTCATCATGCTGGTGTTCTGCGGCATCCCTCTGTTCTTCCTGGAGCTCTCGTTTGGGCAGTTCACCTCCCTCGGGTGCCTGGGAGTCTGGAGGGTCAGCCCCATGTTTAAAGGTGAGCATGCTTTTTTGGTCATTTAAAAACAGGTTTGAAAACAACTCTGAAACCAATCAAACTGAATCAGGTCATTTAAAGTAATATTAGTTATGACCATAATTGCTTAATTTTTTAATTGTTTAATTTTTGACTGGTTTGGTTTGTTCTCTGTCCTCACAGGTGTGGGCTATGGAATGATGGTTGTATCCACCTACATTGGGATATATTACAATGTGGTGATATGCATTGCATTTTATTACTTCTTCATGTCCATGACAAACCTGCTGCCCTGGACGTACTGTAACAACCCCTGGAACACTCCTGACTGCAGTGGGGTGGTGAGCCCTGCTCGAGCTAATGCGACCTTTGCCAATGTGTCTGCTGTTGTTTCGGGGGTGACTGAAATAGTCAATCGCACCAAGAGGACCAGTCCTAGTGAAGAGTACTGGAGGTAATAAACAAAAACTAAACATCCACACACTCAAACATATTCCTCCTAGAAATGTTGTTTTGTGCTCCTGTTTAATAAGTGGACCCAGTAAGTGAGAAGACTTTTTATTCAAAGTGACTTACAGGGATCTGCGGTTAAATGTCTTTCTCATGGAGGGGACCATATAAGAAAACTTTTAACATCTATGAACTTAAAATGCTTTGATTTCTGGCTTGGGAAGCTGATATGTGGTTGATGTGATATTTTGGTGGGACGAATGTATATTAAGTTCCTTTTATGTGTGGGAAGAATTACAAGCCATATTGTTTATGTAATATACACCTCCTAAAACAAGCTTAGAAGTTTGTTTCTTAATTATTGCAGTTATATGTGTATACTACAATTGGATCATTCTAGTTTTGTCACACCATTACTGAACTAACATATCTAAGATTGATTACAATGCTCAACCACTGAAGAAAAATTACAAATATATTTTATTAAAATTAAAATTTAAATTATTTTATTAAACAGGAGTAGATCTAAATGGTACTTTGTAATTGACACTTTTCATGATTAGTTAATTGTAGCAGCCATAATTATAATCTTGATTATTTTTTCAATATTTTTTTTACCTTGTATTTAGTGAGAGACTATTGGAATATACATTCTTTTCAAAATGCATTTTATCACATCTAAGGACCATTTAAAATATACAAGTGAAGGCAAATAGGTGATTAATAATAATGAAATCTTAAACATGTGCATGTTATGTGTCAATTACAACTACTTTTTTTTTTTTTTGCTGCAATAAGATTTATCATTCCTGACTCTGGCAGAGAAAGCCGACTTTGTTTTAAGGCTGTGGTGAAGCTTCACAGATATTTACACAAGTATCAATGCACTGGGAACAGAGATATCTTATTGAGCAGCCCAAAAGGGCACACCAAGATAATTGTAAATGCACTCTATTACTCTCTTTATAGCAATTCAAATGATTGATACACTCATTTCAAATTTCTCTGTTGTAAACGTGATGATTAAAGGCTGATTATTACTACTCTGTTTGGTCTAGTCATGTAGTAATGCTTATGTATTTGTGTTGATGTTGGGATCAGGATGAATTGGACTTGACAGATGTGTTTGTTGAATAATGCTTGAACACAGAGTAGGCTGACCTAAGACAGTGGAACAGAATGTTTTGTTTTTCTAAGTGTGTGACTGTGTTGTGGTATGCGGGTCTGAATGAATGCTTCACTTTACTGCTAGTGGTCAGAGAATACGAGGCTTTGACCATGAGACGTGTATGCAACCGGGCTAACATCTTTATAAATGATTTGTGCTCTCAGGGTCATGTTGTCTCTGTAGTATGAAAGACATTCTTGTTCTTTCCTTCTGTAAACTCATTCATTGTGTGGCTGAGGTTGTTTTTGATGGGGATGTCTTGAAATTTCCAATTGCTTGGTTATAGAAAGCTTCTGTATTGCTCAGATATTTAACTTGAAGGAAAACTCATGGAATCACATTAAAATTAGTAAAGATTAGCATGGTAAATTTGATCAATGAGGTTTTTATGCAGCATAGTAATGGCCACAGGAAATATTTTAGTTTTACTTGGACAGGAAACCACGCTCTGTCTTAATTATTGTATATTCTACATTCTCTTACATTCTCTGCCTCACTGATTTTGCGCTCACAGGAACTATGTGCTGAATATCTCTGATGGTATTGGGAACTTTGGAGAGGTGCGTCTGCCCATTCTTGGTTGTCTGGCTGTGTCTTGGTTTGTGGTGTTCCTCTGTCTAATTCGAGGAGTTAAATCCTCAGGCAAGGTTAGTAGAACATACTTCAACTCCTACAATCACTGGGACACTACAATCTTATAGTTTACAAAAACAATAAAAACTACACTGTACAAAAATGACATGTACTACACATACAGTATACTGTAGACCAGGACATGAGGGATAGACATACATTCAATGGGCTGCACTGTTTAATACCATGGTGTTGATCGTTTAGCTAGATGTCATAACAAAAAAAAATAAAAAATCCCTTTCTGCCTTGTTTACATAATGCAAAATTACCTACCACACATAACCTGGTGGACATTACAAGCTTCATTAGTTTTAGCACTTGGTCTAATTCTGGAATATTTGGCATGTTTTTCTTCAGGTGGTCTATTTCACAGCAACCTTCCCTTATGTGGTGTTGACTATTCTTTTCATCAGAGGAATCACACTGGATGGTGCCATCAGTGGTATCAAATACTACCTGACCCCTCAGTGGGAGAAAATTATAGATGCCAAGGTTCATATGCAGCAGATTTGTATAATTCACCCAAAAGTGAAAATTCAGTCATATACTCATGTTCCGAGCCATTCTCTTTCTTTCTTTCTTTCTTTCTTTCTTTCTTTCTTCGTGAAACATCAACAATGTTAATATAGCAAATAAAGATAATTGATATTGTACTATTTTAGCATAATACCATGTATTTTGTGTTCTGTAGGTGTGGGGGGATGCAGCTTCTCAGATTTTCTACTCTCTGGGATGTGCCTGGGGTGGGCTTATTACCATGGCTTCATATAACAAGTTTCATAATAACTGTTTCAGGTAATGACCACTTCATGCATTTATTTGCATAATTTTTATTTTTATTAAATTCTGATTTTGATGGGCAAAATAGAAAGATTTCCTGTCTTCTGTCTATTGCAATGGGATATGAAGATGGGAGTGTTTCGATTACTTCAGTATCGTGACGTATTTCTGAGTGAAACGGAATATTGAATGAGACAAAATAGGTGTTCCATACAGAAATAGAGGCAGATCTAAATGCAAGTTTACAATCAGTTGTGGAGGACTACTCGCTGCCTGCCGTGAGTGCAAACGGCCGGCCCCCAATTGGGCTAATCAGCCGAGGAGAGGGATAAAGCCGAGCCGGATGTGGCAGTTCAGGAGAGAGAGAGAGCCACACGCAGCTACCATGTGTTTATTTTTGTGTCTTTTTAAGATTTCATTAAACATTTTTTTGACTATTCAGCCGGTTCCCACCTCCTCCTTGCCCATCCTTAACATTGTTACTCCTTCCTTTTTCAAAATGCTAAATATCAAGCCATCGGCCCCGCAACAAGGGTATTTGGGGGATTGGGGAAAGGGTTTTGGGAGAGCCACAACCTTAAATGCAGCTCACATTACTGTTTGTTACGCACCTTTTTTCGATGGCGTTTATGCTGACTGTCTGTGATTTTTGGAGCATGAGACATCTCCATTCACTTACATTTTAAGGACCTACTGAGCTGAGATATTTTTCTGTTTTACTTCAAATGTGTTCTGCTGAAGAAATAAAGTCATAGACACCTGGGATGTCATGAGGGTGTATAAATAATGACAGAATTTTCATTTTTGGGTGAACTATTCTTTTAAAGCTTTCATTCACTGAAAATTTTAAATGCTATCATCTTTTACACACTCTCATGTTCAAATCATATGGCTTGCTTCTATAGAAGAAGAAATCTTTTTTTTTTTTTTTTTTTTTTAAGTAAACTATACATTTAACTGTAATGAACTGATTTGAAAAATTATGGGATGAATTTCAGTGCTCATTCGTTTGGTTATAATTATGATATGATTGTATTTTGTCTTCTCTCTATGTCCAACAGAGACAGTATCATCATCAGTGTAACAAACTGTGCTACCAGTGTGTATGCTGGCTTTGTTATTTTCTCCATCCTTGGATTTATGGCTCATCATCTGGGGGTGGATGTGTCAGAGGTGGCTGATCATGGGCCAGGCCTGGCATTTGTGGCCTACCCAGAGGCCCTAACACTGCTGCCCATATCCCCAATCTGGTCCCTGCTCTTCTTCTTTATGCTCATTCTACTGGGCCTGGGCACACAGGTAAGATTAACGTTCATAAAACAACACTCACACCACAGCAAGAAGATGCCGAGTCAAAAAGTACCATCAAAATACAGAAAAACTGCACAATAACTTAATGTTTCAAAAAAATGTGTCTTTAATAAAATAATTATACTGCAGAGTTTTTCCTGGCTCAAAATGAGGCAAAAAATTAGGTGGTACCATCCTGATAAAACAAAAGCTAACCTGTTCAACATTAAAAGAATTAAATACAACTTAACAGCTGATGTGTTAATTTATAGTTAACAAACAGCAAACTTGATTAACCTCTTAATAATAAGATAATAAGATCATCTCTAATCTCAGGTACATATGTGGGTGGGTATGGTGGGAAGGGTTGATATGTAGAGACCAATCGGCCACTGTTTTACAGTTTGGATTGGACTGATCGCTTAGATTGACAGGTCTTTATTTACCATGCGCACAACGGAAACAGTGCTGGATCTTATTACTTGTTACTTATTCTATGTAATTATGTTTCTGGTTTATTGTGGCATTTACAAATGTAAGTAGTTCTTATGTTCAGTTAAACCCTCAGATCACTTGTTTGGAGGTTTTTTTTTGGACTTTTGATAAAAAAGGCTATCTTGGTTCCAAATGCCATAACTTCCTTTGAGATAACAATACAAAATGTTGCACAGATACAGTTGACATGTTTGTAGTCATCATGTCAAGCATGAATAATTAACTAAATAAAATAAACTGCATCACTTTCTTAGCAGTGTTGTAAAATAAGAGCCTCCAAACATGAGATGTACATGTTTGCATTTTTGAGAAAACCACAATTATGTGTGTTTTGTCTTTTTTTAAGTCACTGGTATAAGGCCATGAAATACATAATAGATTTTGTAGACTCACAGAATGAACTTTTATGGGACACTTTTTGTGTTAGAAAGGCCGTATCAGATCACGCTCTTCTTCTGAGGTAAATTCATAGCGTGTCTTCTTCCAAAAACATATAATGAGCTCAAACAGGAAAGACTGTACCTCTCGTTGGTTTCATGCGGATTATACAATCAGAGAATATTTGTTTTTTATTTAAATTGGTTCATTTAAAAGTAGACAATTCAATCTTTCTATAGACATATTTCTCATGTCTGCGAGGCAAGTATGCGCTGAGTTTCGGTTCATTTTCATGATGCGCTCCAGACAGAAGTTCACGGAGACCGAGACGGCAAAAAATCCGGTATGATTTCTATATTTTACAAAACCACAACATTATGCTGTTATTGTGAGTGTACACAAATAAAATTAAACCCTTTATAGTTTTGAATGATGTCTTATTCTTATCTGTATGACCAAAAATGACGGAGTATTTCTTTCTGCTGTTATCAGGGAAAAAGTCAGGTGATCGCTAGCGCTTCCGGTGACCACAGATGATTGACTATGTTAGTCTATGTTATAAAAAAACAGCTCAAACTGGAGCAATTCAAATATTGAAATTTGGGGGCATTTCTGACCCTGCACGATGAATTTTGAGCCAACGCCTGATTAGCATGGTTGTTGTTAAGCTTAATGGAGGGCTATTGCTCATAAGTTCTGCTGGCTCTATGGCGATTCTTTTTATAGAGGTTTGATTTCACAGCAGTGGCAAATAATGTCAAAGTTTAGGGCAAATATTATCCTAACCTGACTGTCACAAATAAAGGCCGTCAGGTAGACTTCGGTGTTGCTCCTCAGGGCGCTCGTTCTGCGTGCGTTAACTGTGTGGAGGCTGTGACAAAGAATGTCAAAGAGAGGGAGGGACAGGGGCTTGTGTGGTTTCGCAGAATTACAACTTAAATGCAGATGTCGGGCACACGTTTAATTGAGAATTGATGCCAAGTGCCAAATTTAAATAAAAACTAAAATATGAATAAAAAATAAGAAATGACTTGCAAAAAGGGAACTTATCTAGTGAAAGGGAGCGGGTGCTTGAGCACCACTTGGGGTCTATCTGTGCACGTGACTGCCTGCCTGAGTTTCGTCGACAGTCCAAGGCGGCACGAAATTTGACAGAGACCCTGTCAAAAAACCCTGTACTGTTAACGTTTTGACCCAATAAAGACACATTTTTTTTGGAGCAGTACACTAAGTGTGTGAGTTTTTCTCAGTTTTTTCACTCAGATAAGATTTTCATATATTTCTTATTGCCTTTTTTTGTTCTTTTGCATTTTTTTTTGTGTGCAATTAATGCAGCTTGTACAGAAACATACAAATTGAAACATGCAGGTTCATACCTTGTTTTTAATATAATTTCACCATTAGGTGTTTTATCTATTTTTTGTCTTCTAAACTTTATAGTTTAAGGATTTTAAAGTTAAAGTCTCCGATTGACTTAAAATTATAGAAAGTGCAGTGTAATCATTCTTTATTGTAATACTGTATTTCATCCTTAATTGTGATTGTTTTTTGCTATGCTTTATCTGTATTAAATATTAATATCAATCTCTTTCTACCTTTATCTACATTTGAATTCACATTTTTCTTTAACAATGCTTTCACATAAACATTATTATTTTGCAACCTTGCAAGCACAATTGTTTTCTTTCAGGAAATGCAAATCTAGTTTTACTTGTAGTTAAAGTGAAAAGTGTGGTAAAATTCCTTTCTTTCTTTCGTGTAATTGTAATGTTCTTCTAATGTTTGTATAGTTCTGTTTGTTGGAGACTTTGGTAACAGCTGTAGTAGATGAGATTGGAACTGATTGGATTATCAAAAATAAGACTTACGTCACTCTGGGAGTGGCCATAATAGGCTTCCTCCTCGGAGTACCATTGACAACACAGGTGAGTAATGAAAATACACTCAAAAAGGCAATCATACATGACTTTTATCCATAGATTGACCTGAGCTGTTGTTTTGTGTGTGTGATGTAGGCAGGGATATACTGGTTGCTGCTCATGGACAACTATGCTGCCAGTTTCTCTCTAGTCGTCATCTCTTGCATCATGTGCATCTGCATAATGTATGTCTATGGTGAGTCCTCTTTGTCTCTTTCTGCATGACTATGTTAAGTTCACAGCAGCTGGTTGTAAACTGAGGAGTTCATTTCTACATTGTGTTTCCATTCAGGTCACAAAAACTATTTTAAAGATGTGGAGATGATGCTGGGATTCCCTCCTCCAGCTTTCTTCAGGATCTGCTGGAGATTTGTGTCTCCTTTAATTATTACTGTGAGTAATGGCAATGCTGAGCTGGACAATTCTCTCTCTCAGTTTGATTAAAGCTATGATTATAGATCACCTTGAAATTCAATAGATTTGTTCATTTATTAGCATTAGAAGCTTTACAGTATATGTGAATGAAATACTAGAAACCTTTGAGCCATCATTTGCTAAAGAGTCTATTTAAAATGGTTTCACCAAATAAACCTGCAGACCAGTTCAATTGACTGTTTCTTTTTTTGTGAAGCAGGTTTCTAAAAATTGTCTTAATAATTTATTTTTTGTTTCTGTCTCTTCACAGTTCATTCTGATTTTTACAGTGATCCAGTACAAGCCTATCACCTACAATGACTATGTATACCCCAACTGGTCATTGGTCATTGGATTTGCCATGGCTTTGTCTTCAGTTATCTGTATACCCATCTACGCTCTGTTTAAGATTTCTATGTCTGAAGGATCTACATTTTTAGAGGTAAGACATATGTTTGGGTCCTTCAGAGCTATAGCTGTTATATACAGTATATAAAGTTGTGTATAATATGAAATGTATGGATAGTTCTAGTCCTGGATACTGATTGGTCAATAGCCATGATCTACAGTATTCTTGATAATGCACAGCTATGACCTCTTCACAAAACCTCAATTTGTTTCACAGCACATCACCCATAGCTGATAGTTATTCTTATTTAAATGAACATTTCAGCCCTTAATATTCTTAATTTATGGCAAAGGTTTTATAAAAGCAATAATGCACAAAAGGTTGTGCCATGTTGTGAATATAGTCATAAGGGGTAAGAGGTATTAGGCTGAAGGGTTTGCTGGCACCTTAATACCTCCCTTCAGTCATGACTATATTCATAATATAGCACTTGCGCCTCACTGCTTAATTAACATTTGATTTATTGTGGATAAATATGAATAGAGGGACTTTGCCTGCTCTTGGCTCTGAGGGCCTTTCGATCAGAAAGTTCACATCCTGACTTTTACGGAGAGCAATGTAGTTGTGGCATATATAAACTCAATAAACTTGTCATGCATCATCACCTCTTGTACTCCAGTAGTGCAAGTTTCACATGATTTTAAAATGCTTATGGATACCCTGTTTGAGCCAATAGATGTGTTATGCATATCCATACTCTCTTTGCATACTGTGCTGCTAATTGCTTTTCCATCAGTAAAATGTGTTTTACTGGACGTTCAGGCCCTTTTGGTAAGCAACTCTTATTAGAGTTCAGATTGAGCCTGTCAAAATGGAGTCAGCTGAGGCTAAGAGAAAGGGCATTATGCATGTTCACTGTCCTAACAAGTAAATTCAGGTTATCGGAACAACTATTTCTTGCTGTTTAGGCCGCTCAAAGGGTTTAGCAGTCTTTAAGCAAAGAAATTCACAGTGGGTCATGGATGTTATTCCACTCGCTTGCGATTAGCAAGGCATACAATGTCCCATGGGTATAAAACTCATTCTACCTGAGAGTATGACCCCCTCCTGGGCATGGACAAAGGGCATGTCTCTAGAGGACACATGTCTGGCTCCAGCTTGGGTTTCTCCTCACATTTGTATGTATGCATGTATTGTATGTATCTTCCCTCTCCTCCCACGTATTCATAAAGGAAGAGGGTTGATTACTAACCAATATAAATGGTTAAAATCGGTGTTAGATTAAAAACTATGGTCTCACAATTCACTCTGGTGTGAATGCGAGCCTGTGTGCATTGTTTCACTACCCTCTTGGCTAGTGTCATTGTGCCAAAGCCCAATATTTCACTACCCTTTCGGCTAGTGACAAAGCCTTTGGCCAGGCGATCACTCTGCTCCCCTCCTTCCTGCTAAATGGTAATATGTGTTACCCTGGTCCCCTGCCCAGCATGGCTATTGTTTCTGTATTAGCATTGAGCCATTGGCTTATTGTTCCCAATTCTATCCTGTTTCTCAATAAGAAGGGTGGCCACAGTAATGCTTTTGACTACCATGCTAGTAGGCATTGCACATCAGTTCTACGGCATTATGGTATAAGGCTCCCATAGCGTCAGCTTCTGATGCAGTTTCAAAGTTACTTTCTTGAAATGGAATGTCTTGGTTACTCATGCAACCTTGGTTTCCTGAAATGAGACGCCAAGTAACTGCCACAGCTACTGATTTTTTACTGTTATGAGACAAGAGATATGCTCTCCTTCAGTACCGCTGCTCCCTATAAGCAGACTACGTAGTCTGCGTAAGGCACCAACTCCCTGGGGGGGCACCGTCTTACCTTAGGAGGGCACCAGAAAGTCCACCGGCTGCCTTACGCAGTTGCGGAACACAGACGATCACTTCATGCTCATATCACGCGGAACTCTGCGTAGAAGTCTGTGTAGGGCATCAATTAGGTCAGCGATTAAATTGCCCTGCTCTCTTTCCTTCCATTTGGAAAATTCTGACGTGTGAAGCTAGGCTCTGGCTTAAATGCTCACGATGACATCAGCATAGGCAAAATGCAAACAATAACTAGCCAATTGAAAGGCTAGTTATTGTCCCATCCCCTGAAGGGTTCTCCCATAGCGTTAGCTTCTGAGGCAGCATCTTGTTACTTCCTTTCAGTGAACCAAGGTTATGTGAGTAAGCAAGACGTTAAATTTCTCAGCTACTGTAACTGTTTTTGCATGTCTGATTTATTATTTCCTTTAAATTATTTACTTCCTTTGGCTTTTAACAACAAGCCTTTTGAAAGAGTTGCATCAGAGTTGATAAACCGATTGTTACTTCTGCAGCGTTTGAAGAACTCTGTGAAGCCTGACCCGAACTGGGGCCCTGCCCTCCAGGAGCACCGTAAGGGCCGATATGCCACCATGGGGCCTGAATCTGTGGAAGTGTGCCCTCTCAAAGAAGAGCTAAAGGATGAGGGGAAAGAGAAACTCAAAGAGGAGAAAGAAACAGAGGAGAAAAAGGATGAGATTGGTCTCACCATCCCTGGAAGCAACGGCTCCACGTTGAACCCCACTCCCATTGCATAGAGGACCCTTCCCCACCCTCGCCACAGGACGGTTCCCTCTCCCTGCCATCACACACTGCGGGACAGGCCACTATCGCTGGAGACCTTTACATATTGTAAGGGCTTTATGAAATCTAACCTCTAGAGAAATTGGTTGTCATCCAAAACCTCTTTCTTTTTGTACACATAATTTAATAGTGCAGACATGTTCATATACAGGAGATGTTTGCATGCACACAGTGTGTATATAGCACATTGTACAATATTTTCACTCTGTGTTGAGTAGACTGGCGACGTGACTGTAGTGGCAGCAGGAGCTACAGTGGGATTTATCTTATGTTTATTGGAGTGGCAGTGCTGGTCAGGTTAAAAGCTGAAGACCAAATAATCTTTATAGCGATGTTGTAAAGGCCCATAATAACACTGTTGAGGTGGGATTATTATCATTTTCTACTTTGCATCCATTGCCATGTTTGGGAATCATCTTGATTACATTTAGTTATGGTGATGTGTAGTTGATGATCAATAAAAAAATTTCAATGGCCAAGTGACTGATGTTTAATAAAATGCATGGATATGATATTATGCTATTTAATGATAGCAAATGAGACAAACAGATTAAGTTAAATGAACATTATTTACACATTATTTATCCAGAATTCACTTTAAACTTTATATATTTGGTTATACATTGACTGGATGGCCAAGTCAACTTGGTTATCGGCTGATAACAATAATCTCAAAATGGATGATGTGTTATCTCAAAATATCAGCTGATTAATTTGCCTGAACTGATGTTTAGAACAGGTGTTTTTGTTCCAAACTATAAATGAGCATTGGACAAGAGAATATCAAGAACTGAAAAGTGAGAACACAAATGCAAAACAAAGAATATTTGGTCTTCAGCTATCACTGACAGGTATCTGGACTGAAGTATAACTTCTCAACTCCTTCTTGACTAACTTCTCCCATTCTCAGGGTTATACACAATTTGCTTTTTGCAAAGCGTTTTCCAATGCCTTGAGATGATTTATTTGCTTATGTTAGGTGTTTGACATGAGAGGAGAGGGGTTTTCGAGTAGGAACCAACACATGAAATGCCAAATCTGTCTACTCTTCTGGGCATTTTAAAGCTAAATTGTGAGGCATCTCCTTAGCGAGGGCAGCATGTGTGCAGTAACAGAAGCAGCTAGTTCCTCATTAGATTCAGTACTGTAGTGTGCACACTAACCCTGCTTTTCACAGAATAAAAGAGGCATGTTACCAAAAACATGTGCACAAACCTTTATATGCTGATGTCTTAGCTGGTATGCTTGTTAATATGTGTGTGTGTTATACTTTTTTTTGTTGTCTACTCATATTAAAAGACTTGAATTGGTGTTTATCTGTCATTTAAAAGCATCTGTTTGTACTGAGTCAAGCAGTCATGTGATTGAACTCTAAATTAGCACAGTTAGGTTGCATGCAGAAAGACCACAGGTATTCCTTAGCAGAGAAAACATAGCATCAATCACATATATATATATATATATATATATATATATATATATATATACACATACAAGAGAACCTATTGCAAATTAGGTAATAACAACAATGTTCCTCATGACTGACTCATTTCACATGCAATCTATTTTGTTTTTTTAGGCAGGGACATACTGAAATGGATATTTTGACCACGCTTAGATGTTTGTAGCATGACATTTGCTTTCATATGATGGTAGTATATTGTTCATATAGCTGGATGGACTCAAGATGCCACATATCATATCATTCCAGTGTTGTTTAAACAAGGCCCCTCTCTTACAATGCATAGAGTTGGAGTGGCAAAAATTCATGGTAATGCACTTAATGTGCTGATGGATCGAATAATGAAACTTCTGATTATTTTTTTCTCCTAAACAGTAAATCACTGTATACTGGGTAGTCAAGCCAAAGTGTATATATATATATATATATACACACACACACACACACACACACACACACACAATGCACAATCTAACAGAAAAAGTGACAAAAAATTTAATGACAAGAAGTCATTCACACCACTTCGCTTTTGTGTTGGTCCAAACTTTTTTTTAGATGTCTATGTAAACATGTGCTAGATGGATGTCTATCACAAGCCTGTTTGATATCAAATGTAATTATCAATAATTACATTTTCACTGGTTAACATGCTAATTCTTGATACCTACTATGTGGAATTGCCATCAATGAAAATGCTACTTTTGGTATCTCACTGATTCTTGAGATAAGCGACAAAGCATGTTTAAAATAGTTTTTATTTTATTACGAACCATGTAAAGGAACAGGGTTTTTTTCCCTGAAAATGGACATTTATTTACTTCATAACTTGCATCTTACTGTAATTAGTGTCAGCTCCGTCAGACACACTGAAAAGCATGCTATTTTAATTTGATCCATTCAACAAGAGTGTAAAGTCTTTAATTATCAAATAATGGTGTTCAGTGAAGGAGGTAAGTGATAAAATACATTCTATCCATTTTCTGTTTTCTCACTGATCTGAAAATTCTGACAGAGTTGACATAATTGAGTATTTTTCCATTTTAACCATGCGTTGTACACTGGAGTGATTTATTTTATTTTTTTCCCTCAGTTGAAGCTACCTCTATAACTTAAACTCAAATGCCAAAATGTATCCCACCAATTCTAACAGGAATTATTGTAATGGGAATGACAGATTTGAAACATAAATATTGTTTTTTAAATATGAAAAAATTATCAAACTTACCTGACCTTTCAAATTTCCAGAGCAGGAAGTGGGACAGGGGTACTCAAGAGTCATAGCTGACCAAGGCATTGTCTGATTTTCTCAAGATTATAAAAAATCGGAGAGGATGCAAAGCGAAACTTTGATAGGGATTTTTTGTTTTTACAAGTTACATCCAAATATAGAGCATACATTTAAAAAAATGCTAATTAAATTATTTAAAATATATAATTATACATATTTCCTGTAGATTGAACTTTTCCAGTATTTTTATTAATATGAATTTCTTGATTTTTAACATGAGATTAAGATGACTTTTGTATGTAAGTCATGCTTTGTTCTTTATCTCAAGAATCAGCAATCTAGTAAAAACATTTATTCTTGATATTACAAATTATGATATTACTCATGTAAATACACATTCTTGATATAAAAATTGGAAATTCAAATTGTAAAAGCCATGATTATTGATATTTATTTATGCATTTTCACTAGCACAATTTCACAATGATCTTTCATTCACTCCTGTTCAAAATGCAATTACAGATATCCATAATATTTATTAGCTGAAATTGAAACATCAGATCAACTACTATTTATAATGTACAATTTACTAGTGAAAATGCTAATAGTGAAATTTTTATATCAATGATTACATTGTTTCTAGTGCAAATGTTAATTCCTGATATTTACAAATAAATTACAGCTAGCAATAATGCTAATTTGGTTTTCACCAGTGGCAATGTTTCTATTATCTTTAATGTTATTGTAACAAGAAAGCCTTTTAAGAATCTTGAAATACTCTTACATTTATTTATATCTACAATCCATTTCAAGGTTATATGAAATACCAAATCTAGCATGTTGAAATACATGATCACATAAAAAAAGAGAAAAAAATTGCATGTTCACTAATTGTTAATATCAGAAATAAATACTTAAATGTAAATATCAAGAATGAATGTTTTTACTAGTGCACATTTATTTGAGTGAAAATCATTGTTAGTGATATCAGTAAAGTAATTTCTTTGCTGATATCATGAATTAGTATTTTCCTAGTGAAACTTTAACTGTGGATATCTATAACTCATATCATACATGTAATTAAACATCAAACGAGCTTGTGATAGGACATCTTTGACCATTGTGCCGCCTCACTCTGTTTAGCAGGAGCGTGTTTTAGATGCTGTGTCAAGTTAAAAAGAACTTCAACTGTTACGAACACGTCTAGGTTTTTAGCACAAGGACACATTTTGTGTGAATGGTCCCTAACCCTGCTGCCTAACAGGAGGTATCGAACACTCAGGGGAGTAGTTAGAGGTTCGATTCCTAGGTTTTTGTGATGTCATCAAAGCACAAAAGTACTTGCAAGTCACAAACTCAAGCTTTTCCTCTGTTAGACAGTTGGTAAAGTAGATTAAAGCAGCGAAATGCAGCATACACTCTCTGTGCTGCCCGGTTTAGGGCTCAATAAACAACTTGACTCAACACTAACAGCACTTTTATTTTCTGGTTCACTTTAGCTGGCTACATGTACAGTAGCTACAATAAGATTAATCGCTGTCAGAAATATGAATGCACAATATTGAAACTTGCTTTAGGCCTCGTTTGTCAAATTTGTGGTCCTCAGACTTTGAACGTGGCATGAAGGCCATGTGTCTGTCTCTAGGTACTAGAGTAGAAATGTTATGTAGAAATGTTATGCATAAGTGCAAATCATGCACTGTTCCCCATCTCTTGTCACCTCTCTCTCTCTCTTTCCATTGTATAGAAATGTAAAAAAGACAAAAACCCAACTGATGTGTATGTTTACTTAGTGTATGTTTGTTTTTATCAGGGTTGGTTGGGAGGATAAACCAACCCTGATGCTGTAGGTGGGTTTATTTCATAGTTGTTTTTACTTTATTTCTTATAGTAACGTTGCTAATGTTATATGTAAAGACTACAGAGTGCTCTGTGTAGTGGATGTTCAGCTGCTGAGTCAAACCTAGTTCATGTTCGTACCAGTATTCATGTCATGTAATTTTATTAATATGTAATTATCCATGTTGCCATTTAAAAAAAAAACAGAATATACCTTTGTAAGAGAGTTTTCCTTTTTATTTTTATAGTACTAAAACTCATTTTTAGCAAAGTTTTTTTCCTAAAACTCCTCAAGCCAACTGATCTCAAACATATTTCCAAACAAAGGCTTTGGACTAAAGCTTGGAAAATAAATAAATAAATACAGGAATGCTTTTAGCAAAAGTGTTTGGTCCTGCCAGATAATACAGAAAAGTTGCATATTAATATGGAAGGACAGTATAAAGCCAACAGCGTTATATTTTCACCTCAGTATTGAAGTCATTTTGAAGTGTACAGTATTAGTTGTGTGCTGCAAAACCCTATCAATTTAAAAGGGATTTAATTTACCCATGATCCAGTTTCTTGTACTCTCATTAACTGTGTAATTTTAAATGTAAAAACTAATTGAAGGAGAGAGCCCATTTGATTGTTTGGAAAGAATGTTTTTACTCAAGCATGCCCATCTTTGAAAATTTGTTGCTATGCATTTGAAATGTTTAGTGATGCATTATAAAAAAAAAAAAAGTTTTTATTTAGGAACGTTAATGTGGGAATATTTACATAAATAAACCATGTCCGATATCAACCAGCTCTTGGCATATAAGATGTTTTTGAAAATAGCAATTATAATACTTCAATGTTGACTTTGCTCCTGATGCTTGGCTTTGAAACTATGTGTCATAAAATGTAAATCTTCACACATAAGACGTCGTTATTGCATAGAATATCATCAATTAATTTGGTTAGGGAGCGATGGAATGATGCGGCGGCTGTCTAAAGAGTAAACAATACAAAAACTAGAATTTGGTGAAAAATATGCACATGAACAAATACCTCTAGGTCCTAGATGGAAATATACATTGAGCACAAGTTTGTGGCTGTATGAAGTATAACTATACACAGAATCATGGTAACTGTGAATTCCTCGTCATTGCCTATGTTCATTCAAACGTGGCTGTTAAAAAAACAACAACAATGTTATCGTGCATTTTCATGTTGTCACAGCACTTTTAAATATTGTGTGTTTGAAAGCAACTGAAAATATTACAAACTTACAAAAAACAAGTTTCCCCTTTCCTGCATCCTAAAAGAGGGGATGTCTTTACAATAGTTTGTGTATACTGCTGTGCTCATGGCATAATAAAACAGTGAAGATGTAGAATGACAAGCACAATGACATGAGCTCAGTACTTTATCAAACATATCTAACCATGTCTTTTCAATTTTAGGGCCAAACTGCATTGAAAATGTCTTAGTCATGTCAGTTGTATATCTTAAACTGTTCAATTTGAAATGGCAAATAAAGTTTATTTTAAAGATCAGCAATGGCTTGCGTTTTGTCTCTTTTTATAAGGGTTGTGCAAAAATGTTTTTTTATTTTTTTTTAACAAGTTCGTTATAAATAATCAAATCCTTAACTTGGAACTGTGCAAAAAACCTAGGCGGTAGGTTTTGGAATCCTCTCAAAGCTGCAGTTTGGTTCTTATAGGCCAGAAAACTTGTGAAACTGTTTCACCTTTGACATTAACAGCAGTGATGTCCCATTGACAGAGTGTAGCAGAGTGTCATGTACTGAGAAGACTGTCAGGCTGAGGAATGCTCCGGTGTCTGCTCCCCCTCTGCCCCCTGCTGGCTGGTCTCTGCACTGTTGGAGGAGTTGGCTGGAGATGGCCGAGGTCACTGTCTCTAGTCACCTCCATCTTCAGGAGGAGATTTTTGGTAGATCCAGACACTGTAACTGAAGCTGCTGGAACTAGTCTGAACGCTGAAGCTCTTACTGAATTTCCTCTGTATTTGCTCTCCTTGGGCATGCTCTCATGTTTCATAGCAGAATTAGGGATTGAGGATTTTGGTTCAGTAGTTGAAGAGTTATTGATATTCATTAGTCGTAGATCACTCTTGATTGAAGAAGCTATGGAAAAGCTTGAATGGGATTGATCTAGTTTTCTGTGTTGTGCAGTGTCTGAGGTAGAGACAGAGGTCTTTGAAGCTCCTACGGTGGGTTTGTCTCTCTGATTGATTGAGACCGCAGTTATATCTTTGGGCGGACAAGGTTTCAAATGTGTTGCATATATTCCAGGAGCAGACAAATCAAGCTTACTTGTTTCCCTTTAAAACACACACACAAGTATTGTTAAAAATATAACAATACACAACAATAACAAAGGGGGGAGGGGGGAGAGAGAATTGAAATGTTTCCATTGATCATGGTATAAATTTTGGGGGGGGGGGGGTTGTACTTGCTTGTTTTGATTATCCCCCCTGGAATCTATGCCCCTGGGTTCAACAATACCACTTTGTGCATTCTCTACTAGCAAAAGACAATTTAGAGATGGATTATTCCAAAGATGTTCTGAGCAGAGACAAGCATTCTGACCTGGCTTGGATTTGTGGGTTTCTTGTACTCAAAATATCTGTGGTGGGGTAGCAGCTCATCAAATTCTGAACCTTCCAATCTCTCTGAATGAGTCTCCGTTCCTCTTTGAGCTCTGAAAGGCCGCAGAGAAAACAAGAAAACAGCGTCAGGCAGCTTGGCAGTCTGATCGAACACAAACCCTTTACAATCTCCATGGAAAAAAATCATATTACAAAAGAAAATTCTGCTTTATTACTTCAGGAGTAAAGCATTTTCTTCTGTGAATATTGGCCTTATAGATTGTCACCTTGGCTCCTTGACATGTTCTTAATTTTGTTGCGTTTATGAAAGCGGGTTGCAGACAACATGACAGCAGTCTGTTCAGGGATGTGATGGAAAGGCATCAATTGACTGCATGACCATTAAAGAAAACTAAAAAGTATTCCAACTGTAGGTAAAATAAGTACATGCGAACTGAGAAAGCTTTATTTGAGACCCTGACTTATGATAAGGCAGGGTTTAAAGGAAAATGCTTTTCAACTATTTTCCTGCTTTACAGAAGAATCCATTTTTTTTATGAATGATTTCTCATAGGCCTACTGTATGCACAACAATCTTAAGGATAAATGCACATTATTTCCATCAACACGTAAAGCACAAGAACTCAGTGCTGAACCACTAGATGGTGGTGATACATAATTCAAAGATGACTTCACATCTTGAGATATTTGGAAATGTACAAAATGGTAAATTCTGCTTATGATGCAATGTTTATTGGGAAAATTGATTGCAGGACATAATTTCAGCATAATCTATGGAGTAAAAAAATACAAATAAATCCTGCTCAGCAATGTTTTCATCTTTTGCTTGTAGTACAGCCTGCCAAAGGCCCTTTGTCTGAGACTTTTATTCCATGCAATTTGAATCCTTTTGTCAAAATAAATAATAGTGACACTTACCTGCAACAGTGGGTTCAGGAGATGTAGCTCCTGTCTGCCTGCTGGCTCTCTCTATCTCTATGTTCTCCTGCAAAAAAAAGTATATCTAATCAGTTCAAAGAATTTATAACATGAAAGTGTGGGGGCATGACTTGGCTCTTTTTTTTTTTGGTTTGTTTGTTTATAGGTGTAGAAAATGTTTGAAAACCCTGATTTCTTCTTCAGTAGCTCCTTAAATGTCATCCTGTTTTCATTCTAAGTAATTATAATTACAAACAGGATAGTTTTGTCAATACAGTGTTCCAGCTATGCTAATATACATGATATGTTAACAGCTAATCCATGAAACACCTAGTCTCTGTTTATGTTCACTGTGCAGCACCTGTAGAGCCCAACCATTCACCTTAAGAAGGCTGGCATTAAATCATTTGCCTAATAAAATACAGTTTTAATGAAAATTAAATGTGTTAAAAAAATATTTAATGTTAAATATATACACTGCATGTCATGACTAACAATGCCCTTTAGCCATGACTAAGGAACATCTGTACACCTACCTATTCATGTAGTTATCTAATCAGCCAATTAGGTGACAGCAGTGAATCAGAGACAGACATATATGCAGTGCATAAAATCATGCAGATATGGGTGTGGTGCTAAAGGTAATATTCACATTACACAACAGAATGGAAAAAAGCTGCTCTGTACAATTGTTGTGAGCAGAATAGCATTTCAGTTTGCACAACACATCGAACCTTGAAGTGGACAACAGCAGAAGACCACATTGGGCACTTTATTAGGACCATAGTGTCCCTCATAAAGTGTTCGATGAGTGTATGTTCATACAGTTGCATTTTAAAAAAAATAACCTTGATGGCCATTGTAATGATTAACTAATATAACCTTTTTTTTTTGGCAAAAACATACACTTATTACTTAAAACAACTGTTGATATATACTGGGCATTCTGGGAGTTCTTGTTAAGCTTCAACAAGCAATAGAAATTCTTCTGTTTCAGGCTGTCTGTTGTTAATTTTGTTGTTGTCCTGTGCTTTGGATGATTTTCATGTCATTACATGACAAAACATTTTTAGAGGTTTAGATCACTGATATTCTGCTACAATACAATCAGGAATTTGATTCAGCCCATCCAGACCTTAAGGCAGCACAGCAATCCACACCATTATACTCACTTACTTTCTCTCTCTCTCAAATTAAAATTAAAATTTGCTTTATTGGCAATACATAAAAGGTAAATATAAATATAATAATAACAATAATAGCAGCAATAGAAAGATAAATAAATAAAAAGGAGACAATAAGTTGGTTGGGTGGGGGGGTATATCAACCGGTATACTTTACAGGGCATCCGGAAAGTATTCACAGCGCTTCACTTTTTTCCACATTTTGTTATGTTACAGCCTTATTCCAAAATGTATTACATTTATTATTTTCCTCAAAATTCTACAAACAATACCCCATAATGTCAATGTGAAAGAAGTTTGTTTGAAATATTTGCTAATTTATTACAAATCTAAAATGAAAATAATCACATGTACATAAGTATTCACAGCCTTTGCCATGACATTAAAAATTGAGCTCAGGTGCATCCTGTTTCCACTGATCATCCTTGAGATGTTTCTACAACTTGATTGGAGTCCACCTGTGGTAAATTCAGTTGATTGGACATGATTTGGAAAGGCACACACCTGTCTATATAAGGTCCCACTGTTAACAGTGCATGTCAGAGCACAAACCAAGTCATGAAATCCAAGGAATTGTCTGTAGACCTCTGAGACAGGATTGTATCGAGGCACAGATCTGGGGAAGGGTACAGAAAAATGTCTGCAGCATTGAAGGTCCCTATGAGCACAGTGGCCTCATCATCCATAAATGGAAGACGTTTGGAACCATCAGGACTCTTCCTAGAGCTGGCCACCCGGCAAAACTGAGCGATCGAGGGAGAAGGGCCTTAGTCAGGGAGGTGACCAAGAACCCGATGGTCACTCTAACAGAGCTCCAGCATTTCTCTGTGGAGAGAGGAGAACCTTCCAGAAGAACAACCATCTCTGCAGCACTCCACTAATCAGACCTGTATGGTAGAGTGTATGGTACTGTATGATAGAGAAGTGGCCTCCAGACGGAAGCCACTCCTCAGTAAAAGGCACATGACAGCCCGCCTGGAGTTTGCCAAATGGCACCTGAAGGACACTCAGACCATGAGAAACAAAATTCTCTGGTCTGATAAAACAAATATTCAACTCTTTGGCCTGAATGGCAAGTGTCATGTCTGGAGGAAACCAGGCACCACTCATCACCTGGCCAATACCATCCCTACAGTGAAGCATGGTGGTGGCAGCATCATGCTGTGGGGATGTTTTTCAGTTGCAGGAACTGGGAGACTAGTCAAGATCGATGGAAAGATGAATGCAGCAATGTACAGAGACATCCTTGATAAAAACCTGCTCCAGAGCGCTCTGGACCTCAGACTGGGGTGAAGGTACATCTTCCAACAGGACAACGACCCTAAGCACACAGTCTGGATGTGCACCGACGCTCCCCATCCAACCTGATGGAGCTAGAGAGGTCTTGCAAAGAAGAATGGGAGAAACTGCAAACAAATAGGTGTGCCAAGCTTGTAGCATCATACACAAAAAGACTTGAGGCTGTAATTGGTGCCAAAGGTGCTTCAAGAAAGTATTGAGCAAAGGCTGTAGAAGGCTTTGCAAAGATTTCAAACAAACTTCTTTCACGTTGCCATTATGGGGTATTGTTTGTAGAATTTTGAGGAAAATAATGAATGTAATCCAAAATTATTTCATTGTGTTCTTTTATGTACTTTTATGTGTAAGTAATTTTCGAGTTAATGATGGAGCACAACACATTTCCCAGGTTACTGGTTACACAGACCTCCCTGTAGTTATTGGGATCTAGTTTTTATATGCTTTTAAAGATTGGAGAGATGAGTCTCTCTCTCTCTCTCTCTATATATATATATATATATATACTAAGCATAATATTTTTGATAGTTTTTTTTTTCAAATATAACTGCATGCATTTTCCAAATAAATCATCTTTTGTCCCATCTGTTTCCAGAATATTGCTCTAATATTAGCAGCAGTGGTTTTGATCATTCAAACCTCCCATGTTGCATAAACACAATAATGACTGAAATTGGTAAGCTATATATGCCTGATTGTAGACCAAGACAGACCCAAGTCAAGAAATTTGTTCCTGTATATAAGTTTGCATTAATGATAGTAGAAAATAATTGTTGAATTTGTAGTTTGATTAAAACATGAGAAAAGTAATACGCTTTTTGGTAAGACTGTTTTTGTTAAACGTCTTTATTCAGGATTTAAATCAAGGTTTTTCAAACCTTTTCCAATTTCCTTACAAGGTATGCTCTTCCAAAAATATGAAGGCAACTATATTTTAATGTATAAATACCCATAAATGTGTAAAGACCCAGAAAGTTAGGACCCATTTACTATTTTTTATTTTAAAAATCAGGTTTTGCTTTTGAGCTAATTTTCTTCAACGAATAATCTGAAACACTGCTTTCATGTAAATGCTAAAAAAAAAATTGTACATAAAATATATTTGACCTCAGTTTGAAAACCCCTGACTAAATAAATCAATGAAACATCCTGTATTTACACATCTGTAGATACTACAATAAACAGTCAAGTCACTTTAAAGAGTATTAAAGAGTATTTATATTCATAAAAATTGGAAAAAGTGACCAAATTACCAAAGACAATAACCAAACACCACTATGACTCGATTAGTCTTGTTTTTCATGGTTTATTATTGTTCTGAGCTCTTGATTCTGACCCCATGCAGAGCTCACACTCCACTAAATGATTCAACAGCAGTGTTCCATTGAGACTTGAAATCTTAAAACTAGTCACTTCTATTCCAGACCTCAAACTACATGCTTTTGCTGTAAAGCCATGGATCTCCATTAATCCACGTATATTGTGGATGGCAGCGGCTAGCGGCGTGCTATTATTAGACCTATCTGCTTCCTGTCCAGGTTTATTTGCTCTGAGGCTCCACTATATCATGTTGGAGTCAAGCTTACTGTCTAGCACATGGATGTTGAGTGTGCATCACACACTCATTTCTTTAGTAACATAAAAGCAAACAAAGCTTTCTGAGGGGAGCTTTCTCATATCCAGCATATAAAACTATTAATTTGAGTGGTCTGTGGGCAATGGTAGCAACCAGAAGTCTGCTGGAAAAGAAATACCAAACCCACACTTTTGAGGCAGGTCACTGAAATCTAAGACCAGAAGGGAGTAGTGAGGCCCAAAAAGAGTGCCCTCTGTCACTCTACCAACTCCTAGAATAAAACACTCACTAATATTTCCTCAGTATGCTGAGAAGTCGAAAGAACAGATGTTTGTCTTTGGGCTGGTCAGTGTGTTTACATCAAGGATTAAATTCTTGGCTAACAATAACACAAAATTTCTGATTAACATGCTTAAGATTTAATTGGCTTCTCTCTTAAGACTTAATTAGAATAAACAAGAATTTCACAATTGTATATAACTTAATTTTGATATGATCATTTAAGAATTCAATGTTGTTTAATATATATATATATATATATATATATATATATATATATATATATATATATATATATATATACATGTATATATATATATATATATATTCACCTTAATTTGCTATTAGTATTTCTTTCACAATCTCATGAACCCCTGCAGATTGCAAAACCCAATTGGGGAACCCTGGTCTTATTTATCAATATATGACAGTGCACATATTTATCCAAAAGAAAGAGAGTATGCCCAGGTTTGCTGCAGGCAATAATGTGTTTCAACACAACAATTCAAGACTTTGCAAATAGCCAACCAGGCAATAATATGACACAGAATAGAAAAGTAACTACAGTTAACTACATAACTACAGTTTGTATGTGGATTTGAACTGAATGTCAATGGTAAGTGTCCAGCAGCCTGGACAGAAATCTTCAAACAATATGTTTGTGTTGGACACAAATGACTTTTCCATCTGCTTGGCATTGAGAGGCCTCACATTTGTAGCTGAGCTCTGTACTTTGGCAGAAGAGAGAGTGAAGCAGGGAGAGCATGTAGTACAGTAGAAACCTGGAGTTCCTCTGGCTGATTGAAATAAGATCAATCTCACAGTGAGTGTTTGGCTGCATAGATAAAAAAAAAAACAGGCCTTATGGGGCCAGTTTAACATCTGAGATTTCAGATATACTAGAAATTCTCTCTTATCCATTTAGAGAAAAAACATAAGCTCATATGGTGATAGCTGATGCATGATTATGCATATTCCAGTTACAAATGTAACACTCAAAAGGAATCACTGATCTTTTTTCACATTTTATATTAGTGCTCATGTTACTGTGATATTACATGAATAAGTATTGAGCAATAATAATGAACTACATGTACCTTATGTATAATTAATTAGTAGTGCTGGCTGCAGTTACACAGTATGATTAGTGGTGCTTGTTCTATTGCTCATACTTAAATTTAGAGATTTAAACAACCACTGACCATAAGTTTTAAACAATGGTACATTCCTAATCCTTTTTTCTAAGGACATAAATGATACCTCATGAATTGTGCGGCTTGTTGCTTTTCTAAGCATTCAGACTGATGATTTTACAACATGCCATTATGCAAAACAAACCCCATGAACTTATAGACAATAAAAGTAATAGAATAATATAAGTAGGGATGTGAGACATATCTAGGACCAGAATATCATAGAGACTTGAGCGCTTTTGGCCCAGGCCAGTGAGCAACCACCGAACAACCACTTGAATATGCCTAAGCAACCTTCTAGATCACCCTTGCAACTGCATAATATCACCCCTGGTAACCACTCAGAACACCTTGCATTGTGGGCATCACTCACATTTTTCTTATGTTTAACAGTTTTACCATGTTAATTAATTAACATGTAATATACAAGGAAAACACTCTAATTTCCAATGGCAGAGAACTATTGGAGAGTCAAATTCAAATTTGCTCTTGAGTTTTCAGATGCACCAAACAGAGAACATTGAAAGCTAACAAGCAGCTTACTTAATAATTTAAAGCTCTTCTATAGTTTCACAAACTACCAGCTTAATAAACTATGCTCTGCACAAGCCTTATCTGGAGGAAACTCTTCTTCTACTTGCTACTTTCACAATAAACATCCTGCAGTTGACAGAAAACAAATTTGATCATTGTTCCATCTAAATGCAATCTGAAATCCAAACATTCCTTTGTTGTAGAAACATTATCAACCCACAAATGAAAAGTTACAGAGAAAATTACTTCAACTACAGCATATTGGAGTCCCTCAGTAGGGGCCGGATTCACGGAAATGTTCTTAAGAAAAGAATTAAGAAAATTTTTAGGATAAATTAAAAAAGGTAATAAGAAGTGCAGTTCTTGAAAAATTCTTAAGAAGTTCTCAAATATTTTCTTAAGAACATCTTAATTTTCTAACTTCAGAAAAACTTTAAGAATATTTTGTATTCCTGTAAAAACTTTGTAAGAAAGTTCTTATCTTTTTTCTTAAGTTTGTTCTTAAGAAAAAACTTAAGCATTCAAATTCTAAAATGAAATATGTTCTTAAAAATCGTTGTAAATAACATCTTAAAGTTAGAATAACCTTACAGTTGTCTTAAATTCTAAAAGGTAAGATGTATTATTAATTTAGTGGGTTTTTCTTGTTGAGTCTGAAGTCACAATGGGCTGATTATGTAGAAATTTGATTTTAGAACAAAAAAAAGTTTTATGTTTATGTTATTTTTATTTTAAGCTTGTAAACCATGAAACTATATAGCTTCTTAATGTGGTGACCAATCATGCTAATTCAAATGGATGCGCTGCATATAGTGCTCTCTTTCTGCGATCTTTAGAGTCCATAGAAACAATAATTATAACATCCCTATCGGAGTTGGGCACAGCGGAGACAGCCTCCGCCACCCTTTCGCATTTACCCGCCTCTTTCCGACGAGATATTATTATCAAGCTTCCCAAGGAGAACTTTTTCCATGCAGTAATTTCCTCAACAAGAACCTCTTATCTACTAAAGTTTTTGTTATTAGGCACGGCAACTCTATTAGCAGGCTGATCAGACAATGTCAAAGCCTGTCTTTCTATTCTAAGAACAAAATAGTAATTTTCGTCCCCAGATTGTTTTCTAGATTCTTCCACCCTCCAGATCCAGATTCATAACATGTAGCATTACAGTGATCCTGATGTAGACGCTGCAATCAAAATCATAGTTTAATGGTAAATAAAGGAATCCTTACCTGCAAGACCTGCACATCTCTTTTCAAGGCTTCACATTCTTCAGTTAGGACTGACCTGTCAATCAAATGAGTGCATGTTTTAAAAAGGATCAAGTCAGCTTTAGTCCAGAATGTCTCTTTTAAACACCAGCCATGAATTAGATAGAAAAAGAAGACATCAAACAAACAAAAATTTCATAATTTTAAGTTAGTGACAAGAACAGGATATATATAATTATGTTCATAATGGCAACTGTAGATAACTGTCAACAATAATTTTCAAGTTTGTAACATTATGGATTTCCAAAAGTATACTTTTTCTCTTTTAGGTACTTCAACTATCCTTTACCTTATACAAGGTTAAGTAAAAAAAAAAACTTTATTTTATTTTTTTATTTATTTGTTAGAGCCAGACTCAAACTCTAGTCACAATCTTTTTTCTAGCTCAGTGGAGAAGCGAAAACTGGCATACTACCTCGTTACATAACCATTGTAGTCACTTAATTCCCTTCACTTTTCTTTTAAGGCCAAGGAATCTTATATATGCCTGGGTCTGGTATTCATTTGCTCACAACGAGGCCTTTTGTTCTGATGGAGGGATGGATCGGCCCGCTCGCTCTAGCTCCCCTTCCTCTATCTCAACATTCTGCTTCCCCACTGAGCAAGACTTACTGTTGCATTCCTCTCTGTTGGGCGGAGAGCTCCAGATGCCTGGAAAGAACAGTAGAAGGAAAAGGGAGGGTAGTATAGGGGTTAAGGAGGGTAGAAGGGGAGCTAGAGAGGGCTCTGAAAAGTTGGACAGAAGGAGAAGGGCTAGAGGAAAGAAAGAGGAGATCCAATTAGGAATTCTTTACAAAAAGAATGGTTAGACTGTACCATGGTGTTTTGATCCTTGATAGGTATTTAAAATATCATTTTGGAAAGCTGACATACTAAAATTAATGTAATGTGTTTTAATCAGCATACCATGGCATTTATACTGTACTTAAAGTTATTTCAAAGAATACCATGCTATTACTATGATATATATCAAGAAACAAGGTATTACCATGGTACTTTTTTCTGTGCAGAACAGCTGGAGTACAGAAGGAGAGATAAGTGTAAGAGTATAGAAAACACAAACAGGCGATTTGTACATTTGGGAACCTGAAAGAACCTGAGCAGTGGTGGAAACAGGGAAAGAGAGGATGGTGAGGGAGTCCAATGCTCTGATGTTACAATAATTATCTTTGCGCAAGAAGGCCCATGCCTGGTCTGTATCCACATGTATAAGCACATGTTGAGCAAAGAAAGGACAATTCAACCCCGAGGAATGTGTTGCTCCACAATATTAACTTCATCATTGCGCAACATGTTCAGACTGCAAACGAACAATCTTGCCTCAGGTGTAAACAAATGATTCTGATATTATCTATAAAGTAATTTAATTTGTTATATGCATGGAATTAGTTCTTACATTTTACTGTGTTGCACCTAATTTTTTTTAAATATGTTTAAAGCCAGTGGTGGTCTATCAGATGAGGCAAGGAAGGTTGAGCCTTCTCAAAAATGCTTTCAAGGGGGCCACTGTAGCTCAGCGAGTAAAGACACTGTCTACCACGCAAGTTTGAATCCAGGACATGCTGACTGACTCCAGCCAGGTCTCCTAAGCAACCAAATTGGCCCAGTTGCTAGGTGGTAACCTCCTCGTAGTCACTATAATGTGATTCGCTCACGTGGTGAGTTGTGCGTGGATGCTGCGGAGATTAGGGTGAAGCCTCCACAAGCGCTATGTCTCCGTGGTAACGTGCTCAACAAGCCACGTGATAAAATGCAAGGATTGACGTCTCAGACGCGGAGGCAACTGAAATTTGTCTTCCACCACCCGGATTGAGGCAAGTCACTACGCCACCACGTGGACTTAGAGCACATTGGGAATTGGGTATTCCAAATTGGGGAGAAAAAGAGGATAAAAAATTTTAAATAAAAATGCATTAAAAATGAACTTAACAACTGAAGTGATAAAATGAACTATTGTTGTTAACAATTAACCTACTATTGAAATGTTAATTTACTCAGATGCATATATTGTATACATATCAGGGGCGTAACTAGAGGGAGGGCAGTGGGCAGATGCCCTAGGGCCCGAGTGGGAGGGGGCCCACTATGGTAGACCAAAAGAAACCATAAAAATGACAGCGGGCCCGAGAGGTGCGCCCAACAGTTTCTTTATACTGGGGCACACAAGATCAAAGTTACACTACGGATACATATGTATTAATTTTTTCATACATAGTAGCCCATGCAAGTTTTAATGACTGCATGCATGCCAGAGGAGGCTGACAGCATAACAACTCCTTTGATTAGTAACTGAATGAATCAGAATTTATATTCTGGAGCTAATGGAATGCAAAATGTAATTTGTATCCTTCTCCTTTAATAACCAATCATTATCAGAGGTAACCTTTCAAGCAAATTAGCTTTATCACTTGTGTGTGCACTTTTAACCTGCTTCTGGTTAACACAACAGAAGAAGAGAAGCATTTAAATTTAGTCAAATTCTAAATGATTGAATAATCTGAAAATAAGTGAAAGACCATATATAAAATTACTACAATGATGGATCTATGGATGGAGTTCTTCTACACATAGGGGAGTATATGTTAAATGGAATGGAGCTTTCCTTCATTTATAAATGTTTGGACTGGTCACAGTCTATAAGTCTATATGTACTGCGTGATTTGTTCCATTAATCTTCTATATTTTTAAGAGTTGGGTAGATGATTGAAAAGATTACAATACATTGTTAATGATCAAGACCATTTTAAGATTACAGGGAAATATCATCTGTGTACGTGATCATCATTAGCAGCCAAAATAAATACAAATATGATTAATCAAAAAGTTATAGAAAAACATTCAGCAATCTTTTTTATTGGTTTAAAGGAATAGTTCATACAAAAATGAAAATTTTCTCATCATTTACTCACCCTTATTCCATCCCTGATGTGAATGACTTTCTTTCATCTGCTGAACTCAATTAAAGATTTTTAGAAGAATTTCTCAGCACTTTTTGTCCATCCAATGCAAGTGAGTGGGTGCCAAAATTGAGAAGCTCCAAAAATAACTTAAGTCAGCATTAAAGTAATCTAAATGACTCCAGTAGTCAAATCAATGTCTTCAGAAGCGATATGATAGGTGAGGGGGAGAAACAGCTCAATATTTAAGTACTTTTTACAATAAATTATTCTCTTTGCTCAGTCAATCTCCACTTTAACTTTAACATTCATCTTCATGTGTTTCTAGTGAATTACAGTGAGATTCTAGTGAGCCCCTTACTGGGCAGGGAGAATATTTTCTAGCAAAAAGGACTTAAATATTGATCTGTTTCTCAATTTCGGCACCCATTCACTTGCACTGTATGGACCTGCAGAAGTGAGATATTATTCTAAAATTCATCATTTGTGTCCTGAAGAAGAAAGAAAGTCTTACACAACTGGGATGACATGAAGGTGCGTTAACGATGAGAGAATTAAAAAATTTAGGTGAACTATCCCTTTAATGAAAACTGACATACAAGTCAACCTCCTGTTAAATTTCTCCCACGGACAGTCACTGTTACAAGCAATTATCTAAGATTTATACACATTCATTAAAGTAAAAAAACAACATATGCCCTCACCTGAGATGGGACACAACCTCCTCTATATGGCTAATGTTTAATTTGTGTCTTAAGGCCTTGATCTCTTCCTCAAAGCTAGAGTGAGATGAGAGGCTGGAAACTGACCTGAAAAAAAAGAGATGTTGTTAAATACATACCAGCTCAATGGACACCAATCAATATTATCAACTCCCTTCATCTAGAAGCACTCAGAGATGTATATTTTATAGAGGCACTGACCTGCTTCTAGTCTTGCTCAAGCTCGATAGGGGTCTTTCACACCAGCTGCCTGGGCTTCCCTGTCTCTGAGTGCTACCCAGTGCGTAACTCACCACACTAGGACTGTACTGGGACATGACCTCCTCTTCATCCCTGGCACACACAAACATACATTTACTGACACTGAGAATGATAGAATGGCGAAAGTAGACAGTGCCGGCAGCCTGGCACATTATCTCTGTGATTAGCTAGCTCACTGATGTTTACTTAATCTTTTACTTAAATGTTTGAATTAAATGCTAATATGGCTGAAAGGAATAGATTCTTTATCCATTAAGCATCTGCCCTGAGAAAACTTTAGAGGAAGTAACCTCTAAAATTGCTGCGTCAACAAACGTTACGACACTGGAGCCCCGCAGGGCTGTGTTCTCAGCCCACTCCTGTATTCCCTTTACACACATGACTGTGTGGCGACACATAGCTCCAATGCCATCATTAAGTTTGCTGACGATACGACGGTTGTAGGTCTGATCACTGACAATGATGAAACAGCCTACAGAGAGGAGGTGCACACTCTGACACGCTGGTGTCAGGAGCACAACCTCTCCCTCAACGTCAGTAAAACCAAGGAGCTTGTGGTGGACTTCAGGAAGAAAGACAGAGAACACAGCCCCATCACCATTAATGGAGCACCGGTGGAGAGAGTTAGCAGCTTGTGTGTCCACATTACTGAGGAACTCACATGGTCTGTCCACACTGAGGCCGTTGTGAAGAAGGCTCACCAGCGCCTCTTCTTCCTGAGACGGCTGAGGAAGTTTGGAATGAACCACCACATCCTCACACGGTTCTAAATCAGCACCGTAGAGAGCATCCTGACTGGCTGCATCACCGCCTGGTACGGCAATAGCACCGCCCACAACCGCAAAGACCTGCAAAGGGTGGTGCGAACGGCCAGAAACATCATCGGAGGTGAGCTTCCCTCCCTCCAGGATATATATAACAGACGGTGTGTGAATAAAGCTCGGAGGATCATCAGAGACTCCAGCCACCCGAGTCATGGGCTGCTTTCACTGCTTCCATCAGGCAGGCGGTATCG
This sequence comes from Moxostoma hubbsi, assembly GCA_032164185.1. Classification (NCBI taxonomy): domain Eukaryota; kingdom Metazoa; phylum Chordata; class Actinopteri; order Cypriniformes; family Catostomidae; genus Moxostoma; species Moxostoma hubbsi. The sequence continues at coordinate 26,658,662 of JAVLUX010000004.1, forward strand.
CAGCATCAGGACCCGCACCACCCGACTACATGACAGCTTCTTCCCACAAGCAATAAGACTTTTGAACACATGATCTCTCACGATCAACAATCAGCACTGCACTTTATTAATCATCACTCTGTCAATATATTCTCCCAATTCAATTAGTGTTTATATATATTTATACCCTTATCTAGTGTATGTGTATTCTACATTGTGTGTATTGTGTACATTTGTTATGTAAATTGTTGTGTAAGTACGTGTACATTTGTTATGTAAATTGTTTTGTGTAAATATGTTGTTTATTGTAAAGTGGTTTATGTCTCGTCACTGTCATGACTGCTATGTTACTCGGAACTGCACACAAGAATTTCACCTACTGTTGCACTCGTGTACACAGTAGTGTGACAATAAAGTGATTTGATTTTGATTTGATTTGAGGTTTAACGTCAGTGATATCAAAAGCCATTGGCTCTTGAGTGTCTTGTGACCGACTGCGCCAAGCTCAATTTCAGATGTATCTTTTGAAAGATACAAGGTATTGAGCTCATTGCAAGTCACTTGCCTTGATGAATGGGGAAGCTTTTCAGCTATTATAACTTTTGGATTCACTCTGTTCCACACAAATATTTCATATGGTCTAGAATACTTTTATAGTGTTTGTTTGTCATTTTTTATAAAAACATAATTTTTACTGCTTGTCTCTGCTTGTTATGATATTGCTGATGATTGATTAGGTTTAGATGTACTTTAGGGGTGGGGTAAGGGGCTCAAAATGATGGGCTCTAAGGCTGCTTTTGTATTTTGAGACGCTGGACTCTTGCACAACAAGTGTCAGTATTTGATGACTTAGGAGTGAGAAGTGGTTTGGAACATATATCAAGCCAAACAAATGTTTTATTTTTTTATTTTAAAGGAATATTCCAGGATCAATACAAGTTAAACTCAATTGAAAGCATCTGTGAAATAATATTGATTACCACAATCATTAATTATGACTCATCCATCCTTTTCTTTAAAAAAGCAAAAATATGTGCTACAGTGAGGCACTTTCAATGGAAGTAATTGGAGACCAATTTTTGAATGTTAAAAAACTCATAGCCAATTTTACAACTTCGCTGCCTTTAAAATAAATTTATGCCTTTATCCCTCCAAAAATTTAGCCCATTCACTTCAGTTGTAAGTGCCTCACTGTAACCTAGCTTTTTGCTGGCGAAAATGATGACGAGTCAAAATGTATTTTTGTGGTAATCAACATTATGCTACAAATGCTGTTGACTGAGCTTAATTTGTATTGAATCCGGAATATTCCTTCAAACAATATGGGCAAGCAGTTTGCTCCATATTTTATGTTGCTTCATAAAAGCCTATGTTGAAAAAGATTGTGTTGATAAATAGGTTTATTGCACAGTGTCACAGTTTTTTCAGCACGTCTGGTGAAAAAAAAGGCTCAGTGCCAAAACTTTACTTGTTTTGCTGCTTCTTGCTTCTGCACCGTGCTGCTTATATGTGCAGTGTAAATGCTGTAACTTGTTAATATGTGTGCCAAAATAAATATGTGCTGCTATGTGTGTGGCGTGAAACAGGCCTAACACTCCTTGCTGAAGTCTTCAAACGTCCTTGTTGTGCAGATGAGAGAGGGAGACAGCAACACACATCAAGTAAGCAAAGGCCTTTCACACGCAAACAAGTTCAGTCAAGCTTAAGTTTGGACTTGCTTTTAAAGTCCATGGGAACCTCTTTGTTTGTGTTATTGTAAACTATGTATAAAGGTTTGCATCTGGAAATGCCTACAGTACATTAATCAAACATACTAGACCAACTAATTACATCTTCTCCCTTTTCACAGCAGAGGAAGAAAAGGGTGACACTTTCTTTAATGACACTGACTGGATGCAGTTTACATGTTTGTGAGTCTTTTGTGGCAGCGAATAATCCTGATGAAAAGGGCCAGTAGACAAATTAACAAGCATTTCTGACTCACTGCATGCAATACGAGCAGAAGTCTGATGGCCATCTCGACTATGCACATAAAGAGGGGGTGTATGGACAGGAACAGAGGCTACACTGTGGGCACTGATCAGTAAGCAGCTTAGCTGTGTTCACAGAGAAGGGAGGAGCCCAACTCCTGCCAACAAAGATGGCACAGAGGAGCCGCCACATCAAAAAAGAGGAAACATCACTTAATGTATATGGGTAAAATTAGGCCCTTTCAAAACACCCCTACATCTGCACAGATGAATTACCTACATGTGAAATATGCCACACACACGGCTTTCTCTTTCCAGTCTACAGTCTCTCTGCACTGATTGTTGTTGTATCATTCTCCAGAGATTTAAGAACCTTCCTTTTGTTGGCTTTTAAAGTCTCAGCTGTTTGCAAGTTCACACAGATGAACCAAAGCTCAATGCCCATTCAACGGAGACCTAGCATAAAGAAACAGGTGCAGCCTGACTGCATATAACCATAACAAATCACTCAAACAAGGACTTAGGCCAAACAAGAGAGAGGGGAGGCCATCGAAAATATGCTCCAAACCAGATCCATTAAATCAATTCCTTTCAAAAGCTCAGTTGCCCGTGTTAAAGCACTCATAACACCATTGAGTCTTCAGTTTCCTGCTTTGGCCATCACCATGTGCCGGGAAAGCTCCAAAACTGGAGCAATATTAAAGTGAACTATTACAGATTTGTCCTGAAAACAGATCAACTGATTCACAGCATGGGCCCTGTAAATTATGTAATTTAAAATACAGAAAGTCTAATGCACAAAAATGAACATAAACCAAAATACTGAGTTTACACCCCAGTGCTCATCTGTTTCCAGCTGGCAGAGCCAATTAGTTTCAGCAATTATAAAATAAATGCAAGTGTTTTTGCTGATGGATTGTCCCAGTTCTTCCCAAACACCTGCTTTTTACAAAGTTTACCCCCAGCCCCAAAACATTCTGTCATTGTTTACACACCCATATGACTTTCTTTCTTCAGTTGAACACAAAAGGAGATGTTAAGCAGAATGTTAGCCCTATTCACCATTCACTTTAATTGCATCTTTTTTCCAAACAAAAAAAGAATGGTGACAACAATTTAACAATCTGTCCAACATGTCCATTTGTAATCACTGAAAAATTGATACAAGCTTAGAATGAAATTAGAGTGAGTAAATAATTATAGAATTTAAATATTTGGGTGAACTGTCCATTTAAAGTTGGATCTACTGGGCCAGGAGCCATGCAAATTTTTTTTCTCCCAATTTGGAATGCCCAATTCCCACTCCTTAGTAGGTCCTCGAAGTGGCGCAGTTACTCGCCTCAATCCAGGTGGTGGAGAACAAGTCTCAGTTGCCTCTGCTTCTGAGACCATCAATCCGTGCATCTAATCATGTGGTTTCCTCGTGCATGACACCACGGAGACTCCGCATGTGAAGGCTCATGCTACTCTCCGTGATCCAAGCACAACTTACATCATGCCCCATTGAGAGCGAGAACCACTAATCGCGACCACGATGAGGTTACCCCATGTGACTCTACCCTCCCTTACAACCAGGCCAATTTGGTTGCTTGGGAGACCTGGCTGGAGTCACTCAGCACACCCTGGATTCGAACTTGCGACTCCAGGGGTGGCAACCATGCAAATTTCGAACCCATGAGATTCACGCAAAAAGCTTTTATTGGTAAAATAACACATAGCCTACTCTGTGATGTGATATATTAAGCACTTTCAAAAGAACAGCTTATATAGACATTCTTTACTGCATCCAGATGGTTGCCGAGAGAAGAGTACCCCTACTGCCTAATTGGTACCTGTATATATATATATATATACAGGTATGTATATATATATATATATATATATATATACAGGTATGTATATATATATATATATATATATATATATATATATATATATATCTCTCTCTCTTTTTTTTAAGGCAGTCAAACGCCCTTCCCGATGCATTGTTATGTTAGACAAGGAGCATCAAAAAAGGCTGAGTGGTTACAAAGAAACTTTAGAGAGTGGGCTTACTAGGCAACAAATATAATCATAAATTACTACAATTTTATAAGCAAACAGAACATGAGCCGTCAAACAAACCAAACAACATCACTGTACTGCTAACATATTTAACCTGCTCTTATTCAAACTGCTTCATTTCATTCTACAAACAGTCCTGTTGTGAGCATTCTTTTAAGCAGTGCCTCTTTTTAAATGAAAGAAAATCATATGGGTTTGGAATAAATGATTGTGGAGGGTTAATACACTCCCGAGGCCGGGGCACCAAGACAACGGGATAGGTTGTAAAGAAGGAGGGGAGGGGGCAGGGGAGGGATCACAGAGAGAGAGAGCGGGGCACACGACCCCTGGGTATGATGCTAAATGGTCCTCTGCCAACTGTACGGCTTCATTCAGTGACGTCAGGTGGAGGCAGTGGACCCACATCTGCCATTCTTTTGGTAGTTGGGAGATGAATTGCTCCAGCACCACGAGATCGATGACATGCCTGACGTCTCTGGACTCCTCAGCCAGCACCCACTGCCGGCAGGCATATGGGTGGCCAACTTCGCTCAGCATCAGGGATCTGAACCACTGGAAATTCTCCTCTGGGCAGCAGCTGACCCCCTGCAGGATGGGTTACCTCAGGAAGATGTCGACCAGGAGCTGTTGGGCTGTGAGTTGGGCCTCCCCTGTCAGCAGCGGTAAGAGGTGGACTGCCCATTTCGCCCACAGCCATTCCAGAGCTTGAGCTGTGCGCTCGAAGAGCTCCAGAAAGCTCCGTCTTGCGCCCCATCTTAGCGAGCAACACATGGGTGTACGCTGCTGCTGGGGTCGTGGCATGTGCCCTCTCCTCAGGCACCACGCTTTGCAACTCAAAGCACTGTTGCTGCTCTACCCACATATCCATGAGGGCCTATTGTTGAGCCTTGTGGATGCTGGCGAGGGATCAGAACACTTCCTTCGCGGTGAAGACGACTCATACTCTTCCTCCTTCTCCTGGGTTTCAGCACCAGTGTGGCAACGGTTTGTGTTTGGAGCAGATAAAGGAGGAAGCAGGAGAAGGTTTCCACAGTCCACGTGAGTCACTCTTTATTACAATAAAACAGAAAATGCTTTTCAGCTTTATGCCAAACAAAATATTTTCAGCATCAATGGAAATCAAGATCAGCTCTTCAGCAAAACACTCTCAGAACTCGCTCTGAGGACCGGGCTGCTTTTATCTCCCCTGTCTCTCACAGCAAACATGGAAACATTAATTAGTAGCAATTAATCTCAGGTGGATGTTCTTACCGCTTTCTCTCTCCCCAGACTGGCGCTCGCCCACGCCCTCACCTCCATAATAATTTTTCATTTTGGGTGAAAAATCACTTTTAAAGATTGTTAAAAGATAGGGATAGTTCACCCAATTATGAAAACGCTCTCATTATTTACTCACCCTCATGGTAGGTGTGTATGACTTTCTTTCTTCACCAGAACACATTTGAAGAAAATTAGCTCAGTAGGTCCTTAAAATGCAAGTGGATGGTGATCCATTTTTTGGAAGCTCCAAAAATCAGAGACAGTCAGCATAAAATGTCATCCATATGGCAACAGCTGTTAACTTAATGTCTTCTAAAGTGACACAATAATTTTTGGTGAGAATAAGATAATTATTTGAGTACTTTTTTAAACTCTAAATCATGCTTCCAGTCAGCAGCGGTATGTGCGTGTGACGTTATTGCATTGGTATATGAAACACATGAGAACTAAAGCATGTGTGTCACAGCCGGAAGAACAGCACTGTAGAAGGAGGCATGCTGTACAGAAGCTTGGTTAGTTTTGGTTTAGATCTGCATTTATCTTTACTCACAATGGTGCGTTTGTGTGCTTATCCTGGATGTCTCAACCGAATGGAGAACGTGAGATTACCTCTGTATCATGGCAACGTGAATACAAGAGAATTCTTGAACTCAACCCTCTCGTAAGCATTGGATTACAGTTGAAAGAACTTCATTATTTATCTTTTTTCAAACTAAAAGTGATCATTTCAATTTAGTAGACATTAATATAACTGCTGAAGTCGTATCGATGACATTTATGCTGACTCTGTGATTTTTGGAGCTTCAAAAGTCAGATCACCATCGACTTGCATTTTAAGGATCTACTGAGCTAAGATTTTTTTCAGTTTTTCTATGTGTTCTGCAGAAGATATAATGAGGGTGAGTACATTACCAGAGAATTTTCATTTTTGGGTGAAATATCCATTTAAGATTATTAAGCTTAAAATTCTCACAGAGCTGTGATACTGTTAGATTATATAGATACATTTTAAAGAGTTTATGAAATCACTTGACAAGTGCAGTTTTTCTGTGACAATGTCTTATTGAGACAGGATGATTGGGCGAGATATACTGTATCAAGAGGCTCATCTGTTTTTGTTTTAAATAGCCACATGGTCACATGATTTGTAACTTGTTATTGGGTTGCAGGTGATATTAGGGGTAGGAACATTCTCATTCATTTAGGGGTAGGGACATTCTCAGATGATTGGAAAAACATCTGTTTAGTGACAATATAGTTATCAATATTTTTCAATTATTCAGGTAAAAAGACTCTTCATTTTAAATGCATATATCTTGTAAAGGTGACTTTTGCCAACTTTTAGTAGTAAACCAGTATATAGACCATTTCAAGACTATTTATCTTTTTAAGGAAGTGGTTCCTTTGGAAGCGGCGTCTTTGTTCCTTGAACATTTCCTGCAAGTTGTTGAACTCTTTCAAAACTACAGCGGGGGCACTTCATTCATAGTGACTTTAACCCAATCAACGTTACTAAGGTTAACACGATTGTAATGAAATGTCATTATTAAAATGTGGACCATGTTTTTAGGTGTCTGGATGCTCCCTGTTTGCCTGGAACGAATGGAAATTAAAGGGGTTAAATCTTCTAAAACCAACAGCAAATGGAATCAAGAATCGCTGCAGTGAAGCGAGATGGCTGGTTACGTGCAGTACTAACAATTATTTCACACATCTTATCTCTGGTAGGTGAAATTTTTTTATGTAAACTAATCTTAAATTTGATTGGTAGAGCTCTTAAAGTGAATATAGAGTGCATCCATTATAATGAATGAAGCTGCACAAGTCATTTACTTGCAAAGAAAAATTAGCTAAATGAGGTTGTAATCGGACGAGGTTGTTAAGGTGAATTTTAAATGGAGGTTTTATTAAGTAAAATGTACCTCCCTAACCTAAGAATTTACCCTAAACCTAACCAATAGTGTCCAAAAAGATAAATGTGAGTTTAACAAACCGGCATCCTTACCCTAACTGGTAGTGTTTAAAAATTAAAATTAAAACCATGTCATTTGTGTCCCTTCTATGACTCTTTTACTTATGTGCGTTTTTACTATGGCTGAACTTGAACTGTGGTCATCAAGTTCAAAGTCCAACACTCTATCAGGTGAGCTACCAAGCAAGCTAATCATAATGGAATAAGTGTATATATGTAGGTGGGTCTGTAATACAAGTATTAAAATATCTAATTTTTCAAATCATGCATTAAAGTAAAAGTGTTTTGATATCACAACATAGCGGGGTGCGTAATAGAGTGAAAAATAAGAGTTTATAAAAGTCATAATCTGTAATTGTACTCATGATTTGTGTGACAATGAATAAAACACACGTTGTTGTAGCACCTCTAGTGTTCATTTTACCAGGAAACTGTAGCAAAATGTAGAAAGCGGCACTTTAATGTCATCTTGTAAAAATGTATATAGAGTAATGTTCATCTATGAGATTAGGTTAAATTTACTATTACATTTAGTCCTGACCAAAATCCCCCCATTGGCCCTTAGCAGTCATGGCCTCCTAATAATACCCATCCATGAATTGGCACTATTAATCAACTATCTCCTCTCCACCAACAGCTGGTGTGTGGTGAGCATATTGGCACACAATGGTTGCCGTTGCATTATCCAGGTCGATGATGCAATGTTGGTGGTTGAGGAGAACCCCCTGTTCAAAATGTAAAAAACTTTGAGTGTTGTGTCAGAAAAGCACTATATAAGTGTAACTGTTAATTGTTTTGTTGCTATATTGTTTCAGGCTTGATTTTGTGCAGGTGTAACTGTTGAGTATCAATGCTGTGTAGCAGTATATTAGAGCCTTGTATCTTCCTCACCTGCCCTGCCTGGCTGCTCTCTCCCTCAGCGTAAGCAGCAACAATTGAATCTCAGCCTTTAGCAGTCCTTTAATAGCCGGGGGGTCAGCCAGAGGGAACACTGGAGTTTCTGGTCTGCTGCCCTGCTCTGAGCGATGGACCTCCTGCCAAATCGTCTCCCAAATCTCCACCTAGAACAGGTCAAGAGAGGAAAGCACAGACAATGTTACAGCAGCCTGCTATTTGGCTCAGGTTTGTATGTAATTCACTTTACAAATCCATATTACAACTGCTCTACATCTAGAGAAGTTCTGCCAGCTGGTTTACATCCCATCACAAGTGTGTCAAATCCCTGTAAAGTTCTAGTGCATGTAATAAACTGCAAAGTTCAGTGTGTATTGAAAAATCCAAGTGTTATTCGTGCAAAGCCCAGAGAAAGAAATGAAAGCAAGTCACAGCAAAGGCAAAATCTGCACTCTATTACCAATCTCCACACCTGGCTTGGAACTTTCAAGTTTCCCTTGGACTCTTGAAAATACACTTCAAAACATGTTGAAGGCAGTGCAAGACAGAGTAAAACCATTAACCTAAGAGTTCTGATCCCGCTATGCCTCCATGAACCTAACTTAAGGCCTACATAACTCTGCTGAACACAAGCCAGATGCCTTCTTCTTATTTCCAGTGCAGCCTCTGCAGAACCAGGTGTTTATGATGTGCACAGCCACCAGAGATATGTTCTGTGAGGATGCAGGTTTAAAAATTTAGCAGAGATAAACTCTGGGGTTCTAAACCTTTATACAAAATATTTTTTTTCCTGCTTCTTTGTTGACTTATTGTTTGAGTACTTTTTCTAAGGGACAAAGTACAAGAATCAAGTTGAATCTCTGTAGTTCAAAGTCCTTTTCCTTGTTTTAAGGCATACAAAGTAGTCATAAGTATTTCTAGGGACCAAAAGAGGTTGCAGACAGAAACACTAGCATTACACTATTGACCATTACATTTGACTAATCCTAGAGCTTTAGAATAAATTACACCCTTGGTTGAATTTGCTAAGACAATTCTTTATCATTCTCATTTTGTTGTGGTTGTTCTCAATACAATACTGTAGTTTGTTACAATACATTTTAACGAAACATACATTCTGGGCACTGGTCTGCCTTACTGAGTCAAAGATCCCAGAAGTACATACCTAGAGCACACATAAGAAGAGCATATGGATTTTTAAAAACAAAATCATTAATCCTATTTACTGTTTTGAGAGAAACAGAACTAAATGCAGCACATGCTGTAGGTCTTCCTCAAACAAGTTTCAAACTCTGGATTCCATATACACATCTGCAGTTTATGGTAGACAATTCATCTTTGAAAGAATCACCTCTAAAACAGTCCTCATATCAGTTTAAGTAAGGTTTGCATTCCAGACACTTACGGTGGGTGAGATAATGCACTACTGGGACTTGTATTTGACAACTGAGTGACTCTTCATACAAATACTAGCATGAAAAAGACAAAGGCTTATCTGAATTGAGAGCACCAAACATTGTAACCTGGAAGGCCTGGCCTCACATTACCTAAACTAAGCAAAGAACTTGGTCTGTTGTCTCTCAAAGTCAATAATTATAACATAAATGTTACCTTTTGCTCAGACAAAACACTAATGCTTAGAAGAGTTACATTTTATCATGCTCTTCTAAATCCTGTTACACCTAAATTAACTTTCTATGACCTGCTAAATAAATAAATAGGGCATATTTCCACCCAAACACACTCTCCTCTACAAATTAATCACTTGCGTTTATATAGATAGATAGATAGATACATTTGAATACAATAATCAAAACAAGCAAATACACATATATACATACACTACTGGTCAAAATTTTTGAAACACTTAATTATTGTATGGAATACTATGAAACTATGGAACAACATAAATAGAACTATGGAAATTATGTTGTGACTAAACAAAATCCAACATAAATAAAAACTGTGTTTATATTTTAGCATCCTCAAAGTAGTCACCCTTTGCCTAGAATTTGCAGACATGTACATTTTCTCAACCAACTTCTTGAGGTATCACCCTGGGATGCTTTTTAAACAGTATTGAAGGAGTTCCCATCTATGTTTGGCACTTATTGGCTGCCTTTAATTTATTATTTGTTGAAAGTCATCAATTTAAAAAAAAAAAAAAATAAAAATATACATTTTTTTTTATTACATTTTAGTTTTATAATGAAATAATAACACAAATATATTTTTGTCTACAAACTAATTAAAAAAATTTAAGCATACGCCTTCAGATCAAAATATTTGTAAGATCATGAGAAACATTTCAGTCAAGTGTTTCAAAACTTTTGACCTGTAGTGTATATCAAAAGGAAATTGTTTAACTCTTATAATTTACTTTCAGTGATGACATTTTGTCATCCTCCAGGGCAGCACGCATAAACAGGACTATATACCTCTGAATATAACTCTGTGTACGTATCAATGAGGGTTTCTCCAAGTACAGCTCGAAACTCAGGCAGCTCGGAGTAGGGAACACTTTCCCTCACTAAATTCCACACAGATTGTTTGCGATGGAAATTGTCCATGAGGCCGCTATTTCCAGAGAACAGCTAAGCTGAAAAAACTCATAACTGACGTGCTCTCATTGTTGTCCGTACTGGGAGGAAAGTTGCTGAAAATAAATAAATCGATATGTTAATAAATATGAATAAATGTTATAATAGCTCCCACAGAGCATTCGTATATAAATGTGTCGATGTACAAAGGGGCGGGAAATGAATAAGCAAACATTGGCTAATGCGTAAACATAAAATTACCTAAATAATTAACTTTAGTGGACAAGTTCACGGCCATGAAATAATAATGATTAGAGAAAGGTTAAAATGTCATACATTTGTGCAAGAACACCCAAGGATTTAATAGAAAACACATTTTCCCACAGGCGGATACTCACCCGAACAAGCGTCTCTTCCTGTATCTATTGTAAACATTCCTGCTTCTATGGAGACGAGCTCGCGCACTCGTATGATTGGCTGCGGGGCTCTTGATTTAGAGATCATCAAATGACTATTCCCAACTCTTGTAATTAAACAAACAAGTTTTTTTTTTTTAAATGTCTTAAATACATTTGAAGGGTAAGGGTTCGAGTGTAACCTACGAAATTCCTAGATATTATAAGCCACAACAAATTGGCTATATTAGGCGAATACAAAACTTTCTAAGCTCTAATGAGACACAGAAAAGTGCAATACAAGTGAATACCTCATAAAACTACAGCTTGTCAATATTCTGGTATTCGGCTGTCACGTGAATATTGAAACTTAACCCAGGAGGTGTCCAACTTGTGCGCAACAGCCTACAAAGCGCGCACAGCGACAGAGCGCTTGACCATGAAACGCATTTTAACCTTTGCTAGTTAACTACTTATCTTAATGTCTAATAATTGAAAGAAAAAAAAAACATACATAGTACTTCATATTTATGCTGCATTTAGAAGTCTTGTTTTCGCATTGAGGCATTTTTGTAGATGGACATGGCTTTACTAAGGGTTTCCCCTGTGAGTTTTCTTCTCGCCTGGCTTACCCTGGCGATCTGGGGTCGGTATACGTTGGCGTTTCAACACCTAGAGACGACCTGTGAGGCGAATGGCAGCGTCTATTATGTGGGCGAATGGTACTTTTTAGACTCTGACCATTGTACCCAGTGTGAATGTACCACAGAAGGGTCTGCCTGTGCGAGGACCGAGTGCACATCCCTACCGTCCGCCTGCATCCATGTCAGCCATTACCCCACAGACTGCTGTCCGACATGCGAGAAAATCGGCTGCGAGTACCGGGGAGAAGCGTATGAACTGGGACAGCAATTTCAGGTAATGTTCTTGTTGGAGTTTGCATGCAAGGGTCTAATGCAGTAGATGTGAGAAAGAAAGAAAGATTTATTTTTTTCGGTCTGAATGTTCTCTGGCTTTGTCCTAAATATAGCCTAGTGTGCAGTTTCACATCTGTTAAAAATTTAAATTGGTTTGAAATTCAGTTAAACTCAGCTAGCAAGCCATACACTACTATTATTTAGCATTTATACTGTTAGTATTTAGCATTTAAGTATTAAGCAATATATTAAGTATTTTTTCTTCTTCTGTAAAGCCAAACGTAGCCACTGTTTTAAATACACCCCCTCACTGTTTTACCCCGAGAAGTGATTGTTTCAAAAACTTGGCGCAGGGCCCAAGAGAAAGACAAATATTTAGCGCCATCACGTGGTTTGTGATAAAAAATAAAAATAAATGAATGTTTCTCAATTGCTTATAGGGATACCTCACCCAAAAATTATAATTCTCTCATCATTTACTCAGCCTCATGCCATCCCAGATGTGCCTGACTTTCTTCTGCTGAACACATACGAAGATTTTTTGGTCCATTCAATGGAAGTGCTGTCAGAAACTGATCAATATTTAAGTCATTGTTTACTATACATTCTCCTCCCTGACTAGTATGTGGTCATATGCATGAATAATGTGAGTTGCAAAAATGAAAAAGAAACAAATGTTGTCATTTACAGTAAAAAGTTATTTTATTTTTTCCTCACCCACGCCTATCATAACGCTTCTCAAGACCTTCAAAGTTCTGGCCACCACTGACTTGCATTGAATGGACCTACAGAGCTGAGATATTCTTCTAAAATTCTTTGTCTGTATTCTGCAGAAGACAGTTATACACATCTGGGATGGCGTGAGGGTGTGTAACTGATGAGAGAATTTTCATTTTTGGATGAACTATCCCTTTAAGGTATCACCAATGTGAGCTCTTAAGATGAAAGGTTTTCCAAGGTAGTCTTCAGAGCAACTGCCATTGATCCAAACATATTCTTACAAATACCTTAGAATAGTAACTACGGTTTCCTCCAAAATACCACAGCTAAAACAGTGGCTGTTCAAAAAAATCTAGTAACATTGTTGGTATTGACCACTGTATTAACCACAACAAACAAACAAATAAGTAAGATGTCTGGAAGTTTCTTAATCTGTTTGCAGTGGCTTTTGCAACTGGCATTTTGGCAGAAACTACGGTTGCCACAGTAAATGTGTTGTTCTGTGGAGGTGACTTGTCACTGTGTAGTTACTGATCTGGAATAAGCATTCAGACATCAAAGCATAAGACTACTTTTTTAGGCTGGATGTACTTTTTGGAGAACAAAAGCAGATAATTTATACTGGATATAAGTTTTTGATTAGAAGCAATACTTTCCATACACTTTCTTGGACCTATTCATTGTGATAGTTAAATGGCGATACAGGGATAAGGTTTCCTTTGTTCTGAGGCAAGGTGACGAACAAATCTGATGTGCACTTGAATCACAAAGGGAAATGTAATACTTTGTATGAGGAATTGAAGAATAAAACCTCTCTGATAGCACAGGCCTGGAAGAAGCAGGGCTTATATGTGCTTCATTATCTCCCTGATTTGGATATTATGGCTAATGGGGAATCCCTGAAGGGAAAATTTAAGCCTTCTCACAGACTCAGAGGAATACACTGCCTGAGCTGACATAATTTTCCTCCAGTCCATTTAACCCAACCTCCAGTACTGAGCCACAGGTGGCAATGCTGCTCCTACTTAAAAAGCAGGGTGGGACTGAAGTGTGATCTGATTTTTTACATTTTAGGATGTTAAGACATGGTATTGGATTCGCACAACACAGACAAATCCATGATGCATACAGGCATACAATTCTGAGCCTGATGGTTCAGCTGTTTAAAATGTCAGTTGGTGGAATTGCATCAATTAAAAACCTATTTTCAAAATGTTGTTTTGAATTTGATTTACAGCCATCAGAATGTGAGCAGTGCTCCTGTGACAGTGATGGAATCGCCCGTTGTCTGGTAGCAGACTGTGCTCCCCCACCATGTGTTAATCCAGTATATCAGAAAGGCAAATGCTGTCCTGAGTGCAAGGATGGTAAGTGTTTTATAACATCTGAAAAGGAAACAATGCAAAAAAGTTCAGAATGGGCATGAAAATATAATACATCCATCAGGCTTGCAATTGCCCAAGCCTCAGTCTAATGCAATATTACATTCTTACACTGTCCACATACCTGATGCAGTTGTTTTTGGTCTTTGGTAATGATCAGAATATACTGTGTGAAGGTAATTATAGTGTTTACTGGGAGTTAAGATAAGGCAGACACATAGGCAGATAAAATAACAACATAAATCACAGCATATACTTTTCCTATGTGGAAAAAAAATTGCATTTTGGTTGAAAAAGATTGCCTTGATGTTGGAAAAGTTTATACAGTATGTAATGTATCATTGAATACATTTCCACACATAATTATTGTGCCAGTTGGTAAAACCTTATCTTAAACTTTATGCACTCTAAAGAACCAGTGTGTCTTTATCAACACGTAAAAGCTTTCTTCTTAGCGGTTCTTGCTTTCGAAACCCCTAACCATATTTAACTTCGGTGTAACTTGTCCTGCACCATCTGGGCTTTTTTATTTGATCTGACTTACGATTTTAACCTTAGAACATTAGACCATAAATCAAGAACATTAAAGGAGGGACCCCACCCAGATCTTGGGACCAGAATATCATAGAGACTTAATGGTGGACTTTGTTGATTTGGGCTAGTAAGCAACCACCTAGAACCTGTAAAGCAATGCACTACAAGCCACTTAGAACACCTTAGTTTAGAGGGTCTGACAACCTCCACCAAAACCCTAATATTGTGGCATTTATTCATTCGTTTGTTTTTTCTTTAAAAAATTATGTTTCCCTTTAACTACTGACACATAGCATCAATAACCCTTCTAGTGTCTATGGGTCATTTTTGAGCCTGCACAGGTAAAAAATATGTTACATATACAGTATAGTTTTTGGGGCCAGAACCAAATGTTGTGACTTTGTCAAATCCATTGTGATACATCTCTAGGTTTCTTTGTTAAGGAGGAAGTGGGAGCCTGGTAAACATCCAACGTTAAGGCTTTTATTTCTCCACTTTTCAGTGACACATAAGGGTTTGTTTTTCAGCACAACAAAAAACCCACAAAAATTTCTGCTGCATGCGTTTCTTTCTCTCTCTCCCCTCAGACAGTTTTGATTGCCCTTTTATTCCTCTCAAGCTCTCACTGCAACACAAAACAGCTGTTAGGTGATTTTCCACATGTGTCAACCCTTACCGTTCTTCCTCTCCCGGTCTCACTCTCCATAGACGTCGCTCGTCCATGCCCCCATCACCACATCCATCAAAACAAAACAAAAATGTTTTCTTTGTACATACATAATTGTTTGAGTGAAGTAACCATTTTAAACCTGTAACGATCCACACCGTCTTTGGTTTGTGTACCTTTTATTTTAAGTTTTGGCACCTTTTATGTTCCATATTGTTCTTTGTTTATGCACTCTTATTTTAAGTTTTGGCACCTTTTATGTTCCATATTGCCTTTTGTTTTATGCACTCTTATTTTGAAGTCTTGTCATGTCCTGTTTTCCCTCCATGTCTATGTGTCTGATTTTCATTGGTTCTTTGTCTAATTATCTTGTTATCAGTTCTAATTTATCATTGGTTTTAGTTTATTGTCTTGTTATCTTGTTTTGAGTTTTGGTTTTCCATTGGTCTATGTTTCCCCTTGTTTTGTATTTAAGCCCTCATGTTCACCTCGTCCTTTGTTGGTCATTGTTTGGTGTTTGATGCTCATTCCATGTTGTTAGATGCTCTGCCTTAGTCCGTGTTCCTGCCTATGCCCTCCTTGGAAGACTCCCTGTGTCATTACCTTGTGTTCATGTCCTTATTTTCCCCTCGCGGATGTTTCATTTGTTCCCGTGTTTCTACTTCCCTTTACTTTGTGACTTTTAAATAAAGCTGCACCTGGATCCTTACTCCCTCGTCTGCCCACTTCATTACAAAACCACTTGTTCCTTCCATTGTATTTAAGGCTCAATTTTGACCCATGTGGGGGAAAAAAAACTGTTCAGACTTTCTGGATGTTATGTAGCTTTAAATAGTATTTTGTACATATTCAATATGAATCAAAATTTTCTCATGTAGCCCCTAGTCCCATACTGTTCTCTAGCCATACTGTGCACACATGCACATTTATTTTTAAACCGTTTTGAACAGGCAATATATAGTACATATGTTTACTATCACAATTTTGTTTTATGAAAAGTGTGCAATGGGGCTAAAGTTGTACACCCCAGTCCCCAAACCCCCCTAGCCCCAAATGTGAAAAACCCACTGGATGTAATTTTAGATGGCAGAAAATGGTTACAGCACCTTCTTAACCTAATTCTAACCCTAACACTGCAACAAATTGTTTGAAATTAGTGAGAAGCAATGGATTTATTTTAATAGACATGTCTTTTTTGACTGCAGGGAAAGGTGGTAGAGATTCATTTGTGAAACACACATGAACATACTAAAATTGTACCTCTAAAATGTACACTATTGATTTTCTACAATGTTTTCCAACTTTTTAAACTTTTTTACTTATTTAAATTCTATAACAATATGTTAATTCATTAATATTCAGAATGTAGCCTTTTCCCCAATCATTATACACTTTGGGACCAAAACAAAACATATATACGATGATGGGGTATTTAGTGACGTACAGTGATCAAGAGTTTATGTATTTTGAACGGTTTTCAATACGGGTCAAAAATGACCCGAAGGACAAAATTAAGGTGCCGTTTCTAAAGACAATAGGATGGTTAATCATCTCTTTCTTTGTGGCTCCAGGGCCCAACTGCTATGTAGATGCCTCTAGGACCCAAGTGATCCATGGAGGAGAGCCAGTATGGGTTGACTCCTGTACCAAATGTCGATGTCATGATGGGCAGGATGCAGGTTACTGGGAGGGCAACCGCTTGGCAACGTGTTCCCGTGTCCGAAACTGCCAGCCTGAAGAGGGGCTAAACTGAGGAAAGAGGTCACAATATAGGATCTGTCATTCTGATTTATACAACATTGCAAAAACTGTCTCAGTAGATATCTACTTGCTGAAGAAGAAAATGTAGCCTACAAGCTTTGGACTCTGTAGGATTAAACATATACTGTAAACAAACAAGAAACAAGTTTAAACATCATTGTTAGTCTATCAGTAATAGTTAGTCTTACATTAACTAACCAATTAACATACCAGTCCTTAATGTAAAAGGAATCAGTATAATCTTGTTTTGACTTACTACGGGATATTCCCTAATAAAATAGACCATAGAGCTTAGTTTTGAGACTCTTTTTGTCATGGTTAGCAATAGCACAGTAAGCATATTACATTTGCATTATAGGCCTACAGTTCAAATACATATTTGAAGTTACAGTAAAGTTGTTTTAAAATGAATTGACATTGGACATTGTGTTGTACATGTTTGCTATGCCTTAAAAAAAGCTGATTTTAGGATCCTCCACTCATTTTTATTATACATTTTTTATTGGTGTTTTTATATGAAGTAGCATGTACTGTATGTTTATATTCTTTTCTGCGTACAAAGCCTGGAAACCAAAGTATGTTGACACTGATGCACATTACTGCCATGCAGGCATGGACACAGCTAATGCAGCATGAAATACAAACAACGAGGAGGAGGGTATGGCCAGGCCATAACTATGGACACCCGGCCACGCCCTCCTCCTCATCACACTTAATAAACCAGGTCCATTTTTGCTTTATTTCTGTTCTGACTGTTATTTTGACTGGTGTGATAATGTTACTTATTTCTTTTTTTTCCATTTTCAGCAATGCCACAGAATGTACCCAAATATAAATAAACCACAAGTGATCCATGTGTCTTGTCGTATTATCTTGTATATAAAGTTAGAGGTTGTTTGTGTTGTTATTTCAAGTTTATTGCAAAATCTGTCAGAAAAAAAAATTACTTTGAGGAACATATCCGTGATTTCCTCCACGTAGATGATAGTTTAGAGATACAACTTTTCCCTTACCAATAAACAGCCACATCCCTGAGCAGTGATTTGGACTTGTGTCGGTAAAAGCTGGGTGTTAAATAATCAGGTGAAAATATAAAATTTCTTACTTTGTTCTGATGCATTATGACTCAATCTCCACACACACATAACAGCCCTTGGCAGAAGGTCAGCTATCCTTCCTAAATATGATAAAGGGCTTATATAACTATAGAATACTTTGAATTGGTGTTCTTGTAGATTTGCTGATGCAATGCACTAGCAACGCCAAGCTCATGGGTTCAAATCCCATGGAACACACCTGCCAAGTGCATAAATACAAATAAATACTGCTAATTCAAGTCACTAATGGCAAACCAGAGAAAATATATGGATATGGAATAATAGACTTATAAACTCCATATTTTGCTCTTTACAAGGCTAGTGTATTTGGAATTACAAGCACACACAGGATTTATAGATGCTACATTCATTCCACCACAGAAAAAAGATAACCAGTAGCCCAATGCCAGAGTGAGATTCTTGTAGCATCAGATTTATTGATTGTATACAAAAAGTATGTTTGATATGACATAATGCATTCTATATAAGATATAGTATATTTGACATTCAATGTACAAAAAACCTTGATAGACACAGTAATTCTTTAAAAATGCGGCGCAGGTTTGAAGACCTATGGCCGTCAGTAGTACATTGTTTCTTTTGCAAGTCATTGTACAGTGTAGAATACTTGCCCACATCTGCCCCTCTCTCTTTATCTCTCAGATAAATGACTATCAAGCACAGATGGAGTGCTTGCAGGTGCATGATTGAGGGCAAAAAGGCTGGTGGTGGGGATGGGATGTGGCACAGATTTTAAAAGGGCATTTAGAGAAAACTGGGAGAGATTTACACACTAGTCTCTTTGTCAGAATGGGAGGATTTGCTGACCCAAGGATATGATGAAAGCACAACATCAAAATAAAAATCTGCATTCATCATGACATCAGTATGATTTAACAAACTATAAAGGGATATTTTCAATATGTAGCATCTCAACCTAAAGGACTGTGTTTGTGCTTTGCAAAGTTGGCAATGAGAGTTGTTCGAGCTTCACTTGATTGCAGCACAGTGTAATTAGAAAAAAAGTACAGTAGCTACTGAGGATGGAACAATCAGACCACTTAAATGTACCGTATTACACTTTCATACACAACTGCAACGAAACTGCGGTTTTCCAACATAATCTTATCCCATAGAAAATACTAAAGAACAATGCCACACTACAGAATACCTACACTTTCTTCTAAACTTCTTGCTTACCATTGGGGTAAAATAAAAAGTTTACAGGAATATTTCCGAGTTCAAAACAATTTAAGATCAATTAACAGCATTTGTGGCATAATATTTATTATAACAAAACACAATTTCTCTTCCTTTTCACTCTAAGTGCCTTATTGTAACTTTGATATATATATATATATATACACACATATACACACACTGGCAGCCAAATGCTTGTACAAATCTGTACATGAAACTGCTGTTGAGAGGGTAGAAATCAATGAAGTTGTCAGCTGAGGACATGTGAGGCATCTATTTCTCAAACTAGAGTCTCTGATGTACTTATCCTAAAGTTTAGTTCATCTGGCCTTCCACATCTCTTTCTGTCCTTGTTAGAGCCAGTTGTAATTTGTCTTTGAAGACTGTAGTGCAATCTTCAAGTGACTGTGAAATCTTTCCTCAAAACAATGATTGACTGACGAGTTTCTAGAGAAAGTTTATTTTTTGCCATTTTTGACCTAATAT
Organism: Moxostoma hubbsi; assembly: GCA_032164185.1. NCBI lineage: Eukaryota > Metazoa > Chordata > Actinopteri > Cypriniformes > Catostomidae > Moxostoma > Moxostoma hubbsi. Next base: position 26,678,500 of record JAVLUX010000004.1, read on the forward strand.
TGTCCTTAAGTCATGCCAGTCTATTGCATACTGTGGCAACTCAAACACAAAGACAATGTTAAGCTTCATTTAATGAACCAAATAGCATTCAGCTGTGTTTGATATAATGGCAAGTGATTTTCTCATACCAATTTAGCAATTTAGCATGATTACTTGCTGGAAATGGGGCCTGTTTAGATTTGATCAAAAATTATTTTTTCAAATAGTGATGGTGCTGTTTTTACATCAGCAATGCCCTGACTACAATTTGTGATCAGCTGAATACCACTTTGGTGAATTAAAGAAGCAATTTCCTTCTGAAACAGCAAAATCTGTACATTATTCCAAACTTTTGGCAGCCAGTGTATATACAGTGTTGGGAGTAACGAAAAGCATGAAATGGAAATATGTATTTCAAATACAAAATATAAGTAACTGTATTCCACTACAGTTACAATTTAAATAATTAGTAATTAGAATACAGTTACATTCAAAAAGTATTTTGACTACTGAATAGATTACTTTGCATTTTATTGTTTCATTTAATATTTAGTCCTTTCAGATGGAAAATCTTAAATGTTGCGAGCCAAAGTGCATTTGAACAGCGGTGAAACACTTTCTTATGATTCATACGAGCAGACAGAGAAGTACGTTTTGAGCAGAAGAAATAGAAATAAACCTTGTGTAAATTGTCACCTTTATGCTAAGCTGCAAACATGCACCAGTCACCGTAACGCTTTTCCCCCGGAGATAAATGGTTTAGTCCGACAAATCATGGAGCCAAACAGCAAAAGTCTGTATTCCACACATTTAATGGCAGATACACAGGTTGCACGCTCTTTTCATACATGAGAAAATTAACAAACCATTAGCTCACAAAACATAAAACTATAATAAAGGTAAGGTAGAGCAGAACAGTCATCATCCTCCTGCACCTGCACACAGACTAACTAGTAACTCTATATGCAAATAAGATGGTCAGTGTCTCAAAGGTACCCTGCATTCCAATAGAATGCATGTAAATACATTGTCTTAAACATTACAGTATGATAATATTTTATCAAGAAAATCATTTTTTTCTAGACCTATGATATTAAGGCAAAAAAAATCATATTCTTGCTAATAATTTAAATTTTTTTCTGTAAAAATGTTGAAAAATCCTTAAAACAAGATCAGTTAGATTTATCTTGTTTTTAGAAACAACGCTGCATAAAATATTTTAGTTGTTCAGAGAATGCATTTTTAATGGCAGTTTTTATAGTCAAATAAGTGAAAAAATCTATCAGTGCTGAAGAAGTAATCCTAAGTATTTAGAATACGTTACTGACCTTGAGTAATCTAATGGAATACGTTACAAATTACATTTTACAGCATGTATTCTGTAATCTGTAGTGGAATACATTTCAAAAGTAACCCTCCAATATACATACATATATGTATACATATATATATAAACGGGGGACAACCTGAAATTACAGTATTTTTTTTTTTGTGCTAATCAACATTATGGCACAAATGTTGTATACTGTGCATGACTTGTGTCAAAACCGGAACATCCCTTCAAATAAAGTTCTTGACTGTATCACCAGAGTAACTTTCAAAATATGATAGATGATTCGATTTCATCATTGTCCTTCCTCGTAAGTACCATATTTACAGAATCCACACAATTCAAACACATGGTATCACTAAAATAAAATAAAAAACTGTCATTACATTGCATGCTGGGTAAGGCCCAATTGATAGCATGCAACTGCGTGGGAGGCCACAAAACAAAAATGGAGAGCAATGCCATTTTCAATTTGTGCCTTGATACAAGAACTCATAAAGGAAAAAATCTCATCTCACAGAATAAAATAGATTATTTTTCATTTGCAAAGACATTCTGGGATGAGCAAAATGTCTTTTTAATTTGGAGATTGGCTAAAAATATCATTCAAATGTTAAAGGTTTAAGATTCACACTCTGTTCCACAACACTGCTCTCAGCATTTCAAATGCAGACCACAACTAGAAGGAATATTTCTGAATATTATCAATTCATATTTTTGAATATACTTTACGCGAAAGCAGTGGACTTTGCTCATTAAAGGGCTTCCAGCTTTCAAAAAAATAAATCAGAATATGGGCTCTGCTTCATCTTTAAGGCTGTTAATAGAGGAAAATCAATAGGAGATGAAAAACTGTGTCAGGTATGTTTTGGCAAACAAGCAGGCATTATTTCATTATTATTCCTTATGGTGAATGTACAGTTATCCAATATTGATGGCTGCAGTGATGTACTTACATCTGACAGGTAGCAGTACTCAAGAGACAGAGGTGAAGTACTTAAGACATCTTGAAGGAAGGCAATGTAAGCGACAAAAGTGTTTTCAGCTTGGGTCAGCAGTTAAGACAATGCAACAAGAATACAAATGCACGCACAGAGATGACATGGGTTGGTGAGTCTGAAAGGCAAAAAGAAATAAAGATGCGGAAAATGTGTACTTAAAAAAGGCTTGTGGCTCTCAATTAATGACATCTGTGCTGAGCTGAAAGAATCGTTAGTAGCACAAAAGAAATGTCCAAACAGAGTAGGACAGGCAATAAGAGAGAAAGAATTGCTTGAACTCCTCCACATATTTACCCCTCATAAAACAACTGAAGGCATCAGCTTGGTGTTTTCAGGCAGTAAAATAATAGAAGAAAGGAAGAGGAATTATAGGTAAAGGTAACGACCAAATTAAAACAACTTGGAAAGGCTTGCAAAGTATCACTAAAGGTGCGGTTACACTAGACTTTGTGCTCCGTTCACTTTCATTCAAACGTATTCAAACGCTGAGAGCAGAACCGCATGAATATGTGAAGAAATGTAGTTTTTCGCTACATACCAAAGTTCAAGTTTGGTGAATTCTGACCAGCGAATTCTTGTAGCAAAACATTTTACCAAAAGAGGTTTTAAATGTCACTGATTATCTTCTTGGCCCAATGCAAAGAATACAAAATTAAAAGCTGCATGGTTTAAAGTGTTGAAAGAAAGTAGAAAATGGAGTAGGTAGATATACAGAGAATATATTTTTGAATGTAAGTATTTCAATAAATTTATATTTACATACATATACATATTTAGATAATTTATTATTATTTGTAATTCATTATTTATTACACAAAAGCCCTAGATTGTGAGATATTAAGTTGCTGATATTCATTGCATGGTCTGAACTTAAGTACTTTGTACATGCTCAAAGCCTTGTGTGACCGCATCTAAAGGAAAGAATCTCAACGCAGTTTTGTTAGTTCATCGTTTCGGAAAAGGTGAATATTTTTGGATATTGGAGACTCATCACTCATTAGTATGAGCATTATTTAAACATCACCTCTCTAGAATACCATGAGATCCTAGACTGAACAACACAGACATTATTTGATCAACAACTGCATCCTCCAAGTTATAAAAAGCCTTGGGATATTACAAACCCAAGTATGAATCTTCGAGGCAAACGAAAGTTAACGATAAATAAATGAGAGCTTGTTGTAGCAGTCTTTTGTTGAGCAGGTGATGATTGATACAGTGGTTTGATCATCAGTAACTTTATCTCCTCTATTTCCCAGTGAAAGTTCTTGCCATTTTTCTAGATGTCTAGAACAGCCAGCTGATCCAGTGAAGATGACCAACCCCAACAATCCATTTATACCAAGTTGACAGACACAGTCATGTGCTTGTTGGGCTTTGTCCAGATCCAGTCTAATCATATCACACAATTGTCTGCATGAAGAAATGATCCTACATCTTAATGAGGGATGCATGCTTAGAAACGCATATTTTCTCTTGGTTGACAAAATTCAGCTTGGATCAAAGTCCCAAGAGAGAAACAAAGTGCAGGCGCTACAAAATAAAAGAGAGAGGGATAGTGAAAGCAAGAGAGAAAGATATATAATCCAAGGAGCCTTCAAGCACCCATTTATCAATCTCAGATCCATAAACATTTGAGATATGAAAGAAGAGATTTGAACTCTGCAGTAACCGCAGGTACAAAGACACATTCGCTTTTGAAATGTACAGTACAATATGTTCTGATTTACATCAAGTGGCCAGGCTGTTCTTTGCTGAGAGATGTTCATATGTCACTCACCAAAATCAGATTTGAACAATCCTCCCTTGAGAGCTTGTTTTGATCCTTTAGGTCTGAACAGAACAGCCAGTATAATCATGACGCTCCTTTTCATCCAGGCACTGTGTGCCCATCTCTATCTAGATCTGGATTTGAATCTACATCAATGGGTCCACATCAAGCTTCCAAGGCCCACTGTATTCCTGAGAACTAACCTGTTCAGCATATCACTGCTGTAATCATAGGAAGATGACCCAGAGTTTGTGTATGTGTGTATTTATATGCTGAACTGTAGAGAGGACATGGCACCCCTGGTCAAGACCTGGCACAGTAGCTTTCTATCCCTTGATGGGTCTGGGAGGGGGCTTGCCAATCTCTACAGAAATGTTGGTATAGAGTGGGTACTTCTTCACAGAAACCACTCTGTACATCAGCGAGCTGATTCCATCTTTCCTCATTGTGTTCTTGGTGTTCTGAATTTTACTGAACCTGAGAGAGGAAAAAAAACAAGTACTGTGTCATTGTTCTGTAGTAGCCTACATTTCTAATACAATAGAGCCTAAGTATATAAGTATATAAGCTGGGCTTCAGAAATGTACCTAAATAAAAAAATACCTAAACAAGTTTTGGGATTCTTGGTTGTTGTGATAGCTTAAAGAAAAAACATTTTTCCCGGTAAGTTTCATCATACCACGTTGGTGGAATGACCTTCCCAACTCAATCCGTGAAGCTGACTCTCTATCTTCAAAAAAATGGCTAAAATCACATCTTTTCCAAGAGCACTTAACCAGTCACTAAAAAAAAAAAAAAAAAAAAAATATATATATATATATATATATATATATATATATATATATTTAACAATTCTTGTTGCATTTCAATCGGTTTTGTATACTATTCTGATGATAGTGAAACTTTGTAGTATGGCACTTTTCGTACCACTGTCTCCTTAAGATGATTCGCTTATGTTTTCCTCTTTTATAAGTCGCTCTGGATAAAAGCGTCTGCCAAATGAATAAATGCAAACTTATGTTGTATTTGTTTTTTCACAGAATTCCTGAAGCTCTACTGGTAGAGCATGGCGCAAGCAACACCAATGACATGGGTTTGCTTCCCAGGGAACACACATAAAGTGATGAAACGTACACTCTGAATTGACCCTAAATCGCTTTGGATTAAAGCATTGACCAAATGAATGAATGTAAATGTCATGATATGGAATACTTATGTATGGTTATACCAATGTCAACCAGGAGGGGGAGAAACAACATTTATAAAGGTGCTCAGACTACTCACTCCTGCACACAAAGAGAGACAAATGGCCTTCACAAAATGTATTGTGTAGCTTGTGGGACATTAATTCTATGGTATTCGATCGAGATATTAAATCACTTAGATAATATAAAAAGAGAGGCTTATAATTCAGATATGCTATAATATGGATTTAAAATAGAAGAAGCTTTATGCTCCGGGCTCTATTTATAAGATTGGGGGGGGGGGGGGGGTTATATGACTTCTTAACCTTCAATCCCTTAAGACATTTACAATGATATACATTTCAACATTTTGGCCTTAACTGAAGAAGAACTAAACTAATGAATAGCTCACTTCCTCTGTAAAGTGCCACAAAATAGGAACACAAGTTAAAATTGTCACTTAAAGGGTAGCTTGATTAATGTGTTGCTATCAACTTCCATATCAGAGTGGGAACCACAAAGGCTATTAGAGAGACTGTAGATAATGATTTATGTACAGTTCAAGTTGAATGAAATTAGAGTATGTGAGAGGACTCACACTGAACTGGACTAAATATTCATGCGGACCGGTGTTCAGCAGTGCTAACGAATCTGTGGAAAGTGATGGATTGAACCTTATGTCTCATTATAGAGGCTGATGATCTCCTGAGTGACCAAACAAAGATGGCGGTGATAGTAACAAAAGCAGTAGAGAGGGCAAACGTTCATTAACTGAAACAACTCATCTTTTAAATAACACTTACTCTGGAAGAACACAACCACTTACTTTCCACCTTTATCTTAAGGACAAATAACCTAAAGCTGTGATGGGAAAAAGAAACGAAACAATACAAAAAATAAAAGCCAGCAGCTTAAGGTTATCACAACCTAAATGGCGCAGGAAAAATTTACTCTAAGTAGCAACTCTTTTAAGTACAAAAATAATTTGTAATACAAAAATATATCTTCTACTGAAAGGAAAAAAGAGTGCAGCTGAGATAAGTGGGCTGCAATGAGAAGTTTGATGGATTTCTTTAAAGCTAAAGTGTGTAGTTTTCCAAAGATACAAGGCTTTCTTCTATAATACCAGTTTAATATGCATAGAAAGCTATAAGTAAGCCCGATTTAGTAGGTTAATTTCACACAAGTGTAAACACTTCAATGGTATGAGTTTTGGGGCAGGGCTATCATTGTCAGTCAACCAATGGAATACAAGGGGAGTTTTCAGGAAATCATTATTTAAATAATTATTTTCGCAGTTCCGTTTGGGATGCTAGTAGCACAGAAATTCTACAGCTTTAAAAGTAGTGCAGCTATAGAATTTAGTTTTAGAAGAATTCTGGTTAGTTATACTCAGAACATGCCATAATGATGTACTGTAACTTACCAAAATACTGAAGGCTGTTATTACAACTGACAACCCTCAGATGATAATTTGTTGAACAATTTTGTGGAAGAAGTGAGGCTTTGAGCTACAACAGAGTAATTAAAGAGCCACACAAGGCTTTCGAGAATACATTTATAATCACTACATGGCAGACTTTGGGACAAACTCCAGGGGAACTCAACTAACACTGATATGAAAATCTATATTCAACAAAGGAATGCAGAGAAAAACAGGGCTAGCTATGTTTGAAAGAGTGATATGAACAGAAGCAAGTAACCCACAGTGCCAGATTTTCAGTTTCCCCAATCTGCTTTCATCAAATTTTCTCCACAATTTTAAGAGGCCTAAACCTCTTATCACATAAAAAAAGAGCCTTCTTAGAATCTTAGAATAATCCCTGCAAGCCTCTAATGAAGGCAATAAAATCTAGAGAGGAAGGGATCGTAGTCTAAATGAGTTCCCATTATTCCCATTATGGTGCTAATCAATTATTAATCAGATGCCCAGATGAGTTGTGACTCTGTCACCAACACTGATGTGTGTCTGGATAGGTTATATCAGCCTTGGCACCGTAAGAGAGTGTTTTAGAGGGTGGTGTCGAGATCCATCAATCTAAGAGTGCAGTTCCAGATATACTGATTGTCATTGAGCAACAGTACCCAGTCCTGCATCAGTCTATGGATCTTCATCATCATACGTCATATGAATGGCTCACTCGTTTAGGACTGACAAAATACACTTAAAATACCGGTAAAATTTATCTTCAATTGCCTGAGCTGAAGTCTGACGAAGTCAAAGCAAATCTGTTATGGATTAGGACAAAATGTAAAAATTTGATGAATGTTTATCAAAATACGGGCTTGTAACTTGGACTAATACTTTGATATGGGCATGCGGACACTTACATATACATATAAGAATTTCAGAATTTGATGAGTAATTTCCAGTAACTGTTACCTTGATGAGCTATAAATGAAGCATTAATCTGTATACTGCTCTTCTGTAATTCAGCATTTGCCCGAACACATCACTTCTATATATACACTGTATATACAAGAATATGTTTTATTGTTGTAGTCTAATGATTATTATATAAAGCAAAAATTAAACAATAGTTATATCAGCTGTAGAACATGCATACATACAAATAATTGTTATCGGCAGAAAAATTTTAAAAACAATATCGTTCTATCTATATTCTGCCAATTTCTTTTAATTACGATGTATGTCACTTTTTATGCATCATCTACCCTTATACTGTTGCCTAATGTGGTAATGAAATCAAGCCATGTACATGCAATATTCTAATCTGCATTGTACTTCTATCCCCATACTACTTATTACTGCAAAGTGTTAGAGCAACTCTAGAGTAAGGTGGGAAAAGTATGAAAAAAAATGTTCCAGAGTGTAATAAAGTGCACATTTTCCAGGCTGATGCTTGTGCCGAAGGTGGATCTTACCAATCGACATTGGATCATTTTCTCCAGTTTTAGACAGAACACAAACAAACGACCTGCCTGTGACAACAGGCCCACTTTACCATGACATGTTTCAATTCATTAACTTCAGCACAGACACCTCATTCATTTCTACCCCGCGTTCTGTCCTCTCCACTGAAGATGAGTTAAGCATGCGTGTGCGGCTCGCAGGGTGGCCTGCACTCATTACTTCAATTGTCTGAGCCACTCATAGAAAAGAGAGAAAGGGTGGGAGAGAGAAAGAGAGATAAAAAGAGGGAGGGATGGAGAGACATAAATAGAGAGACAGTAAGGGACTGAATGAGAGAGATCAAGAGAATGAGAATGAAACAGAGCAAAAGAGAATAAATCACTGGAGAGTTGAGTGAAATACCCTACCAGAGAAAAGACCAATACTACTTTAACTTTTAATAACATTCCTTTACTTCTGTCTTGCCATTTCGCCTAAAGATTGACAACAACCAGGAAAGAGTGGGCCAACCTGCGACTGCAGGAATCGTTTTGCAATTAGTTGCTTCTGTGTGAAGCTTTTTCTACCAGAGAACAATCTGGCTTGCATCCTAAGCATGCACGGATGGGCTTATCGACTCATTGATTGGGCTATTTTACACACTCGGTGACTTCTTAGCTTTTTGTGCATAAAGAACTTCCACCAGTTGGCATAAACACATAATCATATTTATGAGAATGAATGCATTTGAAAAAGATGTGTAATAATGAAAATCCTTGATGAAGAAACCACTTTAGTCTAGTATGAATTTCCAGGCTGGTTTATGCTGGTTTGGCATTGGTTTGATCAAGTTCAGGTGCTGGTCTAGCTGGTAGCAGTGGCAGTGAGGGAATTTTCTGGGTAAAGTAAATATAGATATATTGGTTTGGTTTTATTATCATATCTTTTTTTAATATGTATAAATATTTGATTGCAAATTTAAAAAAAAAAAATTGCATTTCAATAGTTCACTTGAAATATATTTAATGTAAAATTTAAAAAAATATTTAGCTAATTCTATTATAACCATTATGCATGCAATTGTTATGATTAACTGAGGGACTATATTGATTATTTCTACTCTTAAAAATTCATTTGTCACATTGCAGGACAATTTAAAATTAACTAAGAAAAAAAACTGTGATTAAAAATTGTGAAGAATGTTAAGAAAAGGGTGATCAGTCACAGCACCTACAGTACAATATACACTTTCCGTTTTCCATATTCATCATGTATATATACATTTCAACCTAAAATCATGATATTGAAAGAAAGTAAGCTCATGGACAAGATATGCATCAACTACACATTTACAATTGTGAGTCAAGGTATTGAGGGACTGTTTGGGTAGAACTGGCAAGATCATTCAACCATTGATGCACAATGAATGCTCGGCAAAGTAATTTTGTGCTTCTCACTGGTTAAGCTCATAAAGAAGCCTCGTAGGGACATCAGCACACCAGCATTCACAACATAACATACGCTGGAGACAACTTATTTGGGTCTTTGAGGCAGTGAAGCTAAATACAAAATGCAATCTGCCAAAAGTCTGTAAAATGTCAGTAATTTCAAAGAAACATCAAATATATACTGTATCTGCTCTGCAAAGTGCTCTGCTGTGCTTTAGATCAATAAGTTAGAAGTTAAGATAAGTGGTGTGATTTGATGCTTCCCAGCAGAGCTCAAAACTTAAACAGGGACAGCACAGGCGGGGCCGACGCTTTCAGGCTCCACAGGGAGGTGGTGGCAGGAGAACAGGGTCTTACCTCTGGGGGTTTGGTTCATTGTGCTTGTCTCTCTCATGCTTGATCATCCTGTAGCGGCCGATTCTCACATCAGGCCGAGACACTTTCATCCCATTTAGTGTGATTCTGAGAGAACAATATAGAAACATTATGGTCAGCACATATGAGGTTTCATATCGACTGATTGATTGAGCTCATGCAGTCACAATGTGCTCTAATGACAGTCTTAACCACCAGTTTGGGGAGGGAGGGCATTGCTCAGCTCAAATTACAAGCACTTCCTGTTTTGTTCCAGTTCTGATTCCTTTGGGCTGTGTCCGAAATCTGAAAAATGATGCCTTTGAAGACAGTAGGCCACTTCTGAATGCATTAGAAAAAGAATAAAAACATTTGGGGTTGGGGGGTGGGTGGGTGGGGGGTGGGTGTAATGTATGATGAGTGTAATAATGAAAATCCTTGATGAAGAAACCACTTTAGTCTAGTATGAAAAAAAAAAATATATATATTATTAATAAACAGCAGTGCATTTTTGTCACGTGTTTCCTTATTGAACACAACATAATATTATAAGTAGATCTTGAAGTACACATGGAAAGACAATGCACAAGAGGGCACTCAACACAATGTGTGTGTGTATTTGTATATATATAGCTGCATATTTGCAAAAAAATAAAAAATATATATATATATAGTACGTATGTATGCATGTTGAGTTGTTTCCTCTGTCACAGTTACTAATCCAATATATATTGTAAGGTACTTTAAAGGATACCATGATAATTCCATGGTAAATGTTCAAAAACCAAAATGCCCATGGGTAAAACCATTAAATTTTTTGTGAAAGTCCTAAAAGCTCGAGTGTGTACCTGCAGTCCCACTAATGATGAAAATAACTGATGATTTTTTTTGGCCTTTATTTGGCAATACAGCTAGTCCCACTCCATCTCACACCATTAGTTGAAACCAATGTTGTTATGACAAATCGGGTTGCTCAAACTGATTGCCATTCTGTTTGGTGCCGGTAGCACAAAAATAACACACTTCACCTTTAAAGAACAATCTTAAAATCTTCATAAGCTAATTTGAGACTTCTGCAGTGTATTTAGGTTTGTTATTTTGTATTCTGTGCAAAACTTTGATAATTATTATGTGATTAAGCTTTTTTTAATCAGCTTTTACAATCTCTCATTCTTCAATTTAGACAGCAGCGACCTAAAGCAGAGTATTTTAGTTTGTTTATTATCATAGCACATAGGCAATGATAAATCTACCTCTACCCCCAAGGCATTGGCAAATATGAAAAGCTTGATAAGAACTTACTGTCAGTGAGTATGTGGGAGAGCTGTGGTATTAACCTCATCAATGTGAAATTCTTCATGGCTGGATCTTGCTTAACTGCATCAAGGGGGCGGAATACTGATGCTAATCAAACTATTTTTAGCTCTTCTGCTCTGATTTGAGTTTCGGCTGGAATCATTCCAGCCCAGGTATCTGAAGCAGCCTAAAAAGACAACAAGATGCAAATAACTGTGTCCATGCTGGTAATTACCATTTGGCTGACTGATGCCCTTGACACCTGCAGTAATTTGGCTAAAGAGCCGTGAGAACTGAGTCAAAGGGGAGTTTGGTTAAAAGCCTCGTGTCCTGATTTGTGTTCATTATTATGCACATTATACACACATACAGTTTTATGGCATTGATTTACCCAGCATTTTAAGAACTTATTGGGCGATTTGTTCACAGCATGTTCCTTGAACTCTTGGCCCTTTGCGCTTGGCTCAGACAGCTGTGATTACTCTAAGGCTGGCAAGAGTTGTCTGATTGTGGAAAAGAAAAATTATGTGCCTTGTACTGACCTTGAAAATCATGCTGAATATCTAAAATATTTGTTTTTCAAAAGGAATTTTGTGCCTCTTTACTGAAAAATTAGCTTGTTTCTTTGCTGGGAACAAACAAAAAAAGCTGGTCTAAATTAACCTCGTCTTTGGAAGCAGAAAATGTATTACAAATCCTCCATGAAAAGAGCAAAAGGGGAAAGAGGAGGGAAAACACCCATTATTTAACAACAAAACAAAGAGTATTACTTTTGTAGCACAACAATAGAGGCACATGGCAATGATGAACTAACTCACAGTGTCTCTATTACCCATTAAGTCAGTTTATGATAAAGAGAATGTTTGCCCTGAATGGTAAAATAATAATTAATAGTGTTGACTGGAGATCTGTTTTGGCCCAGTGAACACTGTCCTTGATCGGATTAACAGAGAATTTCTCAAGATCGTATTTCTCCCTCCCTCCCTGCAGTTCAGGTAATTGCATTAGACCTTTGGAGTGGAGGGGAATTGGAATCATTGCTATTACTTCATGTCTAGCTTGTTGAGCAGAAATGGGAGAGGAGTAGGGAAAAAAGGTCACACACAAAGAGAGAGAGAGAGAGAGAGAGAGAGAGAGAGAAAGAAACCTCATTCACACTGTGCTCTTATCCCAGGGTATTGCTGCAGTCAATGCCGGGATGCCTTCTGTATGAACGCCAGCCAGAGCCGGACCCTAGAAATATGGCCGGGATCAATCCCAGAACGTATTTGTGTGAACAAAAGGCAGAGTCGATCCCATGAATGGTCTGTGTCATGTTGATGACTTATTTATCATGAGTAGGAGAAAGTCTGTATGCAGAGTACAGATATAACAGTTTACAATATACTGCGTTTTTGTGTGTGTGTGTGTGTGTGTGTGTTTTAAACATTCAAATGGCTGTCATACATTGTCATTTTCTCATTTGCATCACTGTGTGAATATAAAAGCATTTTTTTAAATCAGTCCGTTTTTTTCAGATTTTTTCACAAAGCTGCCATGATCAAATAAATTCCTTCGTCATTCAAAGCACTGCAAACCCAATGTCGGAGTGGTACGGTGCAGTTGAGGTCCTATCTAATCCTCTATGAGCATTATTCCAAGAAATTTGCAAAGATGAATATAATTGTAAATACATTAAGTATATAGTATAATAAATTTTAGACCCCCTAAAATAAGAAACACAACCATATACTGTACATTTAATATATATATATATATATATATATATATATATATATATATATATATATATATATATACACACACACACACAGGTGCTGGTCATATAATTAGAATATCATCAAAAAGTTGATTTATTTCAGTAATTCCATACAAAAAGTGAAACTTGGATATTATATTCATGCATTACACACAGACTGATATATTTCAAATGTTTATTTCATTTAATTGTGATGATTAAAACTGACAACTAATGAAAATCCCAAATTCCGTATCTCCGAAAATTAGAATATTACTTAAGACCAATACAAAAAAAGGATTTTTAGAAATGTTGGCCAACTGAAAAGTATGAACATGAAAAGTATGAGCATGTACAGCACTCAATACTTAGTTGGGGCTCCTTTTGCCTGAATTACTGCAGCAATGCGGCGTGGCATGGAGTCGATCAGTCTGTGGCACTGCTGAGGTGTTATGAGAGCCCAGGTTGCTCTGATAGTGGCCTTCAGCTCTTCTGCATTGTTGGGTCTGGCGTATTGCATCTTCCTCTTCACAATACCCCATAGATTTTCTATAGGGTTAAGGTCAGGCGAGTTTGCTGGCCAATTAAGAACAGGGATACCATGGTCCTTAAACCAGGTACTGATAGCTTTGGCACTGTGTGCAGGTGCCAAGTCCTGTTGGAAAATGAAATCTGCATCTCCATACAATTGGTCAGCAGCAGGAAGCATGAAGTGCTCTAAAACTTCCTGGTAGACGGCTGCGTTGACCTTGGACCTCAGAAAACACAGTGGACCAACACCAGCAGATGACATGGCACCCCAAACCATCACTGACTGTGGAAACTTTACACTGGACTTCAAGCAACGTGGATTCTGTGCCTCTCCTCTCTTCCTCCAGACTCTGGGACCTTGATTTCCAAAGGAAATGCAAAATTTACTTTCATCAGAGAACATAACTTTGGACCACTCAGCAGCAGTCCAGTCCTTTTTGTCTTTAGCCCAGGCGAGACGCTTCTGATGCTGTGTCTTGTTCCAGAGTGGCTTGACACAAGGAATGCGACAGCTGAAACCCATGTCTTGCATACGTCTGTGCGTTGTGGTTCTTGAAGCACTGACTCCAGCTGCAGTCCACTCTTTGTGAATCTCCCCCACATTTTTGAATGGGTTTTGTTTCACAATCCTCTCCAGGGTGCGGTTATCCCTATTGCTTGTACACTTTTTTTCTACCACATCTTTTTCTTCCCTTCGCCTCTCTATTAATGTGCTTGGACACAGAGCTCTGTGAACAGCCAGCCTCTTTAGCAATGACCTTTTGTATCTTGCCCTCCTTGTGCAAGATGTCAATGGTCGTCTTTTGGACAGCTGTCAAGTCAGCAGTCTTCCCCATGATTGTGTAGCCTAAAGAACTAGACTGAGAGACCATTTAAAGGCCTATGCAGGTGTTTTGAGTTAATTAGCTGATTAGAGTGTGGTACCAGGTGTCTTCAATATTGAACCTTTTCACAATATTCTAATTTTTGGAGATACTGATTTTGGGGTTTTCATTAGTTGTCAGTTATATTCATCAAAATTAAAAGGAATGAACACTTGAAATATATCAGTCTGTGTGGAATGAATGTAAACATTATACAAGTTTCACTTTTTGAATGGAATTACTGAAATAAATCAAATTTTCGATGATATATATATATAAGGGCTGTCAATCGAATACAATTTTTAGTCTAATTAATTACATGGTGTCCCGATTAATTAATCGTGATTAATTGCATATAAAAATATTTGCTGAGAAAGCCCCTCATTTAACAATAACTCAATATATAATGATTATACATATTTATATCAATATATATCAATATATATCAATATATATATATATATATATATATATATATATATATATATATATATATATATATATATATGTTATCTTAAAATATTTAAAAATTATATATATAAAACAATGTATTGTTTACTACCATATTATTGATCATAAGTGGTGGCGGGTGCGTAGTGGGCTAAATCACTGATCTGGTAAGCAGAAAGTTGTCGGTTCGATCCCCACAGCCACCACTATTGTGTCGTTGAGCAAGGCACTTAACTCCAGGTTGCTCTGGGTAGATTGTCCCTGTAATAAGGGCACTGTAAGTCGCTTTGGATAAAAGTGTCTGCCAAATGCGTAAATGTAAATGTAAATAAGTCAATCATTGGCATACAGTTCACAGCAATCCATTTCACAAGTGAATTTGTCAATCGGTTCGAGATTTATTATGAGGGCTTGTTTAAGGGCCCGTCAATTTACACCTACGTCAGACGTCTCGGGTGTGTTGCGTCAAACATAAAATGTTTAGGTCACTGTGTCAAGTTAAATATAGTTAAATACTCAATCTTTAAACACATCTTGAGATCCCTTAGATCGCATTTGTGCTCCTTCAAGTATTTGAACGCAAGAACGTAATGCATGTTTGTTTTGTGTGTCTGCTGAATGTTGTTTTCTTCACTGTATAAACTGCGCATTGCTCATACAGCTGAAATTTCACTTACTGCCCTCTGGAGTAAACAGGTGGTACTACAAGTTTGCATTTTGCAGGAATCTTCCTTATTATGGTCCGTAACGCGTTATTTTTTGTAAAATGAATCGTACTGAATTAACGCGTTAAATCGACAGCCCTAATATATATATATATATATATATATATATATATATATATATATATATATATATATATATATACACACACTCACCTAAAGGATTATTAGGAACACCATACTAATACTGTGTTTGACCCCCTTTCGCCTTCAGAACTGCCTTAATTCTACGTGGCATTGATTCAACAAGGTGCTGAAAGCATTCTTTAGAAATGTTGGCCCATATTGATAGGATAGCATCTTGCAGTTGTGCACATCCAGGGCACGAAGCTCCTGTTCCACCACATCCCAAAGATGCTCTATTGGGTTGAGATCTGGTGACTGTGGGGGCCATTTTAGTACAGTGAACTCATTGTCATGTTCAAGAAACCAATTTGAAATGATTCGAGCTCTGTGACATGGTGGTAGGCCGTGGCATTTAAACGATGCCCAATTGGCACTAAGGGGCCTAAAGTGTGCTAAGAAAACATCCCCCACACCATTACACCACCACCACCAGCCTGCACAGTGGTAACAAGGCATGATGGATCCATGTTCTCATTCTGTTTACGCCAAATTCTGACTCTACCATCTGAATGTCTCAACAGAAATCGAGACACATCAGACCAGGCAACAATTTTCCAGTCTTCAACTGTCCAATTTTGGTGAGCCCTTGCAAATTGTAGCCTCTTTTTCCTATTTGCAGTGGAGATGAGTGGTACCCGGTGGGGTCTTCTGCTGTTGTAGCCCATCCGCCTCAAGGTTGTGCATGTTGTGGCTTCACAAATGCTTTGCTGCATACCTCGGTTGTAACGAGTGGTTATTTCAGTCAAAGTTGCTCTTCTATCAGCTTGAATCAGTCTCCTCTGACCTCTAGCATCAACAAGGCATTTTCGCCCACAGGACTGCCGCATACTGGATGTTTTTCCCTTTTCACACCATTCTTTGTAAACCCTAGAAATGGTTGTGCGTGAAAATCCCAGTAACTGAGCAGATTGTGAAATACTCATACTGGCCCGTCTGGCACCAACAAACATGCCACGCTCAAAATTGCTTAAATCACCTTTCTTTCCCATTCTGACATTCAGTTTGGAGTTCAGGAGATTGTCTTGACCAGGACCACACCCCTAAATGCATTGAAACAACTGCCATGTGATTGGTTGATTAGATAATTGCATTAATGAGAAATTGAACAGGTGTTCCTAATAATCCTTTAGGTGAGTGTATGTATATATATATATATATATATATATATATATATATATATATATATATTATTATTATTATTTTGATAGGCTTTACTTTCACATTCAATCTTTATTGTCCTTCATTGGCCAAAAACATTTTACATAACTAATATAAATGTTTGATCTTATAAAAATAATATAAAAATGATCTTAATAGTTATTTATTAAAGTAGTCTTAGCTGACTAAAACAATAAAATCATGCAAATCTCACACTGGGCCCATTAGCGAAGACGATGAAAAAAGATGCGAAAAAATGTGGGTTATCAGTACACTTAAGACACTGTATATAGCGTACACATCGTGATCACTTTTGTCTTGGGATTTTATTCCGGGATGTGTGTGTGAATGTGAGCACAGATTCTGGAAAAGCTCAGGCAGTGTGAATGA
Source organism: Moxostoma hubbsi (assembly GCA_032164185.1). NCBI lineage: Eukaryota > Metazoa > Chordata > Actinopteri > Cypriniformes > Catostomidae > Moxostoma > Moxostoma hubbsi. The sequence continues at coordinate 26,695,695 of JAVLUX010000004.1, forward strand.
TCAAAATCTCGCAGTCCCAGGACAGATCCAGGGATTACTTTTCCGGGATTCATCCCAAGATCTCTGTGTGTAAGGGGCTACAGAGAGAGAGAAGGTGTAGAAAGAGAGTGTAATAGGGAGAGAGAGAGAGAAAGGGAGGGAAGGAGGAGTGGCCAAACAATATGGCAAAATGACTGACCTTGTCTGGCTCTCGTCTTCCTTTACACTCCTCCCTCTCTTCTCTCATAGGCTGTGTTTTGTACTGCATTTTCAAAATAGTACATATAATATTATTTAATATGCAATAATGTTCAAATTGTCCTATACTAAATTTTCACATGACCTGATTATGTGGCATGTTAAAATAAGTGAGTGGGGTTCGGTTACCTTGGAAATCATATATATTTTTACATTGCTCTCTGGAATTCCTGATTATGATTGGTCAATTGAGCCAAAACATGGTCTGATATTTTTAAACAATAACTGCACATAATTGTCTGGATGTGACAAATAATATTGATATAAGAACGGTCATCTTATAGTGGCTAAAGCACTGAACTGGTAAGCAGAAGGTTGTCGGTTCGATCCCCACAGCCACCACCATTGCGTCCTTGAACAAGGCACTTAACTCCAGGTTGCTCCGGGGGGGATTGTCCTGTAATAAGGGCTCTGTAATTCACTTTGGATAAAAGCGTCTGCCAAATGCATGTAAATGTATTGCGAGCCATCATTCCTATACATTTTGTGTCTTCTTCTTTCTGTAGGAGACCTGGCTGGAGTCACTCACCCTTTATTCGAACTAGCGACTCTAGGGCTGGTAGTCAGTGCCAATACTTGATAAGCTACCCAGGCCTCCTACAGGAAGCTATTTTAAGTCATGCAAGTTCATGTCCTATCTATTTGAATGAGGCCTGCCTGAAATCCCCAAAACTGTTGGTAAAGATGAATGTTTTAAATTTTCAAAATGTCCAAAATCCCTAAACTGGGACCAGTTTCTAACACAAACTCATTCTAGAGCGTTCAAGCTACACCCACCAAACTCGGCACAGACATTCAGACTGTTCTGGAAAAGCTTACCATGTCTTTTCTAAATAAACAGACTTATGGATTTCACATAGCAGACTATTAAAAATCAGAAAAATCCCATTGACTTACACTGATGGATTGTTCAAATGGGCCTGTAAACAAACAAACCAAAAGGCCTTAAATGTGCGCGCTCTCGCTCTCGCTCTCTCTCTCTATATATATATTAAATTAGCTTTATTGGCATGACAGTTGTAGTACAGTATTGCCAAAGCATTGTTAAGTTATTTCTATACAGATTGATAAATATGATACAGTTAGATAATGATACATGAAGACAATAAGTAATAATGAAAACAAAAAGAAATGAATGATTTAAATACTAATAAACATAGGGAAAAAAAAAGGAGCAAACAAAATGAATTGTCCATTTCTTAAATTGTGATTCCAACACATATTTAGCAGCAAGTGTGGTTGTGTTGTCATCTTCTCCAAGTGCTGTACATATTTGAGTTCCTCTGTATCAGACAATTTATGGAATAAATGATGAAATGTTTCAAATTAAAAGAATGTTTCTCTGACCGAGTGGTACTTTGGGCAAATAAAAAGGAAGTGTTTAAAAAAAACAAAGGAAGTGGAACTTCTATTTACACTGTCTGCATATCCTCTACTCTCTCTGTAAGCAGTATCTATGATGTCTTCCTCACTGTATCTCTAGATCATGCTCACTTAGTCTATATTTTGACCGAATTTTTCTTTCTTTAAATTGTGCAATTGATAAGAAATGTGCAAATTTGGTGGTTCTATTTAGGGCCAAATAGCATTGAAGTTTGTTGCGGAGGTCAAATTTACTTTTTAATGTTTCATCATGTCACAAGTTAGACTTTTGTGAATTTCTTTAACAATAAGTTTAAATTTGTTATTGACGTTTATTTCAAATTTGCTCTTAAGGTTTATATGACATTCTATGTGGCTGTTTGTCTTACTGTAATGTCTGTATATCCACCAATCTTCAAATTTATAATACTATCTTTGGCTTTATCAAGCCAACATCAATAATGCTAATGTCCATAGAGCAGATTTGTCATTGACATCCATAATTGTACATCCACCATCTGTTAAGAATTTTAGACACATTTTCGTCTGCAATGAAAATTAGATCAACTATGAAAATACCACCAAACCTGCAAATCTTTGATTTAAAGTAATGTATTTCTGAATTCCCTTGGACTTGCACACACCCAGACTAAGATGATGTGATTGTGTGCCCGCTGACAAAAACAAACATCTCTTTTTTAGTCAAGTCATCCCAAAAGCAGTTCATAACTATTCAGTTTCAACTTAAAATCCACAGCGGAACACCTGTTTACTGCCTTCCACAGTCTCCTTTTTCTGTATTGTAAGAGAAACATCCCTCCAGGGCCTTCCTCTCCAACTCCATGGATTCTGAAAATCAAAGCACGACGGGCTGATTCTCTGTCCACATGGCAAGAGGGGAGAGAAAAACTCTCCAAAGGCTTCATTAACTTTGTGCTTTGTTTCAAGCCAGTCTGACAGAACATTTGCTGTGGATGAGGCTAGGACACAGTCATTTGAGTACACAATCCTCAAGCATGCATGCACGCGAGTACACACACATGTTGGTCTACCTATCATAATGAGGACTTTCCATAGACATAATGATTTTTATACTGTACAAACTATAGATTCCATCCCCTAACCCTAACCATACCCCTAAACCTAACCCTCACAAAAAACTTTCTGCATGTTTACATTTTCAATAAAACATAATTTAATATGTTTTTAAAGCTATTTAAATTATGGGGACACTAGAAATGTCCTCATAAACCACATTTATAGCATAATACCCTTGTAAGTACCAGTTGGTAGCCTAAAAAAATTTCCTCGTAATCCCCTCAAACCCACTCACACACACACACACACATACACACACACACGCGCGCACACACACACACACACACACACCTCTGGGCTATTTCTATCCACAATGACTTCACGCCATGAATGCATGAAGACAGCAATGACCTTCTGTCCAGCTTGCAGGTCTAAGCAAGGCAACAAAGCAAGATATTGGATATCTATCCATTAAGCAGGTTTTTGGAATAATTCACACCTTAGATATTGTTCTTTATTTTAAATGGAAGATTTACATCATTTTTAAAAATCATTGTTATTGTGAGGTTACCTTGGCACTACAAAAAACTATGGCTTGACAACAAATACATGGGAATGTCCATATCTAGAGTTTGATAGCCTGGCAGCAGTCCAGATATTGAAATTGGGCAATGGACAGACTGGCTTTTATGTACTGTAGATTTAGATGGTGTAAATAGTAAACCAGAAGCTATAAAGTCATTTTTTGTGGTGGGGCCATGTGATATGGACCAGAGCCGTCACAAAGAGAATCACTCCGAAGAGAAGGAATGGTGTATAAATAGGACCAATAAATAGGACGGATAAAATATGTGTGCAAAAAAAAACCCAATAAATATTGCAAATGGGTGAGTGAAACAAGAAACAAGTCCTTTAGACACATAAAAATCCTGTGACGGAGACCAACTCGCAGGCTCTCCATCACAGGTCAGTAGAAATGTTGCAGGGAAAGTAAAAATCTAAACTACTGCTCCTTGTTGTTGAGCCCTGTTGCAAGAATATAAATAATTATAACAAAAGCACAAAAAACAACAAAACAAAATAACAAAATTGTATGGCTTGCGTATCAGTTCAAGTGTGCAATGTAGATGGAGAACAGCGTGACTTGGTCACATTTCATGAGAAAATAAGGACTAAAATGTCTGCAGGAGCTTCTCATCAGTGGAGACTGACCTTTGCTATTCTGCATCAACATGCCATCTTTAAACAAACCAGCTACCAGCTCTTCCTTACGGCTAGAGAAAACATTACAGGATCAGTTATTCTACTGCAGGATCAACTACAGCACTAAACAGCAGTTCTGGACACTGATGCCAGCTGCCATCATGAATACAAAGTCAGCACTCAGACCACAGAGAAGGCCCAACTTCAAACAGAATTCCCCTTATAAGGCACAAATGGTGGAAGGGCACATTCACACAGACAAAAGGGCAATTTCACAAAAAATCTGCACTGCTTTTATGTGCTGCATTTCGGTGCAAAAAACTGTGCTTTGCCGTGAGTATGTTTGCAACATTACCAGATTTGCATAATTCCTTAACTAAATCAGGCCCTAACAATGCAGACAATTGATACAAATATACCACGCTATCAGCTGGAGCAATTAATTCTTACTGAATCCCCAACCCCCATTGTATTTAAGTCAGGCTGCAGAACATCAAGCTTGGAGAGAGGGATGTCCATTGGCACTGAAACCCATGTTGTCAGACCAGTGACCTTCAAAGACATAGGAAGAAAGAAAGTTGTGCTGACAGTGACCGGAAGTCCCTGGAGCCCAAACAAACTGGTCCTAGAAAAGTGACAGTATGTTCTAGCAAACTTCCACTCAGAGGGACTGACTGGGCAAGTACTGTATAACTATGTGTGTGTCTTCCCACCAGCCAGATGGGGACTTTGAAGCAGAACACACAGCTGTGTCCACATGCCATTCACTCTTTCATCTTGTCTCTGAAAGGCTGTTCCCAGCTGAATGCACTTTATACAAATCTATTGCCACCCTGTCTGTGAAAACAGCCCACACTTGATCTTCAGGCTTGAATAACAGTACCAAGAGGAGTTCTGTAAGGATTTTCAAGGCAAGAATTTCTTGTCTGTTCCTCACTCATAGTTACTATATGGCTTCAAATCACAGTTAAACTTTTCCTCTTATTCTCTATGAGTCATACATGTTTGGATCAGCACGAGGATGAGTAAATTATGACAGAATTGTCATGTTTTCGTGAATGATTTCTTTAAACTTTTAATGTATGAATATATCATCCACTAAAAATACCTTGGTAATTTTTAACTAGTTGATAAATAGTATTTAGAAATAAAGGTCAAATATCAACTGGTTAAAAATTAGCAGTTCTCCTCAAGTTCACACAGGGGTCATAGCATTGGTGCATCCACTAAGTTCCAAAGTGTCCAATATATTTTACAAAGTATATCAAATTTGTTATAATTTAAAACAGAACAAAAAATTTTTTTTTAGTTGTGACTTAGTAAGTATAGAAACGCTTTCTATGGCCATTATATGGTATATCAAATAGAAAGAGCAATGTAACTTTTTAACAGCAATTGCAGACTTGCCAGGATAATTTCAGATCATTTCATGAGCAAAAACTTGATGAGACAAAAAATGTCTCACATGAAAATCCAAATAGACCAACAGTAAATACAGTAAATGCATCCAAGAAGCAAAAAAAAAAAAAAAAAACCAAACAAAAAGCAACATCCAGCATTTCTCACATTCTCCCAATAAAAATAGCTCTGTTCAGGGAGAGATCTCAGGGGAATGCTGTTGCTTTAAAGCATCAAAGCTTTTGTGGGTATCAAGCTAAAAAGATTATTTTTATTTATATAACCTCTCTAATCACATCAAATAAGCATTGGGCAAAGGAAAAAAGGTGTGTTTTATCACAACATCCACCTTTAGCTATCAACTGCGAAAGGAACCCCAAACAGCTGAAAAGAGTGACATCGGAACATGTGCCGTGGCTGATATGTACACCTCCACTAGTGATATCTTTGTTGCAACAGTGTGCATGCCTTGATATACTGCAGGCTTTGCTCTCCCATCACCTAAGCAGGGGAAAAAATGATAGCTAGTGGAAATGTAGCAATTCATTATCATGCAAGACAGGCATTAGGCAGTCAGGCCTCATCTCTTTACACATTTCTGTCTGGACATGGTGTAGATTTGTGAGCAGTGAGTGTCTACAGCTGGTCCCCACAGAGATACAGATCCCAGCGTTTTTGTTTATAGAAGAAGGCTAAGAAACAGCAGGAGGACACTGTTCAGATTTGAAGTGATAGTATCTGATGACGCATGCTTACTCATGCTTATTTAAAAGCCTGTCTGCCACATATCAAAACCTGTCTATCAGACCTAAAAATAAAAAAATAAATAAAATGCTATCCTGGAAAGTGAGTTAAACTGTGTCTAGAAACAGTACATTGGTAATATCTAAAAAAAATCTACTGTTTAAGGATGTAAACAAACAGTCAAGATAGGGAGGCCAAATGAAAAATAATCGCTCACTGAAAAACCTATATTGCTCAACCACTATTCTGAATATTGTACTACGTTTTTATGCTCATTGATATACCTCTTTTACTAAGAATATGGCATTATTCAGTTTGTTGATGTAAATACCTCAAACCGATTGCCAGATTCCTTCTGAGACAATTTTCTGGTTCCCAAAATTCTGATTCCCTGGTTTTAGTTTATTCAGTATATGCTGATTAAATGTTTACAGGGATATTCCAATAGCTTTAAGGTACGTAAACATCTCTTTCAATATAAAGGCTTCACCACACTATGGAACTTAATCAGACAATGATGTAACTGAAATCACTGTCTGGTGGTTACAGCCTTGCAATCAATATGACAAACTGGATATAACTACAAATAAAGGCTTTTCAAATAAAAAAGGTCATTAGAAATTAAAAACAGTGAAAGAAAGGATATATTCTCTTCTATTCTATTTTCTGTACCAAGGCTGCAAATGCATTAAAACTAGAGTGGATTAGGAACGGGAAATCCATTAATGAGGATCACAGGTCAAAACTGTAAAAAGTTTAGTTACAGGCATAACCAGGATGGTGAGAACCACCAGCCAAAGTGATATTTCTGTGCTAACCTAATTTTTAGTTCTTAAATTTATTTTTAATTTAAGAAAAGAGCTTAGATTAATTAATATTTTTAATAAAACCTCTGAAGTAAATTTTTTTCTGTATTAATATCCTCCCCTTTGCCTCCCACTTTCTTTAAGTTGTGCTGCAGTATTTTATTAACAGAAACAGCTGGTGTGTCAAATGTTGTGGTGGGAAATGAGCTTAATACATTTGGACTCATCTTATTAAATTAATCCAAAGCAACAGGCACAGAAACAAATTAGACCTTATTAAAAACAATAGACAACAGTAACTTTTTAATGTGACTTTAAAGAAACTGAGCCAAAAATGGTTGTGAAAGGCTGGTAAAATTAAAGAAGTCATATCGTAAATTTTTCTCCCCAAATTATTCTCCAAGTGGTCCACTTATAATGATATTTATATCATTAATAATGATAAATGATAAAATAATAATTTAGGTTAACATGACTAGTTTTCATTAGGGGTGCACCGATCGATCGGCCAACAATCGAAATCGACCGATATTTATTTGAAATCTGTGATAGCTGATCATACCCAGATTTAGGGCTGATCTTTTCTGCAGCATGTAGGGAATCATACATACGCTGCTCCTCTAATGAATGAGCCCTTGCTCAGCCCTTGAAGAATGACAGAGTGGCCTTTGGAGGGTGAGTTGCTGGCAATTCTAAGCATTTACAAATTTAAACTTTCAGACATGATGTAATTCACATGAACATGCCATTTTGTTTTTTAAAAAAATTTAAGAATTACACATATATGAATATTAAGTCGTTATGGTAGATATAATTGATGGGAAGATCGGATCATTTACTGACTTGGATCTTTGAGTCTCGTTTAGCAAAATGAACAAATCTTTGTTCAAGTAATTTCATTAATTTAGTTAATTTGAGCAGAATTAAATTAAAATGTTACATTTTCAATAGCCAAATCGTCAAAACATGTCTACTTATGCAAGCTTTGATTATAGTCCCAATAAGGAAAACGTCTCGGGTTACATGTGTAACCCTTGTTCCCTGAAAAAAGCGGAACGAGATGCTGCGCTTTGCTAAGCGCTATGGGGAACAATCTTATTGTGAGCAGCTTTGAATATGTGTGTAACACGTCAATGAAAATTGACTGAAATTTATAGCCTCGGCTGGTGAGATCATTGAATGCACCTGTGACTAGGCTATAAATAGAGGCGTCACCAGAGTGTCGTCAGATATTTTTCTGAAGAGCAGTCCTGGGATGTCCCAGTGCGGCAAAGAAGCGCAGCATCTCGTTCCGCTTTTTTCAGGGAACAAGGGTTACACATGTAACACGAGACGTTCCCTTTACAAAAAGCTTCACTATGATGCTGCGCTTTGCTAAGCGCTATGGGGAACGGAATACCCACGCCGCCGCACTGGGGCTGTCCGGACCCCTACGGTTGTGAAGTGTGCTCACAAAAAACACGAGAGGTCTAAGACATGAGCTTGATATGTTGACTCAAGGGCGTAAGAGCCCGGAGTAGCTAAAACATCTAAACCATAAGATTTGATGAATGTGTGCGGAAAGGACCAGCCTGCCGCATCACAAACGTGTTCAAACATGGGCTTGAGACATCGACCCAAGGGCATACAGCCCGGGGTAGCTAAAACATCTAAACCAAAAAAATGTGATGAACGTGTGCGGAAAGGACCAGCCTGCCGCATCACAAACTTGTTCAGGCATAAGGATCTAAATCGTAAGATTTAGGAATGTGTACGAAAAGGACCCGCCTGCCGTACACAAACCTTCTTAGACTTGAGATCATAAATGAACACAAGGGAATCCAGATATGGGGCCTGAAGAATGTGTGCGGGGCAGGACCAGCCTGCCACATCACAAACTTGTTCAGGCATGAATCGTAAGATTTTAGGAATGTGTACGGAAAGGACCAGCCTGCCGTACACAGACCATCTTAAACTTGAGATCAGAAATGAACTCAGAGGCATGGGAGCCCAGACATAGGGCCTGAAGAATATGTGGGGAAAGGACCAGCCTGCCGCATCACAAACTTGTTCAGGCAAAAGAGTTTAGCCAATAAAGTCTGAGACTGTGCGCGGAAAGGAACTAGCCTGCCGCAACACAACCCCAACTAAAACTCCTACCCCCGGACCTAAGGGCTCGGGGTAGCTTGAACACCTAGACCATGAGAACACAGGAATGTGTGCGGAGAGGGCCAGCCTGCTGCATCACAAACTTGTAGAGGCATGGGGTTGAGATGTCGACTCGAGGACGTAAGAGCCTGGAGTAGCGTGAACATCTAAACTATAGAACTTGATGAATGTGTGCGGAAAGGACCAGCCTGCCGCATCACAAACTTGCTGCAGAGGGACACCTCTGGTGGAGTGAGCCCTGATACCTACTGGCGAAGCTTGACTGCGCCTCGTAGGACAGGGCAATAGCATCCCTCACCCAATGTGACATAGTCGGTTTGGTAGCGGCCGCCCCTTTGTTGCGGCCCCCAAAACAGACAAACAACTGCCCTGACTTACGCCACTGGCTAGTGCGGTGGACATAAGTCTGAAGGGCACAGACAGGACAGAGTCGGTGAAGTCTTTCTTGCTCCGGCGTTAAAAACAGCGGGGAGCAAAAGGCTTCCAGAGTGACAGGATGTACTGTCGAAAAAGGCACCTTGGGGAGATAGACTGGATGCGGATATAGAATAGCTTTTAGCTGTACCTGGGGCAAATTCTAAACAAGCCGGCAAAACAGACAGAGCCTGTAGATTCCCAACCCTCTTGAGAGAGGTAATCGCCATAAGAAAGCATCTTTAGAGTCAGAAGTCTGTCAGATGCTGACTCTAGAGGTTCAAAGGGGGTCTCAACTAGACCTTCCAGGACTATTGCCAAGTCCCAGGAAGGAGTTCTAGTCCTGACAGGGGGCCTCAACCGCATGGCTCCACGAATGAAGCGAGCGAGCAGAGGATGTCTCCCTACAGGCGCCCCATCGATCAAGGCGTGGCAAGCCGAAATGGCGGCCACATAGACTCTGAGAGTGGCGGGGCATATGCCTGCTGACAGTTTTCCTTGCAGAAAACCCAGAACTGAAACAATTTGGCAGTTAACTGGATCTGCATCATGTGAACTGCACCACTTTTCAAAGACACCCCACTTATTGGCGTAAATTGTTCTAGTGGAAGGGGACTTGCACTAAGAATGGTCTCGATAACCTCAGGCGACAGCCCTGTGTTCCTCAGTTGGTACCCTTCAGGGGCCAAACATGAAGATTCCACAGTTTGGGACGGGGATGAAGTATCAACCCCTGTGCCTGAGACAGAAGATCCTTCCTGATCGGAATCGCCCAAGGCGAGCCGTCGAGGAGGAGCATCAGCTCTGAGAACCAAGTCCTGTTCGGCCAATAAGGCTGTAACAAGATTTAACTTCTTCAGAGGAGGAAGGACGCGGAAACAGGGTGGAACAGAAAGGTAAGGCTTTTTAATCTTTCCAAAGTAAAATTACAGAACTGAACAAAAAGGGTATTTATAATGAACGCAGACTTTCTGAACTTGGCTCGCCAACACTAGACTGGCGCTCTCTCTACCTCTCTGGAGGCACTGGTGCTCTCTTTATGCCGCTCTTCCCATACTCACTGAAATTAGAGACAGGTGTTAGACATAATTTATCTCAGGTGCAAGCGCCCTTACCGCTTTCTCCCTTCGGACGGGCACTTGACCACGCCCCCGCTGCCACATACCCCCACCGCCCGACTCAGGCCGGGGCGTCTTCCGGCCTGCCTACCACTCCCCCCCCATTTCTGGAGAGGAAGTCGGCGACAGCCATCTGCACCCCCGGTCTGTGGACCACCTCGAACTTAAAAGGCTGGAGAGCTAGATACCAATGGGTGATCCGGGCGTTAGTATCCTTCATGCGGTGGAGCCACTGCAGTGGGGCGTGATCCGAGCAGAGAGTGAAGGCCCGCCCCAGCAGGTAGTAGCGGAGTGTGAGGACCGCCCACTTGATGGCCAGACACTCCTTCTCTACAGTGCTGTACTTTGTTTCCCTTAAGGAGATCTTCCGACTGATGTACAGCACCGGGCGCTCCTCCCCCTCCACCACCTGCGAGAGTACGGCCCCCAGCCCTCTGTCTGAAGCGTCCGTCTGTAATAAGAAAGGGAGAGAGAAGTTAGGTGAATACAAGAGCGGCCCTCCACAGAGTGCGGCTTTAACTCGTGTAAACGCCTGTTGGCACTGCTCCGACCATTGGACCGGATCTGGAACCCCCTTTTTAGTGAGGTCAGTCAGCGGGCTGGTGACATCCGAATAATTAGGCACAAATCTTCTATAATAGCCAGCCAGCCCCAGGAACTGCCTCACCCCCTTTTTGGTCTTAGGTCTAGGGCAAGTCGCAATCGCCGCGGTCTTATCAATTTGGGGACGCACCTGGCCATGACCCAAGTGGAACCCCAGATACCGTACCTCCACACGCCCAATCGCGCACTTCTTGGGGTTTGCTGTGAGTCCCGCCCGCCGCAGCGACTTCAAGACCGCCCTCAAATGTTGTATATGCCGCTGCCAATCATTACTATAGATAATGATGTCATCTAAATAGGCAGCGGCGTAAGCGGAGTGCGGGCGAAGGACACGGTCCATCAGATGCTGGAACGTGGCTGGGGCTCCGAACAAACCGAACGGAAGTGTCACAAATTGGTGTAATCCGAACGGCGTAGTGAAGGCTGTTTTTTCACGGGAAATTGGTGTCAAGGGGATCTGCCAATAACCCTTTGTTAAGTCCAGGGTCGAATAAAAGCGAGCCGTACCTAACCGATCGAGCAGTTCATCAACCCGGGGCATTGGGTACGCGTCAAATTTAGACACCGCATTGACTTTTCGGTAGTCGACACAGAACCGCACCGACCCGTCACTCTTGGGGACAAGAACGACCGGGCTGGACCAGTCGCTGTGGGACTCTTCTATTACCCCCATATCGAGCATCGCATTCAATTCATCCCGAACAACTTTTTTCTTATGCTCGGGGAGGCGATAAGGGCGGCTACGAACCACCACCCCCGGCTCGGTCTCGATGTGGTGCTCGATGAGGTTCGTACGACCCGGTAGAGGAGAAAACACGTCCGCAAACTCTCTTTGCAACCTGGCAACCTCTGATCGTTGGCACGGGGAGAGGTGCTCTCCACAAGTGACCGGGGCATTGTGATCGGGCTTTGGATTAACCTCCGGTCCGAGCTCCGCCCTCTCTGGAATTACCGTAGCCAGCGACACAGGGACCGCCTCCCTCCATAATTTAAGGAGATTGAGGTGGTATATTTGACGTGCATCTCCTCTATCGGTTCGCTTAACCTCATAATCAAGATCCCCCACTCGTCGTGTGACCTCGAAGGGCCCTTGCCACTTTGCGAGTAATTTGGAGCTCGATGTGGGAAGCAATACAAGAACTTTATCTCCCAGTGCAAATTCCCTTAGCTGCGTTCCCCTGTCGTACAGTCGGCGTTGGCGTTCTTGAGCCCTGAGCAAATTCTCCTGTGTTAATTTCCCCAAAGTGTGGAGTTTTGCTCTGAGATCAAGGACGTACTGAATTTCATTCTTACTATTCGAAGGTCCCTCCTCCCAGTCTTCACGTATGATATCCAAGACACTGCGTGGGCGTCGACCATACAGTAGCTCAAACGGAGAGAAGCCGGTTGAGGCTTGCGGGACCTCTCGCACTGCAAACAACAGGGGATCGAGCCATCTGTCCCAATTTTTAGCATCCTCGTGTACGAACTTACGAATCATGTTCTTGAGGATTTTGTTAAAACGTTCCACTAGGCCATCTGTCTGTGGATGATACACGCTAGTGCGAAACGATTTAATGCCCAACAGATCGTAAAGTTCACGAAGTGTGCGTGACATAAATGTTGTACATTGATGGGTGAGGATTTCTTTTGGAACCCCCACCCGGGAGATTATTTTGAAGAGTGCCCCAGCAACACTACGTGCTGAGATGTTGCTTAGAGGCACTGCTTCCGGATATCGTGTTGCGTAATCCACTAGGACTAACACAAAGAGATGTCCTCGTGCTGTCCACTCTAATGGCCCGACGAGGTCCATTCCAATTCTTTCAAAGGGAACCTCGATTAACGGAAGAGGGCGCAATGGCGCTTTTGGGGTGGCCGGTGGGTTTACCAGCTGGCACTCGCGGCACGCCGCACACCACCTGCGGACGTCACCGCTAATGCCCGGCCAATAAAAACGGGCTATTAGACGGAGAAGTGTTTTTCTTTCTCCTAGGTGACCTGCCATGGGATTATAATGAGCCGCTTGGAATAACATTTCCCGGCGGCTCCATGGAATCAATAACTGAGTAATATTTTCCTTTGACTGAGTGTCCTGCGTCACTCTATATAACCGGTCATTTATAATTGCAAAATAGGGATAAGCGAGAGCGATGTCCAGCTGAAGACGCTGACCATCAATCGTCTTCACCTGGTCGAAGGCGTGCTTAAGGGATTCATCCCGTGACTGTTCCAAAGGGAAATCCGTGTCAGGGAATTCCCTGCGGAGAGGAGAGCCGGAAGGCCCGCCCCTTCCCTCGTCATCCCGATCCGTAATGGTCGAGGATGGCCCCGGCTCCGCCTCCCCTGCCAAAGCATCGCACATCACACATCTCCCTATTTTAGTGCAGGACCCATCCTTACAAATACTCCCTAATAGTTCCCTAAATGCAGGCCAATCGGTTCCCAAAATCAGAGGATGGGTGAGGCGGGAACTAACCGCTGCCTCCACTCCACTTTTTTTTTTTTTTTTTTTTTTTTTGAACACAAATGTAAGGCTTTTTAATCTTTCCAAAGTAAAATTACAGAACTGAACAAAAAGGGTATTTATAATGAACGCAGACTTTCTGAACTTGGCTCGCCAACACTAGACTGGCGCTCTCTCTACCTCTCTGGAGGCACTGGTGCTCTCTTTATGCCGCTCTCCCCATACTCACTGAAATTAGAGACAGGTGTTAGACATAATTTAGCTCAGGTGCAAGCGCCCTTACCGCTTTCTCCCTATGGACGGGCACTTGACCACGCCCCCGCTGCCACAAAGGCGCTATCAGCAAGAGGCAAGACCCTTGTTGGCGAACTCTGGCTAAGACCCCCGGGAGCAGAGAAACCGGGGGAAATGCATACAGGCGCATTCTGGGCCATGTATGTGCCATTGCGTCCAGACCCAGGGGGGCTGAGTGACTCAGAGAGAAGTAGAGGGGACATTGCGCAGTCTCTTGAGAGGCGAAGAGGTCCACTTCTGCACTGTAAAATTTCTCCCAAATTTATTCCACTACCTCGGGGTGGAGTTTCAACTTGCTCGTCGGCAGGTTGTGTCTGGACAGAAAATCTGCTCCCACGTTTAGACGGATATAGATAGCCCTGAGTAACAGGAGCTTGCCCTGGGCCCAAAGGAGAACCCGACGCATCAGAAGTACAGCTGACAAGAACGTGGATCTCCCTGATGATTTATGTAAGAGGCTACCGCTGCATTGTCCACCCGCACCAAGACATGGCAGCCTCAGGAGGAGGTATTTCAGGGCCAGAAATACAGCCATCAACCCAAGACAGTGACAACCGAGCTGACGACCCTCCTATCCCCTTAAGCTGGACGACCACATAAGGTCGCTACCCCGCCCGTCAGGGAGGCGTCTGTCATTAGCAACCTGCGACAACAAGATGCACCTAGTGTGGGACCCAAGGCAGAAAACCGGGGTCTGAACCACGTAGAAAGGGAACGAAGCCTGAGGCGCGTAACCCTTATTAGCCTAGGGGTTTTGGCCCTTGGAAGAAAAACCCCTGGCTTTGAGCCACAACAACAATGGTCTCATGAGCAGAAGGTCCAGAGGGATCACCGAGGACGTGGTCGCCCTGAGACCTGGAAATCATTGATACTGATAACAGTGCAACCTTGGCCTAGCCTGACTTTGCTCAGGGTGATCTGAATGGAGTCAATCCTAGCGGGAGACAGTTGTGGCCCGCATTGTGATTGAACTCAATACGATGCCCCGATAGACAGTGTTCTGGGTGGGAAAGAGGACGCTTTTCTTGGTGTTGAGCCTCAACCCCAGCGAAACCGATGAGCTAAGACGATGTCCCTGTGCTGAACTGCCAGTTCCTGAAACTGCGCTAGGATCAGCCAGTCGTCTAGACAATTCAGAATGCAGATGGCCCGGAGTCACAAGGAGCCAGCGCTACATCATGCATTGTGAATGTGCGGGTAAAAAGGGCTAGGCCGAATGAAAGAACCTGACACTGGAAGACTTCGCCCCCGGAAGCGAACCTCAGGAACTTTCCATGTTGTGGCAGAACTTCTAAATGAAGTATAGAAATGCGTCACAAGCTCAATGGTGACCAGCCAAACGAGTTGTAGGGCTTGAGACACAACCGTCTTGATAGGCATCATCTAGGACTTGAACACCCATGGGCAGTTCAAGCTTTAAGATCTAAGCCAGACGCCACCCCTCACCCTCCATGGGAAACAGGAAGTATTTTGTGTAATAACCCAACTCTCTCTCTGGAAGGGGAACACATACCATGGCCCCTTTAACCAGGAGATTTGAGGTTTTTTTTTTTTTTTTTGCTATTCGTAGCAGACATAAAAAGAAATCCGGTTTACGGTAGTGAGACCACGCCGTTGAAACACGGAAAGGCGGCAAGTGAATTAAATCCTGACGCTCTTTTAAGACCCACAGCAAAGAAAGATATCTGGCAGAAGTTTCCACGCTGCCAGATTCTCTGAAATGGGAACTAATTTCAGCACTTCCTGTTGAGGGGGTGTGGAGTGTTCCGTGTCCTGGACTAAGGCAGGAAGCAACGGTACACCCAACTTTCTGTCGGAAAACTCTGTCACCCGAAACACCAAGGGTGGCGGGAGTGAAGGGTTTTCTTGAGAGTATCGGGAGGGCCGAAGTGAATAAAACACGCGCCCCTTCACGAAGACCATCAGGGTTTTTTCCTTTTGGAAATTATAGCCCTGAGGTCTTGCTTAGGACGACGAGCCTGTCCCCTGTCTCTGCGAGGGGGAGCACGACTCGCCACGCTCTGTTTTTGAGCTTCCCTCCTAACAGCCTCGGGGCGAGACAGGGTGGCCAACGGCCCCGCACCTGAGTGCAGCGAGGAAAAAACTGCCCAAAGGCTTCCTCGTGGCTTTTTGCCTCCTGAAATCTGGAGATAACCGAGTTCATGGCGTCTCCAAAGAGACCAGAAGGCGAGACCGGGGCATCGAGCAGGAACACGCGGTCCTTGTCTCTGATGCCCGAAAGGTTAAGCCATAAATGTCTCTCCATGCTGATTAAAGCAGACATAGACCGGCCAATGGCACGGGCTGACTGCTTGGTTGCACGGAGAGACAGATCTGTGGCTCGACGAAGCTCTAAAAAAAAATGCTTCCTCATCGAGCGTTTCACCTGCACTCAGGTCTTTTAGCAGATCAGCCTGGTAAGCCTGTAACACAGCCATGGTGTGCAGCGCTGCACCAGCCTGACCTGCTGCTTGATAAGCCCTTCCCACTAGCATGGAGGTAGTTCTGAATGGCTTAGAGGGGAGGGTGGGGCTTTTTAGTGATGACGCCGAACCCGGCGAGAGATAGCCCGCAAGCGTCTCTTCTACCGGCGGCAACATTGAATAACCTTTTGCGTCAGCGCCCACGATAGTCGAGTATAACGACGTCGAGGGCACGTGAACGCGCGAGGTATAAGGTTTTCTCCATGAACGAGCGAGCTCGTCGTGGAGATCATCAAAGAAGGAAAGGGACTGATAAGGCGTTCCCTTCCCTCAGCCACCAGACAGAAATCTGTCCTTTAATTTGGAGTGTTTGGGGGTTTCTTGGTCGCGTGGCCAGTCTAATTGAAGCCTGGCCACTGCACGAGTGATCACGTCGAGCAACTCCTCAGAAGATATAAAATTGCGTTTGGAATGCTCTGACGCGGGTAACTCACACTCCGAACCAAGAGATATAAGGTCCTTCCCGTGAACCGAAGAAACGCCGGAGCGCACTTCGAGATCGCGTGAAGGACCGGCTGGGTCTGGGGAGAGAGCGAGCGAAAGGGACGAACCCGTCTCTCGCTCCTCAGCCAGATCCATGCGAGAGCCCCACGAATGAAGTGTGGGTGCTGGCTCGCGAAAGTAAGCGAGGCGAGCGCGAAGCATTCCGACCGAAAGTAGGTCACAATGAGCGCACCCGCCCTGCCCCAACGCGAGAGCAGCGTGCTCTTCCCCCAAACAAACAAAGCAGAACTCATGCGTGTCCTTGTCGGTCATAGACCGCTGGCAAGGAAACACGCATCGTTTGCCTTGTTTCTCCGTCATTTTCTCTCTCTTTTTTCTTTTTTTTTATATATATATGGAGAGAGAGAGAAGACTCTTCTTTTCTTTTTTTTAAAAAAGAAAGGAAAGTTCTGCGCACTGCCTAACAATTTCTAACTCCTAACAAAAGGGAAGAAAGAGGTTTTTAGCAGGTTTGTGAGACACACAGTTATAGTATGCTCTGAAGAAAAATCATCTGACGACACTCTGGTGACGCCTCTATTTATAGCCTAGTCACAGGTGCATTCTATGATCTCACCAGCCGAGGCTATAAATTTCAGTCAATTTTCATTGACGTGTTACACACATATTCAAAGCTGCTCACAATAAGATTGTTCCCCATAGCGCTTAGCAAAGCGCAGCATCATAGTGAAGCTTTTTGTAAAGGGAACATGAGAATGCAGCCAAGGACAAATTATGAGAAACATATAGATTAGTTCACCTCTGGAATCTTCTTGTCCAAGTCATTCATTCTTTTGTCACGTGACAGCCGTATACGCTATGCACACACACAGGAAACAGAAATTATTAGTTCACCTCAGAAATCATCTGGTCCAAGCCATTTGTTCTTTTGTCACGTGACAGCTGTATACACTATGCATTCCGAGAGGACAAGAATGACTTGGACAAGAAGACTCGAGTGGCAAACTAATAATTTCTGTTTCCTGTACAACATCTATGCGGATTTCACGTAACAAACGAACGAAGGTCTAATATTTAATTTGTTTGTTCATATATTTCATTTCATGTGGTCCCCTGGTCATGTGATTTCACGTTTCCCTCCATGTTCATCTGTCTTGTTTTCATTGGTATATTGTCGAGTCAAGAGTCAAATCTACATTTCGTTCACGTTTGGATTTACTGTTTTTTTGGATTTCACATTTGTTTTAAACTGAACTTGGGTTCTTTACATCGTCTTCATCTGCCTGTCATTGTTACTGCCAGCCATCGTTACAGAATACCTGACCATCGCAAGATGAACTCAGCAGTTCAACTCCTGCATCTTTACCAGGGGAATCAATCCCTGGAAAATGACGTGGAGGACTTCTGTGCCCTGGCCTTCCAGGTGGACTTTAATGAAGTCGCCCTCAAGGACATTTTCCGGGTGGGATTAAGTGAGCCGGTTTCCTCCTTGATGCCTGGCAGTCGCAGTCCCCTCAATCTGGCTCAGTATATCGACCTTGTCCTGCATATAAGTGGTTCAACATTCTCTGTATCGTCCTTGTCATGGTCACTGAGCTGATCAGGCAAGGGGAACGTTCGACGCTCCGACCCCACCTTGACTATCCGAGCCCTGGACTCTGCCTTGGTCCTTCGATCCCTCAGTCCCACCTTGGGCCTATGTCCCTTCAGCTCCACCGTAGTCCTTCAGCCAATCGGCTTCTCTGGGGTTCCTCTGGCTCCGCCTTGGTCAGTTGGTCACCTGGCTCCACGTGGCCTCTCCTATCATCCAGCTTTGCTTCGCCACTCAGCTTCACAAAGGACCACCTTGCCTAAGGCTTCACCTTGGTCCTCAGTCCCACCGGCTCTACCTCTGTCTTCCGATCCCCCAGCTCCACTTCGGTTCCCCGAGCCTATGGCGCTACCTCGGTCCACAGAAACTCTGGCTCCACCATGTCCCTTTGAGCCATCGTCTACTCTCTGGGTACCAAGTTCCCTGGTGTCACCCTTCAAGTCTCTCACGGCTCCGCCTTCCATGGCTCCATCCCTCAAGTCTCTCATGGCTCCACCTTCCACTGGCATTGCCCTGATCCCATGCTCCATGCCCTGTCTTGCCAAGCCAATGCCTCAAGACCACCCCCCCCAGCTCCTTACAGAACTTTGGTATTATGTCATGTTTCATGTGTTTGTTTATGTTTTGGGGTGTCTGGAGCCGTTCTTAGTGTGTGTGTGTGTGTGTGTGTGTGGGGTGTGTGTGTGGGGGGGGGGGGGGGGGGGGGGTATGTAATGTTTAATGTGTTGGCTCATGTGTTTCATGTCATGTAGTCCCCTGGTCATGTAATTTCATGTTTCCCTCCATGTTCATGTGTCTTGTTTTCATTTTTGTTTTGTTTAGTTACCTTGTTATCAGTTCTGTCTTGTCATTGGTTAACTTGTTTGTCTTGTTACCTTTGTCCATGTATTTAAGCATCACATTTGCCATTGTCCAGGGTTAAGTATTGTTTATTAATGTAACATTGTTGGTGTCAAGTAAAGTCAAGAGTCAAGTCAAGAGTCAAGTCTATGTTTTGTTCACATTTTTGGATTTCATCCAAATAATTTTTTTGGTCTTTGTATGCCTGTGATTGTTACTGCCAGCCAACTTTACAGGAGGATGCGCAATGCGCAGACAACACAAAATTAATGAATCACACTCTGAGACTACTCGTTCTTCTGAGTCACAATGACCTATTGATATTGGCAGCAGAACTATTAATAACGGTTTTCAATACAAATAAATGTTAGCAATTCACAATTAATATAATTTTAATGTCATTTTTGGTAACAAATGGAACCTTTTTGTAAAGTGTTACCGTAATCTTACTGTGTGGGGCATAAACATATAATTGCAGCATATAACTTGCAAAAGTGTGGCAAAAGGCACTTTAAGAAAAAATTGGTATCAAGATTGTATCGCCTCAAATTTCCTGATCGGTGTGCCACTACTTTCTACTCTTTCTATGATGCTTAGAATTAACCTTATATTTATTTTTTACATGAATTCCCTCTTTGCATATGAAAAAAAGAGAAACAGTGCTTTGCTGTGCTCTCACACACAGACGTTTTTTGTGGTTTGCTGTCGGGTGCAATATAGTTTTTAACAATAATTTAAGTCTCTCAAAAGTGATCTCACAAGATCAAGGAAAATTCACCTAAAGATATGACAAGATCTGTCCTATGAGTCACTTCTAGGTCAGATCTACATCACAAGATGTAAAGAAAGTAGCTATATCCTCTGTGTCCTCTGTGAGCTACCAAACAAATTTCGTTGTATAACTACAATGACAATAAAGTTTCTTTCTTTCTTTCTATATTCATATGTACCTGTTGTAAATATCGTCATCTTCTCCTCCCCAGCCCCAGTACTCATTTGGGAAGCCGTTGATTTTGAGGAACTGTTTTTTGCTAAGGCCGGAAACTCCTCCAAAGTACCCTGCATAGGGTAGTCTGCAAATAAGAATAGACAAGATTAGTCATTCTCATTAAATTAGTACATGTAAATGTCATTGCAATAGATATCAAAATATCGGAGCAAGTGGCATCTGAAAACAAATTAGGCTTTCAAAATGATGCTATTCGTTACTTCTTTTTTTCTAGCTATTTTGCAATTACTTTTAATCAACTGGTGCCAAGGTGATTTTTTTTCCATGCATAAAGTCAATAAATGAATGTTCAAGTTCACATACTGTGGAATAGTTCATCACATTAACAATGAGCAGGTTCCACTAATGTCTGACAACAATAAATTTCAACAACATATCTATTGATTTATCATGTAAAACCTTCCCTAACAACCTCTTTTGTTCTGCATGAAAATGGGGCATGTCTCTTCAAGGAAAGTGTGCTTTCTTTAAAATAAATGGCCCTTTGTTTGATATTTTGTTAAAGAATCCAACAACATTCTTAAATTTTTTAAGAGTGGTTAGTGTCCTAATTAATTTGGAGGCCACTGTATTCCACCATCAAATCTCAAATCTGAGAGGGAGTCTTTATTATTGTCAATATTTTCACTATTACCCCCAAATGTCTTAAAATGATTTGAAACTGTCCATTTTGAATACCAGGCTAATAGCTTTCAATTCCCATTAGATTTCAAAAGCGTAGAGTGAAGAAACTCTCAGATTTGAGATTTGAGACTCAGAAGTCAGCCAACTGAAGTTTTTGAATTTGACAAAACTGCATCTTGTAAGAGTGATTCAGGTAGAATCATCGCACAGGGCATCCTATGGTTTAATCACATCTGATACTTCTACCAACTCTTCTAGCAACCCATCTTCTTGCCGTCACCCCTCAGGCCCCTCTGTTGAGCTACACTACTTTGAGGATGCCCGGTAAAAACTTTAAAACCTTAAGTGGCCAGAAGTCCAGTTTTTCCTGGGACAGCCCCGTATTTAAGCACTTTTTCTAGTGTCCTGAATTATTCTGAAAAAATTATATTTTGTCCCATATTTCCTAAAATTTCTCTATGGCCTATGCAGCTTTCTCAGTCATGTGAGTATTCTAATCAAAGGTAGCCAAGGATACGGCTTGTAAAACCAATAAAATCACACTGTGTTATTTGACGTACGTGATTTGATTAAACTATCCAATCACAATCCCCTATCAGTAGATGTCCAGTTAGTGAACTGATTTAAGAGTCAGTTTGAAAGTGCACCCAGATGAAATTGCGGCTGGAAAAATGTCAAAGAAACATGCATGTACACTTAATGAGGATCTTCAAAAAGAGTTTACATTTCTAAACAAAGGAGTCACAGACAGAGCCTAGTAAAGTCAGGTGTGAGATTTGTGGAGCTCACTTTTCCATCGCCCATAGAGGCCGCACCGACATGTGAATACTGCTAAAAGTAAGTGTGCCAAAGCAAAGGTCATAATCATGACAAGGTGCACACAAGTGAAGGACTTTTTGCTTATCATTCTGTTATGTTAGCTTTGCAGATTGCTGCCAGTGAAAAGTCAAGGTAAAAACGGTTACAGATGCGGATGCACCCTCTAATTCAAACTGATCTGTACCTAGGTAAGGATATGTCAAATAAATTTTTGCTGGGAGGGGGCTGTCCCGTTTTCCACAAGCAGTAGTCTGGTCACCCTTGCCATAAACCATAGAAGCCATCTTTGATTCAAAGGGCTAGGGAACTAATGGTGCAGGAGCCTCAGATCCGAATGATCTGAGGAATCATATTCTAAAGAATTAAAGCCTTTATACAGTATATACTCCATTCTAAGCCAAAGGAGAAATTAAAAGGCCTTGATGGTTCTATGAACTGAGTCATATATTTGACCAATTAACCAAGGAGTGATTAAACTTCAAGAAAGTATTCAAAACATTCAAAGAAAAGTTCTACAGCATGAATACAGTCTAAGACTGTCTGCAATTGGTCCTTGACCTACCTACAGGTCTGAAGTTTTCAAACAGTATACACTTTGCTGCAGTATTCCATAAGGCCATGGGAACTGAGTATCCAGCAGATTTAATAGGTTGAAAATGATGAAGAAACATATTGAGTGGCTCTTTTTAAGTGAAAGTGTTCCTCGTGGTCAAACTGTATTTGTTTACGCTAACACTAGAGTAAATAGTTTTTGTGTTTGAACTTGCTTTTAGCGCCGCTCAGTGGACATATCACCTCAGAACTACGTTGATACATGTAAGGAACCACGTAAAATAAAATGGAAGAAATATTGCCACAGTCATGTAATTTTCATGAGATCAGGCTGACTACACACCTGCATACCTAAAGAACATACTTTTTTAACAATCAGGAACAAAGTTCTTCATCAAATTCAGTACATGCAAAAAAAGCATGGGAATTCAGATGCCACCATGGTATCTCTGTCTCATTTTTCAATAGGCCCACTGGACTATGGGCTGGCATGTGCATTATGGGATGCCTGGAGTTCGCCTTAGGCAACTGAAGTGTGCGTTTCCAATGACAGCAACCACATTCGCCTATGCCAACAATTTTGTGACATAAGGGAGACAGAGAAGCAAAAACCTGCATGCATGGATACAGACACGCACATGCAACTATGTATGCCTCAACCTCATGTTAAAAGACAACAAGTTAAAATTAATGAGGCCATCTGTTACAGCAGCAGTCTTCACAAAAACAGTATGGCTGAAGACTCTTCACACACTCGCTGTCTTAGAGCATGTAAGACTCAAAAGGTGCTCCACTTAATATATACTGTAATGTTAAAGGGATAGCTCAGCCAAAAATAAAGACACGATCTCTAATTATTTCCTTACCCTCATGCTGTATCAGACCATAACAATCTTCAATGGAACACAAAAAGAGACGTTAGGCAGAACATTAGTCTCAGTGACTGTTCACTTATTGCATCTTTTTCATTACAATGAAAGTGAATAGTGACTGAGGCTGTCATTCTACCTAACATCTCCTTTTGCATTCCACAAAGGAAGGAAAGTCATATGAGTCTGGAACAAATGTCCCTTTAAGGCTTCCTCAGACTGGCGAGACAAGCCAATAGTGTGACTCACTCGTAGAGGAAAATAC
Organism: Moxostoma hubbsi; assembly: GCA_032164185.1. Taxonomy (NCBI): domain Eukaryota; kingdom Metazoa; phylum Chordata; class Actinopteri; order Cypriniformes; family Catostomidae; genus Moxostoma; species Moxostoma hubbsi. The sequence continues at coordinate 26,719,002 of JAVLUX010000004.1, forward strand.
AATTATTGTCCCACTGACAGTAAAAGGCAGTCCACTCTCCAGAGAAGGTCAGTAGCATTTGTTTAGCCTAAGCAATATACTGTCTGGCCGCCTACAGTGAAATACAAATCAAATTCAATAACAGCACAAATTTAGCTACTGTACTAAGCAGGTACTGTTTTTCTGGTAGGGACTGCTTCTGTTTTTAGTGTCACACTGGCAGATAGAACTTTGGTGAGATGTGAATGTCGCTGAATGAAAATACATAAATAAAAAACATTATATTTTCAAATCAACAGGCACTGATGTTTTTGAGGCGAGGCAAGTGCCCGCTGACAGTTCTTTCTACAGAAAATCCAGAACTGAAGCAAACTGTCAGTTAGCTGGTTCTGTAAAATGAACTTAGGGGGGGAAACTGGGCGACTCGGGGAGAAGTAGAGGAGACATTGCACTATCAACAGAGGCGAAGAGGTCCTCTTCTGCCCTGTAAAATCTACCCAGATCAGTTCCAAGTGGAGGGAGCCCTAGCACTTGAAAAGGTCTCGATAGCTTCAAGATAAAGCCCTGTGAACCTCAGTTGGTACCCTTAGGGGCCAAGCTTGAAAGTTTTCACAATTCGGGCCAGGGATGAGAAGGTCCTCCCTGTTCGGAATCGCCCAAGGCGAGCCGTCGAGGAGAGGTATTCGAGAAACATATCCTGTTCGGCCAGCGCAGCGCCATTAGTAGGAGGCAAGACCCTTGCTGGCGAACCTTGCCAAGACTCCCGGGAGCAGAAAAACCGGGGGACAAAAACGCATACAGACGCATTCAGGGTCATGTATGTGCCTTTAAATCCAGACCCAAGGGGGCTGGGTGACTTAGGGAGAAGTAGAGGAGACATTGCGCTATCATAGAGGCGAATAGGTCCTCTTCTGCCCTAGATTTGTTCACTACCTCAGAATAAATCTGCTCCCACACACACGGGCATCCAGGGACGAAACTGTCCTGAGTGACAGGAGCTGCCCTGGGCCCCAAGGAGGATCCAATGTGCCAGAAATTCAGCTGACGTGAACGTGGATCCCCCCGATGGTTTACATAAGAGGCTACCGCTGTATTGCCCACCCGCACCAAGACATGGCAGCCTCAGGAGGAGGTATTTCAGGGCCAGAAATACGGCCATCAGCTCGAGACAGTTACTGTGACAACCGAACTGATGACCCTTCTATCCCTTTAAGCCAGACAACCACTTAAGGGAGGCGTCTGTCCCAGCCCGTCAGGGAGGCGTCTGTCGTTAGCAGCCTGCGACGACAAGACACACCTAGAGTGGGACCCAAGGTAAGAACCGGGGTCTGAACCACATTATTTGCCTTAGGGGACCGGCCCTCGGATAAAACCCTCTGGCTTCTAGCCACAGCTGAAGAGGTCTCATGTGCAGAAGATCCGAAGGGATCACCGCGGACACCAACGCCATGAGACCTAGTATTCAATGATACTGACAAGCAGCGCGACCTCGACCTAGCCTGACCTTGCTCAGGGTGTTCTGAATGGAAACGATTTGTGCGGGAGACGATTGTGCCTGCATCGAGACCGAATTCCATATAACCCCCAGATGCGTCAAGACGATATCCCTGTGCTGAACTGCCAGTTCTTGGAACTGCGCTAGGATCAGCCAGTCGTCTATAAAATTCAGAATGCGGATACCCTGGAGTCGCAGAGGAGCCAGTGCTGCATCCATGCATTTCCTGAATGTGCGGGTTAATAGGGCTAGGCCAAATGGAAGAACCCGATACTGGAAGGCTTCGCTCCCAAAAGCGAACCTCAGGAACTTCCTGTGCTGTGGCTCTATATGAAGATATGCGTCCATGAGATCGATGGTGACCAGCCAAACGTGATGTTGGGCTTGTGACACAATCGTCTTGATAGTCAGCATCTAGGACTTGAACACAGAGCGGTTCAAGCCTCAAAGATCTAGAATCGGACGCAACCCCCCACCCTTCTTGGGAACCAGGAAGTATCTGCTGTAATAGCCTGACTCTTTCTCTGGAAGGGGAACATGTTCTATGGCCCCTTTAACCAAGAGATTTTGCAGTTCTTTCCACAGTAGACATGCCTGTCCCGTAGTGGGAACCATGCCGTTGAAACGGGGAGGACGGCGATCAAATTTAATTCTGTAGCCTCTTTCTACTGATTCTAGAACCCACATAGAAATACCAGGCAGAAGTTTTCACGCTGCCAGGTTCTCTGAGATGGGTATCATTTCTGACACTTCCTGTTGAGGGGATGTAGAGTGTTCCACGTCCTGGATCAAGGCAGGAAGCAACGGTACACCCAACTCTTTGTTGGAAGCCTCTATCACCCGAAACACCAAAGGCGGTGGGAGTGAAGAGGTTTCGTGAGGGTATCGGGAGGGCCGAAGTGGATGATACACGCGCCTCGTCCCGAGGGGAACTACCCCCACAAGGCTGGGTACAAGACCGTCAGGGTTTCTTTTTCTTAGAAATCATGCCCTTGAGGTCTTGCATTGGGGGCTGCTGAGGGTGACGAACTGGACTCCAGTCTTTACGAGGGGGAGCACGATTCGCCACGTTTTGTTTTAGAGCCTCCCGTCTAGAAGGACCGGGGCAGGACTGGGTGGCCGATGGCCCCTCCCCCTGAGTGAGGTACCCACACTCAGGTCCTTCAACAGATTTAGCCTAGTGCGCTTGTAACACTGCCATAGTGTGCAGGGCAACACCAGCCTGACCTGCTGCCTGATAAGCTTTCCCAACAAGCGTGGAGGTGGTCCTGCGCAGCTTTGTGGGGAGAGTAGGTCTCTTTAGCGATGATGCCGAGCCAGGCGAGAGAAAACCCGCAGGTGTCTCTTCTACCGGCGGCATCACCGAATACCCCCGAGCTTCAGCACCCACGATAGTTGAATACACCAACGTCGAGGGCACGAAGACACGGGAAGTATAAATTTCCTCCATAAAGAAAATACTTGTTATGGAGGTCATAGAAGAAAGGAAGGGACTAATATAGAGTTCCATTCCCTCTTTTATTTATTTAATTATTTTGGCCACCAGACAGAAATTTGTCTTCTAGTTTGGAGCGTTTTATTATTGTGCGTGAAATGTACAGAGGTTCAGCGCTCCGCCCCCCTCGTGAACCGAAGAGGCGCCGAAGCGCGCTTCGAGATCACGGGAAGGACCAGCTGGGTCTGGGGAGAGAGCGAGGGAAAGGGACGAACCCGTCTCTCGCTCCTCAGCCAGATCCATGCGAGAGCCCCACAAATTAAGTGAGAGTGCTGACTCCCGGAAGCAAGCGAGGCGAGCGCGAAGCACTTTGCCTGAAAGCAAATCACAGTGCTCGCACCCCCACTGCTGCAACACGAGAGCAGCGTGCTCTTCCCCCAAACAAACAGAGCAAAACTGATGCGTGTCCTCTTAAGCTATAGAGCGAGAACAGGGGAACACGCATCGTTTATGCTTTCAGTCATTCTCTCTTTCTTTTAAAAATATAGATATTTTCTAGACAGAAGAGAAAGGAGAAATGGTTCACTTCACTGCCTCACAAATTCTAATTCCTACCAGAGGAAAGAAAGTTTTGACAGGGTTTGTGGAACACACACACAGAATCGCTCTGAAAAAAAGAGGATCTGACGACACCTGGTGACGCATCCATTTATAGCCTGGCCACAGGTGCGTCTAATGACTACATCAGCCGAGGCTATAAATTGTGGTCAATGTTCATTGACGTGTTACACACATATTCACAGCTCGTTCACGACTAGGATCGTTCCCCATAGCGCTTAGCAAAGCGCAGCATCATAGTGAAGCATTTTGTAAAGGGAACAGCAAAATCTGTACATTATTCCAAACTTTTTGCTGCCAGTGTGTGTGTGTATAATATATATATATATATATATATATATATATATATATATATGTATGTATAATATATATATATATATATATATATATATACACTTGCAGATGTCAATTGATTAAGATGCAATTAAAGTTATGATCTATGTCACAGCTTATTTTATTTTAAATAAAAATCTGAAAAAATAAATCAGTGTCTATCCTTGTAATGTTCATCTGGAAAAAGGCAGATGTAGATTTTAAAAAAGAATTCACAAGTAATATAATTAGTAACTTGATTACTGATAACTGAGTAAGAAGTAAAGCAAACCCATCCAAAATCTAGAAAATAATATTAATAATTTATTAAATATTTGGAATGACTTCCCCAACACTGCTCACATCATAAGCTTCTGACTTTAACAAAGGAAAACTCTCTCCAGAGAAAGGCACAGCATTAAGATTGTCAAGGCCCTTTTCGCCCCTAACACAAAGACAGGAAATTAAACACCACAGAGGAAAGGGCAACTTGTCTGCTTGCCAACAGAAGACAGACTATATTAATTTTGAGTCCAACAAAAACATATTAGAAACCAGAGTTTGAACATTCCCAGCTATTACACTTGAAGAGAACAAGTCCATCTGAGCTAAATAACTTCCTGCTTGAGAAAATTAATACATATGATTGTCAAGGCTTCAGGTCTGTCTAGACAGGTATGGCACCTAACAAATTAACTTTTGATTCATTATAATTCAGCAGTATTCTAGGACTCCAGATGACACAGTGAAGAATTATAAACATCTTCAATAGTGGAAAAAAGCAATTAATCATCCAAAGCATAGGCTTTGACAGACAGCCCTCAAGCTTCTCCTGTTTGATTAACTGAATCTGTATTCTGCAAGGGAACAAAAACACACACAAAGACAGATATGGCAATTATTAATATGTAAATACCAAAAAAAAACTAGCCCCACATATTTGTAATAATTGTGCAAAGGCACAATTCTAAATGGATATGAAATTCATAAAAATGGCCTTGAATGGATTTTGTTATATTGCATTTTGATTATCATATATATGTATCATAAGAGACCAGGATTATGAAAGTGAGATAACATAATACATCAAATATGATCTGCCAACAGAATCCTGCAGGTTATGATTACCTCAATATTAAATGTGTTACCTGAAGCCGAATTTGTCCATGGCAATTGCGAAATGGCGTGGCTGGTCATAACAGTGGTAGAGGTTCCGGTCGTCCATAGGGATCAGGTCCACATCACTGAAAATGAAGCAGTCATATTCTGCATCTTTCAGAGCTTCTGTGTATCCAACATTCAGAAGCTTGGCCCGATTGAAGGTTTCCTCCCCAAGCTGAAACACAAAAATAAATAAATTATTAAAATAAATAATAAAAAAAAGACAATAGGAAAACTGCGTTAATGCTGAAGCCTATAACCATTTAAATGAAAAACAAATATCAGTTTAATAGAGGTAAAAAGGCTCTTTCCATGAACAAGGTACCAAATAGGGCCTGAAACTCTTAAAAAAATATTTTTTTCAACAATTGATCAGAAAAAGGAGGTGCATATTTTCTACCAACACAAATTTTATAAACTTTCAAATTAAATATACAAAACTTATAAAGAAAAAAAAGTCAGAATGGATAACTGGTCTGCAAGAAAGTCATGGTTACTGTTGTAACCTCCATTCCCTGATGGAGGGAATTAAATTTTGTGTTGTATGTAGTGACACAAGGGGTCTTTCTTGAGAGCCTTGCATACTTCTGAACTTGAGAAAAGGCCAATGAGAAATTGGCAGATGGAATATGCATGTCCCAAACCCGGACATATGAGTATAAAGTGCTTCTTGCACTGAGGAGCCAAGAATAAGGTACAGCCATTTACAGTGGTAGGTCTAGTGTCGTGGCAAGGGGGACACAATGTCTCATTCCCTCCATCTGGGAATGGAGGTTACAACAGTAACCATGACATTCCCCTTCTGTCACTCACTCAACGTTGTGTCGAATGTAGTGACACAAGGGGTCCCATTTAAAAACGTCATGCACTAGACCGTGTTACATGAACTGCTGACACAGGTGCAAGCAAGCTACAGCGTGCTAGAAGCAACTGTATCAGCCACACGTAACCCTCCCCAACGCCCCCAGAAAAAGGAGTCATATACAGACCTTAGGTTCCCAGCAACCCTAAGGGGGGAACAGGCGACATGACTATCATGGAAGCAAGCCGGCTGGGGGCAAGCGGCTGGGTCTATCTTAACGCTATGAAATGCGTCGGGGAAGGCGATTTTTTCCCTTCCTATTCTTTCAGGAGGAAAAGACCCTGCAGATACCACATCCTGCCCAGACTGGGGGGAGGTGACATGTGGCCAATACTTCACATGGTTTGTCAAGCCACACGTGGAAGTGGCATGGTGGTAGGTCCTACCTGATGAGGGAGGAGCTCTACAAACACAGTGACCAGGGGCAGAGGGACTGCCCAAGGGAGATGCGAGTCCGCCGACAGGGGGACCGTACAGCAGAAAATACATCACAGCTAATTCCCTGAAGAGGGAATTAGGCCTGTGGAGCCCTACCCCAGTACAAAGCACTTGTGGCTTATAGTGGATCTGGCCGCAAAAGAACATCCAGGAAGTGAGAGCTTAATGGCTAACCTGGGAGAGAGCACACTGGATTACTTTGGTGAAGGGCGCTAGGTGCAAGCAGAACACCCAGTTCTACCAGCTCAGACCTGACAAAACAAGGGACAAGACCAACTCAACCCTGAGATTGTAGAATCTTGCAAAGTTATTGGGTGTTTCCCAGCCCGCTGCTCTGCATATGTCTGCTAGGGAGGTGCCATTGTCCAGTGCCCATGAGGATGCCACACTTCTCGTTGAGTGTGCTCGAACCCGCAAGGGGGTGGGCACAGCCTGGGTCTGGTAAGACAGTGAGCTATCCTCTGTTTGGAGACAGCATTCCCTTTCCGCCGTCCGCCAAAGCAGACAAAGAGCTGCTCAGAACATCTAAAGCTCTGCATGTGGTCCAAATAGATATGCAAAACATGTACCGGACACAGCAACAAAAAGGCTGGGTCTGCCTCCTCCCAGCTCTTGCATGTTCACGACCTGAACCCTGAAGGGGGTTGTAGGAACCTTGGGCATGTAGCCCAGTCGCGGTCTTAGGATGATGTGAGTATCTGCCGGACTGAACTCCAGGCAAGTGTCGCTGACAGAGAACACTTGCAGGTCCCCAACCCTCTTGATGGAAGCTAGCACTATCAGGAGGGCCATCTGAGTCAAGCGGCTCAATGGGGGGTCTCTGAAGGGCCGAGAGGACCACTGAGAGATCCCAGGAAGGGAACAGGCTTGGCCGGGGAGGATTCAGCCTCCGGGTGCCTCTAAGGAACATGATAATCAAGTCGTGCTTACCCTTGCCATCCACTGCGTCATGGTGGGCCATGATAGCGGCTACCTACACCTTCAAGGTGGAGGGGGACAGCCTCCCCTCCAACCTCTCTTGCAGAAATGAAAGCTCTGATCGAACTGTGCATCTCTGCGGGTCTTCAGACAGGGAAGAACACCAATTTGTGAACAAGCACCACTTTAGCGCGTAAAGCTTCCTGGTAGAGGGAGCTCTGGCTTGGTTGATCGTGTCTACAACCGCAGGTGGTAGGTCACTAAGATCTTCTGCGTCCCATCCAGCAGCCAGACGTGAAGGTTCCAGAGGTCTGGGCACGGATGCCAGAGGGAAGGAAGGTCCTTCCTCAGGCAAATTTGCCAGGGAGGTGCTGTCACGAGGAGTATGAGATCCGAGAACCAAGTCCGAGTGGCAAAGTAAGGAGCCACTAAGGTGACTTGTTCCTCGTCCTTCCTGATCTTGCACAGCACCAGTGCAAGAAGGCTCACTGGGGGAAATGCATACTTACGCAGCCCCTGGGGCCAGCTGTGTGCCAGCACATCTGTCCCAAGAGGGGCCTTTGTTAGGGAGTGCCAGAGCAGGCAGTGGGAATTGTCTCGGGAGGCAAAGAGGTCTACCTGTGCCATGCCGAACCGGCCCCAAATAAGCTAGACCTGAGTCGCTAATGACTCCAAAGGAGGAGATGGCGGGCGAGTTGTGACATTTGACGAGAGCGCACACCGCCTTGGCGATTTATGTATGCTACCATCGCGGTACTGTCTGAAAGGATCAAGACGTGCTTACCCCGGATCAGCGGGAGAAACCTCCGCAGGGCAAGGAAAACAGCCAGCAACTCTAGGCAGTTGATGTGCCAATGCAGCCGGGGCCCTATACAGGAGCTAGCGGCTGCGTGCCCGTTACACACAGCACCCCAACCCAGTTGAGAGGCGTCTGTGGTTACCACCACATGTCTGGACACCTGCTGTAAGGGGACTCCAGTCCACAGAAAACAGAAGTCTGTCCAAGGGTTGAAAGTCTGATGGCAGGAAGGGGTGATTAACACACAGTATGTGTGATACACAGAGGTGGAAGGGCATCTTTAAAAAGACGCATCCTGAAAAGGACATTCAATGCCTGCAGTGTATTGCTCTTTTGTGAGTGAAAATAAACTCTTTTAGAGGGGAAAAAAGTCTCTTTTAGAAGTATGCACTCTTTCAAACAGAAGCGCCGTCGATGCGCCCAAGGGCACGGAGTGCAAGGCTTTGCAGAGAAGGAGAAAGCCGCTGGTACACCGTAGATCCAGCAGCAATGCTCTGCTTCCAGAGGTCAGTGGAACAGTAGTGAAATTCAGCTTGTAAAATTAGCTCAGAAGAAAAAAAATCTGACTGAGAGATGAACGCCCGCTTCCCTTTATACCCGTATGTCCGTGGGCGGGACATGTAAATTCCATCTGCCAATTTCTCATTGGCTTTTTCTCAAGTTTAGAGGTACGCGAGGCTCACAAGAAAGACCCCTTGTGTCACTACATTTGACACAAAGTCGAGTGAGTGACAGAAGGGGAAATAGGTTTACACAACTAGCCTACATTAAACAGGCAATAGGGCCTAAAGGTTTTGGGAACAAATATTGGGCCAATTTGTCCCATAAATTTACCCTTTTCTCCTATAATTGCTTGATGAATACAGTCAACACTACAATACTTAAAAACAAGTAATGATAGTCAGATGTGACATGTTCTGGAAAAATTCAACCACACAAAATGCTTAATTTGGTGTGTTAAACGCCTATAATTACACACAACAGAGGATGTCAGGTAACACCACAACACTATGTGGTGTCTAAACTAATAATCCAGTGTGACAATAATCCCATGTAATCCTGTATTACGAGATTTGGCCCAATAACCCAAAGGTGTGAACTACTGTCACAAATCCACTGCCTTTTCAGAACAATGGCTGTGGATGTACACGACAAAAGCATAAAGAAAATTATTAAAGGATGCACATTTTAAGGCTTTGAAGTCTTGCATTCACTGCACAACTGCAACAGTAAACACAGATGAACTGCATTGAACACAAACACAAGCACCTCTCAAGTAAAGCTTTAGATTTAACAAGGAGTGAAGACTTTAATCTTATGCCAGACCATTGACACTAAAAAAGGGATGCTAAACATTAAATGCATTTGGCAGATGCTTTTATCCAAAGCAACTTAAAGTGCACTGGGGATCTAATTTTTTTATTTTTTTTACAATTCCATGCGTTCCCGAGGAATTTAACCCATGTTCTTGGCGTTGCTAACACCACGCTCTACCAGTTGAGTTGCAAAACAAAATAAATACTGACTACTAGTTTTAATCAATCCTAATATAAGGGAGACAAAGGAGTCAAATTGCTTTATTCTTCATCAGTGTGCTTATTAAACATTATTGGACACATTTTTACTGGTTTTATAAAATGCATTGCAGGCAGCTCATGCAAATGCTGCCAAAGACCTGAGTAAACCACACAACTTCGAGAATTAAAGCTGGGACATGCTCACGATTTAGCATCTCTCATCCAAGAAACCAGCTCCCAAAGAGGACATATGTGGACATCAGGAACAGATGGTTTGGGAACAAAAAAAGTGTAACTATTTATCTAAAAAAGAATCACCAGATCTAAGCAATCATCTGAAAGTTTCAGGTGTGAGGTGTTTGTCTTGTTTGAGGTGTTTGTCTAGTTTTGCATGTTTTTTTGTGCAAATTTGATCCCCCAGCAAAATGTGCATACAGCAATTCTTCACCACCGAAAGTCCATTAGCCAAAATTCCTGTTTGCATGGATTTTGCCATGCAATGGTAAATGTGACCGCAACCTGGCAGGCTACTCTACCATACGGTTAGGATTAGGGCGGGGTTGGGTTAGGACATCTGATGCCTCCCAAGAACAAACTGCATTTAAGATGTTTTTTTTTAAAGGTGTCCTCAGTTATTTTTGTGGTTATGTCATCTAGGACTTACAGTGACCCCTAGTGGTGTGGATGCAGCATCATTCAAAATCAATAGTTTTCAGATACAAATGCAATTGCAGAAATTAACTATTGACAGTCAGCCATGATTACTTTAATACATGAGTGAAAGTGTCCAATAACAGCCCTAGTGAGGTTACTTAGATTAAGTGAGTAGTATTTGGCTGGTCATGTGATTCTAACATGGCAGCCCCAATGAGGGGACACTCCATGTAGAGGGTAAATTTACTGATGTCACTGGAGACTTCATTTTACTTAAGTGTTCATAATTTTATACATAAGTTTCCAAATGATTTTTTATAAATGTTTATAATTCTTTAGGCGTACACTTTTTGTGTTGAGGAAAAATTACAGAGTGCACCTTTAAATAGTTAAAATAGTCTTTAATTGATGTGCACAGGTCAGTGTATTTTGGCTATTTTATAAATATTATAAAGGCTGTATAAAGGATTTGAATGTGTATCATCAGATTTTAGAGACAGAAATATTTGAATTAAAAACCAATTAATTCATTTATTAATGAATTAATGAGAGGCTGGATTTTGGAGATAGATGATAAAATAAACCATCACAAACATAGCCCAAAAGTGAAATGTATCTCATCTGAAGTTTGTTTCACATTGTACTCGTAGTCAATGAGGCAGAGAGAAATAATTTTCAGCTCATGCACAGTAAATAATACAGCCTCCATCTATACATCACATCCACAGTAAGAACTATGATGGCTCTGTTTCATAACCCAGACTGAAACCACACAACTGAGGTCTAATAGTCACATTGGTCCCTGGCTAGAGTTTCTTATCGCAGCAATATCAGTTGCTCAATACTTGCCCTCCGAGAGGCAATTAGCCCTATTTTTTATCTGATGATCAAAATGATATAATCATAATCCCTTGCTCGCTCTAGGTCATGAGGCGTGATCCCTATAGTGGCACTCTCAAGGCCAACCTTGTTGCTATGGATACAGATTAGGACCAGGGTTCATCCTGAGAGATTGTATTGTGCATTTTTTGATCTGGTGTACGAGTGTGTGTAAGCTTGCATTATCAGTCACCAGCAGGCTGACCATATCATCCAGTATGCTACCGATGCCAGACCTGAAGGCTAGAGGAGTAGAGGACAAAAAACATCAGGAGGGAGATGAAGCGACCTGAGTCATAGGGAGTGTGTGCATAAGAGTGATAGAAAGTGAGAGTGATAGAATATAGAAGAGGAAAAAGAAGATGAAGCTTTGTTTTCCTGAATGTGAATTAAGTGAATAAAAAAAAAAAAAAAAAATCCTGTATAACTGAAACAGAAGTACTAACAGTCTCAACTGGTGGGTAGCAACCCAAAAATAGGTCGCAGGTCTTTTCTGATGGCACCACAAACAGTGGGAAAAAACAATGCTAAATGTAAATAACAAAATAATTATGCATACTTAGTTCATATCAACGTTTTAAGGAGGATAAAATGCTTTCCATTTCTTTTGTTGTTGATGTTAAAGGTTCTGCATTCAATTAAACTTGTACTAGAATGTTTTTTATGCAAGAACCATATTCATCTGTCACTTGAAATTCATCTGTTAATTGGTAGAATTGATAGTCAACTTAGGCAGATGCCAACATGGAGAAGTCACCTGACATGCCCACATCCTAAAAAATAATTGTGCAATTATTTGTACAGCATTTTATTTAATTTATTCAAATAAATGTAATATTATCACACTAGACTATCTCTCTGTCTGAATTTGAATGGGCAGGACATCCATTTCACTTCGGGTGCTTATTCGCCACCGTGTTGTGCATTAATATCGTTTAACACACACACCTATATATATATATATATATATATATATATATATATATATATATATATATATATATATATATATACAGTATTAAAATAATATCTAACATTACTACATTAAATAAGATTTTACTTTCAAAAATGACATAGCTTGTTTGCACAAGTGAAATGTTGCCTGCCAAGAGCATGAAACCATCTAAATTAAATTTTTTATTGTGTTGGGTCACCACTTGATGTCCATTGAAAAATCTGGGTCCTGCAGCAAAACTAGTTTAGAGCCACTGATTTAGCAGACATTTTAATCCAATGCTATTCTTATTTTCCCTGGAGCAACCTGGCATTCAGTACATTGCCCAAAGGAACAATGATGTTGTTACCAGGCCACGTGTTGATCTACTGTGCCACAACACTCTCAGAAAATGATATCATGTTATAGATAAACTGTACACCTTCTAAATTAGGACACCATATGTAGTACATCCATTCTGAAGTCAACAAACAAAAAATAGTTTTTTAGACAGGCTCTCTTCTCTGCTGAAATGACTAGAATGGGTGGTCACCAGCATTTGTTGTATTTTGGACGCTTGACTCTTGAATGGATAACCAGCTTGGAAATGAATGCCAATTAAAGTCAATATTGTGACATATTTTTTGCTGCTTACAATGTTTTGAATATCATTACAATTTCTACAGTACTCAAGAGGACATAACAGCTCTTTCCACAGTTTTCCTGAGCAACCACTGGGTAGCGCCATGATGATTCTAATTGCCTGTTTTCTGTTTCTGGTCTCGAGACTCAATGTAAAAACTACCGAAATGAGCGAAGTATTATTTTAAGTAAATTTTATTTCAGGCTCAACTTGTGCTGTTGTTGGCTGCCATAACAATTCAAAGTTAATTATATCAATGTAACTTACTTCAGACCATCACTTCTACACAATCAGTTGAGGCATTGTCAATGAAAAAAAACTTGACTATGTGAAGTATCGGCACTACATGCTTTTTGACCATTTTTACAAATGTAATAAAATAAACATCACATTACCCACTAAGAATATACGCCAAAGCGAGTAAAAACACTGGAGACTGGAAATTGAAAACAGGTGAATTATGGAACACTTCCAAGTTCAGGAAAAAGGTGGACACAGTAAGGCTGTCAAGCATCCAGCTTAGAACAACTGGTGGTTCTCTTTGCTAAATGCGCCAGAGCAGAGATCACTGTTAACAGACTGCTGGAAGTTTTACAGTTTTGGAAGTTGCTTTGATTTTGGAGAGGGTTCATTACTGTTCTTCAATGCCATCTGACAGCTCATGTACTATCAGTAAGGCTAAATTAAAATGCTGCTTCCAACATGTATTTTTGTCTTCTCAATGGCTGTATGAGAGGCTCTGAGCAGAAGGATGAGGCAGCACTGGCGTCTGGCCAGGCCAAGTAACTTACAGTAATGAAATGTGGGAATCCAAGTGCAGAAGAAAGACAGTTTATCGACAAACCCTTAATTTATATTAATTCAATTTAAATTTGTCTCCATTTCATCAATACCATGGTATCACAAGGAATAGTATGGAAAACGGACAGAAAAAACAAGCTATATGATGTCACTGCCATTATCAGAAGGATACGGTAAGGTGGAAAAAAGCATTATCTTAAAGTATTCCTTTTCTTTTCCTTCCTTTCTTCCTTCCTTCATTCCATCCTTCCTCACTTTTTGCCTTTCTCTTCCTTCATGCTTTCCTCCATTTCTTCCTTTCTTTTTTTCTTCATTGCTTCCTCCCTTCTTTCCTTTCTTGCTTCATTACTTTCTCACACTTTCTTATTTTGTACCTTCCTTTCTTCATCACTTTCTTATTTCCATCCTTTATCTCTCTCTTCCTCATTTTCTTCCTTGCATTCTTTCTTTTTCTGCATCTCTCTTCTCCTTCCTTCCTTCCTTATGTCATTTTTTCACCTTTTCTATATTCTTTCTTTCTCCTTTCCTTAATTACTTATTTAACAACCTGTGTCTTTCTTTTCCTTATTTTTACCATCTGTCCTCCCTTACTTTTTATTTCTCTTTGTTCCTTGTTTGCATTCTTTCTTCTTTGCACTCTATTTCCCCTTTCATTCTTTATTACTTTCTTTCTCATCTTTATTTCCTCCACTTCAATTCTATTTCACCCTTCCTTCCTCACTTTCTAATTTCCTTCCTTCCTTTCTCTCTTTCTCTTCCTTTTGCCCTTCTGTCCTTCCTTGCTTCCTCTCATTTTCACTCTTCTTTCCTTCCTTCCTTCCTTCCTAATCCCTCTCTTTTTCTCCTTTCTTTCTTTATTACTTTCTCTCACTTTTTTATCTCCTCCTCTTCAATTCTTTCTCTCCCTTCCTTTCTTTCTTTGCTTTTTGTCCAAACCGTTCAACAGACGATGCCATCGCCACCACCCTCCATCTAAGATAAAAAGGACTCATACATTTGAATACTGTTCATAGACTTCAGCTCAACATTCAACACAATCATTCCCCAGCACCTGACTGGAAAGCTGAGAAACCTGCTGGGCCTAGACACCTCCCTCTGCAACTGGATCCTGGACTTCCTGACTGAGAGACCTCAGTCAGTCCGGATCAGGAACAGCATCTCCACCACCACCACACTGAACACTGGGGCCCCCAGGGCTGTGTGCTCAGTCCACTGCTGTTCACTCTGCTGACTCACGACTGTGCAGCAATGCACAGCTCGAACCACATCGTAAAGTTTGTCGATGACACGACAGTGGTGGGTCTCATCAGCAAGAACGACGAGTCAGCATACAGAGAGGAGGTGCAGCGGCTAACGGACTGGTGTAGAGCCAACAACTTGTCTCTGAATGTCGACAAAACAAAAGAGATTGTTGTTGACTTTAGGAGAGCACAGAGTGACCACTCTCCGCTGAACATCGACGGCTCCTCTGTGGAGATCGTCAAGAGCACCAAATTCCTTGGTGTTCACCTGGCGGAGAACCTCACCTGGTCCCTCAACACCAGCTCTATTACCAAGAAAGCCCAGCAGCATCTCTACTTTCTTCGAAGGCTGAGAAAAGCATATCTCCCTCCCCCCCATCCTCACTACATTCTCTAGAGGGACTATTGAGAGCATCCTGAGCAGCTGCATCACTGCCTGGTTTGGGAATTGCACCGTTAAAAAAGCCCTGCAGAGGATAGTGGTTTGGGACTTGCACCTCTGCAAAGCCCTGCAGAGGATAGTGAGGACAGCTGAGAAGATCATCAGGGTCTCTCTTCCCTCCATCAAATACATTTACAAAAAAACACTGCATCCGCAAAGCCACCAGCATTGTGGATGACCCCACACACCCCTCACACAAACTCTTCACCCTCCTGCTGTCTGGCAAGAGGTACCGAAGCATTCGGGCCCTCACAGCCAGACTGTGTAACAGCTTCTTCCCCCAAGCCATCAGACTCCTCAATACTCAGAGACTGGTTTGACACACACACACACACACACACACACACACACACACACACACACACACACACACACGTGTCCTGAGTTGCACTTTAATTACTGTCACTTTATAACTGTTGCTACCTCAGTAACTGCTATGTCCATAGAACACTATCTCATAGTATATTATGTTTACATTCGGCATTTTTAGAAACTGTCATCTTTTGCACTACTGTGTACTGGTCGGTCCTGCACTGTCTCTTACTGTGTCTATTGTCATGTTCATTGTTAGTAATTTATTGTGCTGTCCCATACTTTTTGCACACGTTTGCACGTGCACTTTATATAGGTATGTTATTTAGTCAGTGTAGTCTCATGTGGTTCTGGGTTTGTCCTATGTTGATTTATGTAGCACCATGGTCCTGGAGGAACGTTGTCTCATTTTGCTGTGTACTGTACTAACTGTATGTGGTTGAAACGACAATAAAAAACACTTGACTACTTTATTTTTCCCTACCTTCCTTTCTCGTTCTCTTCCTTCTGCATGTACTTCCTTACATACTGTCATTTTCACCTTTCTTCCTTCCTTCCTTCCATGCCCTGTTCTTTCTATAATTTCTTTCACTCACTTCATCATTTCCTTTTTTTTTCACTCCCTGCCTCCCTTCCTTTCTTCCCATCCGTTCCTGTTCTCTCTCTCTCACACTTCATAATTTCATCTCTTTCTTTTGTTCTTTCTTTCTTTCCCTCCCTCCCTCCCTTCCTTTATTTCTTCTCAGCTTATTTCCTCTCTCTCTCTCTCTCTCTCTCTCTCTCTCTCTCTCTCTCTTCCTTCCTTTCTCACTTTCTTCCATCCTTTTCTTTTCTCTCTCTCTCTCACTTCAACATTTCATCTCTTCCTTTCTTTCTTTCCCTCCCTCCCTTTCTCCCTCCCCGCTTACTTATTTCTTTTCTTTCTCTCTCCCACTCTTCCCTCCTTTTTCACCCTTTATTTCTTTATCTCTTTCTCTCTCTATTTCTTTATTTCTTTCTTGCTCTCCCTCCTAGTCTGATGCAGAATGAAACATCTAATGGATCAACCATTCTAAAAAGAAACCTACAGAATAGTCATAGAATCATAAAAGATTTACTGTTATTCTGTCCAGTAAGTGAGAGGATCATCATTTAAATATGGATGATCACTGGGCCTAAATCAGCCTTGGAGCAGATTATTAGAGTAAGCCTTCCTTGAGTTAGCATGTTCGCGCCCACACTCATGTTGTGTGCGTGCCACTAAATCCATATAATATTCTAATGGCTCACATGGCATTTGGAATTTTTAATTACAAACAAATTACTCAAACAATGCGTGAGGCTAACATTCCTTACTGGTCTAGGCAAGAGTCATTTGTGTAAACAGAGGGAGCAGGGTATTCTAGATTGAGCTAATGCAACAGTGAAGGTCAGAGTTGCCTCGCAGGGAGTAATTTTAATCACATTTGTCACATATGCCTGCTAATCAAACATAGGTGGTAGGAGAAACTCCATCCTGGCTTGCATCCCCCTGCTAAAAAGACCAGCAATGCAGGTGAACAGCATTTAATGTGTTTTGGACACTGGTGTCTCCATCAGGCTTCTTAACAAGCTTATCCAACAGGAGGTCAATGGTCAACCAGCTTACTCAGAAGGATCATACTGGCTGAGAATCTTCAGAAACCAGTTTTTATTGTGAACACCATGGCTATACTGGACCACCAGCTAGCCATTTTTTGGGGTCCTTGTACCACCACAAGGAATAAAGTATTAGACACACTTCATTGCCTTCAGCAGGGTTGGGTCAAGTCTGGTTGGACAAGCAGTTTAGGATATCTTAACCTTCCCATGGGTGCTACAAGATGAGTCATACATGGTGTTATTTGCGATCAGCTTACATTAAGGCTATCAGAACACCTGCTGTCAGCTAATAAACCAAAGAGAGTTGCTGCCCTCCTGTCAAAGTGAGTTACAGTACAATTCTGTAACACTTGCATGCAGAAAAAAACTCTCCCTCTTCATGAACGTGCTATACACTCCTCTATGTACTAAGCTCAACAAGGCCTTGCTAATTAGATTTTTGATGTGCTGGTTTTAGTCCAGTGATTGAGAATGCATGCAATGTTTCTCTATGTTCTTTTACTGTTTGTTCAAGGCAACACCGCCACCACAGGGATCTAATGCATAAATTCACAAAAGCACAACAGGATACTATTAATCATCATGTGTTAACACAGAGAATATGCATGTCCAGTCTTATTTTCATTCCCCTCTGTGTTTTTGCGCTTTTGGGGACAGTAAAGTACATGATAAATTACAAAACATGACTGTATTGCATGGCAAGAACTGACAAACCACAAGAATAACAAGAATGCATTTCCTAACACTCTGCCTCCATATCTCTAAATCCTCTATGGAAAAGTGTATGGGGGACCTGCTGAAAAGATCAGCTGGTTTAGGGTGGTTTATTATGGTTTTTGCTGATTTAGTGGACCAGCATAGCCATGCTTGGTCACCAACACAAAATGCTGATCAATGACATATTCTCTCTAGTGAAGGTGGTTGGAACTCTTACTGCTTACGCTACTTAAAGGGATAGGTAGCATGGCTTTTTATGTTCAAAACTTTTATGGAAAACATTGAGAATCAATAACTTTTTTTTTATTATTTCAATTGAAATAATATAAATTTATGAAAGACCTCATCTCTAATAGTAAAATATGTCCATTCCAGACCCAGATGCATAACTTGCTGAAGAGTCACAGAATATTAGGTTTTTCTGAAAACCCCAAAAAATTAATTAATAATTATATATATACACTACCGTTCAAAAGTTTGGGGTCACTTGCCTGAAATGTTTCTCATTATCTTAAAAACCTTTTGATCTGAAGGCGTACGCTTAAATGTTTGAAATTCTTTTTGTAGACAAAAACATAATTGTGCCAACATATTAATTTAATTACAAAAAATAAAATGTTATTTAAAAAAAAAAATGTTTTTGGAAAAATGGATGACTTGGACCGAATAATTAAAAGCAGCCACTATGTGCCCAACATATAGATGGGAACTCCTTCAATACTGTTTAAAAAGCATCCCAGGGTGATACCTCAAGAAGCTGGTTGAGTAAATGCCAAGAGTACATTTCTGTAAAATCTAGGCAAAGTGTGGCCACTTTGAAGACGCTAAAATATAATATAGTGTTTAGTTATTTTATTTAATTTTTTTCACAGCATAATTCCCAAATTTCCATTTCCATTATTCTATAGTTTTGATGACATTACTATTATTGTAAAATGTGAAAAAAAAAAAAAAAAAGAATGAGTAAGTGACCCTAAACTTTTGAACGGTAGTGTATATATATATATATATATATATATATATATATATATATATATATATATATATGTCTGAGGGGGATACATTTACACAGACTAGATTGTGTGAAGGAGAGCTGAAGTTAAGTCGAGATGTGGGTGAGCATGAGATGCATGCTAATGTAATGCAATAACGTTGCTGGCCTCATTTTCGCTAATCTGTTCGACTATTGGGATTTGTTGGATAAAAGCAGCCCCTGCACATCAGCAGGTGATTAATATATACTCAGCTGTTAACTGGTGGGGAATTTGGATAAGTTTCGCTGCATGAAAAGGCTTCATAAATCAGGCTTTTGAAATAAATGTTCTACAGGTATAACACTGGGAGATAGGTGGGTGTTATGTCAATGCTCAGATTCCTCTTTTACAAGAAGTCTGTTCAGATGTGGGGGGGGAGGGGGATTTTACTGACATGATAAAACTGCTCAATGTGAACTGTGAAAATGTCAGATGCATTAAATCAGATGGGATATTTTTCCCGGCAAGAGGTTGCCAGTGAGATGTAAAGGATCCTTATTGTGTAACTCACAATAAGTAACTCAGAAGTTGTTTTGTTTTCTGTCTGTTTTTTTATTATTATTTTACAGTAAAATAAAAGCTATATTGACATTTACTTAAGACTCATTCACATACTTTCACAGTTCTTCACAGAGAATGTTATAGAGCAAGCATTGTTAGCTGTTTTTTGTCATATAACAGTTTCATAAGTTCACATATTCATATAAATCTTGGTAAAAATATTTGTATTTTTGCCCATGATGACTCAATTTGAACTTAGCTCTACATTTTTTACTGGACTACTAAATTAAAGAAGCTATAACATTAAATATACTGTGGCTCCAAGAAACATTTGGAAACTTTTCTCATAATTAACTTTTCTAAGCCAATATTGCATCTATACTTTTTAACCTACTGATTCCAAAGTAGGGATGGGACTCGCAAGGAATTTAATGATTCTGGTTCCTATTCCTCTTAACTATTCTGGTTCCTTTATGGTTCCAGAAACAATTCCAGCAATGATTCTTTCAGTAGTTTTGAGGGAGGAAGAATTATTTGGAATTAATTCTTATTATATTTACTGTCCTCTGCAGTCTGTTGCCAAATTATGAGATAATATCAAGTTTCTACAGTTCAGATATAACAAATCAGAAATAAATCTAAAATAATTCTTGTAAAAGTTGTCTTTGCAGAATTTTAGAGGCATAAATGCAATATATGGAATAAACGTTCTAAACAAACAAGAAATGTGATTGCATAGTTTATTCATGCATTTGTCATTTTATAAAATTCCCCTAATTTCAACAAAACTTGTGTATCTTTAATAGGGGTGTGACGTGATGCATCGTGAAATCCATCCATCCATCCATCCATTTTTATCTTATGTAGGTTCACAGGGTAAACTTGGCTGCATAAATGTATACACCTTGAATTAAGGTTATATTAGTTAACACAAGCATATGTAACATGAATTACATTCCAAAATTAGGTTTCTTGAAATAACAATGAATATTTTTTCATGCATTTATTCATCTTGGAATTCTTGGTTTGTTTATTTATACATACAATATTGCTCATTTTTAGTTCATATAGTTCTTAATAATGTTACATTCATAATTTTTAATCTTTAACTGTATTAATGTATGTAAAAATTGACACTGTATACCACGATTAAAAATGGTGTAAAACTATTGTTAATTTTTCATGCTAATTAATTGTGTAAAGTTAATGTATACACAAACTTAGTACAAAAAGTTACCGATACATTTAATAAAAATGAATCATCCAATACTTCCATGAATAGACTACCTAAATGTAAATAATCATGCACTTTCTCAACGACTCCTAAATTAACTTTTCTTCACTAATTAGTAAAAAAAACCTCCGTCTTTGATCTCTTTCTCTGGTTCATCTTGTCTTCATTGAAATATCAGTACATAAGGAAGGATTTATTTATTTCTTGCAAATATCATAATCCATGTTGCTATAATTTGCTGTCATTATAGGGCTTAATTGAACTTTTTCTTGGGTTAAACAGTGTATTTGTGAGTAGGGTTGTTTCGTACAACACTACCATCAGGATATTTAAAACAGAATAATGAGTTGATTTTATTTATTCATTATTCTCAGTAATGTTATTCTGTGTCACGTTAGAACATATCTTATTTTAATTTCGAATAGAGCATTACAGTTTTGTTTCTTTCTTTTTTCTGCCGGCCAATAATGAATCAGTTCCAGAGACAGTTTTATACTGTGTTATGTAGACTAATGTTGTTCTTCAGGCTTGTGAGACTTACACAGTTTTCAAGTTGGACATTCATACATTGCTCATCAGTTTAAGAATAATTTATTAACTGCTCAGACTGAATTAAAGGAGTTTTCACTAAAAAGAGCCAGCACATTAGAATTATTTGTTTGGGAATACTGGAAGCGATGTATGTTTCAGGCTGCTTATTCAAAATAACTTTCACGCTGTATAGATTCAAACGTGCCAGCTCATAAGAGTTATTCTTTTGGGAATTAAAATGCACTTGTAGTGCTGTGTGTTTCACACTTTAGATTCAGAGTGCAGTGCTACCACAGAATTGCGCCACAGGAAACGCTGTCTTTTATTTTATTTTAGTACAGTGTTCGGTCTGCACCGGCAGAAAATTGCATGTACAGGAACTATTAACAGAATCGAAAGTCATGAAAATCATGTTGTTCCCACTTTTTTTTTCTTTCTTTTTTTTAATGGAACTGGTTCTGGCCAAGAACACTCAGTTCCCAACAATAGTTTTTACATGCTTTCCACAAACTATCATTTAGATGTCCATTTAAAAGACCAAGAATCCATAAGCTTGCACATATTTAAAACTATTTGAAAAATGACTGAGTTAGTATTTAAATATGAACCCTTCCAAAAGGTGTTGGGCAGGTTCAGCACCCGAAATGGCCGTGCATGATTTCCAAGTGATGTAGATCGAGACTATGATGAAAATAGACTTTGGTGCCCTTAATAGCTTATGTCAATGCAGAGAAAGTCCCTACTCAGGACACACTGTTCACACAGCCTATGTCCTAATCTGTAACCATTGCCCAAAGCCATCCTGCAAACTCACTTCCTACATGAGCAAGTCAGCCGTTCAGACACTCTGCGGGGCTCCACTGTTTTCAAGAGCTCAGTGACACTACCAAATCTCATTACAGACAAACAGCAGGTCAAGCTGAAACGCTCTCAGTGCTCACATTTCAAAAGCACAGATCACTGACATTTTGAGAGAAAAGTTTCAGTGCTAACAATCCAAATCAAACATCAGTAAATAAATCAAACTTATTGCTGTGGATTGCCTTGTCTTACAAAAGTAAGATTAGTCTATGTTCTGAGAGATGGCTTACTGTCTCCACTCCAGCAGTGAAGGCTGTATTGGTTTCACTGCTGAATTGTTAACATTGTGCACAATCTGACCAGTCTACTGTATTAGACCCTCTGCTCTGTGCTGGCTTGCGTGTGATCCTTTCTATAAGCCTCGCTGGCCTGGCTCCAAGTTCTTTCCTCTCAAGGGACACCCCTGATGTGTTATATTGTTCTTCATAACATGTGTAACAGAAAGCTAGCCCTTGATCCACCATCGTAAATCCAATAAGCGAAGTGTCTGTAGTTACAATCATGAGCATGTTAAATGGGTTATTTATGCTTGTGTGTGTGTGTGTGTGTGTGAGAGAGAGAGAGAGAGAGAGAGACTTGGTCTTTATAGAGGTACTACTGTTGGTCTGTTTAAAGGAATAGTTCACTCAAAAATGAAAATTTCCTTCATGTCGTCTCACACTCATATGGCTTTCTTGGAACAAAGAACAGAAAAGATGATTTAAAGAATACTGACAATGGTCTTTTTCATCAAAAAACAATCAAACAAAAAAAAAAAAAACAAAGTGAACAATGGCTGTAAAGTTCAAAAGGACAAAAAAGTAGCATTAAAATATCATAAAAATTGTCTCAAAAATAATTAATGTGCAAGTTCATTCAAATATAGCTTGTCAACAAACATTTCAGCAGATAATGAGAAATAGGCAGGGTTGGAAAGAGTACTGAAAAATAATACTCAAATAAAAGTACTGTTACATCTTAAAAAATGTAGTATGAGCAGAGTAAAAGTAACTGACCTAAAATCTGCTCAAGCAAAAGAAAAAGAGTAGCTCATTTAAAACTACTCATGAGTAGTGAGTATTGAGTACTGAGTTAAGAAAGCTATGCCCCTTTATAATAAAAACTCTATGCTGCAATTTAAAAATTTAGCACACATACCCTAATTTACATTCCCTTTAATGGCTGTTTGCTGGAAAGAATAAAAAATATAGGTATTTTATAGATGTTTGTGACTGACAAATTTTAAAATACATCACTTATCTATGATACTGTAAACACTACATTAATCTGATTTAAAAAAAAAAATAAAAAAAAATAAAAGGGTGGCATGATTACAGAAATTAAAAGATGAAAGTTATTTTCAATATCATAATGAAAGAAACAATTACATTAAAATCAGTTTATGTGTAGGGTCTAAATTTCCCTTAATGCTGACAAAGAGAGTTACTGTTGCGCATAAAACATGTTCAAAACAATGCAAGGAATGCAAAAATAAAAAATTATGAAAATCCATTAAAAAAGCAGGGTCACTTAGAGCGTTATATCCCACACAATAGAGGGGGTTTGGTACATTGTCCTCCTTTTGAAATAGTTCTTGAGTTCTTGTATCTTTTAAGCCCAGCAATAGTTGTGTTCTCATTCTAATGCATGATGCATAATTGTCTAAAGTTTGTGACTGGTGGAAAGTTCTTCCTGAAGTATTGCTCTACAGTGGTTGCTACTTTTCTATCAGGCATTAGAAAAAACATGATAAAGGCTCAACATAATTATAAATTATTTTATCATCTCCACTTTCCTGGTAATTTATTATATAGATTAACACACTTTCTACATCAGGGGTCGGTTAAAAAAAAACAAAACAAAAAAAAAAAACTAACAATATTATTAGATAAAACTGTTATATAACTGTTTTATTCTATTACATTAATACTTTTAAAGCTGATCAAGTTATTCAGCCAAAAGCAGAGAGTGATATTCTCGTTTCCTTGTTGTTTGATTAATATCCTTTATATGACATAGCCTACTAGACAGTGCTCAATTTGGTTACATGTACAGTTCAAGTCCTACATTTTGATGCAAATATGCTTTTTGTCCCACTGTTTACGCTCACTGTAGGCCAAACCAACTGCATTTACATTAATGCTTCATCAAGAATTATAAAGTGTATTTGATCGCATTAGCGCTCAAACATCAGCTGCCTGTCAATCAAACAGCATGCAGCTACAGATGTCAGGAAATAAAAAGTGAATCTTTTATATTTTATCTAGATCAAACAACCAGTGGCTGTCTTGCTATCGCGATCGATGTAATGAACACCCCTGTAATAGATGTAGAACATAGGCTAAATATAGAAAATTATATCAATCCAATAATCTCAGTGATAGATAGTTAATTTACAGGCTACTTTATAGACACACAGAATCTAGTAAGCAGAAATATGAAACTTACCTCGATATGTTTCTTCAAATTAGAGGCAGGATTAATACTGATATCTGGCTTGAGCAAGTTAAACTCACATGATACAGTCAAGTATCTTTTTCCCTGCAAAAAGCCCTTTCAGGTTCAGAACTGTGCTTGAGGCATCCTCCACAATTGGTGCCAGATCTACAGCTACTGTTCAAGTGTGTGATTTGATTTGATGGGAGTCACACTCTCTCTAGCCATCACATTGATGGATAAAAATAAAATCAGGACAGGGAAGTAGCGCAGTAAATTACATTCACTGCACTTAAAAAATACTTAAGTAAAAGTAAAAGTATACCATTTTTAAACAACTTAAAAAAGGAAAATTCCTGGGAAGAACTACTTAATTATAGTAACGTGTGTATTTGTAATTCGTTACTATACACCCCTGGAAATAGGTATGAAATTTGAGAGCTAAATGGTCTGTGGGCCCTACTTTAAGAGTGCAAAGTCAATGGGCATGGCAATGAAGTTTTGATATTTTTGTGCAAACATGCGCTAAGTCTAGGTGCGAGTGAGTTGGTGAAAATATGGTGCAAAGTGCTAATGGGTCAAGTGCAATTTAATTTAAAAGTTTTCTTTGGTTATTGCACCGCCTGCATCCTTTTATTTGTTCCATTCCCTGTCAAGCAATGCTTTTATAAATGAATACAGCCTATTCATATGAATTTGTGAGTGTAAATGGGCTGTATATGCATTAGAAGAAAAGAAATATGGACCATTTTTGTCTTACGTTCTTTTGCGTAATAACTACGTTCTTACTCTGAACTCTCTGCCATTTGGTCTGCCATCGTTCCGGTGCTGTTGAGTTTAGTGGTGAAAAACTACAAAGGAAGTTTGTGTTTCATCCTGCCTCCGTACCGCAAAGTGTGTTCTCTTTTGACCTGTCTCACCTACGTCTTGACACTGTTTCTTGATGTTTCCTGAAACATGCTAATCTGCTATCCCATTGTTCATTGGTTTGTAATGTATACTTGTTAAATGTTTCTCTGTTTACTGTTTTATGTAAAAAAAAATTACAGTGTCCATGAGCTCTAGAAAGGCGCTATACAAAATAAATAGATTATTATCATAAAACATAATTATTCAAATTATTATTAATATTATTACTACTCATATTGATCTACTGACCTACAAATCATGGTTAGCTTTAAATGTGATCAATAGCTCTTTAATATTATCTGCTGGTGGAATCTCCAATCTGCAAATGCAGGAGCTGATGTGGAGATTAGATGTGTCTAGCTGTATTTCAGCACAATTACCTTCTCATGAAAACAGTAAATTGCACTTTGCGCCACTTTATAAACATTCAATACACCCACAGTTTGCCGGCATATAGCCACTAATAGCGCAAACACTCCCACCCAAACCCACTTGTGATTTGGGCTGGCACGAAAATTTATCGTAGAATTACCACTCTGTGCACTGTTGCACTGTGCCTCGCGTGGTCATGATAAAAGTGCCCTGTGAGTGAAATATGACCGAATTTTTATTTAGAGATAACTATTAATTTAAGGCTTCTTTTATTTTCTTTCTTAGGAACTGTAGTGTCAGACATAGCTTCTCTAAATTGTCCCAGAGTAAGTGTGAAATTTCAAGTGTAGAACCATTATTTTTTGTCACCACAATCCATTTAGACTAACTGTACATTGTTTTGAGTTCTGTGGAGAAGATCAAGGCTAGTAACTTTGCCAACTATACCCCAACCGCTCCAAATAAATCCTGAAAAACACGGCTGGTATGAAAGAGACAGGGAACAGAGACGTACTCTATTGAAATCTGCTGGAACACAGCTACAACAAACCAAATCAACATTCTGGCATAGTCCATAAGCATGCAGTCCCACGAGGCTCAGCTCGATATACAAGCACTCACATTCAAAACCCCACCTCATTATCTCCCTAAACATCTGCCCCATGCCTCCATGGTGCTCAGAAATGAGGGGATACATTTGATTAATGATTCAGGATCACTCTCCTGAATCGTTAAACACATCTGCATCAGCAGCCTTGTTTCACATAGTAATAAATAACTGGCATCTGTTTGGATGGCCTGACCTGAATCTGCTGTTATGTAAATCACTTGATGTTCAACAAAAGATGTGAATGGAAGTTACTCAGCAATAATTCCAGCATTAATAAAAATGTCAATGTTCTGAATATTTGACACTCCTAATTTGTGGATATTAGAGAAAAAATGGCAAGGGAATGCTGGCATTTAATTGAAAATCATATAAAAGTCACTGCACGTTGTTGAACCGTATATATGTGGCATGCTAACATGGATTTGAATTAAGAAAGGAAACAGGGTTATTTTCTTTTTCATATTTAATTGTAATCTTTAATCAAAAAGTAATACAGTAACATGCTCTTCCTCTGCAACAGCTTTCTTTTATCAGTAACATCACAAGTAGGACATGCAGGCTATATAATGATAATGTTAACCAATAGCCAAATAGCTAATTAGGCAATAGGCATATTCCTAGCAAACTCACATTCAGGTCAGGCTCCATTCTGGTAAATGCCCTCTTTTACTGATTTTATGAATCCCAATAGATATTATATGCTGTAAGTCACATCACATTACAAAAGTAAACTGCGTTATGAACGGCACTGTTGCATTTCAATATTAAAAAAAAAATTATGTACATTAAGACCAGCTTTTTCTCATTTGTCTCTCTTGACTGAAACATATAGCACATAAGTTAAAGTTACAGCACTTTGTTCTGCCTACCAAAGGCGGATGAACCATATGGGCAATTGGGCTATATGGGCAATTGGGCTAAAGACGTAAGGGGCACCAACTTAATCACCAATACAAAATTCCAATACAATAAATTTACATGAGCACTCTTTTTTTAAGACTTGAGTCACACATCTGTGCCGAGTGGGTGTGATGAGCAACCATTACAGCATGAAAATTTTACTCTTGGGCCGAGTGCCAAAAAGCAATGAGGTAATGGACAAGCGGCAGCAACTATGTGGCAGTGCCAAACAAAAACTTAAAAAAAGATAAAGAAAGAATACATTTAGCCAATTTACAAAACATATCTTTACTCGTGCCACCACCGAGCATGAGCAGCCAAGGGTTCCACTGAAGTCAAGATAGATAGCAGCACTAACGACGGCACAAATGTTAGCTCTGATAAACAGTCAAGCAGCGACTGTGATGACACCTCTGAGCAGAGAAGCAGCAATGCACCTGATGAGCCTCAGCAACCAGAGGAGACAGTTAACCAACTGATAGACTCGAGATCCACCCAGGCGGAGGATGATGGAACTGAACATCGGTACATTGTTACTGCTGATCCGGATTTATGAGGGCCCATTACAGTGCAAGTGAGGGAAGAGGCTATACAACATGGGCCTGCAGCCTATCAGAACCGGGCTGCCAAATATCCAGCATCTGTATGAGTCTGTGGAATCGGGGACGAACACGTACTCTAACAAACAAATTATTACATTTGTGTCTCCAAAACAATGAAATTGTGACTAGTCAATGGCTACTTTAGTCCCTGTCAACAGGTTTAGTTTATTGCTATGCATGCAAACTTTTGTCATCGCAAAGTCATGCATTCATTAAATGGCTTCTGTCACAGTCACTGGAAACATTCAGAGAGGATGTCTGACCATGAAAAGAGTGCAGATCACCGACACCACATGCTTGCATAATTAAACAGATCGAAACACATATCTACAATGGATGCTTTGGTTTGCAGGCAGACAGAGGTGGAACAAAACTATTGGAAGGAGGTGTTAAGGTGTGTAGTAGCTGTTGTCATGTTTTTGGGAGAGAGGGGGCTTCCATTCCGAGGGCATGACAAAATACTGCGATCACCACACAATGGGAATTACCTGGGTTTGCTTGTACTGATTGGTGAGTTTGACCCATTTTTACAATAACATTTCAAAAAGAATGGACAGAAGGGTAAAGGTAAGCCCTCTTACTTGTCCTCTGGAATCTGTGAAGAGTTTATTTCATTAATGGGCGATAAAACTAAGAACATCATATCAGCTGAAATCCAACAGGCCAAATATTTCTCTGTAATTGTAGAGTCAACACCAGATCTATCGCATGTAGACCAGCTCATCAGTGCTGAGGCAAATTAGTTGAGAGATTCCTTGGATTTGAGCCCCACCTTAGCCACACAGGTGTAAGTCTCGCAGAATGTATATTAAAAATGGTGCGAGTCCTGGGGTTGGACTTGTCAAATTCCTCTGGACAAAGCTATGATAATGAGAGCAATATGTCCGGTAAATATAACAGACTTCTAGCACCTGAAAAGGAAAACCCTTTAAATCACTATATGCCCTGTGCCGGTCATTCCTTGAATCTTGTTGGTGTCAACAGAATAGATGACTGCTGTGAGGAGGTCACATATTTTTTTATCTATTACAATCACTTTATACCTTCTGCAGCACATCCACAAAAAGCTTTCCCTGCTTGTCATTGAATCTGAGCTGTTTAGGGGCTTAAATTTTGAAGACATTATATGCCAGTTTGCATGGTTAAAATCCAGAAAGAGGTCATTGTAAGGTGTTTGAGTATTTGTGCATAATATCATTGCCAACGTTTGTGATGTAAACTTTTTGTTAGTGTTTTTGTTCAGTACATCTAAACATGCAATGTAACAACACAACAGTGGGTAGGTGCCCATTAACATCTACTGATGACAAATGTTTGATAACAGAGAGTTATATGACCTTTTAGTGTTCTATTCTACAAAGACTATAAAGTGTCATTTTGATTTTGGCAGTTTCATTAAAGTTTAATTGCAGGGTGGTTCACTTGTGCGACTGTTGCCCAGGGGCACCATGAAGTCTTAATCCGCCTTTACTGCCTACACACATGTTCAAGGTAACATGGCCATCTAAGGATGCAGAGATTTACCATACCAGATGTAAAGATCTTAGACACAATCAAAGATATTATTGTTAACAAATCCACAGAAAGTACATTGTGGGTGATTGTGCAGCTCAACTTATGTATCCTCTAGCAACAGCCAATCAGCAAGCCTTATTAGCTTGGATTTTGCAGGTTTTCCCATAATTGATTGCAGGTAAAGTGTTGATTTGCTCCACTCTGAAACCAGATCAAATTTAGCCAGACTGAAATCCTTGAATACAGTTTAGGACCTTTGAAGCTAATCTATCTAGGGTTAGGCCATAATTGGACTGCCTTCATGCCTGACCTCAATTTCTCACAACTTAAAAGGTCAGACTTCGGGGGTACAATTTCTCTATGCCCCAGTTTCTCACTGGTAATCTACGGAAATGAGGAAAGGACCTAGATAACATGAGAGGGGGAAAAAAAATTATGATTTAACATTTGGTTAATCAAGGCACAGTCTTTGGCAAGTAGACTATATGGATAGGCTGAGCTGATAGGCTGAGCTGAACTGGTTACTGAATGCAAATAAAGCTCCATGGGCTTTATGATTCTTTATGAGTGCTGGCTGATATTGATAAAAAAATATCTCAGTTTCTTAAATCCTTTTTACACATTTCAAAATGTATCTCAATATTCATGCATTTGCTCCGAAATGGCACAGAACAGATTTATTTATACATTTATTTCATTTTCTTATAATTAGCAGAAAGATTATATCTAAACAGCTATTGCTGTCAATTATATTCAAAGTACTTTCAATAAAGTAGTTAGTTGTTTTGTTTACACAAGGAATAATGAAATGTATTCACATTTATTTATATGCGCCAAAAATGCATAATAAACAGCTACATTTACACACATATATTTTTACTAATACATTTTAATTTATAAAAATGCAAAGCTGAGACATCTGTGAGCATTTCTGTGTGATGGCCCAAACAAATATTTGAATCATTGTTTTGAATCTATTCATTAAATTGGACAGTTAGAATTGATTCGGCTGTGGCTCAGGTGGTAGAGCGGGTCGGCCACTAATCGCAGGGTTGGCGGTTCAATTCCTGGCCCACTTGACTCCACATACCGAAGTGTCCTTGGGCAAGACACTGAACCCCAAGTTGCTCTAATTGCATGGGAGCTCTGCCATTATTGGTGTGTGTGTGAATGGGTGAATGAGACAGTGTAAAGTGCTTTGAAAACCGCTAAGGTTAAAAAAAGAGCTATATAATTGCAGACCATTCAGGGAAATTAATAAAACTTAGCAACTCTGACACCATTTTTGTTTGAATCAAAGATGCTGTTTTAATGCTCTCTCTCATTCTCACAAGGCATGAAACAAGGTAGGATTGTGAAACTAGTCTAATGACACTAAATGGTTTGTATTACAATAGCACATATCAAATTTAGGGGCATATGCCATTCTGTTGATAACAGCTCAATCTGAAAGTGTCATAGGTTAAAATATGCAGACAAATAAATAAAATGCTGCTGATCTGTTTGGGGAAAAACTGAGAAAATAGACAATAACCTACTAAAGCACTGCATTTGCTTGTCTGTTGGCTTTTATTCACTACAATTTAATGTACCATGTAAACAGAAGCATTGTGAAGCAGCTTTTGACTACTGCTATGTAAATTATAAAAAGTTTTCTTGTTCAAGGCTGCAATGCACTAAACATGAATAATATCACATCAGCAATAAAAGGTCCTACAAATATATCATAGGTAACAATTTAAAATAAGGGTTTATTTTTTAACATTAGTTAATGCATTAGGTATTATCTTTGATAATGTTATTTAATAAAAATACAGTTGTTAATTTGTTTTGTTCATGTTAGAGGGCATTAACTAATGTTAACAAATACAACTTTTGATTTTAAAAATGTATTAGTATATGCTGAAATTAACAAGATTCATAAATGCTGTAAAAGTATTGTTCATTGTTAGTTCATGTTAACTAATGTTGCCAACTACTGTTAACAAATGGAACCTTATGGTAAAGTGTTACCATCACATATTACCAGAGCAAAGGACATGATTTTGAGGAGCACAATTTTCTTATCAGTTTGACCTTGCAGCATCATATTCATGCTCATAAACTGCTGTCAGAACAGGCCCTGCTTAAAAAAGCCCAGACGGGGAGGGCAAGCAATTAAAGAATTAGACCTTACATTTTTCAATGGTCTTTAGTAGGCAACTGCTAATAGAATTGTGCATTTAAACTGGAGTGTGCTTTTGGATGAGGATTCTTGATCTGTGTTGCCTATGCGCTTAACTTTAATTACAAATCCAAGTAGTCTTAAAAACGGTGCTTTACACTGGCAATTTGATAAACAGATGGCATGACTTCCTACCTCACATCCACAAAAGCACTCCACTCTGAATATGGGAAAACATTACTTTCACTTAGGAGCCCTTGCCCACAAAATTGAGTCAATTAGCCCTCAAAAAGCTTGATCATTTTGCTGTTTGTCCTTTAGAAGACTTTCAAGTCAGACAGTGCTAACAGTTCTCCTCTGGGTGCATGTCGGTGATGTTTACATTGATTAGTCTGATGTGAGTCTTGATATTCTCTGTATATTAGTTTTTATTTGTGTGAGACTGGATGTACAATTACTGGAATATATTCCTACTTTTCAAAGAAAACAACAAACAGACTTCTCTGCTCACTATTTTATATTAGTTTGCTTCTTTTCCATTCAGTATAGGCCAAAACCTATTATTAATGAAGGCCCAGAATTGAATAAATATCTTGCCAAATAGTGTCACCCAAAATCCTGTCATCATTAACTCAAAAACCCAAATATCTTTTTTCTTTCATGAAACACAAAATATTTTGTGTTTATTATGTTTTCCAAGCAACTACAATGAACTAGAGTTTTCAAGCTTCACAAAGGAAATTGGTAATCGATTAATCTTCGATTATTTCTTTGATTAATCAATTAAACCGATACAAAATATTTATTGTATTGTTTTTACATGATTTAGAAAACTGAAATTATAAAGTGTGTACGGATTTGGTACAATTTATATTACTGAATTCACGATTCTATACTCTCACAAAACTTTGAACAAAGCCTGAATCATAAAAAGTTCATTAAGTTTTAATTTATTATTACTATTCATTTCAGGACATTTGCAAAACAGTTCCTTTACTTGTAAAACTTAACAAAAAGTACTGTTCATTAAAAGAGTATAATGATCCATCAGGGATGGAGCGGGTTTAAAACTTAGCCCATCAGAGGGCAATGGTGACTCCAGAATAGAAATATTAATAATTCTGCCCAACTGAAAAATACATAATTATGTTAGATACATATGCTTGACTGTCACTGATTACATACATTTGATGTATTTTCAATGAATATTGTAGGTTTTAAAATAGTAATGTCACTGATTACATATTTCTAAACTATTCTCTTTAAAACTATATGTTTATCCAGTAAAATAATGTTTGCCATGGTATAAATTTACTGGTGGAATCAGACATTACATCTGGCTTTATCAGGAGAGCTATCAAATATCAGGACCCTTATAACTATTATTATAAGTGTTATATAGTTCAATTATCTGTAAATGCAGTGCAAATTCACTCTCACGCTGATAATTGCATTGTTGGTCATTGTATTATGCACTCATATGAGGAGGAGAAACCATCTAAAACACTTTAAAATCTGGAAAACTTTGACCTCTGAGACATCGGTGTGATGTACATGAGAGCAGCACAATTGATTACATTGAAACTGAAATCGAGGTATGATGTTCCACGAGTTCAAACTAAATTATTGCGCTCCTTTTCTCCACTGTGCGATCGGTTTGATTGACTCGGATGCACACGCCCCCTTGCTCAATGCTCCGTTATGTTTAATGGAGACTCGCATGTGGTAAAAGCAAACAGTTTAGCAAAATACGTATACATTATAAAACATAGGAAATATCAGTAAAATGTAAGTTACACGCTGGAGACAAACGACTCTTAAGTGCATCAAACAGCACACGCCCTTAAATGCACCTGAAGCAGCACCCGCTCCACATTAAACTGTACGCTTATTATGATCTTCTTTTTACAGTCCCTCCAGAAAAACGCGATTATGCGATCGCTGAATTCAATGCATAATCAGCCAAAGTCCGCATATTTATGCGGGGGTCGCATTTTTTCAAATACTCCGCAATCTCGCCGCATAAATTGCTGATTTCCGCGCAAAATATGCGGAACCTTGCATGATTTCATAATCCTCGCATTTTCGTCGCAAAAAAGTCACATATATCTTAGCAGAAAGTTGAAAAATGTTGCGTTTACTTCACACAAGAGCAGCCATCCCCCATGTTGCCAGAGAGCTACGCAGGCTACGCAGTTATAGTTTTCATTTTCACAGTGGACTGTTGTAGTTTCATTCAGGAGTTGATGCAACTTTACAGTTGTAAGATTGCACTTTTTTGTTACCAGTGGGTTACAACTGTAAGGTTTTTGAAACTAGTATGATTTAAGTATATTAGTATGTAAATTTGTTACAGTAAGATATTGCACTTATTTTAACAGAAGATGTCTGTTTTGTATAGCTACCTCTGTAAAACAGGAAGCACACATTTTATTTTTTTATATTTTATTTATTCATTTTTACAGAAGTTGTAGCATATTCCCTTTGTAAAGCTACAGAACTTGTTTGACTCATCAATGTTTTGTAAGTTTGCCATGTTTATTAAGGTCTGAAATAAAACAAGATGAGAAATTTCCAGCACTTTCTGTGATGTAGTATGCTTGCTTATCATAGGAAGTAATACGAAATTACTCTTTACATTAAGGCAGTGGCCTAGTGAGAACAGGGTGTTGGGGAATCACTTTTTTTTCTCTTTTTCATCAAACTGCAATTTTTGCAAGTTCCCGCATTTTCATCACATAAAATTGCATAAATATCCCGCATATTCCATCGCATTTTTTAAGAAAATGTGCCGCGTAATCAAGGATTTTTGCCCGCAACAAACACAAAAAAACTCCGCATTTTTCTGGAAGGACTGTTTTTAGTGTTTATTAAGTGCTCTCGTGTGCTGGACAACTTGGGACATGTTGTTTCTGCTTCAACTTGACTGTTGTTTTTCAAATGAATTTCATCATGCAACACTTTTCACTATTCTGTAAAGTGACGTCACTGTCGGAGCATCTCCGAGCTCATTGCACATATCCAACTAAACGATAATGAAATTCGTTGTTCATGATTTCCATTACTGATGATTATCAATTATATCAATTAGTTGTTGCAGCTCTAAAAGCATCATAAGAGTATCACAAAAGTGGTCAATTCAATGCATGTGGTATATTCTAAGTTCTAAGTATTCTGAAGTCATATGATAGCTTTCTGTGAGGAGGAACAGACTGAATTAAATTTTTTGGTTTATTCCTTTTTTGAGAATATGTGCCAGTAGCCAAAGATATAATTTTTTTAAGAAATTTCTTAATGTAGCTATAAAGGGATTTAGACGGGCAAGGAGGAGGCAAGAACCGGCTTGACAATAAATAATATTTTAATGAAAAACTTAAACAAAGGACACAAACACACACACACGACAGACATGTCCGTAAACGATCTCTCTCTTGCACCATCCTCCGCAGTCAGCCATTATCCCTCTCGGAGGCTTGATTAGCCTGATAAGGGACCGGGTGTGTAGAATCACCACCCGGCCCCGCCCTCCGCCCTGCCACAGTAGCCATACAGTAAAATCAATGAAATGGCCAGGGAAGAAATACTGTACTCTTGAGTAATATACAGCTGATGTTTGCCATTGATTCAAGGTGAACATGTTAAAAAGAGTAAATCCTAGCCTGCAGTAGAGATGATGAGTCAGGAGAGTACAATAAGGGACTCTCATCTTAAATGATGGATTAAACCTGACATACAAAGTCTAAAGGCAAAGAGTCCCGTTTGTTCGTGGCCAACACTGTGATATGCCATCTCTCTCTCGGTGTTCTTAGGCTAGTGGGACGTTTCCTCTCTGAAGGACAGCCTATTACATGGTCAGGGTTGAGGAGTGCTGTCTCACCAAGATTGCAAGTGTGTGGCAGGTGGATTATGCTGACAGTCGCTCCCTGGCTAAACGCATGAGTAGCTGGCTGAACTGCTAAAGTAGAGGTCAAGGTGCCACTGAGCCATTCCTCACCATTTGAAGAGGTCCAGCCT
This sequence comes from Moxostoma hubbsi, assembly GCA_032164185.1. Lineage (NCBI taxonomy): Eukaryota > Metazoa > Chordata > Actinopteri > Cypriniformes > Catostomidae > Moxostoma > Moxostoma hubbsi. The sequence goes on from JAVLUX010000004.1 coordinate 26,754,441, forward strand.
GTCCTCTCAAAACTGCTAGAGCAGAATTCACTTAAAATTCTGGGATTTTTCCTTTTTTTTTTAAATCTTCTCATGTGAAACTCTGGTTCTTTTGTCAACATGATAACACAGGAAAATTAAATGTTGCTTCTGAAAGTTAAAGTACCCTGAGATTTACGCCATTCTGAAGAATAACGGACAAGCACCATCCCCCATATCACCATTCCCTCTAGTGCTGCTGATAGCATATTATGTAAGCGACCACTAGGAACCCTCTTCCAATGGGAACCAGGAAGAATTCAGGCTTACATAAACAATGTTGAATATGGTTCAGAGGTTGCATTTTCACTCTAAAATGAAATTTTTACTACACTGACAGTTTAGGGTTGGGGCTTGCGTCAAGGGGTTAATAAAATAGGCATTCTTGTTGACTGTATTAATGTACACATTGTATCATTTACAACTAAAAATACAATTTGCTTTTTGCATCATTGTGCAAACTGGTGCTCACACAATCCAATTTGTTCATCTTCACTTCCACTGTTGCCGAATTCAGTGTGAGACCAGTCTGCTTTGGTTTATGACCCGTTACAAAACATCTGGTTAAAGCTGATCTAGCTGGTCTCCCAGCCTGGCCAAGCTGGTTTTCAGTTGGTTAAGCTGGTCGGTCAGCTGGTCTCCCAGACTGACAACCTGACATGTGTCCAAAACCACTCTAAAACCAGCAAACAGCCCCGCCTGACCAATGGGTGGGAAACCAGCTAAGTAAACCAGCTTACTAAACTAGCTGGTTTGCTTGACTTACCTGATTTAAAATGGTCTATTTTGTCTCCTAGCTGGTGCTTAGCTAGTTGGCCGCTGGTCTCCTAGACTAGCCCAAAACCCATTCTAAAACTAGCAAACAGACCAGATTGATCAGGCTGGAAGACCAGCTAGGACCAGAAAACCAGCTTAGGCTGGGTGTTGTCCCTTCTTATAAATATTGCAGGTGTATTAAAAAAAAGTGATGGTATAAACCTAAAGAGACCTTGAAATTAAAGAAAAAGCATTGCACATCACAACAGCTGTGCTGTCCTTGTTTGTTTGTTTATTGCATTTTGAATAGAGTCTGAAAAATGTATCCTTGAGAGGAACCATATGTGAAAGCAGACAGATGAATACTTCAAATTGTGTCTCCAGAAATGCTTGAATTGTACAGGCAAGCAACACATTTTAGATACTGAACATGCTGAGAGTTTCTCATAACATCTCCAGTACTTTCTTCAAACGTACTCCATCAGTGCAACACAACAGTGTGTGGGGATCATGGCTAGTATGGTAAAATTAAACAAACTCTTCCACTGTCAAGATAAGAACTGATTGATTGCATTGGCCTGATACCAGTAAAAAAATAAAAAAATAAAACACAAACCCTGTTGCAGAAAGATGATGAAGCATTACATCATTAAAATCTTTTTCCACCAAGACACTTGAAGTATATCACAAATTCCCCTAAAGCTTTCAGAGAATCCACACTTTAACAACCTTTATTTTAATTGTATTTTTTTTTTTTATCTCAGAGACCCAGATTTTGTTTGTAGGCTTTAAAATGAATCGCCATGATTAATGTATACTTTACTTGATAAAAATACACCACACAAGTATAATCGATGCCATTTTATTCTACAATTATTTCTGATGGTCAAGTATGTATTTTACTGTGTGTGTGTGTGTGTGTGTGTGTGTGTGTGTGTGTGTGTGTGTGTGTGTGTATAGAGACCTGTGAAAATAAGGCCCCTTAAAGAGGTTCCAGATGTTCCCTTCTTAAAAATAACAGATTGAAGACAGAACAAAAAGTATGGAAGGTTTTAGCCACGCCTTGTGAGACCTATGCAAGCATGTGCAAACTCAAGACACATCAGTTGTTCTGCAGGCAACTCGGCTTTATGGTCTGATAATAAAGTCTATTCTTCTGGAATCAAAAACTCTAAGTCTTTGAGAGTGAATTTTTCACAAAGGGGTCAGAAACCACAACACATGATAGATTAATTCACAGACTATACGTAAAGCAAGGATAACTGTGAAAGTTGGAGGGGTATTACAAAATCCATTAAGCAACGCCCAGAGCAGACACTAAGCTCAGCTAACATCAAAATGCTCCGGCATGCAGCTGGCAACACACTATGCTTATCCCTCAGAGACAAAACACAGCCCAGTACAACTGCAGCCACTCAATTACATTAAAATCACAAATTGGAGTAACACAAGAGGAACTGTTAGTCATAGAAAATAAAAAAGTACTTTTCACAAAGTGTAAATGGAATTTGTCAGTGTGATGCAAATTAGACTATTTTTATGTCATATTTAAAAAAGGGAACATGCTTCAAGGAAATATTGTGATCCATTAGCTAGAGGACTAAGGACTAACTAAGGGACTTTTAAAGTACTAAATAAATATTCTGATGTGTTTACAATCCATAAAGATGAATTCCAAGGTTTAGTGTTTACTCCAATGATGTTAATGAGCAATTTTGAAGAGTGTTTTTACAAATAGTATAATTAGGCTAGAATGTTGGCTGGTTTTAGGAGGGTTTTGAGCACCTTTCTGCCAGTCAGGCTTGGAGAAGTTGGCCAACCAGTTAAACTAGCTAACCACCAGCTTGGACAGACTGGGAAACCAGCTAGACCAGCTGAAGACCAGCTTGGCCAGGCTGGGAGACCATCTGAAACCAGCTAAGATGAGCAAAAACCTCATATGCTGGTTTCAGCAGGTTTGGACATATTCAGCAAGTGTCACATATTGTCTTTTCAATGAATGTTGGGGAAAAAATAAACTACAGTATACAAAAAATGCACACAAAGAAACTGCCACCAACAGGACCCATAATATCCATTTAACATACCAGTATACTGTATCTGGGTAACAGCCTAAAATGACAGAACTGATTACCAATAATGACCCTGAATACCCAGTCACCTCTCTGCTCTGAGGGTGTGGGGTACAGGGACTGCTGAGCACATAATCTTGATTAAGCAGAGCTGGCAGACTCTCGGGCAAACTGAAAAGTACTCAGATCAGTCTCAGCAGGGGTTGTTTTCATGTTATGGAAGATGCTTCCCCAGGAAGTTCAACTGCTATGCTGAGAGAGACATGAAACATAAATCTGAGTCAGAAGGGAAAAAAGTTCCAGCTGTAACCTTTATTATGATTTTTTATTTTTTTTTATCTCAAAGTGTGCCATTACTCTCAGCAGAATTGTAGGCTATACAGATCTAATAGAGCTCAATCTGGCAAGGCCAAATGGTGAGGCATCAACAGCAAACATTACTGTGCTTTACAGCAGCATGCAAATGTATTTAAAAGGTTTTAGTGAAAAAGGAAAAACTAATATCCTCTGTACAAATATGCTCTATTATAAAACCTAGTGAGCTGCCTTTGCAGGTAGCATTGTAAGGCATTATATGCATGCTCTAGAAACATCATGCTGCCTTCTAAGCAGTACGATTGCTTCAAGTCTACATAAGTTTAGTTAACTTAGTATGCAGTCCTGCCTCCTCAATTTACACAATGTGCATTGTCTTCTTTTATCTCCTTCCATGGAAGAGCAGAGATATTCCACACTAACAGCAAAATATATTTTAATATGTGCATACATGTGGTTGCAGTACTTTTGACGAACAGAAGAAATAAACTTTGATGGGTCCTCACAAGCCCGAAAGCTCTTCCTTTCCCAAGTGATTTATGTATGGATATGTGCCAACAAGTTCCAAGCCCCTCCACAGATCACATGATGTATGTTCAAGGACTTTAATCCTGACTGCACAGTGACTGGAGGAATGCTACCTTAATTGCTCCTCATAAAAGACAGATATAGATTTCCTGGATGAACTCACATCATCTGGGAGAAGAAAAAAAATCTATGAAATCACAGGGAATAAGAAAGTTAAATACTTTCCTCTAAATAATTTCTTGAGAGAAATGACAGGATCAGCCTAACAAAGAAAATCAGACATACACAAGAGAATATTTCAATTGGAGATTAGATTCTATTCCAATACTGTTTGTAATGTAAGCTTCGGGTTCTTATTTAGAGCGCTGAACTGTTGACTACTGTACGCTACTGTACGACAGTTGAGGGCTGTGATTTAAACTTCACTGAGCTTGGCAATGATGCTTGGATGAGGTCCAGTCTCATATTAGCTGAGAATGGGTTAGGAACCGATTGGGTCTGATTGCAGCAGACATCAGTAAAAGATCTAGTTGGCAACACATTATTCCTGATATTTGGTTGACAAGCGATTTCTGTCAGTCCCTACTGCAAGCACTTCTAACTGAAAAAGCTGATTAATAAAAGTCTGAAATTGGTATTCTGATACACTAATGAATAGATATTAGGCAACCCTGCTGAAAAGACTAGCTTAGATCAACATTATTTTCCATGCTCATCAAAGATGGTTCATCCTACTTAGTGCTGGTTTGGTGCTGGTCTAACTGGTAGACCAGTATAGCAATGACCAAGGGAGGTGGTCATTCTGCCTATCATCTCCTTTGTGTTCCAATAAAGTCATACAGGCTTGTATGAGGGTACATAATTGATGACAGGATTTTCAACATCATACAACGCAGGAGACAAGCAACATATCCTAGTTACTATGCTGGTCTTTTTTTAACAGGGAATATACATTTGAGTTGACCAATCCATGCACAGATTTCCCATTACTTTCTCTAGCTAAAAGATAGTGCTGACAGTGCAGTGAAGTAGTGTAAGTGTGCTTGAATAGCCATGGGAACTGGACACTAATCAGAGACAAAATTGGACAAAACACATCTATGTCAAACACACAAGCGATACTCAGCCCTCTCCTCTTCATAGACTGGAAAACTTTGGATTGCTCTCTATCTCAGTAGGTATGTTTTCACACTTGTTTTCATTGCTTGGTCAAAAACCGAGTTTGATTTTATCCTCCTCCCACTTTCCTCAATGTTCTCTTTACTAGGGCTGAAACTATTAGTGGACGTTATCGGCAACGTCGACAATAAAATATTTTCGTCCAAAAAAAAACAGCCATTTGATGTCATTTAACATAACATTAAATCATATTAAACTAATGATGGTGCGTGAGAGAAGCACTGCATCTCACGACTGATTGAGGAGGGGAATAATTACACAGCTCACATTCCAGATGCACACTAAACTTTCCAAACAGATTCAGGTGATGTACATCGCTAATTATGAGGGAATTATAATGCAAAAATACAAAATAAGTAAATACAGACGCACTCTCATTGCGGAATAAGAGATGAAGCTGCTGCTCTGCTTAAACAAAACTTGCGTGTCAAGCGTCTTTAAAAGAAAGATGTGTAACATCTTTAATGCAGTTATATTTAATGTGTTATAGCTTTATTCAAGTTCAAATAATAAGGAAGCATGTCATGTAAATAACTACAAACTCAGAAGATGGCATTTCTCTGTGCGGTCAGCGCCTCTTATATGAGTTGCGCAAAGTGTACCGATCTAAGGGGGAGAGATAGAAACTGCACCATATGAGGGACGCTCATTCCTCAAGCGTGCGCTTGCTGCAGCAAGATTATAACGTAATGGCTCGTGACTTACTGAAACATAATATGTGTCACTGTGAATTTCTTATCGTGAAGAACATTGTCAATTTGCATTTTTTTTTAAATAAAAGAGAGTTTGTTTATTTTGTGAGTTAAAGATGGATTAAAGTGAACAAAAATGTTCACCCCATTATACACTGCTACAAAATACACTTTGATTTGTTTTTGTTGTGGCTTGTTTTCCTATATAAATATTTAAAACTCCTTTAAAACAATGTACATTTACTTTAGCAGCTATACTGCAGAAGAAAAAATTGTTATCTGAGAATGTTTAATATAATATTAAAATTTAAATATTTTAAAATATCTAAAAATCCTTTTAAAAAAGATGAATTCACTTGAGAAGCAGCATATAAGGTATATAAACTTGCTTTTAGAGAATTTATCTTGATTACAAGTATATTTTGTCTTTACTGCACTCACAGAAGTATAACCTAGTGAAAAAAATACACTTACAGTGAGGAAAATAAGTATTTGAACACCCTGCTATTTTGCAAGTTCTCCCACTTGGAAATCATGGAGGGGTCTGAAATTGTCATCGTAGGTGCATGTCCACTGTGAGAGACATAATCTAGAAAAAAAAATCCAGAAATCACAATGTATGATTTTTTAACTATTTATTTGTATGATACAGCTGCAAATAAGTATTTGAACACCTGAGAAAATCAATGTTAATATTTGGTACAGTAGCCTTTGTTTGCAATTACAGAGGTCAAACGTTTCCTGTAGTTTTTCACCAGGTTTGCACACACTGCAGGAGGGATTTTGGCCCACTCCTCCACACAGATCTTCTCTAGATCAGTCAGGTTTCTGGGCTGTCGCTGAGAAACACGGAGTTTGAGCTCCCTCCAAAGATTCTCTATTGGGTTTAGGTCTGGAGACTGGCTAGGCCACGCCAGAACCTTGATATGCTTCTTACAGAGCCACTCCTTGGTTATCCTGGCTGTGTGCTTCGGGTCATTGTCATGTTGGAAGACCCAGCCTCGACCCATCTTCAATGCTCTAACTGAGGGAAGGAGGTTGTACCCCAAAATCTCGCAATACATGGCCCCGGTCATCCTATCCTTAATACAGTGCAGTCGCCCTGTCCCATGTGCAGAAAAACACCCCCAAAGCATGATGCTACCACCCCCATGCTTCACAGTAGGGATGGTGTTTTTGGGATGGTACTCATCATTCTTCTTCCTCCAAACACGGTTATTGGAATTATGACCAAAAAGTTCTATTTTGGTCTCATCTGACCACATGACTTTCTCCCATGACTCCTCTGGACCATCCAAATGGTCATTGGCAAACTTAAGACGGGCCTTGACGTGTGCTGGTTTAAGCAGGGGAACCTTCCGTGCCATGCATGATTTCAAACCATGACGTCTTAGTGTATTTCCAACAGTAACCTTGGAAACGGTGGTCCCAGCTCTTTTCAGGTCATTGACCAGCTCCTCCCGTGTAGTTCTGGGCTGATTTCTCACCTTTCTTAGGATCATTGAGACCCCACGAGGTGAGATCTTGCATGGAGCCCCAGTCCGAGGGAGATTGACAGTCATGTTTAGCTTCTTCCATTTTCTAATGATTGCTCCAACAGTGGACCTTTTTTCACCAAGCTGCTTGGCAATTTCCCCGTAGCCCTTTCCAGCCTTGTGGAGGTGTACAATTTTGTCTCTAGTGTCTTTGAACAGCTCTTTGGTCTTGGCCATGTTAGTAGTTGGATTCTTACTGATTGTATGGGGTGGACAGGTGTCTTTATGCAGCTAACGACCTCAAACAGGATAATAAATGGAGTGGAGGTGGACATTTTAAAGGCAGACTAACAGGTCTTTGAGGGTCAGAATTCTAGCTGATAGACAGGTGTTCAAATACTTATTTGCAGCTGTATCATACAAATAAATAGTTAAAAAATCATATATTGTGATTTCTGGATTTTTTTTTTTTAGATTATGTCTCTCACAGTGGACATGCACCTACGATGACAATTTCAGACCCCTCCATCATTTCCAAGTGGGAGAACTTGCAAAATAGCAGGGTGTTCAAATACTTATTTTCCTCACTGTATATACAAAATGCACTTACTGTATATTTAAGATATATTCTCTTAAAGCAAGTCTAAATATCTTATATGTTGCTTCTCAAGTAAATGTATCTTGTTTTAAGGATTTTTAGACAAATTTTAAAATGGAAAACAAGACAAACACTTGATAACAATATCATTTCTTGCAGTATATTTTTTACTGATTTAAACGTATCTTTTTCCCCTTTAATTCAGTGAATGCCATTTATAGTTTTTTTAAAAGATGATCTTAAGTTGGGCACAAGCTGAATGGTCAGATAAGAGCTAATGATTAATCATAGCAATAATAACTTGGCGAAGTCGAATAAACATTCTTATAATAATTAGATTAGTCGATAATCAAAATAATCATTAGTTGCAGCCCTACTCTTTACACACTGTACTTTAGGGTCTGAATCATGGAACATGTGAATCAATGATGTGGGTACCACTGTGAATACTCGCAGTAGCTGTTTACCACTGAGGTTAGATAACAACTCAGGAGAAATATATTATCAGGCCAGTTTCACTGTGTAATTGAAGTATTTTCCCTTTGGATTAACCACCAAAATTTTACTTGCACAGAACCGAACTTGAGTTTGTCTGTAGGAGATGAATTGTAAGAGATGGAAAGAATGCAAGCAGAAATGGAGACAATGTGGAGACAAGAAGCTGAGAAATGCATTGTGCTGTCATCAGTGTGACTGGGAACATGAAAAGATGCAAATTATACGGCTTTAATAGCAGGTCACTTCCACGATATAGGATGGATTGCTTTCATACCAACTGCAAACTGCAACAGAGACCAATGAATCACACCCCAAACCCCATTTTTCAAGAGGACTGTGGATCGCATTCCCGCACCAGAGTTCAGGTAAATGTTTTCACACCAATCAAATGAACCAAACTATGACATCAAACGTATTCACATACACACTAAAATCTCTGTCAAAGCATCATAGAATGACATCATACAATACTGAACTAAGCCTGACAGCACAGCACAAAACAATGACACCAAAGCAGCATAAAAATAATGTTAACACAACAGAAAGGAAGGCTTCTGTTGCAGAGAGAGTGACATGCAATAACATTATCAGTTGTTTCCCTGTTGGCTCAGCAGATGCTTGAACATGCAATCTGCCTGAGCTTGAATCTAACCCTCGACAAATAAATTTAGAAAAATGGGTGTTATTCCCCCTTGTTCCTTATTTATCCACATATCAGCAAGAGCCAAACAGGTGGAGGAAAAGAACAGTGCATCCGAGCAGGAAATGGCACACTGATAGGCCGCTGCGATGACACACCATCTAAAGGTCAGCAGTGATGGCTGTGCCACATCGTAAATAACACTGAAGTGTATCGAAGCAAATCCTGCATCCTGCCCTCAGCTGAATGCAGGATCCATCATCCCTGCTGCACCATAATGAAGAACATTAACTTGAGACTCTCAGATACCATACATCGGGTAAAATTCAGTATGAGTTTTGAAAAAATGAAATAAAATAATAAAAAAAATTAAATCTGACATTATTTAAAATATTTGATCTGTGAATTAGGCTTTGCAGTATGAATGCAACCTAATAGACTTGGCGATTTCATAAGTAATGTTAATCAAACAACAACATTGATGAAAATGTCTAGGTTATTGTTTTTAATGCTATAACATGCATCGGGGAAGGCATTCTTTTCCAATTCTTATTCTTTCAGGGGGAAAGACCCCGTGGAGACCACCGCCTGCCAAGGCTGGGGGGAGGTAAAGTGAGGCGAAATATGTCACATGGGTTTTCAAGCCACATGTGTAAATGGCGCAGTGGTAGATCCTACCTGCTTCGATGGAGGAGTTGCTAGAAACACGGCGACCGGGGGGGCAGCGTGGACTGCCCAAGGTAGACGCGGGTCCGCCAGTAGGTGGACCGTACCGTGGAAAATACACAGGGGGATTACCCACAAAGACCCATCCTGTGAAGCATCTATTCCAGTACAGAGAAATTAGTACCTGTAGTTGGGTACTATATCTGCTAAGCATGTAGATCATGGGAAAGCGGAACGTCTGACCGGGTGTTTCGCTTGCACATATTGCCTTTCCCCTCCTCTGAGGTGATCATGCACACTCTTTCGCCCAGGAGAGTCCACTAAACTCGCGCTCCCTGGACGTTCTTCATCCCTAGCCCTCTGGTCGGAGAATTCATCAGAGGAAATACACCACTTCAGGGCGTAAAGTTGCCTGGTATATGGAGCTCTGGCTTGGTTGATCGTGTCTACGATGGCAGGCCACTTAGATCTTCTGGCGTGGAGGCTCCAGAAGTATGGGCCCCATCCCTGAGAAAGAAGGTCCTTCCTCAGGGGAATTTGCCACGGAGGGGCTGTCGCGGGGACCGTGAGATCTGAGAACCAAGTCTGTGTTGGGCAATAGGGGGCCATTAGAGTGACTTGTTCCTCATCCTCCCTGACCTTGCACAGTACCCGTGCAAGTAGGCTCACTGGTGGAAATGCGCACTTGTGCAGCCCCCGGGCCAGCAGTGTGCCAGCACATCTATCCCAAGGGGAAGCCACCGCAAGGGAGTACCAGAGCAGGCAATGGGAGGTCTCTTGGGAAGCAAACAGGTCTACATTTGCTTTGCCAAACCACTCCCAAATCAGCTGGACCACCTGGGGGTGGAGACTCCACTCTCCACTCCACTTATGCTGCCATGTTGAGGTTGCCCGGAATATGAGTAGCGTGCAACGATCTGAGTCGCTGCTGGCTGCAGCTACTGGCTCCAAAGGAGGAGATGGCGAGCGAGTTGCAACAAGTGATGAGCGCGCATGCCACCTTGGCGATTTTTGTACACTAACATGGTGGTGCTGTCTGAGCAAATTAAGACGTGCTTGCCCCAATGTAGCAGGAGAAACCTCTGCAGGGCAAGGATTACAGCCAGCAACTCTAGGTAGTTGATATGCCAACCCAGCCAGGGCCTGTTAAGGAACCGGCAGCAGCGTGCCCGTTGCACATGGCACCCCAACCCTATTTGGAGGCGTCTGTGGTGACCAGAATGCATCGGGACACCTGCTGTAGGGGGACTCCTGTCCACAGAAAACAGAGGTCTGTCCAGGGGTTGAAAGTCTGGTGGCAGGCGGGTGTGATGAACACACGGTATGTGCCACGGTGCAATGCCCATCTTGAGACTGGCATTTCAGCACCAACTGCGTGTGCTCGTTGGTGAGGCATGCTGTCATTGAGACTGAGTCTAACTCCATGCAAAGAAAAGAGATGCTCTGAACCAGGGTGAGCTTGCTCTTTTCCCAGTCGACCTGAATCCCTAGACGGCTGAGGTGCCTGAGCACCTGGTCCCTGTGGGAGCACAGTGACACTCAAGAGTGGGCAAGGATGAGCCAGTTGTTGAGGTAATTGAGTATGCAGATGCTCACTTCCCTTAGTGGGGCAAGGGCTGCCTCTACGACCTTCGTGAAGATGCTAGGGGACAGGGACATGCCAAATGGGAGGGCCTTATTCTGATATGCGTCGAACGCGAACCATAGGAAGGGTCGTGTCCAGGCAAGATAGAGACGTGGAAGTACGCGTCCTTCAGGTCTACAGCTGCGAACCAATCCTGATCACGGATGCATGTTAGGATGTGTCTTAGCGTGAGCATCTTGAACGGGAGTTTGTGCAAGGCCCGGTTGAAAACTCACAAGTCCAAGATCGGTTGTAAGCTGCTGCCTTTCTTGGGAATGATAAAGTAAGGGCTGTAGAAACCCTTCTTCATCTCAGCTGGAGGGACAGGCTCTATCGCGTCTTTGAGTAAAAGGTTCGTGATCTCCCCATGTAGGGTGTTGGCGTCTTCGTCGTGCACCAAGATAAAGCGGATGCTGGTGAAATGGTGCGGGGGCCTGGCGAACTGGATCACGTAGCCGAGTCGGATGGTCCTTGTCAGCCAGAGCGACGGGTTGAGAAGCGAAAGCCACGCGCCCAAGCTCCGGGCTTCACAACGGGGCGGAGCAGGTAGTGTCGCGTCGGGAGGCAAAAGTGCGTCCCGAGGCTTTGGTGCTGAGAGAAGGCTCACTTACCTTGCTCCGCGCACACGGCAGGGGGCGGGTTAGTGACCACATCCAGCAACTATACAGGGGCAGAAGGGCATCTTTAAAAAGACGAGTCCTGAAAAGGACATTCAACGCCTGCTGCGTGTGCTCTTTTAGAGAAATAAACTCTTAAGGAAATACTCTCTTTTAGAAGTGCTGTCGAAGCACCCAGGGGCAAAGCTGCACTGCCGTGCAGAGAAGGAGAGAGCCACTGATATGTGCCGTAGATCCAACAGCAAGTGAGTGGAACAGAAGTGATCTCAGCTCGCTGAATGAACAGATGCACAATTCCCTCCTTTTATACTGTGGCAGAGCAGAACTACGCACTGCCCCTTTAAGAATCCACCACCACCACCACCAACTAAAATGGTAAAATTTGTGTACTGTGATGTGGATTAGGAACGCGATCGGAGGAGAGAGGAAGGAACAACAAAGCGACTAATTTGGCAAGTGTTCATCACCAGAGAGTGAGGCTTGGATTTTTCATCACCGTTGCACTTCTTGAGTGAAAGTGGAGTGGCATGAGTTCATTTGATCTTCAAGTGCCGAAGAGCTCCATGGTCAAGGTGTGATGGTAAAAATTGAAGGTCTAAAGTGGAAGCGCCAGGTGATTCCTTGATTCTTCTAACCTACCTTTTATTCCCATTTGTTGGACTCTCACTCTGCGTCCTGCAGTATTGCCCACAGTCGTCATTCAGGTACATTGAAAACTCTCCATGAACCAGCGTGCTCCATTCACAAACCATCCTACTGCTTGAACTCCCTATCATACATTTACACAGATAGACACACACACTTTAATAATTATTATGTTATATTTGTATTGTTATATTTGTTCTGTTGGGATTTATGTCTTTGACTCCTTGCATTTGTTTACTGTTCTGTTTGTTATTTAAATACACTTATGCTATGATACACTATTTGGTTATTGTTTTATTGCATGTAATTGGTGACTTTTAGAGCTATCTGGGGCAAGGTATTCATTTTGACAGACCTAAACCTGTCTGGCACCCGAATTTTGTAATTTAAAATTAATTTAAATTTAGTACAGGGGCCGCCACCGTTATAATACCCATATGTCTGGGGGAGGGACATGCAAATTCTGTCTGCCAAATTCTAATTGTAAATAAGTTCAGAGGTAACCGAGGCCTTCAAGAAAGTCCCCTAGTGTCGCTTCATTCGATACAACGTCAAGTGAACGACAGACGGGGAACCACTCACTGCTAATTCATCTTTACTAACCCATCTACAATCAAACATGAACACAAATTTAGGTCAAAAGAATTACAGGGCTGCATTATTCATTATTAAAGTATTCATACAGCCATGAATACTGTAAGTATTAATGTATTCTATCTACTAATCATGGAGTGAAGACAACCAATAATTTAAGTAGTTCTATTTTATATTTGAATACTTTTATAATTTTTTTTTTTTTTTTTAATTTTTTTTTTTACATGAATACTTGATACTGCTGTTAGATACCTAAAATAGCCTACTTCAAACACTTTGACAGGAGAGTTTTTACACTTCAGGTTTGGCATGTCAGTACACATCTGAATAGCTGTTCATCCTGCATAATTTTAAATAAAGCAACATTTCATTGTGAATAATTATTTAATCACATTCATAATAAAGGAATTATTACCATAATATTAAAATTAATACAGACTCACAGATTACAGAGTTATAGTTATTATATAGTTGAGAGCTCAAAAGGGGGTAAATTGTGCACAGAAATCTATTAAGAAATGCTATCACATATCAGAGCACACCACACTACCACACACAGTGTTGTATTTGCAAGTAGAGATTACCAGAAAAAATAAACCTAAACCTAACCATTAGTGTTTTAATATATAAATGAGACATTAAAAAAGACATCCTTACCTCCCCAATGAATATACCTTAACATTAGTGTTTTAAAATGCAGAAGCAAAATTATAATCACATTCTCTGAACCAACCACCTGTAACGGTGGCAGCAACAATAGAAATAATAGAAATATAACATAATAATTATTATAGTGTGTGTGTGTGTGTGTTTATCTGTGTAAATGTATGATAGGGAGTTCAGGCAGTAGGAGGGTTTGTGAATGGAGCACGCTGGTTCATGGAGAGTTTGCAATGTACCTGAATGACGACTGTGAGCAATACTGCAGAGTGAGAGTCCAACAACAGGGAATAAAGTTAGGTCAGAAGAATCAAGGAATCACCTGGCGCTTCCACTTTAGACCTTACATTTTTACAGTCAGACCTTGACCATGGAGCTCTTCGGTGCTTGAAGATCAAATTAACACATGCCACTCCACTTTCACTCAAGAAGTGCATTCAACAGTGATGAAAAATCCAAGCCTCACTCTCTGGTGATGAGCACTTGCCAAATTAGTCCCTTTGTTGTTTCTTCCTATCTCCTCCAATCGCGTACCTAATCCACATCACAGTACACAAAAACAAACTTTCTTTCTCCTAACTCAGCTTGCACACCTTAACTTCACCTCACTCCAGTCTCAAATCTCTCTTCTTTCTCTTTTTTGTCATTTGTCATTTCAACCATCTTCCTGGTTACCTTTATGGTTGCCTTTATTGTTGACGCCTGGTACTCTAACGAGCAGCCATTTTAGTTGGTGTTGGTGGTGGTGGTGGTGGATACTTAAAGGGGCAGTGCGTAGTTCTGCTCCAACACACACCTCATTTCATGCTGCTTCTATGGCTCTGTAATGCCACGTGTCAGCTTGAATTCATGGCTGGATTTGAACTGTGGTCCTTCGACTCTATGGCCAACAATCTATCAAGTGGTATCAAGTGATACCGTGCAAACAAATTATTTTGGAATAAGTGTATATACAGTATGTAGGTGAGTCAGTAATTTTGTCATATTAGTGAGTACAGGTACAGTAAATAGTAACAAAATGTGCTAACACATCTCAGCATACTAGATACTTTTGAGTTCTCTAAATGACTGCCTTAAAAATTGTCCTCAGTAATATTGCTTAGTTTAGTCAACATGAATTTGTTTGTTCACTAAATGCAAAGATTCTTGCAGAGTGAACTACTAATTTCTTGTTCAGCCAACTATTAATTTGTAATATGAGAACATTCATTACGTTACCATATTAATTACTTTTATATTATTGACAATCTTTGCCTGAGTACAGAAACATACTGTAAGTCTTGCAAGGCAAGGCAGAACTTACCATTTTTTGACATAGACACACAATAGACCTCGACCTTTAACATACAAAGCTCAATAACGGTGATAATCAACAAACCTCATTAAGTTAAAAGATGAGCTCCTAACATCACCACACAACAATTGACAAACAGTGGCAACAAAATACAACAAAACAGATTTGGTTTAATTATATATTTTATATATAAAAAATATATGCACGTTACAATGCATGCTGGGAACTTACAATCGGTGACATTGTTCAGTAAGAAATTTTGCATTCAGTCAACTCGTAATTCACATTTTGAGTTTCTGTGACTCAAAAAAACCCATAAGCTGGATAAAATGCTATTTAATTTTTGACAGCATTGTGTATCAGCGTGTATTGGTCTTCAATAAAATCAACAAAATGCCACATGCTAACACATCTCAGCACACTCCATACTACTGCACACTGTGGAACTGAAAGCCATCGTGTAGTATTAGCGTGTACAGTTTTATGGAAAAAAATGCTGCTAACATATCCTATAATGTCTTATTAGTGAGAAAAGGTATATAGTAACAAAATACATAAAAAGAAAAAAAGAAAAATAACAAAATGGCATGCTAAACCATCTTAGCACACCCTATACATCCACACACTGTGAAACTGAAGCCCACTGTGTCACATTAGCAAACACAGGTTTACAGTAAAATTAACAATATGACATATAGTAGCACATCACAGCGCATTCCATACTACATACTGTGAAACTGAACCCCATTGCGTCATATAAGCAGTAAAAAAATACAGTCAAAATAACAAAATATGCTAACACATTTTAGCACACTATACTGTCACACTCTGTGGAACTGAAGCCCATCATGCTGTATTAGCAAGTATATGGTTTACTGTTCCACATAGTAACTTGTCTCCTTATCTGTGCATTTGGGAAATTCTCCAGTGAACATGATGTGCATGAAGGGAGGCAGGGAAACATTGGCCTGTGTCCCTGGCAGCCCCTACTGAACCACAGTGCTCTTCTTACCCTGCACATCATAACAAGACATGTCAACAATCAGCCTGTGAAGCATGAGTAGGCGAACGGAAGCTCCCCATGCGCTGTGAAATTTTTTTGGAGAATGTCTGAAGCTAGAGAACAGGCAGACACGAGCGTTGGTTACATTCAAGGGAAAAGATTTTGAGATTGAATAACAAATTATGCTCAGTACCTTTGAGGGATACTGATACATACATCGCCTGTCAATCAACTCAAGCATTAGCTATAAAAGCTGGAAAATTGTTTTTTAGCATAATCTGAAGTAAAGAAGCACATTTATGATACCAATGTTGTCAGATTTTACTGCTTGAAATATGTTCTTTGATTGTAATCTTGACCGTTTTGGAGATTTTATTCATTCTCCATTCAAGTAGATAGGAGCTGCACTGTCATGACTGGAAATAGCCTCCCGAGAGCGTTCCAGATATGTCCAACAGTGGACTGACAAGCTAGAAAGACTGAGTGCACTCATGTTCTCGTGCAAATCCAATGCGAGCAGCAATCTCCTGACAGTTTAAACAGCCTGCATCACCTGCTTGGATTGTAATGGACTGACTGTCATGATCTGTGAATCAGAGGAACTTTTGATCCTGATCCTGAACATTTGATTCTGGTTGACAGAATACACGCTTCAGAGGAAGATATTAGATGAGTGCTCGACGGGAAGAAAATGCTGGATTTTCGTGAGGTTCGTGAAACATTAAAGATTCTTTAAACATTTAAAGATCTCTGCATATTTACAGATTGTATATAATAGAAGTTTTATTTCTATTTGCCTTTTATCATTAGATAAGTGACAGGGAACTGTTGAGGAGAGAATGTTAGAATACATGCATCAGAGGAAGACTTATGAGCATTCCACAGGATGCTGGATCTGCTGAAGTTGTGTGAGGCTGGTTTATTACATCTGTTTAAACGAGATATGCATATTATATTAGCAGACAGTACATTTTTAGACAATATAGTTTTATTGAGATTTGACTTTTTATCATTAGACAAGACAGTTAAATGTTACAGGGATATATTGAGGAGAGAGATGAGCTCAAACGCATCTGCTGCAGCTCTGATATTCAGACTTTTTAAATGACACTGTTTTGTACACCTGTCTATTATTGTAGTAACACAATGGCACGTAACAACAAAACAAACTGTGACTGGTTGTTTACATGTCTCTGTCGCTTCACATGCAAGTAGACAGTTCTCAAACAAATTGGCCAAATGGGAAAGTTTATCAGCCAATGTCGATAATTAAAAAAAGTCAGAATATCTGCCAATTTATCGCCCTCTGCGATATATCGGTCGACCACTAATAAAAACCTCCTTTTCTACTGGAGAAATAGGCCTTTCCTGTGTTCAACTTTTATGCCAGAGCCTGTGAAACCTCTTGAGTTTGTCAGAGGTGAGAAAAAGAGAGGTGAGAAAGAAAGAGTGCTGTTCTACTGGTACAGATCCCTTCCAAAACCACTGTTTCAACACTCCTGGGACACTGGGAGCGTTTATCCAGCAGCCCAAGGAATGGAGGAATTAGCACGGCTCCTCTCAACCCTGGATAAAACAGCCTCACTTAAAATCATTTAACACTCTAGTGAGCATGATACATGGAGTTCTCCCTACTGTCATTCCACAGAAAGTGTAAGAGAGAAAGAGGAAAATACAAACAGAGAGTGTGAGAGAGAGAGGAGAAAATCCTTATTGACCAGACTTAAATGCTTTTTATTTTTTCAGAACCTGTCAGATTGTGTTGTGTTAACATTATGCAATTATGTTTTCTTTTTTCTTGTGGGGTGAGACTGATGATAAATTACTTCATGTAGGCAGTGTGTGTGTAATCCTTTTATGGAAAACCTGGCTGACTCTGACTTATGAACTCAGTGTCTGTCCTTTGAATTAAGTGGATGAGATCCAGTGAGATTCAACTATTTCGGTACAACAGCAAGTGGCACAGCTCATAGCAATTGTGCATTGGCCTCATAAGAGTCACTGATCAGTAACCGTAGCCGGATAAATAACAGGTCAGTATGGCGACTTTCATGCAGTAATGCAAGTGGATACTGTCAAAAAGGATACTTTCAATATAATGGTAATTATATTTCACTTCAGTCTAATGAGACTGTATTTCATAAACTTATGAATAAAGAAATCTTTTTACTTCCTGGGCCTTCACACAATAGGACTGTCATTGACTCCAGTTCCACAATCCACCCCACATCTTCCGGTTCCTACACTCGTGCTCAATCACCTGAATATCAGTTTCACCTGCGCTGTTTGGACTCTATTTATACCCTGCTCTGACTTTGTTGGTTATTGCATGTTGTTATCCTACTTAGCTAATTCCTTTTGAAAACCAGTTGTATTACTAGCGTTCGTTCTCGTGTTTGTTTGTTTTTCCCCTGCCCTGCTCCATCTGTTTGTTTATATTGGACTGATCTTTTGGCTCTGACTTGGGACTGTTCCTCGTCTCTCTGGATTTGCCCTCTGTGTTTTTTGAATTCTTCAATTAAAACTGTTTCTGCATTTGAATCCTTCTTGTCCTGTTTCCGTCACAAGGACAAAGGTGCTTGAGTTGTTCCTGGCAGACTGCTCATCCTTACAGGCTCCAATTAGGGTGGTGACAGGGTTATGGCATCTGCTGCCAGCCAGGAAAAAACCCAGGCACTTTTGTACAATGGAAAAAAATTCACAAATGTTTTTCCCCACTTTCAGTGGCTAACACTAGCATATATACATTTTCAGGAGTTAGTTGCTTGACACAACTGCACATCCTCGCACAGAAACTGATTGTGCCAAGCAGTGCACGCCTATTTATTGTGCATGATATATGCCCCGTGCATAATAAACATGAGCAGATTTAGAGTACGGAGAATGAAGAATATACACACAAACAGGCGAGTGATACGGGCAAGCTGCTGTATCTCTTCACCTTGCGTGAAAACGCTCACTGACTTAACCTGCAGCCAGGTATGCTTATAAAGACTGAATGGCAGCCCGAGAAAATAATAGTTTTTGGATTTTCTTCAGCAAATTAAATTTCAGAATTCAAAGTTTTATATCTGTATGTATAGTGTCTAATAATGCATTGAAAATGTACACTTAAGTTTCTCTTGCCAATAAAGTCAGAAGCAGTACTGCAGCGGGCCTCCTGTTGGAGACCCCTGTTGTAGGGTTATGCGAATAGTCTAGCTGGTAGCTGGAGTAGCACTGCAGAGTTTTATTAAAGGGATAAATCATCCCAAAATTAAAATTGTCATCTTTTATTCATCCTGAGTAAATGGTGAATAAACGATTATGCATTTTTTTTTTTTTTTTGGGTGAACTGTCTCTTTAAGATTATTTATTTTGTATGTATCTATGATTGCTTGGTGAATTTTATGCCTCTGTTTAGTGATCAAAGTTTAAATCTTGGAGATAAAAAGGCAGGAATGTGCAGAATAAAATCAATCTGTAACATATTTAGCATGTATTTAACCACTGAATGCATCTGTGTTTTGCCAATCGTTATTACATACCTCGGGTCATTAGTGACCCAGAACGTATATCTATCCCAAATAGATCTACAAAAGGCTGTAACATTTTCAAAGCAATTTCAAGACAATTCCATCTTAATGTTTTATATTTCACTTCATTAAAGAGATGATGCCAGAAATTATAGAAATTGATTAATTATTTTCACGCTGAAAGTTTTTAAATTGTTGTGCAAGACACCAACACGATACAGTACTCAGCCATTTGTATGAATATAGCATTCATGTGTTATGTTATAAAAAATCAAAAGATACATTGTGATAGTAAACTTGTATAGATTTGAAATAATCATAAAAATATGATTTAAAGAAATGCAAATATACTGTATATTGTGACACTACATTTCTTGGGTCACTTACGACCCAATTCACTTTTGGCAACCAAGCAATTAGAAAAAAAATCTACTTTTTACAATTTTGGCATCATTCTATTTTTACACTATTCATAAGAGAAGAGTTGAGGAATACTAAACAGGTGGGGGCAGAACTTCTAAAAATGGATGAGGTAGATGAGGTGCAACGAGCCCTGTGTCACAAAACACCCGACTGGTATGCATTTAAGGGTTAATAATTCATTAATGGTTAATGAAAGCTGTGAAATGTGACCTTAGCCCAAAGCTCAGCCCCTGCTCTATCCAATAAAGACTCTTTGGACTTGCTTGTTACTCCACAGATAGATATCTCAGTGCTCTCCTTTCAATGGGTCACATCATAACTAACTGCAAACTTTGAAGACGGATTACTGCAAAGTTTTGATAGGACACCTTAACCCAAACAACAGACCGGGGCAGATAACAATGTGCCAAGCAGGCTAATTATTTCTCATGGCTTTGAACATCTCTGCCACCCCCACCCCCACCCCAAGGGTCACACCACAAACTAAGTAACGGCCTGATGAATGAAGGGGAGGCAGAAGACCAGAAATTCTACTGGCTGTTTTCACACTTGGTTTGATTGCTTGGTCCAGACCTGAGTTTAATTCAATCCACAACCAACGCAAGTCTCTTTTCACATTGTAGTATTTGGCTTTGAACCACAGTAAGTTTGCTTCATCTATGTGATTATCACAGTGAGTTGGCCTACTACAGGCAGCTATTTACCACTGTAGCTAGATAACAACTCATGAGAGAAAGGAAAAAACGTAACTTTTTACAACTTTTTTACTCATGTTCTTGTCTAGTTAATCTCTCAGCCTGGCAAAGCTGTTGTTTACCTGGTTGGTCAGCTAGTCTCTCAGGCTGACCAGATGAAAAGTGCCCAAAATCCCTCTACACCAGTTGAGAGACCAGTTTAAAACTTAAAAATAGCTTTCAGCTGTTTTTAGCAGGGTAATGTATAATGCACTCCACTCAAGCACACATAAACACACTAACCTGGTTGATGATATAAATGCCATAGTCAATCTTCTGTCTGCGCAGGATAGGGTGCAGGTAGTGTAGCCAGTATTTCAGGTGGTTGTCCCTGTGCCTGAATGGGATGATGATGGCCACTTTTTGCTTAGGCCGACAGTCTGGTGGCGTGTATTTGCCTCCCTCTGTCACATTAGGGTTCTCCCTCTGCACCCGCTCCAGGGTTATGTGAGAGCTGAATTCGATGAGGAGACGCCCAACTGTAGAGCAGAAAGATAGGATCAGTGAGCAACATGATCACACGGGAAGTCGGCATGCTGTTTCCGAAAGTTCCAGTACCCTAGGATCGGCAACAGTATGCCGACTCACTGGCATATCTCCCATCGGATATATTTGGAACGGCTCAACAATTAATTTCCCTCGTGGCACAACTGGTAGTGCATTGCGTCAATTCCCATTCAAACGAGGATGTAATCACGTTTGTATAAACAATCATGAGCATGATAAGGAGGTTGCATTTTTATTTTTTATTTACATTTTATTTTTCTCAGCTTCAGGTACCAGATTTAACATTGGACATCAAGTAGTGACTCAACAAAATTTTAAAATTATTAATCATATTTAAAATCCTTAAAAATTATTATTTGGCATTGGCCCAACAATATAATGTTTTTTTTTTTTTTGGTAAATTTTTCTTGAATTTCTATGGTATTCTTCCCCCAAGGTCTCATTCATACATAGCACAAATTCATAGCACACTCATGGATTGCGAACACATCAAAACAAGGGGGCGGGCGTGGGTGGGGGACTGTGATAATTTTAACCCACAGGACCATTAAATTTCACATACAGAGATAGACATATCACTTATTACGTTGAGAAAAATAGCAGTAACGCAAAAAATGTAGTGACACTTGGACTGATGAGGAGGCTAGAGTTTTTCTCAATTTAATTAAAGACAATGATCTTTATCTTTATTAAAATTAAGATTCAACTTTATTGTCATTGAAGCAGAGTACAGGTACAGAGCC
The DNA here is from genome assembly GCA_032164185.1 of Moxostoma hubbsi. Taxonomy (NCBI): domain Eukaryota; kingdom Metazoa; phylum Chordata; class Actinopteri; order Cypriniformes; family Catostomidae; genus Moxostoma; species Moxostoma hubbsi. The sequence continues at coordinate 26,776,237 of JAVLUX010000004.1, forward strand.
AATGAAATGGAGTTGTTTTCGCATATCCCAACTAAGCTGGGGTCAGAGTGCAGGGTCAGACATGAAACAGCACCCCTGGAGCAGATAGGGTCAAGGGCCTTGCTCAAGGGCCCAACAGTGGTATCTTGACGGTGCTGGGGCTTGAACCCCCGACCTTTCGGTCAGTAACCCAGAGCCTTAACCGCTGAGCCAGACCTGAGTTTAATTCAATCAAACTGTGGTCAGCACAAATTGTATATATCCTGCCTCTTAATTAATGTAGTCTGGAACATATGTTCTTTTCTCTTGTATAGATTCTCATGGTTTTCAAGGATAAGACCATGTCATACAATCTGCAATGTTGGCATCTGCTTGTGGCTAGTTCTATTAATTGCATTAAAATACCATAAAGTTTAATTGGTTGCAATCAAAAAAAGATGAAGAAAGTATTTGTCCTTCCTTTAAAAGATTAACCTTTTAATTTAGCTATCTATTCATGACTATATTTACATGATTTCCATAAAGCATTGTTTTATCCCTGCTAAATATGTTCAGAAAACACCTACGCCCCATTTTAAGGTTATATCTCACCAGTTAAGAGCCACTGTGTTCAAGTGTACAATACAATTCTAAAGCATAAGGGGTTTAAAACAAATTAAGATCATAGACATCTGCTGGAAAGCATCAAGGACCTCTGGATAATCTGACCCTTTGACACTTGGAGAGCTTATTGATATCGATCTTTATTGAGAGCCTGACCCTGGCAGCCGCAACTTACCATCACATCTCTTTAGATCTGAATAACAGCTTGTCATAAACATCTCATGGGGGGCTACACAAGCACTCTATTTCGGTAGGCAGAGGACAGGTCTGGTTAAAAATACATTTGTAGTTGATTGTGTGCAAGGCCCATTGCAGCACTTGCTCTTGTTTTCCTATCTCCCACATCATTAAAATAACCAGTAGCAGGTCAGCAGGGTAAGGATGCCGAGAGCTGTTTGTGGAAGTAATTGAGACATTCTGCTGTCCTGAGATAAAGGTACTTCTCCTTAGAAGACTTTCTGAAAAAAATACATCCTTTATAGGTTATCAGTACTCTGTGTGAATGTGCGACAAAGAATGCATATTTTTTGCTTTGCATTGCTTTTCAACAAAGCATGGAAGTTATGGTTAGGTTTAGGGGTAGGTTTTGGTGTAGGGTGTTTGTGGGACTCTAATTACACAATACACATGTAGCAGTGATGCCCATATACTGTATGTATTTAATTGCACTTATTGCAAAGAAAATGCTTTTTGTTGCTATTTACACTAAGCAACAAAAGTCTCTGTCTTCTATATTTCTTTTATACTTATACGTTGAACATTAATAATGAGAACTTATAAAGGATGTATTTTGCACCATACTAGCTATTGGTATCTTTTGTTTTTACTCAATATGTTGATTGTTTGGAGAAAAAAAAATATGTAAAGAGTCTATTAGGCAAGAGTAAGAAAAATAAGTGAACAAAGATGCAATAAATACCTTACAATTCCAAATAAGTCCGTAACTAGTCCCTTACAAGTCTATTTATAAGTAATTACTGTCTAATACCTTTTTTTCATATTGCGGTAAATAGAATATTATACTGAATTATAATGACCGTTTTTTCATTATAATGAAAATAACTGTAAAATTGTTAATAGCCCCGTTCACACATGCTGCCTGTAAACTGCAGTAAAATAGTTGGATTGCCTTTACCGGTAAATCTATCACATATGGTAATCACACTTGCAATGGTTTCTGTCTGTTTCTGTTTTGTGACCATTCACATATCATGCCGTTAATCTTCTAATTCAAAATTCTATGTGGTTTTAGGGTGGATTGCACTACACCAATAACATCTGAACAGAATTTGAAAAATACTAGGTATCCTCAATCATTTAGTCTGGGATCACACACAAAACGACAGAGGATCACTCCGGTTGTCAAGTCATTCTGATCACAAACTCACGTGGAAACACATGTTCCAGTTATTTGAGACTCATAACAGATATAAACAAGCATGGATGTGTGGTAGTGCTGCGAGTCTCAAAAGAAACAGTTTTGGAGGTAAGTGGCTTTAAATTCCTGGCTTTTTTGCCATCTCCATTTCTTCGTGGTCCAGAGTCATGACCATTTTCCTTTGCCTAATCACCATATGACTTCAGATTTGAGTCGTGGAGCATCATGCACTATTTTATTTCCTCTACAGACTGCTATAACATGTCAAAAATTTTTAGATGCTCTGACAAAATGGAATAATTTCACAATCTTTGTGATCAAGCACATCCTGATCTTATACGTGCTCAAACCATTAATCTCACAACTGAACTTTTCAGACAATGTTACAACTTCTCAATCAGGGAAATAGCCCGTGAAAAATTTAACGGTATTTTAGAACAGGGTGTGTTCACACATGTCATCTAAATTGACAGTTGCAGGTAACTTATTGGAAAAGGCTGTATGTGGAAAAGCGATTACTGTATTTTACAGTCACACAATAAAAAAATCTTAAAGGCTCTTAAAATTTTTTTAATTAATTTATTATTGGTTTCTTTTCCTCATGGACACAGATTGAACAGTGGAAAAAAGAGAGTTATATCATTCTATGAGATGCAGCAGCCACCAACCTCATTACAAGCCCTTTCCTCCTCTCAATAAATCCAGTGTGTGGCTTCTCTGCATGCCATACTGCCTATCTCTCCAAAGGTCCTTTGAAGTGATCACTACAAAGGCACATTGGACCCAGCTACTTCTAATTAGCAGCATTATATGAGTAAGGCAAGCAGTCAAGTGATAGTGTGGAAGGGAGTGAAAGCATTCAAGAATGATGAATACCTTTCTCTGGGTTGTGCTCTGAACACCTGCCACAGTGGCTGGGTGCTCCCGTACACAGTGTTCTCTCCACTCAGACCGCAAATGACTGGGGCTTTTGATGAGAGGGGAGGAGGTAAACAAACAAGGTCCATCTGTAACCTAGTCATAACATTGGGATGCAGATACAGCTTTACTTGACAAATGATGTTTTATAGTGAAGTCTAGTGTCTGCCTCAAACAGCATACTCATTGATTGTTCATAAACCATCTACTGTGTATTTCACACAAAAATGACAAGACCTGGTTGAAATCGTCATACTGTCTGTCCTTAAACCTGAATATGAACTTAATGACCCCGTTTCCACCTGGTATTAAGATGCATTTTAGATCTCATGTGATCAATGCTTAATACAAGTGTAAAAGAGATTTAAAACAATTTGTGATCAGGTCACAATAACCACATACGAAGGTAGTCAAAAAGTGTAAATGCAAATCTGTCCAAATGGGTCCTTGACAGCAGTGAAGTACCACCCCTCACCTGTCAATCAACCTCTGTGTTTTAAGAGTTTAAACTTTGTCTGGTTACATGCAGCTATAAAGGGAAATAAGAGTGCAAAAACAGACAGATATACACACACAAGAACTTCACATATCTTCTTCAGTGTGTCTGATAACATGCAGGTACACCGATGAGAAGCACAAACACCTAAAGCTCGTTTAATACAGGAATTCCACAAAAACAACTGAGAATTCTGCTCGAAATGTTGTGTTTCAGTTGAGGAACGATTTTTGATGCATCAGGGAGAAACAGAGTGCCTTTTTCGCACTTTGTCTTTTATGACTTTGTTGCGCTTTAATGTCATGCAGTATCACAGTGATGTTGTATTATATGTTGTATTGAAATCAGAGACTCTCTCGTCGAAATTTGAACTCAAGAGGTCACAGGAGATGAATTTTAGTGACCAGGTGTAAAAAGTGATGTGTCTCACATGACCACATGTGATAGGGTCACCCGATACACATCTTAAAACCAGGTGTAAATGGGGTGATAGTGAACTGAGGTTTGTCTCTTTACAGGCCTAGTCTGACAAAGTGGGTGGTTCTTAGTCAGAATAAGTTGAAATAAAGACAAGACTTCCTGCTGATAGCCAAAATTCTGGTTACATGAGACTGATACCTAGTGGACACTACATGACTCAAGCTTGTCTCCTTTGATTTTTTGAGTTGGCAAATGGTCTGCAACAAGATGTCTTAGATCTTATGACGAATGATCTTATTCTGTGCGCACTCCTGCGACATAATGAGACTAGTCCCAGACACTATGACAGTTTTGAAAAAAGCTTGAACTCTAGACAGCTTGTCGCCAGGTGTTAACAATGTCCCGACGAGTGAGAGACCGTTATGAGCCAAAACCAATTAAATATAGTGAGAGCGCAAGAGAAGGGCAAGGTATTAGGAAGCAGAAGACAGAAAATAAAATAAAATAACTTTTTACCCACATCTCCCTACCCGATTCTTTATTATTTTCAGCTGTTTTTTTCCCCCTTATTTTTCCATTGCAAATTAGCACAAACAAACTTTAAAAACAGCTGTGAGCCTTTGTTTCATGTTTGTTGAAAAAGGAGAGCACGGTATTGGTTAACAGGAGACAAAAATAATTTGAAAATTAAATAAACATCACCCACATCTCCCTACTTACTATTATTTTCAGGTGTATTTTTTTCTTAGCAAATGGTGCCAGTAAGTGCAAAAACGAGTGAGAATTGTTCTTTCATGTTTATTGACATGTTATCAAGAATAAACTACACTAATTAATTTCATGATCTTAATTTTAAGATGCATATTTGGGCGATCCGTTTGAAACAGGACGACGCTAAAGGCAGATGGTTTTTAGCCAGTAATGTGCAGATTTAAAGTGAAATTTGAAAATTGAAAAAAGGGAATGCATGAACATTCACAATAGGGACACAGATTAAAAATGAACCAATCACCAGCGCGCATTATCTCTAGACTACATCAAGCCGCTAAAACTATGGTGACAGTCTACCTAAACAATTGTCGGCCATGATCAATTTTGTGAGCAAAATATGAAGAGACATCGGCCATTTCCAGACAACTTCAAGAGTAAGCATACAAGAGACACTAATCCCCCACAAATTCAAACAACTCTACCAACATTTCAACATCAAGTTCGAGTTTTGGAGGATGGCAGCAAGTCAGAGGCCCGCCTGGTTTCTCCCCCTCAGGTGCTTCCCTCCATCCCCGCTCTCTAGACATCCAGCATGGACGAAATGCACTGTTCAAGCAAGTGCTGCAGTAATCTTACAAGCTAATCAAACAATAATAAAGATAAAGTTCATGGTCTTTAATTAAATTGAGAAAAACTCTAGTCTCCTCAGCAGTCCAAGTGTACCTCTTTGCTATGCTGTTTGTTGTGAGGACAGATATGTTGTAAATTCAATGTAAGTCATGTGACACTACATTTTTTGCGTTACTGCCATTTTTCTCAATGTAATAAGTGATATGTCTATCACTGAATGTGAAATTTAATGGTCCTGTGGGTTAAAATTATCACACTTCCCCACCACCACCCGCCCCCTTGTTTTGATGTGTTCCGCAAACCATGAGTGTACGCTTGGCTTAAGTGCAGCCACCATGTGATTATATAATATTAACCAGCCCACCTTGGGGGATAAGCCCAATGAAGGTGTAATACCTGTGTACAATACTATATTGTAGGCACCGTCACTCAAAGCACAAAGGCTTTATTACCTGAATCTCTTGGCCACACAAACACCATTATTGTCTCTCTCACTCTAATTCCTCACCATCCCACTTTCTTTTAACCCCTGTGGAGTGCTAGTATAGTCTCTCAGGCCAACAGCCAACAAAGTTACACAAAATCACAGCAAATAATAAAGCAGGAAGCTGGAAAACAGGAGAGGGATAAAAAGAAAAAGAAAAAGAGAGGAGAAACATCAATTTTCATGCCTTGAGAATGACTTGTAAAACATCAGTTAGAATTAGTTAAATGTTATAAACCTCAGCTGTAAATCAGTAATACTTTGCATTATATGTAATATTGATTTTCTGAAAAATTGCATTTATTAATTTATAACCACGGAGTTACATTGTGGATGATCGCAAAATACAGTACTCAGAAGCTAGTTTTTTTTTTTTTTTTGGTAGAGAACACAACTTGTAATGAAAAATATATTTCCAGCTACATATAGAAATACACAGTTTAAAAATAAATATCTTATTTTTTAATTTTTTTTAAGTGAGTCCTGCATTGTGTTGTATTCAGAGAGATTTGTAGTATCTGTAAATCTAATTAACTAAAACCAAGGCAATCCAATCAATCCAATTATTTATCTTTACTTTGACCCCTGACGTGATGCTCAAATCCAAACAGTAAAAAAAAAGCCTCCGTCTGGCCCTAATATTTAGCACAGGGCTTTCAGCCACACACTCAACTTTGATTGAAGTGAAGGGACTGTGTTCTGTAGCAAGAGTGCTTCACTTTAGTTTTACACTCTGTTACAAGTCCCATTATGGTATTACTTATTAATTTGCCATATTTTCATAACATTCATGTAATTTCCCTTCACACGGAGAAAAATCAAATGTATTGATACCGATAAAACCATGTATTTACCCTTTTTTTAACCATGTGCCATCCTAATACCATCATTTGGTACCAACCTTTAAAACATGTCTCAAGCCTCCTGTGTTTTGTTCCCTGTTGCACATCGTCCAGTTGTTTTTGAACACAAAATTGTATACTGTGAACATGTTATTGCGCTAAAAAAAAGCTAGACTCAGCACAATGAATAACAAGAATGCAGGTATCTCTGAGACTTGTTTTTAAAATTGAAGTTCTTTTTAAATTTTCCTAATGAAAGGAACGTTAAGGACAACTATTAATTTAAATACATATTTCTAACAATTAAGACAGTAGGGAGGAAGCTGGGACCGGGATGACAAAGCACATAGATGTTTATTGTCGAAGAGGCAAGCAGGTGAAAGTCATTCACTATTTATCTTCCCGGCCTCGCCCTGCTCACCACAATATATAAAATCAAGTTAACATCAACTTACCCTTACAATTACAACAGACTTTTTTTATGAATAAAAATTTATTTTTTTTAAACATTTTACATATGTAATGTATATAATTGTAAAAAAAATATTCATTTTAGAGTCTGGATTCATGTGCGGAGTGAGACAGAGCATAAAAAGTGTTTGGTGCTAGAGAAAAATAATCAAGAATACAGTGCAGAAAGTTCAGAGTTGGTGCACAGTACACTGCACTGTTGTTTTGTCATGCTGCTCACTAGAGATGATGAGAGTGCACAACCGTTATCATGAAGTCTAGTAGTCCAGATGGAGTCAACCCGGTGTCTGGACCCTGTTTAGTGAATGAGCTGAAGAAGTTCACCAAATTCACCACAAGTTACTCTATCTTAACCTGTCTCTCGGACGTGCCTGACACTCCGCCTCAAAATGAGTCGATAACCATGAGTAAAATGATCCTAGAGCTGGTGATATCTGCTTTTCCTTACTCTTCTTTGCAATTAACTATTACAACTAGTTCAAAAATCGGACTGAACACTCCGGTTGATACAGTTCTCGAGTCAACAGTACAATGAGTCACTCACAGCAGTTCTCGAGTCAACAGTACAATGAGTCACTCACAGCAGTTCTCGAGTCAACAGTACAATGAGTCGCTCACAGCAGTTCTCGAGTCAACAGTACACTGAAATGAGAATCACCTCTTTCAGAGGAACTGATGGCTGCTGATACGAAGCATGTGTGTGCCGTGTAATTAAGGGGGGTGAAATATCTGTTTCTGGTGTATTTTGCTAAACATCAGGAAATATGTTTATGACTTAATTTTTTTACCATTTTATCAACATATGAAGATGATCCAGTTTCAACAGTTCTCGAGTCAGCAGTACACTGATCCTAGGACAGCAGCTCTTGAGTCAACCGTACATTGAGTCGCTCACAGCAGTCCTCGAGTCAACAGTACAATGATCCAGAGACAGCAGCTCTCGAGTCAACCATACATTAAGGTATGGTTAACCCCAAATTAATCATAATTTACCTATTAAAGCTAATTCCTTACAGTAGAACTTGTGAGCGGATACAACAAGATGTATTATGATGTTAATGGTGGAGAATAATCTAGTTATTTGTCATTTATATAATTTATAATGGTGGTCAAACACAACTAATTCCATTATACATTTCATTACCTAATAATATACAATAAGGACAGTTTAATTTAGTTCATAGCTCACATATTTCAAGACCCTAAATTCCCTTACATATATTGGTGTTAGTAATGTAACCACAAGTAATGGTAAATGGTCTGCACTTATATAGCACCTTTTAACCTTAACGGTATTCAAAGCGCTTTACACTTTAACACATTCACGCATTCATGCACACATTCATACACCAATGGCGGCAGAACTGCCATGCAAGGCACTAACCTGCCATTGGGAGAAACTTGGGGTTTAGTGTCTTGCCCAAGGACACTTCGGCATGTGGAATCATGTGGGCCAGGATTCGAAACACCAATACTGCGATTAGTGGCCGACCCACTCTACCACCTGAGCCACAGCCGCTGATGGTTCCCAAAGTATATTCAATGAATTCTACTTAAGAGAGTTCACACTTGCCTCTAGGCAGGTAGGACTTCACCAGCTAATTGAGTCCAAAATGGTAGATAACCTTGAAACAAATATCTCCCCAATTAAAATCCTGGGCGAGACAGCAGATACGCTCAGTATACTGCTCGATGGTCTCCATGTTTAAGAGACAGCAGTTGCAAAGCCACTAGATCCATAGTGATAGTCAGTTGTTCTGTAACGAGTGCAGGAAGAGTCAAGAGAGCAGGATTTAAATGCAGCTTATATTTAATAACAAAACTAATACAGATTAAATACTTGGAAACACTGGAGCAAAAAAAAAACAAAACTTGGGAACAGAACAAACGTTACATCGATATAGTGTAACAGGAACAACAACTTCAGACAAAGACTGAGCAAACACAAATGCTGCGTCCCAATTCGCCTACTTATACTATGACCTAAAAGTATGTACTCTTTTTTTGAAGAAAATGTACATACTTTTGAGTGTGTAGCAAAAGAGTAGGCATGTTCTGGGACATACTACGAAGAACGTGGTTGCCTAGTTACGCACACCGCGACAGTTAAACAAACATTCTACATTCCATTCATTCTTATATGTCCAATATAATTCGTGGTGCGTCACAAAGGCAAGGCATCACTATTGTTATTGCACATGCGTATTTTCTTTACTATTCCCACCTTTTTTCTTCATCTTCATCTATTTTTCCACAATTTGTTTGCAATGTGTTCTACCAAATTGAGGAGTGAAGCAGGGCGTCGTCATAGATCTACCAGACGCAGGTCTGGTAGATCTTTAGTGAGGCGGCTGGTGCTGACGTTCATGTGCAATAATGTGTGTAACAATGAAAGCTACTTATTTTCTGAGTTAAGATATGTAAAGTATATTGTATAAAAATTGTTTAACGTATTTTATACTTAATTTTAAACTTATGTATATTACACACATATACCCCTATAAAAATGAACCATGTTTTTTTTTTTTTTGTTGGACTGATTATCATTTGTACAGCCCCAGTATTACTAAAATAAACAAGTTACCATGGTTAAACTATGGTTAGTGTAGCAAAAGGTGTTTATTTTCATAAGTGTATCAAGTAAAGTATAAATCTAGGACAGAAACATCAAAAGAATAAATACATAAAAAAAGACAGGACACTTTTGCATGATACTGTACTAGAGCCTTTTTATTTATTGTTTTGTAGCCTGATATCCTCACACCGTACTGTCAGCTGAAATGTACAGTGGATGAATATTAAATTACAAACAAACTACTCTCACTATAAGATTTTTATAACAAAAAGCAGAGGGATAGACATTGGGACAGACTTTTCCTACATACACCGATTACTTTTTACACAATATAACAGCAAATATAAATATATAAGCCTATGACAAATAACAAATAAACTGAAATAAGTTACCAGTTACTACAGCATCTACAAAAGCATACAAATGTCAATGACCGCTACTTACTCAAAACCTTTGATAGCCGCGTTTCTCTTCCCTGTGAAAAGGGCGTCGTTGGCAATGCGCCAGTTAATGAGGCGCTCAGTGTCTTCATCGGACCCTACAAGATAAACACGGTACTTTTTTTGCACAACACAAATCCATTAATATTATGAGACAATAAAATCTAACTTTAAATAGCGATAAACATTTAAGTTCTTACACTTAAAAACTGAGGGCGCATCTCCGCTGCCGCATCTGGCCGCCATGTTTGCATCATCTCAAAGCTCCTCCCTCCCGCACGCAATGGGTTGTGGGCAATATTAGCCGTTAGAGTGTGCATCGATCTGCACTTCGGATTCTGACCGGAAATAGTAGACCATCCGGGTATCTTTGGAACACTCATTTCAACATACTACGATTTGGGACGTACTAATTCTATTTTCGAATACTATTTAGGACGGATAGTATGCGAATTGGGACGCAGCAAAAGACTTTATATACACTGGGGCAAACAAGGTAAACCAGATACAGCTGGTAACAATCAGGGCAGGAAACAGGAACAGAGAGCAAGAAGGTGAAAACAAAACTTCAAACTAAAAGTCTCTTAACTCCTAGCGACCTCTGGTGGCCGTTAGGGCAAAGGTGTTACAAGTGCAGGGCATAGTTTTGGATTTGGGATAATTTTTTTGTCTCTATGGACCTGAAGTTATAGAAGTCTAGTTTGAGTGCAACAATTCCTTCTCTTATTGAAACATTTGTCATGAGCCTGTTTGTTTATATATTTTCAAAATTTGTACTCAAATTTTGTGAATGTATGTTTGTCTTTAAAAAATATATATAGGGTTAAATAATAAATATGGTAGTCCATATATATATATATATATATATATATATATATATATATATATAAGTTCCAGTGAATGTTCTTAAGTCACCCTGTGTCATTCCATGTTCTGTTGCTGTGTCTCTTGATGTGTTAATGGAGTGCTGGCTGCCCATTAAACTACACGTGACTGTAAGTGACCAGTGAAGCAGAAGAGACAGAGGAAGAGGGAGGGAACAGGTGGACAAGTCACTTAACATAACACACTGCAAGCTGAGAGCTATAGAAATAAAATGTGGAATGAAGGTGGATATGAAAGACAGAGAGAGAGTGGGAGGACAGAGCTGGAGGAGACAAAAAAGGAGAGGAAGATATGAGAAACAACAGACACAGGGAGCATGACTTCAAAAGGGAGAGAGCTCAGAGTTTGGAGGGCTGGGTTTGTAGGCTGGCTCCAAAATTTGAGCTCTGCCTGTGCCCTTCAGCCTCTAGAGAGCAGGCACCTGTCTACCTATTACACCCCAGCTGCTCCAACACACCTCAGCCATGCAAAAAATAAACAAATGCCATTTGACACAGTGGTGCTCAAAGCACAAACCAGCTCTGTACATATCAGATGTCTAATTAAACCTGAGCAGGTGGTAGTTCACAGTAAGTGTGTGCCGATATATACTGTACAAGCCAAAAATGTTATTTTGGGCCCTTCTGATATCATATTTTTCTATCAGAGGTTCTCAACTTTGGGGTCATGACCTAAAAAAAGTCTTGTGTCTGATGAAGTTAGCTAAAAAGCCTGGTCGGGACACCAACAAAACCAATATCCCTGGCTGGAGACCAGGGGTATTATAGAAACATTCAAACTCTATTCCTGTGTAATAACCATGGTGATTTTAGAATCCTAATTTAAACTGGTCAGATTTAAGATAGAAAGACAGCTGGGATCTCAAGATTCAATTACAGCCTGTTTCAACACGGCTCTCCTTTATCAGACCATCACAATTAAAATTTCACACGGACTGATACAATAGGGCATCCAAATGCATCTATCGCCCTGGGACTCAATAATTCATAGGCTCTGCTCTCAGAGACAGGTCAACACAGTCCATGGCGTGCTATGTTACATCCTGCTCAAAAACACTTTGTTTGGCGCAGCACAACTTCAAAGGTGAGGACAGAGGTGAAGCGGTAGCTTTTAATAGAAGGTTACAGTTACACCACTGGCATGGGCCAACCTATTGGATTCACTGCATTACTCGATTGGCATTTCACAGAGGAGCTTTGCTGACTCACTGACAGATACTAAAGGCCTTTGATGGAGCAGCCCCATCAGTGCTAGTGTCAGCCAGCTGTAAGTAAAAGCAGACATGGGGGAACATTGAGGATGATGAATGCTCGAATCCAATTCAGGGACTGGGATGCAGCATCAAGTCAGAGCAGGTGTTTATAAATGATAGTTTTCAAATATTGCTGTGCTAATCGGTGAGTTGAATAACCGGTTATAGGCAAATAAACCTGCTGAAACCAGTGAGATTACACCTGAGAGAGCAGGTGATGTTGATAAGACAATCCCAAAGCAAAAAACATTCTGGGATATTTGACACTATGGAATCAAATGTGTATCACATTGGATGCTATTGCTCTTTTATAAAAACTTTTAAGGCATTATACTGACTCTTGATGTCGAGGCTGTTCCAAAAGTTAGGCAACTTAAAGGGTTAGTTCAACCCAAAATATACAGTCTGTCACCACTTACTCTCCCTCATGTTGTTTCAACCTGTATGACTTTCTTTCGTGGGAAAAATTTTAGCCTCAGGTGACTGAGGCTGTCAAATCTAAACAAACAAACAAACAAACAAACAAAATATTTGTTGTTCCAAGAAACAGTTTTACTTAATCCTCCCATGTTCATATTACCAAAGTCTTTCTAGCAAGTCAGTCCACTGTCAGCCATATTTGGAAAGCTCCCTGTAGGTTATTTCGAGTCATGCCAGTATTGCTCCTATCTACTTGAATGGGGGAACACCGAAATCTCAAAAACGGTTGGTCAAGATTACTATCAAAGAGCATATTTTAAATCAGCAGTAAAATCAGTAAAATTAAATTGTGCTTCTTTACCTCAAATTACGCTACGCAAATTTCCCGGCTTGTATTGCTATTGCGCATGCGTGATCTCGAGTTGAATGACAGACGATGTCTGTATCTAAGGCTATGTCTAGTGTTGTCAAAAATACAGTCAGTACTCAAACAAATTTTTTTTTACGATACCAGAATTTCTGAAGGTACCGGAGTACCGAGTCTACCCGGTTCCCATGCAGAGTCGGGAACTTTCGAACGCTCACAACAAGCAAAAGATGGCGACAAGCAAAGTAGCTGCTGCTGCGGAGGCTCAACTGAATCTTGTCGAAAAGAAAAGTGGAAAAAGCCAGGTTTGGAAAATCTTTGGATTTGAGGCTGACGAAAGGAGGAAACACATCAAACTTAATAAAGCACCTGAAAGACAGACACTCGGATTTATTTAAGCAACTAAAGCAGGTGAGTTTAAAAGCACATTAACATTTATGCATTTGGCACATGCTTTTATCCAAAATGACTTACAGTGCACTTATTACAGGGACAATCCTGGAGTTAAGTGCCTTGCTCAAGGACACAACGGTGGTGAGTGTGGGGACTGAACCAGCGACCTTCTGATTACCAGTTATGTGCTTTAGCCCACTACACCACCAACACTCTTAGCAAAATGTATTAATCTTTAGTCGACATTATTGACAACGTCGAAAATAAAAAATTGTCGAGAAAAATTTTCGTTGTCGAATTGTCGTTTGATCTCATTTAACTTAACATGCATAAGAGCTGCAGTTCACGCCTGACGGAGGAGAGGAAGAATTACACAGATCAGTCCAGATGCACTCTAAACTTTCACAGCTTCATCTTATGTAGATCCCAAAGTATTAGGGAATTATAAAAAAAAAAAAAGAAGTAAATTCAGAAGCAGTCTCGTTTTAGAATAAGCGGAGGCGGAGCTCTTTATAGGAAACACCCCGGCGTTACATTTTAATGCAGTTATATTTAATGCGTTATAGCTTTATTAAAGTTCAAATAATACAGAAGCAGATCATGTTAATAACTATAAACTCAGAAACTGGCATTTCTCTGTGTGTTCGGTGCCTCTTCTATGAGTTGTGTGAATGTCCCGATCTAAGGGGGAGAGATTGAAACTGCACCCGGCTGAGAGAGACTCTGCCTCGGGGACGCTCATCCCTCGTGCACTGATGCTTAATGCAGCTAGATTAGAACGTGATTGCTCGCGACTGATTTAATCATAATATATGTCACTGTGTGTAACGTCACGCCAGCAGAGGGAGCCCTCTCCCGAGTACTGACTGTGTGCCACTCCCTCTGCTTCACTGTTTACTTCCTGTCTCAATGATATTTAAGCATGGCCTGGCTAACAGGCCATTGCGAAGCATTGCCAGTTATCCTGCCTTACTAAGCGTTATATCACAGTCATTGTCTTGCTTATCTTGTGTATGACCATTGCCTGCTTTGTCCTGTTTTGCTTCTTGGATTACCCCTTTGCTCTGTTGTTTTGGATTGGACTGCTTCACTGTGTTTAACCTCTGCCTGCCTTAAAGTTTATGCTATCTGCCTGCCGATTCTAATCTGTTTGCTGTGGATTATAATAAACATCTGCATATGGATTCAGCCTCAGCTTTCGCATCATTACAGAATACTTCGCCACCGATGACTCCAGCAGAAGTTTCTAATCTACAGAAAGCATTTGCTTACCAAAGTGACATTCTCAAAGGATATCAAGAACAGCTGAGTAAACTACAGGCTACTAACGAATATCTCACGCAATATCTCCATTCATTACCACCGCCCATGCCTAAGAATGTAAGCTTTGCTTTTCCCGACAAGTTTGACGGCTCTGCAGAGCATTGCAAAGGATTTCTACGACAGGTAGAGATATTTTTCAAACACCAGAGGGATGATTTTGAATCAGATGAGAAGAAATGCGCTTTTCTAATGACTCTGTTGACTGGTAAAGCTATTGATTGGGCCGCTGCAGTCTGGGAGACTGATCGTTTGATTCAAACTTCGTCTGCTTACTTCATCAACAGATCAGAGAAGTGTTTGAATACCCAGCAGGGGGTATGGATGTTTCAACCCAACTCGTGCAATTGAATCAAGGCCGGCGATCAGCCGCTGATTACGCTATCGAGTTCAGAACGATCACTGCTCAGAGTGGTTGGAATGATGTTGCACTCAAGGCCATGTTTCAACAAAGCTTAAATATTGAGTTACAGGCAGAACTCGCTTGCAAAGGAGAAAACTGTTCGTTCTCTGAGTTCGTAACGCTTGCTATCAAGATTGATAACCTCATGCGCAACAGCCCCGCTAAATCCAGGACACCTTCACAGAGAATCGCTGCAACTGATCAAACTTCTCTAATATCCAATCCATTCATAACTACTGCTCAATCTGGCCCTGAACCAATGCAGCTAGGAGTCACAAAACTCTCTATGGAGGAAAAAACCCGACGGCTGATACACAATTTGTGTTTCTACTGTGGAAACTCAGGCCACGTTAATGCCGTGTGTCCACTCAAAGCCCGGAAAACTACCAAATCTACTAGCCGGGTGAGTGTTGACAATTTTTCTCTTCTGACCACCAAATTTCTCACTATCAGAGTCAAGATTACTTCTGAAAATATCTCCACTGATTTCACAGCATTGGTTGACTCTGGATCTGCACTAAATTTAATTCATCAAAACGCTGTCAGGAAATTCAACATCCCCACACAACCTTGCGACCTACCTCTCAAAATTAACGCTATTGACAACAAACCCATTGGAGAAGGCATCAACCAACAAACCTTGCCCATACAACTTCAAGTTGGACCATTTCATTTGGAAACCATCTCATTCGGTTCACGACCCAGTCATCTCATGGCGGCATGGTGAGATTACACAATGGTCACCGTTTGGCAATACACACTGTCTAAACACCTCAGTTACCAAATCATGTTTAACTACAAGTATTGAAAGTCCTGATTCTAAGCCAGTCATTATTCTGTCATGTTATCATGAATATCAAGAAGTCTTCAGCAAGACCAAAGCAACCCTTCTTCCACCACATTGTTCCTGGGATTGTGCCATTGACCTCCTGCCCAATGCGATGCCCCCTAAGAGTAAGATTTATCCTCTATCGCACCCCGAAACTCAGGCCATGGATGAATACATTGAAGAAGCGCTCAGTTCTGGTTTCATTTGTCCTTCTGCTTCTCCAGCGGCTGCAGGCTTCTTCTTCGTGGAAAAGAAGGATGGAGGACTTCGGCCTTGTATCGACTACAGAGGTTTGAACAATGTCACCGTCAAATTCAGTTTCCCTTTACCATTAGTACCTTCTGCTCTTGAACAACTCCGAGAGGCAACCATTTACACCAAGCTAGACCTCAGGAGCGCCTACAACCTCATCAGAATTAAAAAAGGGGATGAGTGGAAAACAGCTTTTCTGACCTCTAGGGGCCACTATGAATACCAGGTCATGCCATATGGACTAGCCAATGCACCGGCAGTCTTTCAGTCTTTCATCAATGAGATCTTCAGGGACATCCTTAACAAGTACGTTATCGCTTACATTGATGATATCCTCATTTACTCCAAGTCTGAAATTGAACATCAGGATCATGTCAAGTCAGTGCTATCCAGATTGCTTGAGAATCAACTTTATGTAAAAGCTGAAAAATGTGAGTTCCATGTCAAACGAACTTCATTCCTGGGGTATAACATCAGCCATCAAGGTGTTGAAATGGACAACTCAAAGATTACGGCAGTCACTGAATGGCCCCAACCAACCACAGTGAAGGAACTACAACGCTTCTTAGGATTTGCTAACTTTTATCAACGTTTCATTTGCAACTATAGCACTACTGCTGCTCCTCTGACATCTCTGTTGAAAGGTAAACCCTCAAAATTAAAATGGACTGAAAATGCCACACAAGCCTTCACTAAACTTAAAAACAGTTTTACGACAGCACCCATCCTCAAGCATCCAGATCCTAATTTACCGTTTGTAGTAGAAGTTGATGCCTCAGACAATGGAATTGGGGCAGTGCTCTCTCAACGCCATGGACAACCAGGCAAGCTCTATCCTTGTGCATACTTCTCAAGGAAACTCACTGACGCTGAACGTAACTATGATGTCGGTAACAAGGAACTTCTATCCATGAAGGCCGCAATAGAAGAATGGAGACACTGGCTGGAGGGTTCCACTCACCCATTCCTGATAATCACCGACCATAAGAACCTTGAGTACGTCAGGAGTGCCAAGAGACTAAATCCTCATCAAGCACGCTGGTCACTATTCTTCACCAGGTTCCAATTCACAGTAACTTACAGACCAGGAAGCAAAAATAGCAAGGCTGATGCCCTATCCAGACGACATAGCCATCCCCAAACAGAGTCCACGCCAGAACCCATTCTGCCGCCATCAATTATTATTGCACCTGTTACATGGGATTTGATGGAGGAAATGCAAAGGGGACAACAGAATGAACCAACACCACCAAGTTGTCCCCCCAAGAAGCATTATGTTCCGGTAAACCTTCGTGCTAGAGTCATGCAATGGGTCCATACATCACTCTGCTCAGGTCATCCAGGTATCTCACGAACACTTAGTCTCACACAAAATTCATTCTGGTGGCCATCAATGGTTAAGGATGTGGCCAACTTTGTCAAGTCCTGCTCAATATGTGCTCAGTCCAAAACACCTAAACATTTACCCTCTGGTCTGCTACAACCTCTGCCCATTCCACAACGACCTTGGTCACACCTGTCTATTGACTTTGTCACGGACCTACCTCCATCAACCGAATTCACAACGATTCTAGTTATCATTGACCGCTTCTCAAAATCCTGCCGTCTAGTACACTTGAAGGGCCTCCCCACTGCCATGGAAACAGCTCAAGCACTGTTCCAGCATGTTTTCAGAGTTTTCGGTATTCCTGAAGATATTGTTTCAGATAGGGGAACTCAATTCACCTCACAGGTTTGGAGAGCCTTCTGCAGACAGCTGGACATCAATGTCAGCCTGACCTCAGGATATCATCCTCAGTCCAACGGTCAAGTGGAAAGGTTGAATCAAGAAATTGGCAGGTACATACGGTCTTACTGTGGTCGTGAACAACATCGCTGGGCAGAGTTTCTACCATGGGCAGAGTATGCACAAAACTCCTTAAGACACTCCTCCACTGGCGTCACCCCATTTCAATGCGTGCTTGGGTACCAACCCCCTATGTTCCCGTGGTCAAGTAAGCCTTCTACAGTACCTGCAGTCGATGACTGGATTCGTCGTAGTGAGAGGGTGTGGAACTCCGCTCATGTGCATCTGCAAAGAGCTGTGAGGAACCAGGAGGTCCAGGCTAATAGACGATGTCGTCCACATCCTCCCTACCAAATTGGACAAAGGGTCTGGCTCTCCACACGGGACCTCAAGTTGCGGCTACCAAGCAAGAAACTAAGCCCAAGGTATGTAGGCCCATTCAAAATTTTAAGACAGATTAACGAGGTCACTTATCAATTGGAGCTTCCTGTTAACTATCGTGTCTCTCCCTCCTTCCATCTTTCCTCCTCAAACCGGTCCACCCGGGTGCTGACCCCAACACTGAGAATCAGGAGCCACCTCCACCGCTGGACATTGATGGATCCCCTGCTTACGCGGTAAGGGAGTTGTTGGACTCAAGAAGGAGAGGGGGTCAGCTCCATTATTTGGTGGACTGGGAGGGGTACGGCCCTGAGGAGAGGTGATGGGAGGGGTACGGCCCTTCGCAATGGCCTGGCTAACAGGCCATTGCGAAGTATTGCCAGTTATCCTGCCTTACTAAGCGTTATATCACAGTCATTGTCTTGCTTATCTTGTGTATGACCATTGCCTGCTTTGTCCTGTTTTGCTTCTTGGATTACCCCTTTGCTCTGTTGTTTTGATTGGACTGCTTCACTGTGTTTAACCTCTGCCTGCCTTAAAGTTTACGCTATCTGCCTGCCGATTCTAACCTGTTTGCTGTGGATTATAATAAACATCTGCATATGGATTCAGCCTCAGCTTCCGCATCATTACACTGTGCGTTTCTTATCGTGAAGAAAATTGGCAATATGCAGCTTTATTAATACGAGAGCACTTTGCAAATTAGTTTGGAAATAGTTTTTTATTCATTCTATTGTATGCTTCTTGATTTAGTGTTTTTTTTAGTACTTGGTAAAAGTAAAAGTTGCAAAAGTTGAAGCAAATCTTATATAAGTGTTCAAAAATACTTTAAGCGTACATTGTAGTTTTGTTAATATTCAAAAATAATATATTTAATTTAGTGTTGCTCAATGGCATATTTCTGTTCTTAGTTCTGCTGCTAACGTTTTGTTAACTTTGTTAATAAAAGAGTGTTATTTAGTAACCTGTTTTTGTGTTTTGCTTTGGTACCGAAAATAGTATAGAGTACCGTGAAATTTCACTGGTATTGGTACCGACTACTGAAATTTTTGTACCGTGACAACACTAGCTACGTCTACATTAATCCAGATATATTCAAAAATGTCGTTTTTGTTTCAAAACGCTCTCCGTCCACACTACTATTTTCAAGCATTTTCCAAAAGTTGCTCTTCCACACTGAAACGTATGAAAACGCTTAAATAGTTTCACTGCATAAGGAAAATTCCCATTGCTTGTACGGTCTGAAATGCAATTGCCCTTGTGTTCCATCGCCGGACACCAATTCCAAGTAAACTTCCCTTCGCCTTTGAAGGAATGCATTGTGAAGGTTGTACAAAGTGTCATTTCTTTTTTAACAACGCTATCAAAGTGAGTATCAGGCACAACAGCGCAGGTATAGCCATCTTGATTGTTTTGGTTGGATAGATCACATGACTAAAAATGCGTCATCGTTTTACAAAGCATCCGTTTTCACAGTCCACACTACAATGTGAAAACGGCATTTTCAAATGTATCCACATTGGAGTGCATTTTCAAAAAGCTCAGTTTTCATGGACAAAAACACCAAAAAAAAGGCCAAAAGGAAGAGAAAAAGATGTGTTTTCAAATGAAAACATATTAGTGTGGACTAGGCCTAAAAGGAATTTGGCTCTTTAACCTGCGAGTCAGGACTTCCTATCTACATCTGTTGACCACGAGCTACTAGGATGGGTATTCCAATTTCTCCCATTCATTAAATAGAAGTGGCCCATCTCTGCTAAATGGTCTCAGATATTACTCAATAAATTCATATAACCAAGGGTTATAACGAAGTTGATTCAACAACAAAACAAGTGTCTTGGCAGCTTTAATTAATCCATTTGTGTTACGACAACAAAAATATTTTTTGTTTGGTTAACTGAAACTGGACATAGGATTTCTAGATCCCAGCATGCTTTCATGGGACTCTACAGGGAGAGTAAAAATTTGTAAGTTCAATGAGAGAAAGTGTTATTTTATGTGTCTTTGTGCAAGATGAAAAAAGGGTGATCATTGTTAATGTTTTATGTTGTGATGTTGAGATTTAGAAGAATTTATGTTATTTTGTAGTTTTGGGGCTTACCATCATGGTGAAGTGTGGACCTTGAGCCAAGGTTGAGGACCAATACAGTAGGTGTATTCTACATATTGCTTTATCCATTGAGTAATTGCTGTCCGAACCATAGCACAGTAATCAAGTTGTACTCAGTAGTGCTTCCCACTAGGGATGTGCACAGATAGTTGACTTTGGGTAACCATTCAACTCACCACTATTCGAATACCAAAATCATTTTCAGTTATTCTACATGTCCAATAGAGGTCTTCAACCCATTGAGTTCAGACAAACCATCTGTTTTTTTGACAGGGTTTGGGTAAAAAAATTTAAATATAGGGTGAGTTAGGGGCTTCTCAAACATGCTTTTGTGTGCATCTGCACTGTTTTTCTATATACTCTAAACAAGGGCTGAATGGACGTCTTTGACTGTTGCACTGAATTTAACTGTTTTATCGTACATTCATTGTGTGAAAGAAAGTGAGGAAAAACATATTGAGTGCACCTTTCGTGCAGACACAAAGTAAATATTACATAATTTAATATAATATGCATCATCATTTTCCAAAACAGACAAAGTTTTGTTGAATAACAATATAATATATTGTAAAATGTATATTACATTTTTTATAAAAATATATCATATAAAATATGAGTTAAAAAACAACAGTAAATGTAAAATTTACCAAAACTAAAATTTACCAAAAATATTTTTATATTTAAAACATAACTTTTTCATGCCATTCATACTTTTTTTCTCCTCTTTTCTCCCCAATTTGGAATTCTCAATGCTCTCTAAGTCCTCGTGGTGGCGTAGTGACTCGCCTCAATCCGAGTGGTGGAGGATGAATTTCAGCTGCCTCTGAGTCTGAGACCGCCAATCCATGCATCTTATCACGTTGTTTGTTGAGCTCGTAGGTACTGTAGGAAGCGAGGAGAGCTTATTATCACACCTGAAAAATGGTGCCGTGTTCGCCTGCTTGTGCAGAACTCTCAAGGAGAGTGTTATTTGCCTTGCTCTCTTATTCCTGATCATTCACTCCAGAACAGGTGTGTTTCAAAGCTGTCTTTAATATAGCCATTACCTATTCATTGCAGTGCACTGCACACACATCTCACAGAAGCAGCTTCATAGCTAAAGCTTCACAGGCTTTTGTTGTCAATCATCGGAGCACATCTCACTTACAGTGCTATTTCTGTTATGAAATGGTGCTATATACCCAATCTTCACTAAGTGAATCTATGACTCTCTTCAAATACACCACATCTTTTGTACAGTGGACACAAAAACATTATTTTCAATCCCTGGCAAGCTTCGTCTTACAATTTTGTAGGTCTCTCAGCCAAATTTCTTGCTGTAAAAAAAAGTATTATTAGATCAAGAAAAACATGCTGAAAAATTAACCAGAGATTCACTTGATTATAATAGTTTTTGTCTTTACTTGCTATTCCACGGTTCTAACAACATTCAGGAAGTCAATCAATGCATTTCAGTGCAGATTTCCAATGACAATATGTACCTTGAGTTTCAATTGTAATTTGTAAAATATGATTGTTTTCCACCCTCATTCTAACCCTCTGTCAGAAAAGGCTGATTTTGATGCTCCCTCTCCTTTAAGACTTTACAGTAAAAGGCCACTGTTATGATTGGCTCTATTACATTTTTTTTATAGTTTAATGTCCTCTTATTAAAATTTCCTCGTATTATGACCCCTTTAATTCGAACTGATAAGCAAAGTAGGTATGTTGTATAAGCCTTTCCTCATGAATAATTAATATGGTTGGACTGTTTGATTTACAGTTTTATTTAAATTGTTGATTTTGTTGTCACATTTAGCAACCTATTGTTTTGTGATGTTAGGATTTGTTTGTTCCTTTACCTAGTTAATTATTGCCCAGGTCACATTTCATGTACCAAGTGATGAACTGTTTTAAGGTTCTTTT